>OX031009.1:43732500-44982500 GCA_943735925.1 Pollenia amentaria
TAACCAAAAATAATGAAATTGTCGCTAAGCAACATCATTTCTTTTTTCACAGTGCAACTTAAAAAAAAAGAAAAAAATTGATTTTATGTCTATCAAGTTCAAAATATACAACCTTAAAATAAATTTATACTCCATGATTTTTGCCACTAAATTGAATTTTGATTGTTTGGGTTTAATTTACTGTAAAACCTACATTAACAAAAAAACAAAGAAATTTTTTAATTTAAAAAAAATGTTGTAAATTTGTTGAAGTATATAACTGGGGATGAATTTGCTGAAACAAAACTGGCATTGGAATCAGAAATATAATAATAAATGCTTTTAAGTCTTTGTATCAAACAAATTATTCTTATTTTATTTTACATTGAGCAAATAGAAACAAGCAAAAGCCAATAAAAAAGTTTACTTGGTTAAGTGTGATCATAAATACCCTACCTCACTTCTCAGAATAACATTTACTGCTGTAGAATTGGAAGTCAATTATTCATAGTTTTATATATTTCAGCATATTAAATTTTTTTGTTTTCATTCTCAAGTTATTTGGCAATTTAGAGAGAGATTTTTAATTAAATTAACCAAAATTTAATCAGTACTGATATTTTTAGATTATAAAAATTTTCAGGCTTGTGGCTTTAATAAGATCTTTGGTAAATTATGGATCCTACCTATTAAAATGACTACAATTGATAAATTTTGTACACATTTACATTAGTTTGGTGCAGTTGTTACCGGAGATATAAAAAGATTTTTTTGACAGTAACATTTTTATAGCTGCATCACAATAGTGAAAACAGTATTTTAGGTGTGTTCTGATGTGTGGGACACAAAAAGTTATGGCTACGTATCAGCATATTAGTACACTGATCTCCCAGTAAAACTTACTGAATCGTTCTCACGATGTCCGTTAGGCAGGCGATAATTTTATAATATTTTGTTTACATATATTCCATTTGCAACAAAAAAGAAAGCTGTTAAATATAGTAAGAAGCGGTCCATAATTTCACATACCCAAGAGAGAAATACAGTCTTTCTGCTGAAATGACATGTTTTCGCAGTCTGTGCAGCTTCGCGCGTTAACACGGTACAATTGTGGGGAAAAAGCGAACCAACTGCAGGGTTCGCTTTGTTTCTCACTCACTTGGGTTGTTTACGAAAGGCGGATTATCAGGTTATATGTTTATGTAGTTATATTTACAGCAACAAAATATATTTAAAAAAATTTAAAAAAATGTATACAGAAAAAATTATTAAATTTCTCCAATCACCAAATTTATTCCAAATTCGTAATATCAAGCAAACAAGTTGTTGACATTGCACCTATTACCTAATCATTTATTACTAAAAATTTTAAAATTTTGAAAAAAATATTTTCAATAAATGATATTTTTAATTTTAATTAAAAAAGAGATTTAAAAAAACTTTGCCATTTCAAACAATGTGTTAATTCATTTAAATAAATATTGACAATTCCCAACAACAATTCTAAATATTTCAATTATTTTATTTTCAACGAAAATAGTCAATTAAGATTTTTTTGTTATTTAATTAAAATTTTAATTGAAAATTTATTTCAAAACAACTAAAATGTTAATTAAATCAAAATTAAATTTTTAATTTTCTTTAAGCAAAAAAAAGAATTGATTCAATTATTACATTAATTAAATTTAAATACTTTTTAAACCATTTTTTTTTTTAATTGATAAAACACTTTTTTCTGTGTATTTTATTGTTGTGAATATAACTATATAACCTGATTACCAGCCTTCCTTGAACAACCCAACTGTTCATTTTTGGTGTTTGGCTTAGCTTTGATATTGTTGCAAGTAAGACTTGAGTGTTTGTTATTCTCATTTGTTTTATAGTTTGATTTGTATAATATCTTAAGGTTTTTTCAAGTGTCTTTGGGAAAAGGTTTCCTAATGATCTCGCCTAAGCAACCAGTGAAATGCGCGTAGAAACCAGCTTTCCCTCAACAATAAATTTCAGTGTATAAATCAAAAATAAAAATTGGGAACTTAGCAGGTCATAGAGAAATCTTAATAATAAAAAGTTATTTTGCTATAACTTTCTAAAGGATGGTACAAAGTAATTGAAATTTAAAATATGGAGAACAAGGGTGCAATAAACTGAAATTTTGGCTTAAGTCGACTTAACTTTGCCGGAGATATAGCTAGGGTCTTCCTTTATTATTGATTTTGCTTTAATCGGTTAATCGGTTTTGTAATTGATCTGTTAACCGATTAATAAAGTTTTTTTTTTTTATATAAATTAAGCAATTTCAATAAGAAAAATGCATAAATTATTTATAATTTTGAGTTTATTGGTATAAAATATTATTACATAACCACATCACAATTCTGGAACTAAAATAAGCAATTAAAAAAATAATTCATAAATATGTTATACATATTTTTTAGTAAGTACATAAATATTATGTAGTAGTTAAAAATTAAAACGTAAGATAATTTTATTAGTTATTTCAATAGTTTAAGGAGACATTAAAAAATAATCTTTTAGAAAAATGTTTAGGATTAAAGCGATGATTTTCTTTAGTTTAGATAAAACTTGACTTGAGGATACAATGTTATGTCCGATGGACAGAACATATATTAAAGGTGTCCAAATAAGCATTAAAGTGCCTCGGTTTTTTGAAACGGGGTAAGATATACTTAACTCCATCTGATCTCCTTACTATTTATACCACCTTTATCCGACCGCAAATGGAATACAACTCTCATGTATGGGCGGTGATTCAAAGTCTAGTTTGGAGCTTCTCGACCGCATGCAGGAGAGGGCGAAGATTCTCATTGGCAACAGTAGGGCATCCAATTCTATTGACCTTGAGCACAGTCGCAATGTGGGTTATATTTGCCTATTTTATCGTTACTACAACGGGATGTGTTCTGATGAAATTAGCGATTTGGTTCCCGAAACCCATACCCTTGTTCGTAATACACGTTTTTCCTCAAGAGCCCATCCTTTTGTGGTCGATTGGCCGGTGAATCGTATAACGCATTACAGGTAAAATTCGTCTTTTGGCCGGACTGTTCGTATATGGAATAACCTACCTGCTGAAATCTTCCCTCTCACTTTCATTATGATTAAATTCAAGTCGAATGTACACAAGCACTACTCCCTCTTTCCTCCTTCCCATAACCTATTTTCCTTGTTCCAACACAATGCAACGCATTAGTAGGGGTCACCCCCTGAGTGCTGGTCCTAACAAAAAAAAAACTTGACTTGAACAAATTCTTTCACTTTTCGTTGATGTTGGAGAAATCGAAAGCAACCCATAATACAGAATATCTAATTACACAGTTATTTTCCTGGACTTCTCTTAACGTATAAAATCTTCCCTTATGCCATTAGAGTCCTGTTTTAATTTTTAACTCTTCAAATTGTTTCGGTTAATTTTGTTTAAAGATTGATATGAGAAAATATGAAAAGAAACAAATAACCAAACACATACGGCCATGTTCTGAAAATCGAAATCACGTGAAGTTTAAGTCGATTTAGATTTTCAATTGAATTTTTGTTAAAATGAACGTAACGATTCCTGATTTCAAAAGTAGCTTAGGTAGCAGAAGCTGGTCCTCAAAGTATGAGACATATTTTTATGAACTTTTAACACAGTAGAGTTTTCAAAATAGGTTCGATTTCAATTCCACGTGATCTCGATTTCCAGAACATTGCCGATACATATAAAAGGTACGTGAAGCCAAAGCGTTCGACAGCAAACATCTGTTTAAAATTAAGATCACTAAAGACCTTCTTTTCTATGAAAAAATATATACATACCTTTCGTAAATGAGACGAAACAAATAATTAAAAATACGAAAAAATGTGTTATAATACTAAAAAAAATTAAAAATTTTGCTACATCGGTTAATCAACTGCAATTAACCGATTTAATCGTTAATCGAAAATAGCCAATTTCAAATTAGCTAATCGGGTAGTAATTAATCGGTAAACCGACTAACGGTTAACCGAATGAATACCCTAGACGTAACCCCCCTGCCTTAAATCAGTTTAAGACTAAAATCTTATATAGATGTAGATATCTAAATAAAAGAACTCCTATATGAAAATTAAACTCATAACAGGGGTTCCCAATGTTGTACGCTTTGAAAAATTCGGTCTGTAAATACTAGTGCAGGGTATAATATGGTTTCATTAATGGTTTAAAGATTAATAATATGTATGCGGGTTAAGGCTTATTTTGGCAGATTTTGTATTATTTTTTCTATAACGCCTCGTTTACTAATCGGTCGAATGTTAAAACTTTTGCGCCAATAAATGATTAATTAATGATAATTAATGATTATAAATGATAAATTAGTCAGTTAATACATTACCCTTTAACCAGTACTAATATAGAGCTTTTTACTCCTTACCCTCGAATTTCCAAAAAAGTACCAAAAACTAATGTTTTTATTAAAGATGTTAAGTTTTGTTTTTATAGCTGTTTTTGTTTTTAAAGTAATAAAACACGCAAGAAGGTACTAAATTAACTTGTTTTTATCTTTAAAATATAAAAATGATAAAAAATAAAACAAATCGCACGAAATATTTATTTATACTAGGACCGCCAGGTGGCCGAAATTCGACCACTTGACATTACAGTTAAAATTACAGGGCTTCCTAAATTTAAGAAAATAACAAATGTCTTTTCATATTTGCTTTTATTCGTTATTATCAAAGCTTTTTTTTACTATTTTACTCAATTTTACTATTTATTTTTACAATGTGTATGTGATAAAGTTTCGAGTATAAAGGGTAAAATAATATTTAAATTACCTGTACTAAAAAATAAATTAACAAAAAAAAAAACAATACGTATATTGAAACAACAATAAAAAAAATATATATTTCATAACGAACATTTATATTTTATTTTCAAAAACAAATTTAAAACACTTTATAAACACTTTAATCCTTAATATGTAGAAAGAATTTATACTGTGCATATCTACTAGGGTATTCATTCGGTTGATCGGTTAACCGATTAATTACTACCCGATTAACTAATCGAATAATTTAAAATTGGCTATTTTCGATTAACGATTAAACCGGTTAATTGCCGTCGATTAACCGACGTAGCGAAATTTTTATTTTTTTTTAGAAAATAATGTGTTTAGTGTTCTTCATTTTAAATTTGTGTTTGCTGTCAATAGCTTTTTGTTTAACGTACTTTTTATATGTATCGGGAATGTTCTGGAAATCAAAATCACGTGGAATTGAAATCGAACCTATTTTGGAAACTCTACGGTGTTTAAAGTTCATAAAAATATGTCCTGTTCTATATCTCATACTGTTAAGACCAACTTCCGCTACCTACTTTTGAAATCTTGAATCGCTACGTTCATTTTAACAAAAAATCAATTGAAAATCTATATCGATTTAAACTTAACGTAATTTTGATTTTCAGATTATGGCCGTATGTGTTTAGTTATTTGTTTCTTTTTATATTTTCTCACATGAATCTTTTAACAAAATTAACCAAAACAATTAGAAGAGTTAAAAATATTAAAACATGACTCTAATGGCATAATGGAACTTTTATACGCTTAGAGCAGTCCAGGAAAATAACTGTGTAATTAGATATTCTGTATTATGGTTGCTTTCGATTTCTCCAACATCAACGAGAAGTGAAAGAATTTGTTCGCGTCAAGTTTTACCAAAACTAAAGAAAAGAATCGCATAAATCCTAAACATTTTTTTAAAAGATAATTTTTTTAAGTTTTCTATAACTATTGAAATAACTGATAAAATTATCTTAGAGTTTCTTTTTTGTTTACTACATAATATTTATATATTAATTAAAAAATATATCTATCCATCTATATATGTATATAAAAGTGAATGTATACAACCCAAAACATAAAATCCTCATATCTTAGCCACTATTTGGCGTGGGATGATGATAGTTGGTATATATGGTATTGTTATGAATAGAAATACGTTGCACGAAAAAAGTGGGAGGGGCCACACCCCTTTATGTCGATTATATCTAATTAACTACTGAACCGATCGTCATTAAAATCTCACAGTAGGCTGTTGTTATGAATTAATGAGCTCTACGCTATGTAAAGTTGTGGTTGGACATGGGGGCGGTGGCACGCCTAATCAAACCAAAATTTATAATCCTCTTATCTTCGAAACTGTTTCACGTATGTAGGTGTTGGGAGAAGTTAGATAGCTGCAGGGGAAGTGTTACCCCCCATAGGACGCCAATTTTTAATATCGCATATCGTAAGAACTGTTGTAGTGAGAATGTTTAAACTTGGTATTAGTCACCCTTATGGAAAACTACACATTTAAAAATATAAATAAAGGGGGTAGGCGCAGGGTGAGTAATAACCCCATAGAAAGCATATATTTAATATCGCGTAACTGAAAAACTATTACAGCGAGAGTCTTCAAATATGCTTAAATCCACTATTATGGTGAGCTATAAATTCCAAATAAAAAATGGGTGGGGTAGACGATGGAGGAGCAATACCCTCCATAGGACGAAAATATTAAATACTTCATATCTGTTTAAAAGTGTAGTTTACCACTCTTATGGTAAACTACAACTTTAGAAATAAAAATATAAAATATAAATGAAAAAGCGTATGTTTGTTTATTCTCTACAGACTCCTAAGCTACTGAGCCGATTTTCCTGAAAGTTTCACAGTAATTTCCTGATTACTCGGCGCTTAACATAAGCTATTAATATATTTTAATCAAGTACGCGTGGCAACAAACAAAAAAAGTAAAATATGAATAACCTGATATCTGGAGGATGGTTACAATAAAAGTTTTCCAATATGAAACAAATAACTTCGTTATCAATACACGACATCTGCCAAAAAGTCGTCTGGATTAGACAAGCGGTACTGTAATAGTAAAACTATTCCAATTTTGTACAAATAGCTTAGATAATAATCCACAACATATTTCAAAAGGTAGTTTTAATGGGAAAAGTAGGCATGGCACCCCCAAACGAAGACACTTGAAATTTCTGTATATCATCTGTTGAACGGTTACTGTAAAATCATTTAAATTTACTCTAAGATGCTTGACTTTTTAAAAAAATCTTACCAATTTTATTTCGATGGGGATAGCAAAGCGCACCGGGTTTGGCTAGTATAACATATTAATGAATAATTTTTTTGTTTGCTTATTTTAGTTCAAGAATTGTTGAGTTTGTTATGTAATTGGTTTTTTTTTTACTAATAAACTCCAAATTATAAATATTTTATGCATTTTTCTTATTAAAATTTCTTAATTTATAAAAAAAAACTTTATTATTCGGTTAACCGATCAATTACAAAATTAACCGATTAATAAACGATTAAGCCAAATAACTGATTAAAAAAAAACCTCCTTAATTAAAAGAGCGATTAACCGATTAGAGCAAAATCCTGATTAAATGAATACCCTAATATCTACACAAAATTACCTTTAAAATGATATATATTTTCATTAAAATCGGTGCACGATAATATACTTTAAAATCAACTACAAAAAATTGTTCCCCCTTATCTAAAAATAGTTAAAGTTCACATTAGTTAACCAATACAATAAGCATAGCAAAAGCGTTTGGGCATAATGTACTGGTTAACTAATGAGCTTTAACTTTTTTTTGCAAAAGACCGTTATCTTATAACAATAAACAAAGAAATTTATTTTCACACATTCGTCCCCTTTTTATGTATTTTTTCAAAAAAAAAAAAAATTCAAAGTTCAAAAGTAACACTTTTTGCTCACGTGTTAATTATAAGAAATAATAGTAAAATATTTCTGAGACGGTAATAAGCTACCAAGATATTTAAATAGAAAACTATACATATGGTAGATAACGCCTCTTGTTATATTCGTTCTAATCCAACATAATCCACCTTCTTTTTATTTAAACCTATCCACTAATAACTACAGTAATAATCTAATAATCCACAAATAAAGTTGTCTGTTTTAGCAAAAAAGAAGTTTGATTTTTAACATACAAAATAACCATTTTTATAAATACTACTAAATGCTGAAACCCAGGGAAGGAATAATTAAACAAAATATCAATAGATGTTTAAATGAAGTGCTCTTATATTGTTAATGACAATAACACATTTTAATGTGACAAAAACTGACAAAAACATTTCCACAGACATAATCAAAACCATACCCACCAACGCTTAAATAATTTTGTATATAATGGATTCAACAACGAAATACAAAACAAATGGCAAAAGATAACAAAAACATATAAAGCAAGCAAAAAGATAAATATACCATAAAACAAATCCTTAACAATGAATGTGTACTTATTGTTTTCTGAGAACTTAAAATTATTTTGTGTAAAACAGTATACTCTATTATATTATGCACAGCTTGTTTAATTGCTACTAGCCTTTTAACACTTGTTAACGTCTTACATCGAATATAAATTTGTGCATATTTTAAATTTAGCCTAAAAATGAACAACTTTAAAAGATGTTCCCATCCCATTATATTCCATTCTACAAAGAAAAAATTAAAAATTTCTCTAGTCACCAAATATATACCAAATTCATAATATCAAGCAAACAATTTGTTGATTTTGCACCTATTACCAAAATGATTATTTTGATTACTAAAAATTGAAAAATTGTGAATATTTTTTTCAATTGCATAGGGAAGAAACTACTAACCGATTAAGGCCAGTTTCAATACTAAGTGAATATGTTGTCTGGAATTTAATTTTACTAAATTGTATTTTCTCAAGTTTTTCAATAAAGTGCATTTAACTGACAGACGGACATGGCTAGATCTTTATAGATTTTAACAATTATCTTTTATAAGGCCTCCGATGATTACTTTGATATGTTACTAACGGAATGAGATATACCCCTTATTTTTGTGGCAGGCTCACCTTTTGGTATTCCGATAGGCTGAGAATCAGCATTTGTGTCTGGCTGCTGGCTGTTTGTTTGTATATTCAAAGCTTGTGTAAAAGTGCAGTCACTACTTTAAAGCCGTATAAATACAAAATAGTAAATAAGCAAATGTCATCCCAGAATAGAGCATATTTAATTTATTTACCGTTTATTATATAAATATTTTAAGCAAATTAAGTACAAAATGTTTATTGCAGCCGTAATTTTGTTACCTTATATAATTTGCGTCAAGTGGTAACTTTTTAACCATCATTTTGGCCATCGGATGCCTGAAATTCTGTGATATCTCCACACTTATAATACATAGTACATTTCTTTGAATTTATCGTGGGGTTTTCCACTAGTAATAGCTCATGGTTAATTTAAAACCCTTAAGAGACTATATGGGTACAATTCAGAGCTGTAAATGAATCATTAATTTTTTTATTTGTGAATCATTCATGCACTGAATTATCAAATTTTGAATTAATTTTTTTAACAAAAAAAAAAAAAAAAAAAAAAAAAAAAATTATTGAACGAAATTTGAATAAACTCAAATGAATTTGGTAAAAATTAATTTGTAGAATGAAGTGTAATTCGTTTCTAATTTAAATGAATTAATCGAAGTGAATTGCAATTCATTTTCAATTCATTTGAATTGAATTGATTTTGAATTAATTCAAATGAATTAGAAAAAAGAATAAGTAATTCATTTCTAACTCATTTGAATTGAATTGATTTTGTTAGTAAATCTATAGTAACCATCACTAACGTGTTCTTATTCAACTAATTTTTTTATGGAAAATCCCTAGAGAGAAGCGAACTGACACCAAAGTAGTCCCGTGATAGGTTATTTGGTGGTAGAGAACGGTTCTAGTTCTAACACTTAATATGAATTGGACCTATCACTTTTACATGGGGTTGTCAATTGACACACAGAAAAAATTATTAAATTTCTCCAATCACCAAATTTATTCCAAGTTCATAATATCAAGCAAACAAGTTGCTGATTGTGCACTAGCGATGCCAAACGGGAAATCCCGAATTCCGAAATCCCGGGATTTTTCGGGATTGATAAATCCCGAATCCCTGGATTTATTTTTATGAGTCCCGGTATTTTTAACATATCAACTTTTATGTACAAAACTGTTCGTTTTTATTGAATTTTTATACTATATAAAAAAAAATTATTAAAAATAATATTTGAGTTATATTTTTTAATGCAAATAATTCCTTTTTTTTTGAGTTTAATTTTTGTTTTTGGAACACAGCGAGTACTTAAAATTTTTATTTTTTGCTTGATATAATATATCAAGTTTCAAATTTTGAGTTGTGACGGTCTTGCACGAAATGAGCGATATGACGAATATTTCTGGATTTTTGTATTTTGCTTAAGTAGAAACGAAATTTGCAGCTTTACATCTCAAGCCTTTTTTAAAATTACGTTTAGCGAATTCAGCTTTGGCTTAAGACATAATACCAAAATAAAAATGATTATTTTTATGCAAAATATAGAAAATTATTAAAGTATTATTCAGAAATAAAAGAATAAAAGTTGATATAATTATAACAATTAAGTCGTAATATTGATGAAATAGCTCATATTTCTTCCGGTCCAATAATAGAAAAAAATTCCTTAAAAAACATACGGTAAAAAAAATAATTTTTTTATAAAAAAACACTATCTGACGTATTCATAAAAAAGTTATTTAAGCTTGAAATCTGTTTTAAGAAACATTTGTATAAACATTTTCTATTAAAATAAATTTCAAACGTACTTAAATTATTGATTATGAATCTCGCCCTCACCCTGGAGGTGTACTGCACTGCAGACGACATATATGTGTAAAACTATAGTTTTACAGTTTTTAACTCAGATATCGAGATTGATGAGGGACTACACTTTGCAGTGTATTAATGTCGTCACAACTTAATTCACATTAAAAATTGAATTGCTGTCAAAAAACCGAAATGAATTGATCTAGAAAAACTAAGAGATACGTACATATATTTTTTTAAGCTTTTTTTAGAATCTGATCAGTTTGATCATGGGTGAGGCCAGTGTTATAAACATATGTATAATATAAATTGTTTGGTTGTATTCAATTTTAAACATTTATGTTACGTATATAAAACCTTTTGAATATTTAAAAAGTGTTGTTTATTAAAAAAAAGTAGCATCTTAAAGAAACACATTAATCCCGAAAAATCCCGGGATCCACAAAATCCCGGGATTTTTTTCAAAAATAAGTCCCGATTGGCATCCCTATTGTGCACCTAATACCAAAATGATTATATTGATGACTAAAAATTTTAAAATTTTGAAAAAATATTTTCAATTAATCATATTATTAATTTTAATTAAAAAAGTGATCAAAAAACTTTGCCATTTCAAACAATGTGTTAATTTATTTAAATAAATATTGACAATTCCCAACAACAATTCTACATGCTTAAATTATTTTATTTTAAACGAAAAAATTCAATCAAGATTTTTTGTTATTTAATTAAAATTTTAATTGAAAATTTATTTCAAAACAACTTAAATGTTAACTAAATCAAAATTAAATTTGTAATTTTCTTTCAACTAAAAAAATAATTGATTCAAATATCACATTGATTAAATTTAAATACTTTTTAAACCATTTTTGTAATTGATAAAACACTTTTTTCTGTGCACCTAACAGCTATTATTTGATAAGTCACAGATCTATTCCCAATGAAGTGTTTAGTGTAAGTTACTACAATGTAGTATTATTTCAATAAGACAAGTCCTAGAAATAAATTAAAGAACGTAATTTGAGAAAGTCCCCAAAAAATGTAAATTCGTTTAGTTTTTTGCTACTGCTGTACCAATTAAAAATTAAGGCATACAATTGTGTTATTAGCGTTTAAGCAAATTTTATTGATGCAGGTGCAATTGTACCCATACCGCCAGTTAACGTTGTTAAATTATACCGTTCGACGAGGCTTAATGGGAATTGGTCTGTATTTGATCATAGCACCAAGCACGAATCCCGAAAATTGCTTTCTAGCACTAGAATTAATGTCCTCTAAATATTATTATTTTAATGAATTTTTGAATAAAGAACTTTTATAATAATTATCATGAAATAATTTTTTGACAGTAGCTCCAGAATTGCCGGATGGGATTCCTTGCACACATTCAGCACAATTAAAAAATCTAATATAATTAGCATAACAAGATTTCAGTTTAGTAGGTCCATAAATGTGTACCAGTTGGTAGTGTTGGTTAGGTTTGTCCGACTACACTTTAGTACTTGTTCATCTTCTGATCGATTTCAGTTTAGCTCTTCTTTCATTGCCACATTCTTAAAGGGACAACTGTTGTCGTTCTTGTCATTAACAATAATAATAAACTAGAATATTGTGTTTCTATCTTCATATTTGCTTGTATATGTAATGTAAATGAAAATAATGTCCTTGATGTCTGTAAGGTTAGCAAAACTACAGAAAAACATTTTTATAAGGATGTTTAAATTTTTTATATTAAATGAATGTATAATAAGGAATAAAAAAAACAACTTTCTTTGTTGTGGTGAAAATGAATGAAATTTTTTCATTTGTAAAAAGTCTGAAAAAATAACTTAAGCAGTAACAGGAAAATATACGAATATTGTGTTAAATGAGCGTTAGAATGATGAGCAGCAGTTGTGCTAAGTACTTACGTGTTACTTCACGCAAATATTTATAAATGATTTTATTTCATTGTTTTAACTTTAAAACCTTAATTGTGTCTAAATTTCTTATTCTTAAAAATAATTTTAGAAAGTATTTCGGTATTCTAAAGATAATTAACTTTTTTAATTCCTAAGAAAATGCTCCTGAGGAAAAGAAATTTACACCTCAATTTAAAAGTCACAGAGAAAATCAGGACTATAAATTAAACTGTACAACAAAATGAAATTTTTTAAAATAACAATGTTCTGCTTACTAATTCTTGTAGAGGGGTCTAAAAAAAGATACACGTGTATCGCCTTTTTGAAAGTTTACATCTAAAACTTGTTTTACGACCCATTTAAAGTTGCACCCTTGTGCAATAAGAAAAAAAAACGTAGAAAGTCGTGTGATACTTAGGTTTAGGAATATAGTGTCTTCAGAAGATTTATTCTGATACAAAGACCTTATAGATTTCTGTATAGCAGAAGAATGGCAAGAGCCAAAGTTTCGCAATTAGGTACAATACACAATATCCGATAAAATGTGGGTGGGGTTAGAGAATTGGGCGTGGCACAAAATAAATTTGCTTGTATCTAATGGACGGTTAGAGAAATATTTGGTACACATGAATGGGTTATCAATAAGCAACGCCTCTACAAAAATGGGCGGGATTGGAGAAGTGGGTGTGGCACCTCCCACACAAAGAGATTATAGATTTCTGTGTTACTGGAGAATATTAAAAGTAAGAGTATTCAAACTTGGTACAAACAGCATCCTAAAAAATGCACAAGACCTGTATTTAGGCCCTAATCATGCAAAACGCAACGCATCACCAAAGAATTATATTGAAAGTAAAAACAAAGTCATAAATAGTTTGTAAGTTTGTTGCTGCATTCTACAGATATTCAGATAACGTTTTAAAATTTCAAACGCTGCATAGCTTGTGGCGTTAAAAATTTTAAAACGGTACATGAATTTCTGTATAAAGCAACAACAAAATTACAAAATATTTATGACATTGTTTTTGCTTTAAATATAATTGTTTGGCGTTGCGTTGTGTTTTACATGATAAGGGCCTTATTAAAATGTACTAATTTTATTTTTATTAGGGTTGCAAAGCGCACTGAGTTAAGCTTGTATCATTTAAAATATTTTTTACCAACAAGAAAATTTACGAGTGGTAAAAATAGTTCCAAGAATATATTACGTTCATTTTAATGTGGGGTAAATTTTTTTCTACTTAATACTAACGTTTACGTTGACGTGGTGGTAAAATATTTTCGAAGAAAAAAATACGTAAGTGATGAAGAGTGGTAATTTTTACATTAGTAGCTTCGCTCGTGCTAAGTCGAGCTCAGCCAAAACACTAGTGAATAAAAACGATCACGATATGAGAAGATACTAAGATAATTAAATTGATAGTTCGCAATGGAAGAGAGTATTTTAAAAAAATTTAGAAAACTTTTATACCACCTCTACAGTTAAAGGTTAAAATGGGTATTCCGCAGAATTTTTCTGCTAAAATTTGGCAATATTGGTGCATAATGGGCTTATATTTGAGCAAAAAACAGACTAAAATCTCCGCTACTCATAGGTATTAAGACTATAAACTTTATAGGGCCTATGATTAATATTAAAGAAACTCTGTAGCAGCAACACAGTCAATGGCATTTGTAAAGTGGGATTCATCATGAGGTTTAATTTTCAATATGCTCTTGCTTACAGATCATGCGTAGCTCATGCCAAACTGCTTTGTCATTTTTGTTCAGTATCGTTTTGCAAGTCATCATGGAAAGACTCACACCACAACAGCGTCTGTAAATTGTTCAGCTGCGTAACGAAAAATAGCGTTCTGTGAGAATGTTTTATCGTAAAATTTTGTTCAGTGATAAAGCATATTTCTAGCTCAATGGATGCGTTAATTAACAAAATGGCCAAATTTGCGCTGGTAAGCAACCCGAAGAGTACCAAGAGCTACCATTACATCCTTTAAAAACCACGGTATGGTGTGGCTTAAGGGCTTGTGAAATTATTCGTCCATATTGCTTCAAAACTGAGGAAAATCTTATGTTATTGTCAATGGTAACTGTTAGCGCATCGTATTAGCCGACTATGTACATCCTGAAATTAAAGCGCAAAGTCTCGGTGAGACCTTGTTTCAACAAGACGGTACTACGAGTCATACAGCCCATGAAACAATAACATTGTTGAGAAATCATTTTGTTAAGCACTTAATATCACGCTTTGCTACGGTAAATTGGCCACCTATATCGTGCGATATTACACCTTTAGACAATTTTATCTGAGGATATGTATTTTATCTGGGGATATGTCTGAGGTCTTTAGGAATAAGCCAGCTACGATTAACACTTTCGAAGCTAACATCACTCGTGTTATTCACGAGATACCAGTCGCTATGCTCGAACGAGTCGCCCAAAATTGGACTTCCGAATGGACCACCTCGCATGGCCAACATTTATATAATATCATTTTCAAACAGTAAACGCCATAAATTGTCCTTTTAACCGATAATAAAAATTTTAAGTTCGCCTTCAAATTTAAGTGTTTTATTTTGCATTTTAAATCAAACCTCAAGATTAATAACCCGATTTATTACCACATTGAAGTGTAATGCAATAAATTTTATATTTCCATTAACACAAGTTAAATAAATACAAAAAAAAATTGCAATATTAACACAGGAAAAAGAACAAAGACCATGAAAAAATCAGTGGCTATTTTCACTGCAGGTTAAGTTGCTGAAGGCCGATCGGTTTGATAAAAATGGTGTAGCGAGTTCTAGCATAGTAAAATAATGTGAAAGAAAAAATGATTTATTTGGTTGAGGTATTTTTAACGGCCTTTAGCTGGTTTTACCACAAGAAAAAAAATCTCTCCGTTTCACTGCATCCGCACATTTTCACAAGAACAAAAAACCAAAATAATTAAATATTTAATTAAATAACATTACTAAAAGAAAATTCAACGAAATAAAGACATTATCATAAAAATTTTTTTCTTCAACGTGGATAAATATATATGTATATTGAAGAAAAGCTTTTTATGTTTGAAAAGGAAATTTAAAATATTAATTTCAGTTTAAAAAAAAACTTTTATGCAATTTTTCAGATATTTCTCTTTATACACAGTTTTATGTCAGCTATTAAATGTGATGAAATTGTGACGAACTGTTAATTTTATTGTGACTTATTTATCTTGAGAGTGGTATTCAAAGAGTAAGAAAATATCGAAAACTATTAGAATAAATTTTTTTGTAGTTTATATTTGGTTCGGCTTGAGGTCATTTATTATAAATTAAAAAACCATTTTTAATTTATTTTCTAATATTTTTATAATCTACCTTGACGTGTTTTTTCTAATAATTTATAAACAATAAATTTGTGTATATATTTTTGCTTAGATCCCCTGAAGATGAGCAACGGAGTTGCCTCGAAATATTGGGTACAAAAAATAAAAATATTAAAATCAAAATTGTTTTTTAATTTATAATAAATGACCTCAAACCGAACCAAATATAAACTACAACAACAAAAAAGGTCAACAATACATACTGTTAACAATTGATTTTTTTTTTTTAAATTATAGTTTATAACACCATGGTGTGTTGCACGGTATTGTAGAAAATTTTTGGCCGCCTATATATCCAAAAATGTATCCATCTCAATGTAATGTTCTTGTGAAAGTTTCAGTCGATTCAGTTATATCCATCTGTTTGCCTTTCGGTAAAAAACATAACTACCATCACAATTTTTAAGTTCCTGTTAATTTATTTAAACAAATTATTAACGAACAATATGGTGGCTAGGATGCCCCTAGACGGGTCAAATGTAAGAGCAACCCCTCTTTATTTTCCTTTCCATCAATTATATTTAACATATCTACCTGCTATCTCCATTCATTACCGGGGCTCCCATACAAAATTTTCAATACTGACTACAAATATATTAACCCTGCTGTCCATTTGGTCCAATTTTTTAGTTGTTACCTTTTTAACTTTTGAACGGTGATATAAACTGACTTGGTATTTTTGCTCTCATGTTCTTTTTATAAAACAATGTTATATACAAAAATTCAAGTCCTTAAAACAGAACTAAGAAAAACTTAAAATTACGAATATTAGGTTAAGGGACCATTCGGTTCATATAATATTTTCATTGGTTTTCTTTGATATTTTTTACATTAAAAAAAAATTAGTATTCGTTAGTTTGTTTTACAATAGTTGTCATTGAATGATGAGCAAAATGTTTTTCGGCTAGTTTTGCACATAAACTTGCAGCAAATGGAGTATTTTATTATTTTGAGCCCCTGAATTAGAAATAATATTATTTGAAGGCCACTGAAACTATGCATGGTGATCGTATTTCAGTCAATAACTGTGCTGAGAACTCTTGCTGACGTAATATCCAATAGGTTTCATCATATGCGACTAAGCTAGAGAAAGTGACAGTTGGCTCAAAAACTCTGGCCTCCTGCGTTTCCGATCAGCTAGACCCCATGAATCTTGAATTTCAGAAAATAGAATACATACATTTAAAGCGGATATATCAAGCATGTTTGCAAATACAATGCTTGTCCATCGATTTGTTTTGCGTTTAGTGCTGTAGGCACCGAACCTTTGATCAGCAGTTTCTACAAACTTAACCCTGACGTACTTATTAGTATTTTCAATGATCATTCTTTCTATTGAAGACGGAAAAAACAACAAAATAGCTGACAGCATGTCAGTGAATCTGGACATTCCAAATCGAGTTGGTCCGAGTTGTGTTGAGATAATATTCTCCAATAGACTTACGTAATGGAGTGGCACTCCAAACCATTTTGTTTTTAGAAATAAAAAACGGATCAACAGAGCTAGCTGCAGCTAGGACGGGTTCCCGTTCAGAATCTGTTTCAGAAGAACTGGTTTTGCTATTTTCTGATATTAATCAATTTCCGAATCTGAAATAACAATGTCAGTTTCTGTATTGAGCAGTTCTCGTATCTCACCTTCACTCAAGTTTTCCATGTCGTAAGTAAAACACATCTGAACTATTGAAAACTACACACAAATTAAACCAAGCAGTGCAAACATTCGTGCTTTTTTACAAAAAAAAAAAAAAAATCAAAAAAGGGGATCCCGCAATTGTCTTTTGCATACATATTTAATCTGTATTGATTTAAGAGACAACAAAAAAAGAGGAATCCCACACTTTTTCTTACATAAGCTGTTTACATGGAACAAATGGTTCATTAATCTAACATTCGTAAGTTTTTTCTAACCTTACAGCAGTGTTAAAGAAATAGCCCCATTATTTCCAAGGATCCCCTAGGAGGATACAATGTATGACCGACCTCTATAGTTTTTGTTCTTAAAATTTGTCCAAAAGAAAAAAATACTTGCCGTTATCACCACTTCTTAGAAGGGCAATCACCACTTCTTGCGTTTTATGAAATTCTTAAATTTCATAAAAATGTTTCGTCTTTTGTGAATAAAATCAAAAGATAAAAACAAAGTTTAATCCTTTATGGTTTGCTTTGTTGAAACTTTGTTTTTAATATGGCTAGAAAATAATTAAAAGCATTGTCGCATTATCCAATTTTTTATGATTTTTTAACACGTTGGCTGCCATGTGATCCACCGGTGGGTCACTTTTTATTAAATATGAGGCCATGTGTCCCACCGGTGGTGCACCTGTATACTTTATTTATCGTCATATAATTTTCTGACTCACAAATCATCAAAAATTAATAAAGACAAAGTTAGAATCCAAAATAAAACAATAGCAATCAAATTGTGGAATTTCGGTTTTTTAGGTTAGTCAATAAACTAAACCGATTTTATGTTTCGCGAATATATGCTGTGCAACTTTCTCCATTCTCGAAATAACGGCATATCTGGAAAACAAGAGCAAAAAAAAATGGTTAGCACCAGTGGATTCACCATATCCGAATTAGTTTTAAAGAGCAGGTGCGCGGCTTGTTTGTTTTTCCCACTAGCACAGTGTTATTATAACAAAAATATAACTCAAAAAAAATCAAAAAAATATTTAATTTAGAAACGTTTAGTTAAAACTTAATTAATTTATTAAATAATTTAATATAATTAACAAAAAAAATCTTTGAGCTTCCTCTTACACAGTACAACATTTTTCAGTTAATTGATTGCCAACTCAATTCTGTGAACTGTATGTGAAATTAGACCCAAAAAGAAGAATTTCTGCATCATTCGTTTTGTCTTCTTACCTGCGATTTGAAGTTAGTATCGATTTGAAGTTAGTACTATCGTATAGGGGAATTTATCACGTTTTAGGCCCTGTTGTTTGACATAGCTCGACAACCACTAGCCCAATTTAGTTGAAATAAATTTTAAAAAATTAAGAATTACAATTCCCTTAATCTGTTCATATATTGTTTTCCTATACAAGTAACACTTTCGAAGTTAAAAATGAATGTATGAAGGGAAAAAATTATTTTTTGACTAAAAATTTAAATTTTTTTTTTTAAAAATACATAAAAAATCCAAAATGGAAAAAAGTTTCAAGTCTAGTTATTTTTTCGCAAAGTCACATAACCTATGAGCAAAATGAGACAAAGATCATAAAAATCGATGCACGCGTTTCGCTTTTATTCGCAATTGAGTAAATGTATGAATTTCAAAAATTTGCTCGAGATATGCACAACATTATTTGGAGAAAACATTGACACCTTTTTCATGATTCTGAGAATTAAAAAAAAAGGAATAAACAAAAGGTTATTTGATTTTTATGATTGCGGTAATAAATGTACGTGGACAATTAAACGGAAAGTGGACCTTTTTATTATTTGGGTTTTTCCGGTGGCTACCTATATGATTTTTTTACAGAAATTGCACCCACATTTAAGGGTGGTCATTATTTGGAAAGTTTTGCACAGTTTGAAACGTACAAGTGCTGAATCAGGTATATAGCCAGCCGCCCTTAAAATATGCGCCCATTTATAAGTACCTGGCAGTAAAATATTCAAAAATACGTAGTATTTATATGTGTGCATTGATCGATTTTTGGCATTCAGCCAGTGCCGACGAACGCGAACAGTAAAAGTGATTTTTCTCCAGTTTTTTAAAAGTGAATAACAAACAAAACATAAAATATATCAATATGGAAAACAACAAGTGCCCATATTTGGATGAATATTGTTACGTTTGTGGTCATATCGTCCGAAAAATACAGAAAAAAGATCGAAAAAATTTGTTTACTGAGCAATTCAAAACCGCGTATTGTAATTATTTCGATGAAGCAGATTTAAGTGGTGCAAATTTTACGCCGAACACAGTGTGCAAAATGGATTCACGGAAAAAGTAGAAAGTTATCTTTTATGAAGCCAGTAATTTGGGTGGAAGACACAACTGGACATGATGAATCCAGGTGCTATGCATGCATAAATTTTCGTCCTGGATTAAACAGACAACAATTGAAAACAAAAGTATACACTGCTGCATTTACTGCCACACTTCCAGTGCAACGCCCTGCTGATACCGATGCACCTAAACCTCCGAGTGCGGATACTGTGTCCCTGCTAGCCGAAACCGTTTTCACCAATCCGACCGATTTGGATGATGCTGATTGGATACCCGATATTGAAAATAGTGCACCACAACCGCTACCACAAATCGAAATGGATTACATTGTGGCCAAGCTGGGACTATCACAACACGACTCCGAATGGCTGACATCATTTTTGAAGAGAAGAAAACTCACACAGCAAAATGTCAGCGCAACATCATACCGACAACGCCAAGCTGACTCAGACCATGAATATGAACAACCTACGAAGAAAACAAGATCATCAGAACCACAAGCGTCAACTTCTACAAGGATGGATATTGCCAATAATTGAAAAAATGTTCTAAATTTTGTTTTTATGCATATTATAATTGCGTATTAATTGCATATTATTTTATTTTCATTAAGTTTTTATAAATAAAGTTTTTTTTTGCATGATAATTTTTTAATTTATATTTTTATTTTTATTTTAAGGGTGGTGGCTATAACTGATTTTTGAAATTCATACCTTTACTCAATTGCGAATAAAAGCGAAACGAGTGCATCGATTCTTATGATCTTTGTCTCATTTTGCTCATAGGTTATGTGACTTTGCGAAAAAATAACTAGACTTGAAACTTTTTTCCATTTTGGATTTTTTATGTATTTTTAAAAAAAAAAATTTAAATTTTTAGGCAAAAAATAATTTTTTCCCTTCATACATTCATTTTTAACTTCGAAAGTGTTACTTGTATAGGAAAACAATATATGAACAGATTAAGGGAATTGTAATTCTTAATTTTTTAAAATTTATTTCAACTAAATTGGGCTAGGGGTTGTCGAGCTATGTCAAACAACAGGGCCTAAAACGTGATAAATTCCCCTATACGATAGTACTAACTTCAAATCGATACTAACTTCAAATCGCAGGTAAGAAGACAAAACGAATGATGCAGAAATTCTTCTTTTTGGGTCTAATTTCACATACAGTTCACAGAATTGAGTTGGCAAATCATGTGTTGTACTGTGTTATTTACTGATTTTTTTATATAAATGCTATAAGTTTCCCGGGTACCCCAGTTATGTTTTTGAGTAGGTATTATCCTTGGAAGCTTATAGACATGGAACAGCTAGCCCGAATTTCAGAAATAGTCAAAAAAAAAACGATATAAATAGACCTTAATTTTCTAAACCAAATTGATACCCTAATTGCATTATTTTTGCAACTACAAACGGGTACGCGGCTATGCATTCTAGGATTACCCTGTTTTTCCCCATTTAAAGAAATATAATTAAATTTCCCCATTTAAACAAATACATATATGTGTAT
Source organism: Pollenia amentaria (assembly GCA_943735925.1). Classification (NCBI taxonomy): domain Eukaryota; kingdom Metazoa; phylum Arthropoda; class Insecta; order Diptera; family Polleniidae; genus Pollenia; species Pollenia amentaria. Next base: position 43,753,926 of record OX031009.1, read on the forward strand.
AATGAAAGCCTAAGCATAAAACAAATTAACATTTTATGTTTTAAAGTCTTCGCACCCAATAAAAAATTTTCCTATTTTGCGAAGCATTAATGGTACATTTTAACAAGTTGGAGTGCTATATTCAGCGGTGCCGAATCTTTGATACCCTTAACCGATATATCGAATATTTCAGGAGTGCGCTCTATATGATATCTATATATTATTTCTTTATAGAAATAATTTAATGAAAATTAAATTCAATTAACTTACGCCTGATTAAAATATCGAAATTTGGATTGAAAAACCATTAACAGTTCAATAAAATAGCCACAATACTAATTATTGTTAACAGCTAAGGCACGAGCTATATGTTTACATTTGTCCTTCAAGTTGTGCTGAGAAAGGTCAACAAGAAAAAGAAAGCCAAAAAAATGTAAAACAAAAAATTTACTTTGGATTTCAAGAAGAATTCATGACAAAAAGTACGAAAACAGAAGTAAGGAAGAACATGTAAATCAATTAAAATAGATTCATGCAAAAAGGAAATTTCGATCTACCGAGGTGAAATACTATTTGGTTAAAAGATTGATGTTTGACTATTGACGTCAGCCGTTGTCAATGGCGGTGAGTGTTAAATGGCAAATCCCTCTGAAGAGATTGTGTGGTTACAATCGAAATTAGTCTGGGCAACCTGTCCCTGAACGCCTGTGTTCGATTCCCAGCTAAGTCAAAAACGAAAAATTATCAATAAATTTTAATTAATTTCATGTTGTAATATTCCTTTCTTCATAGAAATAATTTAATGAAAATGAAATTCAATGAACTTAAGCCTGATTAAAATGTCGAAATTTGGATTGAAACCCCATTAACAGTTCAAAAAAATAACCACAATACTAATTATTGTTAACAGCTAAGGCACGAGCTATATGTTTACATTTGTCCTTCAAGTTGTGCTGAAAAATATTTATTAATCTTTATAAAAACGGACGTTTGCGGTTAAGACGTATATTAAATTGTTAATCGACAATCGGACAGTTTTATGCTTTTCTTTTTAGAAGTTTGTTCTAGATTGAGTAAAATATCATGTTTCGTAACAGTTTTAGCCAAACTTAAATGATTTTCAGGAGAGGAATTTATATTGGACCCGTAGTAAATTATGGACCAATCACCCCAAAGTCTGTAGAGTAATTTCTGGTATTCAAAATAATTAGAATAAATTTCAATACAGCAGTGTAATTAGTTTTATTGTTTGCAATGAATATGGGATCTAAGGTAAATTATGGACCATCACAAAATTCACAAAATTTCATGACATTTTTTTTATGGCCATATGAATCTAAGTTGGAACGAATTTTACCGCAATATCTATATCTGCTACGGTATTAGGCGTATTTAGTTAATTTTCTAGAGTGGGCTTTATATGGGGCCTATTGCAAATTATGGACTGATCACCACGAAGTTTATAGTATGATTTCTAGTCCTATAAAACTGTGAAGTATTAAATTTTATTATGATAGCATAATAAGTAATAATTAGGCGTAATAAAATGTTTCCCGAAAATAGGATCTAAATGGGTCCTATAGTAAATTATGGACTGATCTTCACGAAATTTTACAGTATGATTTCTGATTCTATGAAGCAGTGATGTATCAAATTTTATTAGAATTGTATTATTTATTACGATTTTCAGCGTACTAAAATCTTTTCCGAGAAAGAGATTTATATGGGGCCTACCGATACTCATTAAATTTGGCAACGTCACACCATCACAATTTTAGAGGAATAGATTATTATTATGATAGCTATATTTATTACTGCATAAAGCGTATTTAACTGTTTTCCAGGAGTAGGGTTTAAATGGGACCTAGGGGAAATTAAAGACCGAAGTTCATTCAATTTGACAGTGTGATTTCTAGTCCTATAAAACTGTGGTGCATAAAATTTTATTGTTACGATTTTAGGCGTACTAAACTCTTTTCCGAGAGAAGGATTTATATGGGGCCTAGGGTAAATTAAGGACCGATCTTCATGAAAGTGACTTGTAGTCTTATAAAACTGTGAAGTATTTAGTTTTATTATGATATCAGTATTGGTTACGGTTTAAGGCGTAATAAACTCTTCTCCGAGAGTAGTTTTTATATGGGGTCTAGGAAAATTTATAAAGCGATCTGCACGTGTGTGATTTCTGGTCGCACAAAACTATTATATGCCAAAATGTATTATGATGTCATTATTTATTACGGTTTTCCGAAAGCAGGGTTTATATGAGGACCAGGGTAAATTATGGACCGATCTTCACGAAATTTAACACCATGATTTCCAGTCATATGAAACGAATTTGTGCAATATTTTATATCATTTCGTGTTAACGTTTGTACTAAATTATTAATTTTGTAAGGTGGTGGTTCCACATTTTGATTCACAGCTCTGATTCTACTGAACCGAATTTGCTAGATGTCAATCTTAAACTGCTTAGGGTAACCTCAAGCACCTCGACACCAAGTTTGACCTTTTCTTTTGAGACTTTCGAAAGGAAGCGTGTTTTCAGCAGACAGACAGACAAACGGACATGGCTAAATCGACTTAGAATTACCAAAGGTGCCAGAGTATTTATACTTTATGGGATCTTAGATGTATAATAAAAAAGTTTCACATGGAATGACAAACTTAGTATACACTAATTCACCACAAGTGGTGGTGGAGCGTATGAAAAGGAATCACATATTTATGCGCTACGCAATAAGATATACAAAGATGCAGTAACGTAAGTAAACGAATTCTTAATAAATTAAAAAAAAAAACATTTATTTGAAAAGCATTCCCTTGCTACGAAGCAGGTTGGTAAGGAAACATATAAAAGAATAACCATAACAAAAAATTCAGTGTGCAAAGCTGATAATTACATTCACCAATTTTTATGTGCGCTGAATAAAGCGCTTTCTGTGTCTAAAATTTATTGCTTCATCGTCATATAAAATTTATGTCTTCCGTTATAAAAATTCAAATATTATATGGTAAACGAAACGTTTACGTTTCTCAAATGTAAAAATTTCGCTGCGTTGAAAGCTCCATTTTTTATTAGGTAGAGTAGACTTAAAACTTATAAAAATTTCCCATTTATGAGCACTTTTATTCCCTCAAAGGTCGATTTTCATTATGTACTTTTTTGTAACCTGCAGACGTAGATAAATAAATTTAACCGTTTATTTTGAAACGTAATTTTTTGAGTTATGACGACGTTGTAGCAAATGAGCTGTAGATATGCTTGAATTATATATTTTTTTTTGTCGTTACAAAAATAAAAAGCAAAGAAGAACCTTTTGTTATTGCTTCAAAAGGTACATACCTCCTTAAAGAGGTATTCAAATAAAAATTCGATTTAATAAAATTGCCTGCCTGTCATTTTTCTTTTATTACAAGAAATTGGGACTTTTGTGGGCAATCGAAGATCTGTCGATGCACAATATTGTAATATTACTCTTCAATGGTTTTGCAAAGCGGCAGTCAGTCAGGTTGACAATCTGTTCGTCAAGTTGGTAAAAAACGAAGGAACCGAACAAACAATATAACCAAAATACATTCCCTCCGCATAAAGGATTTTTCCTACTAATTCTTATTTATGAATGTATAAGTATATCTGCAAACACATACTCTTGTGGGAATACATGAAAAAAAAGAATTTTATTATAACCCTTTTTAAAATAGTATATATGTACATTAGGGGTATAACCAAAAAAATACCTATCACGACGGGGTGGCCACTGATGTATATATCAAGAAAACAGTTTCTTGAGATCAGTTTGGATAAAAACCCTCCCCACCAAACCGTTTTTTCTAAAAGCTTCCAACAAATAATAATATTTGAAATTTTAGTTTTTAAATACCACAAAATCACACACAAAAATCAACGAGTATATGGGATAGAGAACCTCTCTGTCTAAGCAAAACTGCAAACAAATGCAAATAAAAGTAAACAATTGGGATTGTGAGGTTGGTTCCATTTTGTTCAAAAAAAGAGTTTCCGTGTTATTTTAACATACTTTTAACTGTTTGGATGTAGTATAATTGGTGGTATAAGTCTTATTTGTGAAATAGCATAAAAATATAAATGAATGGTTTGTGTTTTTTACAATAAGGATATTGTATTTTTAATACACAAAAAAAAAATCCAAATACTAAACTTCAAAGTGATTTGGGGGGGGACTTTTTTAACGCCCACTTTTCATCATAGATTTTCATGGTCTATATGGCATGGATAGGTATTTTTTGATAATTTAAAAAATTGTTCAAAAGTTATACCCCTAATGTACATTCCTTCTAAAGTAAAATTTGTATAATATATGTATGTAATCCCTTTTATTGTATACAATATTCGTTCTTCTTGTGTAAGTGCCTTCTTTGGGAATGTATTTATAAAATTCAAACATTTTCTTTCGGTTTGGCTTACTTAAGTTAAGGCTTGTAATGAAATCTTGGTCAGAACTCTACTTATACACCCAGAAAAAATATGTTTAAATATGGTCACCTCTAACAAAACTATTTTTAATGAAAATTGTGAACAGTTATGGTAAATTTAACCATATTATTGTCACCGACAACCATATTATGGTTGCCTCCGAACATGTTTTGGTCAATAATAACTAAAATATGTTTAACACTTATAATAGCATGGTTGGTTTTCAACCATAGCATGTTGCTCTTGAAAAAGAGGAAAATACTATTGTTAAGTTAAAAACAAATTATTGTCATATTTATCAATAACATGCTTAGAGGCAATCATAATATGGTTGTGGCTTCTTGATGGAGGACTAATTGTCGGTTGTCGGTGACATTAATATTATTAAATTAGACATAATATGTTTAAAATTTTCTTTAAAAATAGTTTTGTTAGAGGTGACCATATTTCAACATGTTTTTTCTCTGCGTGTATGAAGAGAATGTTGTTTAACTATTTTTTTTAGAAATTTAAAAGTAATTTCAATAAAGAATATGGGGCGTTATTTGTGAAGCGGACAACCCAATAAAAAATTTTATTTGAAATTCCTTTATATTTGGCATAACTATAGTTCTAGTAGATATGAATAAGTGTGCGAAATATTTTTTTCTATGATGTTTATTTGTCGAGTTACGGCGTGGTAAAGTGTTGCCGTTTTCAAAAAAAATGTTTTTTTTAAATTATTTTTTCGAACCAAAAATTAATCAAACAAAAAAAATTTTTCAGTTTTAATTAATTTGAAAAACCAAAATTTTTTTTTCATCTGCAAAACCGGAAATTACCAATTTAAATCAAAATGTTTCTAACTTAGTCCTAATTTATTTTTTTTTAACCGAAATTAGCCTATAGTGTCCTTATTATATTTGTAAAAGTTCTATTGTGGGACATCTATTGGTTTAAATAGTTTAAAAGTTATGCACATTTCTTTACACTCGTACGTGTGGTTATTGCAATGTCGTACCGTTAAAGACAGGAAAGAACGAGTTTTAATTTTAATTTTTCTCAAACTTTTTTTTGGGAATACAAAATTTATTATTAAAAAGATTTTTTTGAAAAAGAAAATTTATAAATAAGGTCGAAGTTAGACAAAAAAAATTTTCTGACGATCTGGCCTAAGCAACCAGTGAAATGCGCACACAAACTAGCCTTCCCTCAACAATAAATTTCAGTGTTTTTATCAAAAATTAAAATTTGGAATTTAGCACGTCAAAAAAAATCTTATTAATAAAAAATTTTGTATTTCCAAAAATAAGTTTAAGGAAAATTAAAATTTAAACACGTTCTTTCCTGCCTTTTACGGTACAACATTGCAATAACAACATGCACGTGTGTAAAGAAATTTGTATAACTTTTAAACTAATAGATATCCCACAATAGAACTTTTACAAATTAATAACGACACTATAGGCTAATTTCATAATAAAAAAACAAATAGATTATAACAGAAATATGTAGAAAATAAACATAAAGTTCAGATTTAATTTCATTTTAAGTTAATCCAAATAAGTTTTGGAAAAAATAAATATCTTTTAGGTAAAAAAAAAAAACAGTTTGGTCAAGTTATTTGTGGTGAAAATCGTAGAATCAGTCCTTGTGATTAGAAAGACACATGCTTATGTTTCACTTTCGACACACAATTTGAGTTTCTGATTTGCAACCAATATATTTACAAGTTTTTTTTACCAGCCCGTGATAAAAACTGCGGAAAATGTCCGACTCCATCATAACGGACATCTGAAGGTGGTAGAAAGGATTTCTCCCCTGTACAGTTTTTTTTTTAAATAATGGCGTGGCCGCCCTGGAGCTTTTACCAACGAAGTACTCTGCATGCAAAGTACGGCAGCAATCTCTGCTCGGAAGTTTGAAAGCTAGAATCGCCTATCATTGGCGTTAGGCTTGTTGATTCTGTTGAACAAAATATAAGCGTTTACCATAGCTAAGTCAAGCAAATGAATGAACAGTCGATTTGTATACTTGTTGCTCTTCACTGAAATTTTATATCGAACAATAAGACCATCCATGAGATCGACACCACCCATGTGGCTATTATATTCATGGATTATATTGGGGCAATCGAGGTAAACAAACTTTTTCCAGAGCGAACAAAACGTGACACTTGCGTTATTGGGTTTATTTTATTCTGAAAAGGTTTCGTACCTGCGTAAGTCGATGCTAGTCGCACTGCCTTATTATCTTTCCAAAGTGATAAAGAAATTTCTACTCCATCAGTAGAATACCCATGTGGTTGTTTCTTGAGATGTTTGCGGTTGGAAGCTTACAATTCGGAATACGATTGGAACGTAAAGTCCCCAAAGAATAATTTCCACGTGATTTGAGATATACAAGAAGTGGCAGTGAAGTTTTTTTCCCCATTTATGTGGCTTATCTGGCAAATATTGTCGAAGAAAAGTCTTCACCTCCGTCGCGCACATTTGCTCATCCACACATAACCGTTGAGTCATTGGGACGGATTAAAACTTTTCATTAAAATGATTTACAACTGTTCGTATTTAATATAAAGGATCGTGTTCTGCAGAATTATTGGTGGGCTGTTTACTATTATCATTAAAATGCAAATATCTTCGTATTTTCTCAAATCGATTTCTTGACATAGTATCTTGGATTGTTTGAAATGCATATTCGCCCCAATATGCACGGACACTCGGATAGCGAAAAACTGACATAAAAAATAAAATGCCAATATACTGACGAATTTCCGAATTGGTTGTAAAGAAGGAAGTTTTGATATCTTTTTGAGTGGCATATAAATTTGTTTGTTCAACAATGTGCTCAATAAAAGTTTCACCTAAAAAATACTCGAAGCATTTGAAAGGCGTATCAAGCTCTCTGAGATCTTCTCCTAGTTCCGTCTCAGAAAATGCAATCACAGAGCTATCCAGCACTAAGTTCTTTTGGCGCCACAAGATCTTTTTGAAATTGTTGGATTTAGGATCTATGTCAGTAACGGATCCAATAAACTCCCCTGTTTCACATATAAATCTATCTCCAGGCTGAGTGATAGTCTGCTCTGCAGGCACATTGCGTTTGCTTTTCTGTGATTGAGGAGTAATTGAATCAATCGAGGGACTTCGGCTTGGAGTAACGCAAATATCTGATACCAGCATTGAATCTGACATATTTACTGCTCTATTTATCAAATCCAACGTTGGTCTCGCAAGCATCATCATCCACGTCGTCGTCCATATCTTCTTCTACGTCAGTATCGCTATCGAAATTCATTAAATCTAATATTTTCACAATTTCGTCATCAGAAAGAGATGATAACTTTTGCATTTGCCGACGTTCCATGACTATGAACCACAAGTTTCTGAAATGTTGCACTGCAAAATTCACCTACTATTTTTTTTTTGTTGAATTGTCTTAGGACCGCCTCTAGACGGGCTACCTTCCAAGATCAATAAAAATCATTTAAAACTTTTTTTTATTTTTTTTTGTTTTCTTTACACTATCAGGAATGCAGCAATAATTTTTTTGTCTAACTTTGACCACTTTAATACTTTTTTTGATTTTTTTAAATTCGCAATTTTTGCAAAATATTTTGACAGTTCATATCATGATATGGTTTTCTTAATATATAAAGGGTCCCCCACCTAGAGTTTTTTTTCAACTAGTTCTTATTTCGTGAATGGTAACACTTAGCTCATGTCTGATGTGACAGATAATTAGTTTTATCCTTCCGCTGAACGAATATGGTTGTGTATACGCTTGAACAACGCTGGGAAATATTGCGACATTACTTTGAAAATGATGGTTATGTTGCAGAATGTGTGCGAAAATTGCGTACGGATTTTGGAAGAAGAGAAGCACCGTCAGCTATGTTCGTTATCTTGTGAAAAAAGTGAAAGAAACTGCCATCCTCATCGATAAACCAAAGCGTGAAAAGCCAAAAACAGTGCGTTCATCCGAGAATATTGCTGCTGTGGCAGAAAGTGTGCGTGAAGCGCCATCAACATCAATTCACCGTCGTTCTCAACAATTGAACATTTCGGAGACATCATTAAGACGACATTTGCATAAAGACCTTGGTATGACGCCATACAAAGTCCAATTGGTTCAGGAGCTGAAGCCAACTGACCATCCAATGTATTTTCGCTTCGCTAAGTGGGCCAGCGATCGACTTACAGAAGATGCCGATTTTGCCAAAAAACAATCATCTTTTCAGATGAAGCTCATTTTGATCTTGGCGGGTATGTAAACAAGCAAAATTGTCTCATTTGGGGCACAGAAAATCTGCACGCATACATTGAAAAGCCGATACACCCAAAACGAATTACTGTTTGGTGCGGATTTTGGTCCAGAGGCATAATTGGGCCATTTTCTTCGAAAATGGGCAAGGAGTGGCCGTTACAGTCAATGGCGATCGTTATCGGGCCATGTTGAACGAATTTTTGTTCACAAAAATTGAAGAGGAGGATATTGGCGACATTTGGTTTCAACAGATCGCATTATCAGCCGCAGAGCTGATGTCGTTTGGCCACCTCGGAGCTGCGATTTGACACCGTTGGACTATTATTTGTGGGGTGCCGTCAAAGATAAGTGTTACGTTGACAAGCCAGAGACAATTGACGCTTTAAAGGACAATATTCGTGAAGCCATTGGTGAAATACAGCTGCACACAATCGATAATGTGCTTAAAAATTGGACCGATCGTGTAGGCTACTGCATGGCCAGCCGAGGCAGCCATTTGAATGAAGTTATTTTCCATTATTAACCGAAAGGATTGTACTTTCAAATAAAAAAAGAAATTTGAAAAAATATTCGGAAGTTTTTTTTTATAGCATTTTCAAAAAAAAAAAGTTATTTGGCGGACCCTTTATAATCAAAACAATATTATGACATTTGCTATGATATTCCAATATCACTAATATTGAAGTCCACACGTAATTAAATGCTCTCTGCTATGAAATTTGACGTTTTCTGATATAGATTTATTTGATATTATATCAGCTGTAGACGCTATGTAACATTGCTCATATATCAAATCACCCAGAATGTTGCACCTTATCGGAGTTAAAATGTTATTACAAAGAGTCAGGCCGTGGAACAACGTTTTAAGTTATTTACAAAATTATACAAACGAAATTGTTGGAGGTAACTGATATGTATGTGTAACAGAAATACAAGATTAAAGGCATATGTAGAAAATCGAAAAGAAAATGAAAACCATATGTTAAAAACTGGCAGAAATCCATGTAAAAAAAAAATAAGAGCATACCACCAAAAATCGCTCCAGAGCAGTTTATGTAGAAAAACGTTTTAAGTACACACTTTCTATTGTGTATCTCGAAATAACGTTTTAAAAGCCTAAAAAAAATTATATTTCTTTTCTATTCACTCAATATTTATTTAAAATCAAGAACCAACCTTTACTACTTTCTTTAATATGTCCCAACGCTATTTATTTATTCCATTATTTATTCCATAATGAACCAAATACCTTGGAGATCGAAACACAAGGGTCAGATAGCAACAGTTGTTGTACTCTGAATGAGGGAATTATTCTGACATACAATGTACGGATAACTCCCACTAAGCAAAATTGTATTGCATCAAACATATAAAGCTTAAAGTATTACACAACCAAAAAGCCAGACAAAAGGACAAGTTCAAGCTCAAATTTATTGAATTTTTTTTTTGTTGTTGTACAAAAGTTGATTGTGTTTGCTTTGTGCTCGATTCATTAGTTCAAGGATAGAAAAAACAAAATTTAGTGTTGTTTCTAATTGTGTGTGAAAAATTATCACACTTAATAAGATTTTGCTTCATTAAACATTTGCTGAGGCATTTGTTACACTCAATAAATACGCCAAAATTAATCTTTTATATTCGAAAAAATAACGATCAAATAAATTAACAAGTCCTTGTTGCTATTTATAAAAAAAAATTTATTTATTTAAAGATTTTGTTCGTTGTGCTTAATTCCCTTTTTAAATTATTGATAAAAAATACTGAAATTATTGTTGGAGGATAAGCTGTTCCTATGCGCATTATCCTCCAACAATAATTTCAGTATTTTTTTATCAATTATTTAAAAAGGGAATTAAGCACAACAAACAAAATCTTTTAATAAATAATAGTATTCCCACAAACAACTTTGATAATAAAAAAAAAAAAATTTATTTGTATAATTACTTATAAGAAATGAAAATGAAGATATTAAAACTAAAAAAATTTATTGAAGGTTTTTGTGTAAATTTTCCTTCCCCGTGTTTCTATACTTTATTTAAGTTGCTTCTTTGATTCATTTTTTAATATATTATAGATGTATAGTATTTCAGCCATCTCTTTTAAATTTAAGTATTCTTTGTATAAAAGTGCGTTGCAAACAATAAAAAGAAGAAATAATAATAAAATAAAAATAAAACTAAAAAACTTAATTAAATATTTTATAATTGTAAATTTTGTACCAAAGTAAGACTTTATTACTACCCGACTAGTTCTAACCGGAAAAAAAAGAAAAGTAGTTACACAATTCAAAAATGAACTAACGAATCATAAAATCGTGATCGTATACCAAATTTGATAGTTATTTAATCCATATCACTTTTTTTATTGCCTCTGGGGTATTTAAAAGAACATGTCCACGCAAATACCCCATTTTAAAAATAATATATGAAAAAATTCGAAGGATATCTTTGCAAAAAAAAAAAAAAAATCAAAGCAAACGTCTTCAAAAGAGCGAAACTATACGTAGCGTAGAATGTGGGGCTCTTACGCGTCGCAGGCTTTTACGTCCAATGTCCACTCATTGATGAAGTTCATTAACATTTTTTTTATTGATTTTAAAATAAAGAAATTATAAGCTACTAAAGCCCTTTGCGTCCTTTTAACCACCTCGTACAAGTCCTTAAATCTTTAAGAAATAAGCGACTATATTTCTCGGATAAAATTTTTGAGGCAGCTGTGGTCAATAAGTAAACTTGAAGACCAATATTTTATTGAGTGGTCTTATACTATATTCACATTTGCAGAGTTTGGGTACGTTCGTAAATATATAAAAACTGTGCATCACTGCAGCAGTGATGCAAAATTTTGTAGCTGATGCGTGATCACCAGTTGCAGGTGTGAAGCTGATGCTTTTATACTGCACGGTAGCTGTGCAAAGTTTGAATTTTTGAGCACGAGCTAAATTTCAAAAGTTTCATAAACGAACATAAAATAATAAAAATGTTATCAACAATAGTGATGACAAATTTTATTGAATATATTAAAACAAAATGCGACAGTTTTCTTATAAACAACAAGCAAAAGCATCAAAAAAGAAAACGAATTGTTTTATATCAAAAGTTATTGCATCAGAAAATTAACTGATGTAATACCTAATTGCAAAAATTTCCTGCAGAGCTGCGGCATCACTACATAAAAAAATTTTGATCTATGAGAGTGTTGTCCAGTTTCTTACAAGTGTTGCTTTTACGAACATTAAACTTTACTGATGCGCAAGTGATGCCCAACAACTGCATATACGAACGTACCCTTTATCATCTTAAATGTAATTTAAGTCTAATCACATCAAAATCATGATGATTATCCATACATTTTAATGATTTGCTAATCAATTAAAATGAACATGATTAAAACTTAGTGATTTCATTAATCACAAAGAATCCTCTGAACACAACTCAAACTGAGTATGATGTAGTTTCGGCCACAATAAACGTACCCTCCAGGTGTAAATTGACGACGATTTATGCTATACATTTTTATTTCGTCCTTAAGTAACCCAGCAAGGTTCACAATTGCATCAGTAATAAGTTTAAAGTAATCTGCTAATCACTTTATTTAGTGTATATTTTCAATATTAATACTTTAAAGAAATAAAAATTAGTTAGCCATTTTTTATTTATTAATCAGCTTTTTTTAAGGCAGAATAAGCTAAACGTAACTGTAGAAATGTAATCGTGACAGATGATCGTTTCTGTTATATGAAAAGCAATAAAAATGCTAACTTGACTAAAATGACACATTCCGTCCAAACCTATAGGAAATAGAATTTCAATACAAGGTTGCGTGACGAGTTTAGACAGTGATGGGCTGCTTGTATTTTAGATGGAATGCGGGTATATTCGCTCTTTTTTTTGGCTTTTTTTAGTGATAGTATCTGTGGAGTCTTGACATTAAAGAATATTTTTAAATATACCAATATTTGCATATACACAAAAAATAAAAAATGTGAAATATTTAAAATATTTTATAACCTTCTTTTGTATATGCACATTTAAAAAATGATTAAATTTTTAATTATTTTATGTATGTATGTATACACGTATATGTATGAACATATGTATATGGGCATTTCCTGGGGTCACGAACATACGTACGTACGCTTTTGATGTACAAATAATATAGAAAACAAAACTTTTCCTAGCATTTTTCTTTTGCTATTCGATAGCATTTTGGTAGCTCTTTATTTAGTGCAAAGAATGGATTTCGTCGAGTTTAAGTTTTCATAATGATAGTTACAAAACATGTGGTCACGAACGTACGCAAAATAGAAGTCAACTTTGGCTGACAGAAGTGAAATGTAAAAATCTGCGAAATGGAACGGAATATTCAAACGTGATTTATTTATTTTAAAAGCGTATTAACGTAGGTCTCTATCCAGTATCAACACAATACAATATCTCTATTGGTTTTTGTTTATTTGGCTTAAGTACCGGTCGCGAACGTACGGTTCGCGAACGTACGATTTTTCCATATGTTTTAACCGTTAATTAACCGTTATTCGACCTATTTTTGTTCTCCTTATACTTTTATCTTCTTAATTGATTGTAATAGAGATATTTTAAAGAAAGAGGGCAGACATAACAAATTTTTTTCCATGTAAAATAATTAAATATAAAAATGTCTTAAGAAGTAGCTTAAAATGAAAATATTAAAGTTCCCAGTTTCCAGCCCAATTTCCTCAATTAAAACAGCTGAGATATCGTAGCATAGCATATATACCATTCAATTATAAAAACATAGACTTTTTTTTTTAATTATAAACAATTAAACACGAAGATTATCAACATTTTATTTTTCCAGCCTGGTTGACCATTCGGAGGAAATGCCCATATGCTAAAAAACATATTTCTTTATTGTAAATCTATAATTTAAATATCAAATTTTAAATTATTTATGTATTTATACATAGACAAACTATTGTTTTAATACCATTTAAATCTATTGGTATTGTTTCTGCGCAGCGGAATGAATGTTTTTAATTAGTGATTTTGATCAATTTTTAATATTCGCGAATACGAATATGAATATCTTTGGCAATAATCGACGAATACGAATATGCAATTTTAAATTCAGTGCCAAACGATATTTAAAATTTGACTGAAAAAAAATCCCTATAATTCGATTGAACTTGAATACGAATACGAATGTCGTATACGAATACGAATATTCGTAACATCACTATTTTTAATCCCCATCCCTGTGTACATATGTTGTTTTATGTATACTATATAAAATTACAGTTACATTAATGGTCGACTAATTATGCATTTGCTGTCAACTTAATCATCTCAAATGTAATGTGAACAGCTTTGATTTACGTTATCAACATTTGGCCTAAATGCGTTTAAAAACATAAGCTTACAACAAAAGCTAAATACAAATTCCGCTATGGATGGAGTGTGTATATTTAGGAGTAATGAAGTTACATCAGTCAGTCCTACATCACTTAAAAATACACAAATTATTGTAAACGGATTAAGAATTAATTTTTTTGTTTCGATAACACAATTTGACAAGTCTGGAACTTAAGATCACTTTTAAAGTTGAAAAAGTGAAAAAGCAATAAGTCTAGGTTGTATTACGTCACCAAAATATGGTTATCCTTATGCTTCTACTTTAAAATGTATTGCTTTTTCACTTTTTTCCTCTTTTAAAGTGCTCTAAACTTTGTTATATCAAAATTTGTATTTTGTATCATTGACCACTTTAGTTCCGGGCTACCGATCTACTGATATCAATTTTTTAGTTAAGTAATATTAGAGATATGTCAGTCCAGATCCAGCATTCAGCTCAGGAGAGGTGACAACACTTAGTGGAAATACAGTCCGCGATAATAAATTAGAGTGTAAACCACAAGTATTTTATTATTTTATATACACTAATTGCAGTCAAATTGATTGAAACCAAATTAATTGCATTTAATGATTTCTAACAAGAGATTTCATTTTGAAATCTAAAATCATTTTTAAATCAAAGAATGATAGCAGTTTGATTAAAATAATTTTGTATTCAATGCCAATTGATTGCAGTGTTTTACAACTCTTCTGTGCGTATCTAAAATTGCGAAGTGTACCTTTACCAAAAGCTTTAAATAGATACACACTGTGGCATTATATTCATTTTCCCTCTGCCATATTTGAGATGCTTGCACAAATATAAATATTATTACTATTATTATTTTTTCAGATTATATCCCACCCAGCTAGCATTTTGTATCATAACCGAATATTTTAGGAATCAGCTTTAAGAGCAAAATAACCGCATTTTAGCTAATTTTCCGATCATTATTGATACTCTTGTTGTAAGAAAACGGTACCCTACCAATGAATCATTTCAAAGAATCATTTGCGATACAATTTTATGATTCCCTTTTGAGCATATCGAGCCTTTGGTGCAATACCGTAGTAAGTCAAAAAATCGCGAACTGAGAAAAATGCATTTGAAGTTTTGAATCACCTTTTTGATAGTATTTTCGTTTACTAAAGTTATTTTTTTACAAGTTTTTTAATAAAGAGGAATGTTTTATAATTAAATTAGGTAAAAAATTACTAAAAATATGAAATATTTATTTATATTTAAGTATTTTGTATCAACCTATCAATAATGTATCGTTATTGTCACAAAATTAACGACAAAATTATGAATTAATTCGGAATATATCGATATAGCAAATAAAGCATAAGAAGAAATGATAACTAATTTTTTTTCAACAAAGATGAATTGTGAAATAATACGAACAAGTAAAAAAGAACACAAATTATGCAGTTGTGTTTTTGTCCTAAAACGTAGCAAAAAAAATTATTGCCTTATTGTTTTTTCACAATTTGTTTTCTGTTTGTAAGTTAAAGGAAATATTTCATTATTGCAAATAAATATTGTTGGACAAAGCTAGAGGCAATAAAGCCATTTTTAGCTGTAAAATCTGAACAGTTAGAGATAGAACCATAATCTTTTTTTCTTCAGATAGATATTTACTGCATAGGCATTTACAAGATCATTACTGCATACCCAGTTCAAAAAATTAAAATTTTGAGTTACTACGGTCTTGCACCAATGGCTCGATATGAAAAAATTATATGTGAATAATTTTCCAATCGCTTAAGTGATAAGAGTTAGAGCAAGAATAATACAAATCTGTGATCACTTCTATTTTCCAGTAAAAATTGAGTTTCTTATGATTTTTGTATGAAAAACTTTAAATGCGTTTTTTTTTTTTTTTTTTTTTTTTTTTTTATATTTTATTTTATTTGTAATCTTTTTACAAAGATTATAATAATAATTTAAATTGTATAATATGCTATTCAAAATTTAAAATACTTATGGTGTTTTCATCTCTAAAAAATAAAAAAATAAATAAAATGGCTTATCCAACCCTGTAATAACGCTATTTGTTATTTGACGAGAACTAACCACAAGTTATCAAAAAGTGGAATATCCTGTTTTTAACAGCTGACAAAATGTTTGTTCTTCAAAATTTAAAAAAAAAATTATTTAAAATTTGTTTATTGCAACAACAACAAAATGAATGACGAAACTCCAGTTTGCTCGAAAACATTTCAATGTAATTAATAATTAGATTTAAAATAACGTTGCCAAAACTAGTAGACGCTTAGGTGAAACTTAAAATATAATTAACATTTCCTCCCCTTCAGATAACGAGGATAAATCCAATAATTTATTTATTGTCATTTCTGCACATACATATAATCGATGCGGTAATATCCATATTTTTACTTTTTCTTTTAAAAATGTATAAAAATACTCAAACATTTTGTCTAGTTTTTTTTAATAAAAAAAAAAATGTAAATATGAAAATACCGTTGTCAGATTGCCGATTTATTAATCTACTTACATTTTTTTTAACTGACAACCAACCATTTTCAATGTAATGCGTTCTTATGCCTTCCTGTAAAATCATAGTAAACGTTACTTTAAAAGATTAACTTTTTTACTGTCCTGATTTTTAGCGATTTTTTCCAAACTTCATCTGGTAGCCCTATATATGAACAGAAGTGACCTGTTTCACAGGGCATTCTCAAGATTGTCGATATGGAGAGCTTAAAGTGCAATGCCTTACGCCATTTAATAGTGTTTTTTTTAAGAATAAAATATGATACTCTTTAAGACAGCAAAACACTTTTAGGAAACAAACACCAAATTCTATTTTTTAAATAATATGTCACTTTTTTGTAGGAAACCAAACATCATTAGAAATCATTTTTTGAACATGTAAATAATCCTTATTCAATCCCTGAAGTGTTAAATAAGTTTTTAATCATCAAAAGTGATCTTAGAAGGCTCATATAGGGGATTTAAAAAAAAACTCACCCAAATGCGAGCTGGGATTCCTTAAAAGGGTTTATGTTTGTAAGCAGATAGCTTAAACTTTTATTTTAAATTTGACTGTTTTGACAGTTAAAACATGTTAATGTTTTATATTTTTATTTTTCAGTTGTATTATTTTGTTATTTTTGCCAAATTTTATTTTAAAAATAAAATAAATAACTGCCATAAATATTGAATTACAGCATTAAATAAATCGAAATTGATGTTCTGTTACAACACGCACTGCATACAATATACATGTGTGTAAGTTAATACAAAATGTAAATAGAAATTTTAATGCAGAAGAACGTTCTGCAACCCCGAACTTTGTAAAAAATATTCTGTATATGTCATGGATGGTCACTACTCATTTTTGTCTAAACTGGAAATATATTTAATTTAATGATAGCTTTAAAGATAATTGTAAGAAATAAGCAAAAAACGTACTTAAAAGGTTTATATTTATGAAAAGAAGATGACACAACATTATATTTCAAAAATCCAGAAGTACATAAAATATTTTTGATAAATAAATTAAAATCTATTCGAATGTTGATTCAAGTTTTAGTAGCTCAAAAGTAAATGACAGCTGGAATTCAAGTCAATTTATAAACCTTAAGGCAGTAGCCATAAAGTTCAATCGACGAGCACTATATTTATTTATATTTAATAAAAAAAATCGGTTCAAGTTCGGGTCATACAAATTTTACGAAGTTTGGGTTGGATTCATTCGTTCTGAAAAGGGCGTACGGTTGGCTACTAATAATAAGATATTATTCCTGCCTTATGGGTTTTTAAATACCCAAATATATAAACCCAAAAGAATTAAGACATTAAATATTTTAGTGCAGGTCAAAAAAGAGATAATTGCTTAGACTTAAATTTTTATCTAAAAAATGGACATCTACTTACTTAGAAAAAATTAAAACATTAAAAATTTTTTGTTTTTTGCATTTCGTTTCTGTGTCCGAAAATGATCAGAAAATAAAGGACAATGTGAACACGAGAAATGCCTTACAGTTCTAGATAGCCTTGGGCATTCCCTTAACAATGTAAGAAAATTGAAAGGTTTTGTCAACGCATCTGCCTGAAACTCGTTGCATAATGAAAATGGGTATTTAAATTAGGGTTGCCAGATATTTAAAAATTGCTATCCCCATACTGTAAATTGTCATCCCCAAAAAAGAATTTTTATCATTATTTTTTTCATCCATAAATATTCCGACTAAATACTTTTAAATTTGGTCGTAAAAACTTTTATTTGAATATATTTTTTTATTTGACATTTGAATTATGCATCAACTTAATAAATTTCAATTTGATTAACAAAGTGAAAAAGTTCACAATCATATTCATTATCCTGCTCGAATTTTTGGTACATATTTCTTGAATTAGGAAGATTAATCTTTCCTTGGGATGGGTCGAACGTATCGCAACAAGTTGAATTACTTTTTAAATAAGTATTTATTCGTAATAATGTTGCTTGCAATTCTTATTGCTTTTAAAACCAAAAACCCCGTTCAACAGCAGAATTATTGGTTGGTACTCGAAACACTGTAAAAACCAACTTGAGTAGATAGTAAAATGGTGGTGATCCGGCGGAGGTGATCTTGATATTAATAAATTTCCGTACACAATGAGCTCAAAGTATTGTAATGTCAAATAAATCTCTCCATTTACACTCAACATGGAAAACATTATTACTAAGTGTAATATTTGCCATCAATTTTTAATTCAAAGATGGTTTTTGTTGCTTAAAGCCTGGTACTCTGTTCAGTATTTCGTGCGAAATGTTGTCAATATAAAAAAAATTTCTGTGAAATACAAACTGAAAAATGTTGATAGAGTTGTACTCTACTTATATTTCGAAAAACATTCGAAATGTTTCTAGCGACATTTTTATTTTCCGTGCGAAACAATTGCAGCTCATATTATTTCGCACGGAATTTTAGGCAACAGCTAAATAAATTTTTTTTTTCTTATTTGGGAAATTATAAAAATAATATTGTTTTACTTTTTAAAATTACAATTCAAAAAAAAATGATTATTGTTAACCTTCGCAAGACAATGTTGTATACTTGCAACTGATATAAGCGTAAAGTTTTGAAAAATTGCGAGATAGATAATATTGATACAAGTCAAAATTTTCATGCGAAATAATTAATGTTGCTCAACATTTCTTACAAATATAAACAGAGTACTAGGCTTAATGAAAAATAAAATGAAAATAAAAATTTTAAAAAATTAAAATCATATTTTGCATCCCCTTCTTCAAAATAAAATGCCCAATTTTGGTATAAGTCCCCCAATCTGGCATCACTGATTTAAAAACGCAGGAGTTCATCATAAGTTCCAAATATGACTATTTTCGCAAAATATTTATTTTGGCGTTAATAAAAAGCAAATACACATATATATATATAAAATTTATTAAAAGGAAATTGGAGGATTTTAGCCTTTGATATTGGATGTGAATTCTCCTGAGACTTCCATTCAGTATTGCCACCGCACAGTGGACAACGATGAGTTGTGGGTAGTTAACAGATGTCTCATCATTTATTACCACAGTGCTCATTAAGTAGCCTTTGTTCAATTTTTTTATCAGATGCAATTTACATGATTTACCGCGGCGTAAGTGAGTGGAGTTATTCGAATTCCAAATATAGTTTTCCGTAGGCGAGCAGATTCTCCCTAATGTTACCAACAGGGATACCAAAAAAGTTCTCAGGACCAATAAATAAGCAAATTAAAATTTTAAAACGTTAAGGAGAAGAAATAAATTATAAGTCCACCTTTTATAATTAAACTACTAAGCGGTAGAATTCAAAGCTGGATTTGTGTATTAACGACGCAATACTGCAGAAAACCCGGAAAGCAAATTAATCCATTAAGGACGGCTGGGTATTTAAATACCCAAAAACAAAGCCTTCGTAAAAAAATTCTGGCTAACTTCAGGTAAGAGTTATCGGAAATCAAGTTAAATTTAACCCCCTTCTATTCTGAAAGTTAGCGGCTTAAAGTTAGCAATTTTTTAAAATTTGGGAGAGTAGAACATCGAAAACCCCTCTTGGTGACTTATAGCCTTATGTGTGCTCTGCGTTAGAAAAAAATATTCAGTAAATTTGGCCTATCTGGAAGACTACAGGATTGATTCAATGACATGGGTATTTTAATACCCACTTCGCTGTTAGAGGCTTCAAAACAGATATTTTTTTTAATTTTTTGGCAAGTAAAAATGTATTGTTTTATGTAAAACGAACTATTTATTAATAAAAAATAAAGAAATAAATTTCTTAACTGTGGTTGATTATTGAGATAATTTTATTTTTTAAAATTTTTTGTGGTACACCAGCATAAAACTGTGCAAAACAAGACTTAAGGTGTAAGTTTAATTTGCATTTTGTACAACCAAATTTAGTTTTACCTCCACATTGTCCGCAACGGCCACGCTTATCAATTTTGCTTATCATATGATCAAAGTTATCCTTGCGCTTTGCCATTTCTTGGTCACTTGTGACAACTTTTTCTCTTATACGAACACGATTATCAGGCATTGTTGCCAATGCTTCAACAACGCTCACACGAAAATCAAATTGGCTCACGATTGAAGCTCCTTCACCTCTTCTTGGCATGCAGTGTAATTTCCAGGCATTTACCATACCAGCATCCAAAGCATTAGTTAATAATGGGCAGTACCACTTCTTACCATGAATTGTAATGCGGTAATTATTAATGGAATTGTCAAATAAGTCCACTCCACCCATGTCGATTATATTGATGTATAAGATGTGGTTGCTCAATCGTTGTAATTTTTCCAATTTTACGATCAAATCTTTTAGCTCGACACATCGGCTGCGCACCCAAGAAATTCGACATTACAGTGATCACCTTAAACAAATTAAAATAATATTAAGCTTTGGACCAAACACGAATATGCATAAATATATATTTTTTTTTTTACCGAGTTATCATTCCAACGAACTGCTATAATGTTGTTGTTCCTCATCGGTGGTCCAACTATCGATTTCTAATTGTAACTCAGCGGCAGTTAAAAAATTACGATGTCTTATCGTGCTTTCAAAATTTAAAAATCATCTACTTTCAACCCAATTTTAGTTCTTTTAAATTCAGTTATTATATGTTATTACTCTACTCGTAACCAAAACAGGGAAAGCACTAAATTGTTTTTAAAAAACAAAAACCACCGTATAGAGTAAAACAGAGAATAAGTAAACACTCACACATCTATTCAAAAACGGGAAAGTCCCAATTTATTTTTAATAATACCGATTCTACGTACATTGTAAAATAAACACACAACACTCACATCAATTATTATATAATAAATCCGTTTTTTTTTTTTTGTTTCAAACAATCTTGTGTTTTAGAACTCTTTAATAGCGAAGTGGGTAGAAAAATACCCATAGTCTAGGGGCCAAGATTTAACAGGTAAAAATAAAAATAAAACGCAATGTCATTATAAATGCCCATAAAATCAAATGTGTGAAATTTCATCAAAATCGGACCACGAAATCGGGGGTCAGTCTTTAATCGGTAAATGAAATAAGACGCATTCAAATTATGTTTATTTATTTATTAAAAAATTATATAATACAATAAATGCGATTATATAATATAAAAACTGAAGTATGAGCAGTGTTTTGGTAATAAATTATAATAATCAATGGGGGGTGCTTTAAAACCATGTTAGATAAGGCCATGATGGCTTTATTGCTCAATTGAATGGGAGATAAAGCCATAATGGCCTTATTGCCCAATCATTGAGAGGTAAGGTCATATTAAAAATTTTGCGATATGAGAGATATAGCTAGCCATACTTTTTTTTCGCAAATGAGAGATAAAGCCATATTTGAAACTTTAGTATGCGAAGCCAGATTCCAATACTTTACTTAAGTGTTTCCGGGAAAAGCCATTTCTTTATTCTTGTGACGCTGAAATGAGAGATAAAACCATTTTCTAATATTGCTAATGTGAGTTAAGGCCATGATGGCTTTATCTCCCATTCAAATAAAAAAAGTTCAGTTACCAAGAAACTAGGTCTGGCAGTTCCAAAAGTTAGAAATCTTTCTTGGGAAAAATAACAAGCAGCTGTCTTAGATATGTTCTACAGATTGCGGGATATTACTTTTCTTCTTTTAATAATAAGTTTTGGTGTGTGGTAAGGGTATGGCCGAGTCGTAATTTGGAAAATAATTTTGCTGAGCAGCGAGAAACTTTTTTTGGTATAATATAATACGGGTTTATTGTTTTGTAGCGATGATTGTATGTGCTCCAATCGTTAAACTTTATGGTTTTTATATTTCTACGTATTTCTGATTTGATGTCATTGTCTTCTTGTATGTTAAAGAGTAGTAGAGGAGTTCGCAAGGCACTACCTGAAACTCTATCTGCTTCTTAATTACCTTTTATACCTGTGTGGGTTATGTATATATAAATATAGCTGCATATTTATAATTTCAATACTATCTGTCCCATAAAAAATAAGCAAAAATATTTTATATACCAAAAAAGATATCCCACCAAATCCTGTTGTGTATTTAAATACCATGCCCTATCTTAAAATCGGCCCAACGAATCTATGGGCATTAATGGGTTAATGTTGATGTTATAAAAATACTTTTTGCGATCGTAAATTGCTTAACTTAGTTATTTATTTTTACTAGTCTCCCTGCAAATTTCTCCCTGAGAAAGAAATTTGCCGTTATAGGGGCTTGAATACTTTTTAGTTAATGCGCTATACCGGTCGCTAACAAATGAGAGTGATCTTGTAACCCCTTAAAATAAAATATAATTTTAAATTTTTTGGACCACTCTGTACGTGTTTTTTTCTTTACAAACCTACCATTTTAATTTCCTTTGAGAGACAAGAAGTAAATTTCCTTAAAATGTTATTGTCTGCCTTGCATATTTTTATCTCTTTGTTTTTCAAATCCTTGTGATAGTTTATTGTATTCATACATTCTCTGAAACCATTCTCGTACATTTTCATAAGGAAGTAATCGCAGACTTAAATTTCAATCAACCATAGATAAAGGATCAAAATGGCAAATTTGTGCAAGGCTACATTTTTCGTTTGCCTTTATTTCGGCTATTATAAGGTAAATCCTTTGATATTTAGGTTTTGATACGAAATTTTTGCTGAATCATTGAACAATTTTTAGTCAAAATTTTTCTACTTCACTTTAAATAAATGAAAAAAAAATTATATTTAATAATAATAATAAAAATCAATATGTTACTAAAATTATTTTTTTTCATATTTCCCTTTTAGTTATCAAAAAATTAATCTATGAATTTATAATATTTGACACGTATACGGGTATACGGGTTATACATATATAATATAGTACAAGCATTACGGCAGCTTTAGTTACACATATTGTATCTTGAGATACATTTGTAAGTGTAAGCACATAAAATTAACGTTCAAATGTTAATGTATACGCAATAGAGGTTAAATTATACGAATGTTTGAATTTTTTTGGTGAATGTATTTTATGTAAATTGCAAACATATTCATATGGTTAGCGTGAATTTGTATTTTAGAAAATATCAATAATCTTAACACGGTTTTTTTCACCAATCATATTCACTGCTTCTATCATTACCAGATACTAACCATTCGGTTAGATTATATTAATATGTAAGTATGTATATGTAGTGATCCCATGGTGGGAATAACACAATCAAACAAACAAGACACTTGATATGTAAACCCAATATGTAATTTTATTAAGAAATACATTTTTTTTTAAAAAATTGTTTATATTAAAATTGAATTTGAATATTGCACGTTGGGTCAGGTATATGGGGTATATGGGGGTTCTTGGCAAGAATAAAATTTTTCAATTTGATTTTTAAAAATTTCGTTCTATAATTTCTGCACTTGTTTTTTGATTCGGCTACTTACCTTTTATAGTCACAGTGTTAAACTTGGAAATAATATTAATAAAAGAAAAAAAAATATTAAACAAAAATCAATTAAAATGTTAAGCTAAAAGCTTATAATTAAAGGTAAACAATTTTAAACTATTATACAGAAAAAAATAACAGAAGTTATTAAGTTATTACTTAAAGGAAATTTGTTAAATCTTTTTAATATTTTTAACAATTTTTTTAATTTACATGTTTGTAAATTGTTATATTAACAATTTGCTCTATTTCTAGCAAATCAAATTTGGATGTTTATCATAGAAAAAATTATTGTGTGTCAAAAAGTTAAAAACATAAAATAAAAAAAAAACAATTATTTTTAATTAAAAATCTTTAAAAGAATATGAAATTGAATCAATCTATGCGGTAAGTAAAGTTTTATATTTAATGCATCATAAATTTATTTTAACGGGTCTGTTATAAATTCTAGTTTTTCAAATAATACTGCTAATTTTGTCAAGATTCCATTTTGTGTTGATGTGAGAACCTCATAGTGCAATGCAGGCCTATATTTGGTGCTTAAATACGTCATAATGGTTGTTGTGATGTGATTTTCAATAAATTTTGCTAAAATAATTAACAAATAGAATCTGGGAATTATTTCTTTTTCATAAGTTTCTTTATTATATTCAACACATTTTATTTTTCGAATTTATTCTATGAGCTAAATTTCAGTTATGTATTGTAAAAAGCTTTTTGTAATACTCGTAGTTCTATTCCTGAAATTTAGCTCATAGGATAAATTCGAAAAATTAAAAATTAATAAAAAAAAAATTTAAATGCATCTTTTATTTAAATTTGTTTAGCAACAAAATAATTTGTTAATATGAGAGTTTCGTAATTAAAATTCATATTCAATTGTTAACATTTATTTTATTCAATTGACAAATTCATTGTTGAAAATATTTGCTGAGCTTCAACAGTTTTTATTAACAAAATAATTTTTTGTATTTACAAATTCAGTTGTTGGTGCCTTTTCAATCAAGGCGAATTCACTCCAGGTAATCTCGGTATTACAACAAGTACAACTCGTACAAAAACCACAAGCAATTTGTTTTTGTAAAATCATTGTACAATGTCAAAAACCGAAACAAATCAAAACAGAAACAAAGATAATAAACAAAATTTTGACCTTTATTTATTTTTTTATTTTTTTTTATTTTTTTTTATTATTCCTACACTAAATCCCACGAAGCTTTTTGCTTGTCTGCAGGAGACCAGAGTCTCTGGCGGGAATCGAACCCGCAACCCGGTACTGATAGACTAGCTCACTACCAGCTAGCCTACCGGGGCACCCAAACATCCATCAATTATAAAGCTTTTATGATCACCTGTAATGAATTCGCCTTGCTTTTCAATTAAAAAAATAATTGTATTGACGAATATGGTATTCAATATGTCAATTGATTTGTAGTACTGTTTTTTTGTGTATCACAATGTACAAACATTTGAAGATAATTTTACCAACAACTATTATATTAACTCTCATTAACTTTTATCTTTTATTTTAAGAGTTACGCGCATTTTAAGCAGTTATTTTTAAAAATTAAAAAAGTGAAAATTCAATAGTTAAAAAGTTATAGAGCTACCCCCCCCCCAACCCCCAAATTTAGATAAAACAGCTTCGCCGATTGGTAGACTGATCTTTTTTACCTTAAAACAAATCTAAGATCTTGCCTTTTTTTGCAATTGCGCTTTAAATATTTTTCACTGATTTTAATATTTTCTAGGTTATATTTTCCATTTTAAACATGTTTTTCTTTTAGTTAGATGTAGTTATCCCTTTTCGGACACAGCATCTGTAAACTTTGTGTCAGTGACTAAAATTTCATTGTACTCATGTGTTTTCTTAAATTTTTTATCAAAGTTATTATAAAATATAATCTTAAAAAGATCATTGAAGATGTCTGTGAGAAATGATACATCTTTCAAATTTAAACTTGTAATTTTGAAATATCATGTGTGTTTCATAAGTGAATTTTTAATAGCGCCCAAAGTCGTATAATCTTCATGCTTATTAATATTATGTTCACTTGTTAATTAAGAAATATCGCAGCACCTCATTTAGTTAGAATTATTTATTTTTTTGTCTGGGGGTAAGTATAGTTTAAGTTATATGCAGATAAACCAGAAACGATCGAGTGCTTGAAAGGAAATATTAAATGAATTTAGCCTAAATACAGTGTGATTAAGTCCAAAGGATGTTTGCTAATTAGACCACAGATTTACGTCATGTTCGCTAGGGTCGAACGTGAAAAGTTTTGTGAGAATTTCAATATCTAATAGCACTAAAACATTGCATTTTATTCTCAGGTATATGAGAAAAATAATAAAAAAAAATTGGGACCTACTTTTATTCCTCTACCGCAGCATCCATATTTTTCAAATGAGAGAAACATCATATGCTGCAACATTTAAAGTTTTTTACACCCAAAATATTCAAAACATGGGAACTCTTCATATAAAATTCATGTCTTTCGTAAGCGATATGGTAAGCGAAACTTTTACGTTTCTCCCTAACAAACCTGCTTCGTTGGAAGATCAATTTTTTATTGGGATGTTTCTATGTTAAGTAGTTTTAAATCATATGTTCTCAATAATAATTAACAATTCACATAAAGGATTAAATATACAAATATTTATTTGTAAAACTTTTTTGCCTATTGGGATACCTTTAGAGAAATTTGCAAAAATGCAAAATGTTAAAGATAGATTTTATTGAAGTATTTACGTATAAGACGTGTTGAATATGTAAAATACATTTTCTTTACACATGCACGTTTACAGAAATGGTATAAATATATACTTAAACATACATACATACATATGTATGTATTTATAAAGGCAATATGTCGAATATTGTTTAAATACACTCAAGTGAGATAGATGGTTTTTTTACATTAGGGAATTATGTTCTTTGGGAACATATTTTTTTTACCCTTTTCTCTTTATCCTCTAAACAATTGTTATATTCCTCCCTCTCCTCTTTATTGGCTGAATATAAAAACGATAATAAGAGCAATCATATTTTTAGTCATATTATGGCTTTGTGTATTTTGGCCGTTGTATATTTTTCCTAGTTTAAGTTGTTTAAAATGGATTTCTAGGTTAAAAGTAAGATTAAGGATTTTTGTAAATTATGCTTAAAACTAATAATTTCTCGTAAAAGGGAAACAATTTAATCCTTGTTTATATTGAAAGCTTTTTCATTATAATTTAAATAAAAAACAAAAAAGGATTTATTTTATGAAAATTTACTTATTAGAGAAACTTCGGCTATGCGTGCGTCTTTTATCATAAACTATTTAAGATATTAACACTTTATTAACACTGCTTTCTGGTACGTTTTACCATTTGTTTGAAAAGGAAATTGCATATGTTCTTTCGTAAGTAATTGATATAGAGAGGCCTACCATGTATTTCGATTCAAAAAGTTAAAATTTCCGGGAGCAATTTCGGATTCAAAAGTTAAAACTTTCGGAATAGCTCATTCGAAACGATGACAGAGTTGTATATATAAATAAATGAGATGTTTGATAAAATGTTGGTAGCACTACTTAAATTACGAATTATGAATTGTTAAATTGTTTCCCCTGATTCACCTTTCTGTTTCGAAATATTGGAATAATAAGATATATGCTAAAAAAAAATTTTATATGTACACAGAAAAAAGTGTTTTATCAATTAAAAAAATTGTTTAAAAAGTATATTAATTTAATTAATGTGATAATTGAATCAATAATTTTTTTAGCTGAAAAAATTTAAAAATTTAATTTTGATTTAATTAACATTTTAGTTGTTTTGAAATAAATTTACAATTAAAATTTTAATTAAATAACAAAAAATCTTAATTGACTTTTTTCGTTTAAAATAAAATAATTTAAACATGTAGAATTGTTGTTGGGAGTTGTCAATATTTATTTAAATAAATTAACACATTGTTTAAAATTTCAAAGTTTTTTGATCACTTTTTTAATTAAAATTAAAAATATCATTTATTGAAAATATTTTTTCAAAATTTTAAAATTTTTAGTAATCAATATAATCATTTTGGTAATAGGTGCAAAATCAACAACTTGTTTGCTTGATATTATGAATTTAGAACAAATTTGGTGATAGAAGAAATTTAATAATTTTTTCTGTGTATAAAAAGAAAACCTCAAGCTCAATAGATTATACAAAAATTTAATAAACATGGGCGAAAATATCCCAAAAACAAGTGAAATATAAAATATTATTTAATGTGTACAAATCAGGGACCGAAAATAGCAGTTATTTTGAAATTCTAAAACAAAAAAAAAGTATATGAGGGGGTATAGTTGCAAAAGCTGCAATCTCCACTTTTTTTACAAACGTAACTAATAAGGACCTTTTAGTTGTATTTGATGAATGCTTCCGATTAGTGAATATAGCATTACCAGATACACTTTTATCCCATAAGACAGTATGTTCAAATATTAAGAATTGAAGCAAAAACGGCAATGTCCATTGGAGACTGTCTTTTTTGCCATGATCATAGTTTGTTAAGCTCTTCTTCTCTCAGCTATTTTCGACAATGCATGCTATTTTTTTTATTCTGTTTCTTTTTTGCAAAACAAAACAAAAAATAAATGAAAAATAGCAATTTTTTTTAATATGAAACAGTTAGTTATGAAAGCCTTAAATTTTTTGCAGACATTGTTAACAACTCACAAGATCAAATCGTTGCGGAAGATGACACCCAAAAAGAGGAATACTGCTCTGAATTCATAGAAGAAGCAGCATTAATAAAAATTTGATTTCTTAATAATTTCAGTTCTTTGCTTAAAAGTATAAATCGGTTGAATTAAGCTTTTGTTAAGTTTTGTTTAAGAATTTTATAACTACTGATTTTTTTAGGTACATTGCCAATGCTATAATAAAAAATCTTGGATTAAAAACAAAACTGTGTTATTTATCTCGGAAGCAAATCAAACAATACAAAATCCTTATTCGATTAATTCAAAAGCAGCAATGTCCATTTGATTAGAGCAAACACAGCAATCTCCAATTTTATTATTACAATTTCCAGCAAACCGCAATATCGATTAGGTTGAAACTTGCGTCATATCTTCATCATATTCTTATTTACTGAATAGCATAACATACAATAAATATATATGAATATTTTTTGAGAAAGAGGTTTTTACTATTTATTACGAAAACCATTAATGTGGAGATTGCAGCCCTTGCATCTATACCCCTCATATAGAAGTAAATGCTGGCAAACTGAATTCATTAATTAAAATATATTTATTTGCATGAGTTTATACCTTATAAGCGCATACATAAACGGGTTTCTTATTTCACCAAAATATTAAACCCTCATATACCATATATAAAGTACTACAGCCAAATGTATGGAAAATATTTATAAATTGCAAGTGTAATCATATTTCACTAATTTTTCCATACCTTAGTTTAAGTTATTTTAATTAACAAATAAGAGTAGGTTAAGCATTATTCTCATTGTTAGTATACAAGTTAGAAAAAATTGTTCACTAAAAACAATATAAATAATAAAGCCAACGAGTGCACCAAATGCACTGTCCAAACAATAGAAATAAACTCTTCTAATTATTACAGATCCTTATGAGCTTTTCTATGATAAAATATTATGATTTTTAAAGTTTTGATTTTTATTTTTCGATCAAAAATTACAGTTATTTTTTGATTTTTATTTTTTTGAGCAAAAATAACAGTTGTTTTTTATTTGTATTTTTTCGCTTAAAAATAACAGTTGCTTTATGATTTTCATTTTTTTGAACAAAAGTAACAAATATTTTTTGATTTTTATTTTTTCGAGCAAAAATAAAAGTTATTCTTTAAAGAAATGTAAAGTAAAGGTACGGTCAGACTGATGAAATATTTGAAAGCAAACATCAAATATTTCATTAACGTAGTCTGAACACAAAATATTTTTGAGTATCAAATAAAATAACTGCTGATTTTGAGCAAATAAAAGTATTTGCCGGCAAACAAATATTTGTCCAATGTGAACATAGTGTGAACACAAAAAATCAAATATTTTAGTAATTTTTGAGCAAACATTTATTTGATATTACAAAAAAATTGTAAGAGCAAACAACGACAAATAATTTTAGCCATGTTCCGGATAGAAGCAATTTTTCCTGTAAGTTTTCGCATTCTTTACAATTTTAAAGATTTTTTATAATTATTAGACTTTGCTATCATGCCGCTATTAGCAAATTTTTGCGAATTTTCGCTAATTTAACAATTTTTATAGAATTTTTGCAATTCCTTATAGTTTTAGGCAGTTTTACAAAATTTTATGGCTTGTTTGAAATATTAAAATGGTTCGCGAATTTTCGCTATTTTTGCAACATTTTTTTTTTTTTTTGTTTTTCCCCTACATTTTGGTTTTAACCGATTTATCAATTTCAAATATATTTTAGGGTTTGTTTCCAAGTTTGCAATTTTTTGCGAATTTTATCCATGTTCGCAAAAGAAGCGATTTCTTTCTGTGATTCTTTGCAGCTTTAACTATTTTTAATAATTACGAGTACTAAACTTTGGTATCACGCCGCTATTAGCAAATTTTTGGGAATTTCCGCTAATTTAGCAATTTATACCGAATTTTCGCCATTCCTTATACTTTTAGGGTATTTTAATCAATTTTATGGCTTATTTGAAATATCAAAAATTTTCGCGAATTTTCGCTATTTTTTGAAAAAAAATTTTTTTTTTGTTATTTTCCGACAATCTGTTTTTTTAACCGACTTCAAATAAATTTTAGGGTTTGTTTCTAAGTTTGCAATTTTTCGCGAATTTTAGCCATGCTCGCGAAGTAGCGATTTTTCACTGTGAATCTTTAGAGCTTTAACGATTTTTAATAATTATTAGGCTATAATTATTATTATAATTATTTGCTATCATACCGCTATTATTTTTCGCAAATTTTCGCTATTTTTGCAACATTTTTTTGTGTTTTTTTCTTGACATTTTGTTTTTAACCTATTTAGCGACTTCAAATATATTTTAGGGTTTGTTTCCTACTTTGCAATTTTTCGCAAATTTTAGCCATGTTCCCGTTAACCAGTGGCTTCCATTTATTTTTCTTTTTAATTCTCCTGTTCTAACACTATAAGAGATGCTGATCCACAGAATAAAATAAATAAATTAGCTTTTGCGCTCATTTTTACTATTTGAGAAATATATTTTTATTTTTGAACACTTTCATTAAATAATTATTTGATGCAAATATTTCTTTTAGTCTGAACGCATGGCAAACATGAATTAATTTATTTTATTTAACACTGTTTGCCAACTGTTTCATCAAACAAAAATTGTCAAATATTTGAGCTTAGTTTGAACATTAAACAAAATATTTTTTTGTTTCACACAGTTTGAGGCAAATATCAGAACAAATATTTTCGTCAAATATTTCATTAGTCTGAACGTACCTTAAGTGTTATAATTATTGAGTTGTCTTAAAATTTTTATTTAAATGTGTGCTCATCATTCGGATTTCTTAAATAAATAAATATTTAAAGTCAACTAAATAATTATAAAACGTACATTTCTTTTAAGAATAACTTTTATTTTTGCAAAAAAAAAAAAAAGTCAAAAAATAATTGTTACTTTTGTTCAAATAAGTAAAAATCACAAAAATAACTGGTATTATTGTTCAAAAAAATAAAAATCATAAAATAACTGTTATTTTTAATCGAAAAAATAAAAATCAAACAATAACTGTTATTTTTGTTAAAAAAAAGAAATACCTGTTATTTTTGTTCAAAAAAAATAAAAAAATAACTGTTATCATCTGACTTTTATGAAAAAAGGAATAACTGTTACGGTCCCTGGTACAAATGTTATTATTGTGTTTTTTTATTACAACAAATTGTATTTCTCTGTGGTATGAAGAAGATGATACCATTTGGGAAAGACTCAAAAGAAAAAGACAACAATTTCTTCATAATGTTTTTTATTTGTATATGGCATTTCTTTGAAGTATTTTTTGAAAATTTCAAGATTAAAACTTTTTTAATAATTGCATTAGCAAGCATTTGTTTTATATCTAATCTTAGAGTATTAGGTTTAGTTTTTTTTTATTCTACACATTTATTTATATTAAAATATTAAAATACTCACATTTTCATACCATCCACCACTAAATTTGTCACTTCGTGTGAAAGTTTTTTAAAATGTATCTTAAACCCCATAGAGTAGAAACATATATTCTGGGTTCGTGAGTAATTCTAAGTAGATTTAGCCAAGTCCGTTTGTCTCTCCTTGTGTCGAAACCACGCTTGCCTTCGAACGACTCAAAAAAATGACAATATTGGTGTCAAATTGTATCCAGTTCTCTTAAGCCAGTTGGGATTGAAATCCAGCAAAATCGGCTTAGCTGGATAGGAGTTGTGAATTAGAATGTGGAACAGACGTCCTAAAAAATGGATAATTTTGTTACAAAAACTAACATTAATAGCAGCGGAATGCACATACTGATATAAGATTTTGCGCAAATTCGTTCTATATGATTACGTTTATACGCACGGCTTATTAACAAATAATTATATTGCAAGTAGAGAAATATGCCGCATAAACAGTGAAGTAAATTTTTATTTGCGAATAGCTTACTGACGAAAAAAATTCCTGATTAACGACACTATTTGCAAACAAGATTTAAACATTGCCACACTTTTAACCGTTTTAAGTTTTTATTTCGATGTGGCTCATCCATTTGACAACAAATTTAAAATTAACTAAAAATTGTGCAAACAAAATATACAAATACACAATAATGTTTGTTTTTTTTTAAATTGTTGATTTAAAAAATTAAAAAAGTTATATACATACAGTGCTACCAAATGATTTAATATTCCGTAAGAAAATTGACATATAAACAGCAATTTAGTTAATCGCAAATAACTTTTATTTGTTACGTATAAACGTAGTATATGACTGCAAGTTACCCCACTAAATTTCGTGAAGATCGGTTAATTATTTAGTACACCTAAGTAGACGTAAGCCGTAACGAATAACGTTATTGTAATACAATGTTAGTTGCATATTACTAGAAATCACACTGTCAACTTTGTTGAAGGCCGGTTCATAATTTGCCACATGCTCTATATAAAGCCCACTCTCAGAAAATACTTTAATACGTGTAATTATGTAACACTTTTTACACGGAAGATAAAATCCAAGCTTAAGCTATCGGTAGGTCGTAAAAACGGACCTAAATTAAGTAAATGATAGATACAATTTTTAAGTTAAGTCTTAAATGACAATACTATTATTCTAGAGGGAAATTTTTAATGGGGCTTAATAGAAAATTGGACAGATTTCGTGCATTTTCGATATCAAATAAACTTGAAAATATTGTTCTGGAGTTCATTTTTAAGATTTAAAATTGCAATATAAAGAGTGCTAACTGGCGGAAGGAACACGAACATATTTAGCACAGAGCTGATAAGTATTAACGTCGGAGAGTTAAACACCTTTTAAGTTCCAAAATAGGTTTAAATTATTTTTATCCAACAGGTGCACACCTTAAAAAAAATGCAATCAGTCCATAATTAAATCAAGCCGAAGAGGTGTCAAAATTATTGTAAGTACGGATTTCCTTACATCAAGTACAGAATTCTTGATTCAAGTGCGGGTAATGCAAGTGCTCCCTACACGTAGAGAAAAAACATGTTTAAAAATAGTCACCTCCAACAAAACTATTTTCACAGTAAATTTGTAAACATATTGTGTTTAATTAACTCATATTATTGTCACCGACAACCATACGATTGTTAAATTGGTCCTTCATCAAGAAGCTACAACCATATTATGGTTGCCTTTAAACACGTTTTGGTTGAATATGACAATAATTTGTTTTTAAATTAATAATAGTATTTTTCTCTCTTCCAAGAGCAACATGCTATGGTTGAAAACCAACCATGCTATTATAAGTGTTAAGTATATTTTAGTTATTATTAACCAAAACATGTTCGGAGGCAACCGTAATATGGTTGTGATTTCTTGATGGTGGACTAATTTAACCATAAAATATTTGTCGGTGACAATAGTATGATAAAAATAAACATAATATGTTTAAAAGTTTTCTTTTAAGATAGTTTTGTTGGAGGTTATAATATATAAACATGTTTTTTCTCTGGGTGTACTTGAAATAATTCGAAAATGGGATCGACTTAAGCAAAATTAATTTAAAAATTAACCTTACACTGTGCTTGATTCAAGAATTAAAAATTTAAAGGTAAACTTAATGGTACCATTAAGTATTATATTACTCAAGCATCAAAAAATTATACTATCGTATAGCAATTTTAAATTCTTTTCCAATGATATCACATTTGTATGCAGACGCTTTATAGTAAAATGTGAATCAACCACCAAACTCTTTAAGATGATCAATAATTTCATACACCATTTTTTTTTTATTCAATATTAAATTTTCTTTATTTGATTTCCATTGGAATTGTAGGCTTGATTTATATTGGTTTTATAGGTTTGCGTTATACTTGGTTTCAATACTTGAATTCAAGTTTAAGTGTAGCTCAACGCATGAACTACACTGTATTTCCATTGTAATATTCGACTGGATTTCCAGTTCCCATTTTGATGGAATATGGCATTGAAGTACAGTGAAATTCAAGTATAATTCTAGGCTTGAAAATGGAAAACAGGACTGGAGTTATACATGATTTATACTTGAATTCCAGCAAAACTGTTTATTGGATAAAGTCTATTTTTTTTTTTGAGATCAATGTTATAAATTTTTGACAAATTTTTCATTTTTGTTTACACACACACTTCAATACCAAATGAAAAATTAACGTATTTTTAGTTACTACCCACAATTGTCCGCAACATTTACGTTTCAGTTACAAGAAATTCAATCTTGACCTTAAGTTAATATATCTGCAAGATGCCATAGCTCACCAAAGTCGTTTCCAATATCACGGCAACCAGTGTGCTTCTAAGAACTTACAGGCCCTAGACTATTGGTCATTAGGACCCTTCGAAGATCCTGCATTGGCTGTGTTTAAAGCATAAACTAAGAGAGCAAGTTTTGATCATGCCAACTGTAACCAGGTGTCCATATTCGCAAACGTTATTTCTTTGATGCAAGAACAAACCAAAAAATTAAGCAAAAATAATAAATTGTAAATGATACTAACAAATACAGAAAACTATAATATGATACTTTTATTTGTAGTATTTATATCTGATTAAAAATAAATATTGATTTCAATAAAATATAAACTGGAAAGGAAACCCCAATATAAACAAGAACACAGTATAAAACTTTTTAGCCATTTTAAATCATTTGATGCTTCAACAATAATATCTTAGTCGGGTAGACTTGTAAAGCGTTCCTATATTTGCACATACAATTTTTTTTTAATTATGTATACACTTCCATAAATCAACGCATTTTCCTGTATGGCGTCATTATCAATACATGGGTTACCATGTTATATTTTTAAATTAACGATTTAAGCAAGAATCCTAAACATGTATTTCCACAGGAAGCAAATATGCAAAATTTTGGAAGTTACTGATATAAGTTATCTCTTTTTTTAAGAACTGTAAACTAATTTATTAAAACTTCGTCTGGTCAGCTTCTTGAAATACAGACATTTACAGTTTTAAATTATCCTTAACAGTGTTTTATCTACTTGCATTCTTTTTTTTCCAAAAAATTTTATATATATTTAGCACGTAAAAATAAATAAATTTTTTTAAATGCTATAAATATAGCACGTCATTAATCATTATTATAACAGTTTACTTGGAAAAATTATATCACCGAACTGTTAAACACACTAACTTACTTTTTTTTAAAGGAAAGAATTTAAATCAAATTAAATTGTTAAAATACTGTGAAACAACTTTTGATATTAAAATGAATTATTTAATTTGAAGATTTATGTATTTATTATTGGAATACAATTGCAGAGAGATACAAACCGATTCCCGCTATTTTTAATTATTTTTTTTTTTAAGAAAAAATTACTATTATTTCTACTAAACTAAACTTTCTTTTAAGTAAAAAAATGCACAAAAGTAAATTTCATGTCTCTAATAAATTGCAGACGATAATGATAGAATAGCTATTGGTTTAAATCTGCTCTTAGTTTTGCTACTACAAATAAACACTTTTCCTATAAATTAATATTTCAAGTTAAGTCTTCTTGTCTTTACTTTGGCCAAGCTTTCACTTCGCTGCGTTCAAACCCAGTTACATTCACACTTGCATATAAAAAGATATAATGCGCAACTACGAAGATACTTATTAAATAAATTCGAACATTATACAATTTACTTGAATTTTTTGCGTACACTCTGCTTTTGTTACACCTTAAGTGGGATTTTGCAATGGAACAACAAAAGCAAAAATCTTTTAACGTCCATAAGTGTCAGCATGTGGATAATGATGGAGAGTAATAAAAATTAATTTAGTTAAATAAAAAAAAATGACTGCGTTATAAAGAGACTAGATGAAGGAAATAAATCCCAGATAAGGAGGGTCGTAAGTAAGTGAAGTAATTTTATATATATAGTATTTATTTTTCTCTTCAAACCATTTTTCTTTCAACAAAAACTCACACATGTAGAAGAAGTTGCATGGAGACCTTAAGTGTTGGTCGAACTGTGGGCTTGTGAGTGGCTGCAACTGTCGTTTTCACTGACGTGTGGAATATGTTATGTTACCTGTGTTTATTTAATGCCTTTTTTATGCTTTTTAGCCACACTTTTTTTTTGAAGGACTTATCTTTTGTTAGTTTGGTCTTAAAAGTAGTGGTAAATAGTAATTATTATCACGGTCTTTTTTTCATTGCTGCTATTTTTTATTACGGCAAGCGGTTCTATCTTGCACAGAAAAAATTATTAAATTTCTCTAATCACCAAATTTATACCAAATTCATAATATCAAGCAAGCAATTTTTTGATTTTGCACCTTTAACCAAAATGATTATATTGATTACAAAAATTGTAAAATGTTGAATATTTTTTTTCAATAAATTATATTTTTAATTTTACTTTGCCATTTCAAACAATGTGTTAATTTATTTAAATAAATATTGACAATTCCTATTTTAAACAAAAAAAGTCAATTAAGATTTTTTGTTATTCAATTAAAATTTTAATTGAAAATTTCTATTAAAACAACTAAAATGTTAATTAAATCAAAATTAAATTTTTAATTTTCTTTCAACAACAAAAAAAAAATAATTGATTCAATTATCACATTAATTAAATTTAAATACTTTTGAAACCATTTTTTTAATTGATAAAACACTATTTTCTGTGCATACAACTGAATGTTGTATCGCCCATTAACTTTAAGAGCTGCTGCTGCAAAACTCATTTTTAAGACGTAGCACGTTTTCGATTTGAGCTGTCGATACTATTTTTTGCTCACTTTGTATTACTCTACGATGATATTCGCAGATCCAAGAACAAAATTCTCTAGTTTCTTAAAGCTATTCGTACATGTCGGTGTTTGCAAGAACTTGTCCGTGGTATTGCAAACACAAAGAAGAACATTTTTGGGTTAATTTTTTCAGTTCAAGCTCGTGAGATTTAAAAGTATTTAAGAAAAGAAAAAAACGAATTATCAGTTAATAAAGAAGAAAAATTATGAGGAAAATCAATTATTATTAGAGCTATATTCACCATTTTTCCCAAGGCCATGTAAGAGGTAGAAGATTAAAGGATAACATCATCAACAACAGCTATATTATCATCATTATCATCAACATCATCAGCAACAACAATATCATCCTCTTTAAGAGAAATATGTGCATTTATTTTAAGCTTTAATAATATTAAAATAAATAAATTAAATGAGGAGTGGATTAAGTTTAAAAAAGTTAAGGGGCATTTAAGCTGGTTGCGGTTTAGACCTGAATTAAATTATTGACCGACAATAAGAAAGTTTTATGCGTTTCTTGTAAGAACTTTGAACTGGCTTGAGTAAAATAAATAAATTCGTAAAAGTTTTAGCCAAACTAAAATAATTTTTAGGAGTGTTATTTGTATTGGACCTATGGCAAATTATGAATCATCCCAAAAATTCTGAAGACTGATTTCTGGTATTACAAGAAATAAATTAGAATAATTCTGTGGTTTTCACGAATAATCGCGTAAGTCGGTTTTTACCGAAATTGAGATAATGATGTCAAAGTGCTACATTTTGCATTAGGTTTTTATAAGTATTAAGCTTTTTAGAATATAGTGTTGTATTATTAATTTTTTTCTGCTAAAAACAACTTAAGTTAACTGTTTAATAAAATATTTTGCTATTATAACGATTTATGTCGACATACATCGCCAAAAATTGTAAAATTGCTGAATATGTTTCCAAATAAAAAGCATATGTGATGTTATGTTGGTATTCGTGCAAAAAATATGAAAGTATTTTTTGAAAATATTTCTATTAATAACAACTAAAGTCGTTAAAATAACAACGTAAGTCGTCATGTGTGATTAAAATGATAACATTTATTTTCACAAAAAAGAACTTATGTGGAGATATGATGTTATATTGCACACACTTAATGAGTCAATCAAACATATGCATTTTTAATCCTTTTACAGATTGTGATCCTTTGAGGATTTTTTCATCAAAACTATGTATAATACGTAGAAAGTCACTGTTAAGAGGATAGTAAAGAAAAAAGTTTAAAAAAGCATCTACAGAAGCCGCAATTGAAAAAAATAATTGTTTTTGCTCTCCTGAAAAGTTTGGTTTTATAACTTACGCGATTATTCGTGAAAACCACAGAATTATCAATACAGCAGTGTAATAAGTTTTTTGTGTTAACAGTAAATTTCACAAATTTTGCATGATATTTTTTCTGGCCATATGAATTTAAGTAAGAAATTTTACCGCAATATCTATATCTGTGATGTTTTTAGACGAATCTAATTATTTTCCCAAATTGAGCTTTATTTGGTTTTAGGCGCAATAAACTGTTTTCCGACAGTAGTTTATGGGGCATTAAATTAAAAATTATGGACCGATCATCAAACAATTTTATAGTGTAATTTCTGGTCCTATAAAACTGTGCCGTTATTTATTACGGTTTTAGGCGTACTAAAATGTTTTCCGGGAGTAGGGTTTATATGGGACCTAGTATAATTTATGGACCGATCTTCACGAAATTTTATGTCATTCCGTACATTATTCCACCATTTATCTTAGTTTTTGTATCAAAATTATCAATTTTTTTAGGGTGGTGGTTCCACATATTGATTGCAAGCTCTGATCCTACTGAACCGATGTTGCTGAATTTCATTCCCAAACTGCTTAGGATAATTTGAGACCAAGTTTGTTCTTTTCTTTTGCGTTTTTCGAATGTGAGCTTGTTTTCAACAGACGGACAGACAGACGGACTTGGCTAAATCGACTTAGAATTACTCAAGGAGCCTGAGTATATATACTTTATGGGGTCTTAGATGTATAATAAAAAAGTTTCACGCAGAATGACAAACTAAGTATACCCTCATTCACCACTAGTGGAGGTGGAGGGTACAAAAAAAATTGTTCATGAAACAAATTCATAAAAAAATAAAAATGGGACAAAAGTCACAGTTTTGGCCTAAAATAAATAAGTTAAATATATTTCGAATAAAATCAACTTTTTCATTGTAATCGGTGTACAACTTTAGATTTTATTCACAATTTACTGAGAAAACTAAAACGTAAAAGTAATAAGACGTTAAGTTTTTCCAGTTTTGGATTTTTCATGATTTTTAAAAGTACAAAATTTGTAATTTTTTTTTGGAGATTTTAAAAAATTTTACTGTTTTTGAAAGGTAACTATTACATCTTTTTGAAAAAGAAAAATTTTGAAAATCGCTTAATGAAGATTAAAGTTATTATATTTTGAACTTTTAATTTTTGGGAAAAAGTCAAAAATACGATTAGTACATGTTACATAAAATACGAGCTGATAGGGAGAAACGGAGATTACATTTAAAATTAGCGACCTCAAATTAGTAAAA
The DNA here is from genome assembly GCA_943735925.1 of Pollenia amentaria. NCBI lineage: Eukaryota > Metazoa > Arthropoda > Insecta > Diptera > Polleniidae > Pollenia > Pollenia amentaria. The sequence goes on from OX031009.1 coordinate 43,793,938, forward strand.
AATTGCATCAAACTTCCTATCAGCGCAAAAAAAGTTCAATTTCGTTCCCTTGTGTTATCGTTTAAAATTTGTAGGGATTTTTGTAGAGACAATTTTTTAACTGGTATGCAAAAATATGGATTTTTTTCGGGCTGCGCAAGGACTTTTCCAAAAAGGGTATAACGTTAATAATTTCACCTGACCTTTATATTTTCAAGACATCGTATAATCTATGAACTTTATTTTTTTTTAACTCGCATACACTTAGCAGAATATTAGTACTAAAAATTTACAAAACCGAGCCATAAATTCCCTTGTTTTGGACAAATAAATTAATACAGTGGTTTCCCGATTTAACGAACTCTCGATTTAGCGAATTCGGGATTTAACGAACAGGCAAACATTTTACCTTAGGTACTGTGTATAATGAATTAATATCCAATTTGGTACTCGATGTAATGAACAAATAAAAATAATATACAACAAATTCGTAAAACTTATTTAAATACATAGATGGAGCAGTCAGGCAAACAGTTGTAGTCTTGACACACACCTCCAGACATATATTTCATTTTGTTTACAATGAATTATGTACTACTGCCATCTATTTTTGATTTTTTTAGTTTCTCATAAGCAAATCGTAAATAATTTAACCCAAAAGGCTTTATTAATTTTGGATAACGCTCCTTGCCACCCACCAGAAGATCAATTAGTTGAACAAACACGTAATGGAAAGATTTGGGTACTTTATATGCCACCAAATGTTACTTCTCTAATACAACCGATGGACCAAAATGCAGCCCGTCTTGTAAAGCTGCATTATATAAACAGCCTTTTGTCTAAAATTATTACATCAGGGGAAGTCGACATTATAAAGTTTTTAAAACAATTTAACTTGTACGAAGCCTCTTTAATGCTCACATTGGCGTTGAAAAGTGTTTCAGAAACATCAATATCAAAATGCTGGAATAAGAGAAAAGGCCAACACTTTGAGGAAGAGGATGATATACCATTGGCCAGACTTTTACGAGAAGATGAAGATCTCCTTATAGTAAGAAATAGTAGTTTAGGATTGCGCAATTAAATTTTTTTAGTACTGGATTTAACGAACTTTTCAATTTAACGAACAGGGCTGACAATCAATTGTTCGTTAAATCGGGAAACCAACGTATTTAAAATGAGTCAAATCGGTTTGTTATAAAACCTGGCGTCCATACAAGCGTACAACCAAATTTAATGCTTTGCTACCATTTTTAATACTCTGGAAATATCTATACAAAATTCAATAAAGAACTTTCACTTGTTTTTATATACTAACTTATTTAAAATAAATGTTGTGTTAACACTCCAATCAACCGGGTGTGTGTGCAAGTTTTGCTAATGAGTTGTTATTTGTATAATTATTTTATGAATAAAAGTTATTTTTTGAATTTTTATAAAGAACTAAAAATCTGATGATATTTTGTAGTGAGCTCTTGCTTTTTTTTACTGTGTAGTGGGAATAATATGGGGAAGTGATTATAAAGGCCATGTAAGACAGTTTGGCTTATATGTCCTTAACATCATTTAACTTTGAGTTGAGGAAGTTATTGCTCGTACTTATTATGCCACTTTTTACTTTAGCAAAATTTTGCCATACATAAAAGTTAAAAGTGAAAAAACTATGAAAAAAAAAACAAAAACGTGCCATATTCTTAGTATTTTGTTTTTATGCAACAACAGTAGTTTTTCCCTTCTATATTTAAAGCTTATACTGTCATTTATCATTTCCGCCGGAAGTACAAGTGAAAACTTTCTTAACTCCAGTATAGAAGCTATTTCTATATTACGACATACATACGTACGTATATTTTTCATGTGACGTGTGAGTGTATGTGGTTTTATTATGGAAACCTAAAGTTAAACTTTTTTCTTACCGGTTTCCTTTTATTTTCGTCACAGTCATGTGCAGGTTTTGCCTGTTTCTCAATAATTTAGTGTTATATGGTTGGCTGTAAAACTTTGTGTTCAAAATGTTTTACTTAGAGATTTGTCTAAAGAGAATTTTGCTTTTATAGCTTTGAATTAAATACTTTGATTTAATTTAATTTGTAATTCCCTGTACCTCTTCAGCTTTTTCATTCCATGTGTAACACCAAAATAGAATTTATCCTCTACCCCATAAAGAACAGGGCGGTTGCTGAATGTTTTAGGAAAAAGATACTCAAATGAGACTTTTGTAATTCATACACAGGGTGGCTACAATGCATAACTTAAAAACTATTTATTTAGGCCCTAATTGTGTTAAACGGAACGCAATGCCAAAATGACATTGAAAGCAAAACCAAAGTCAAAAATATTTTCGTTTTATTGTTGCTTTCCACAGAAATTCATATTACGTTTTAAAATTTTCAACGAAACACGATAGGCAGTGTTTCAACATTTAAAAATTCAATATGAATTTCTGTAGAAAGCAACAACAAAATTATAAAATATTTTTGGCTTTCACAATAATTAGTATTGCGGTAATTTAATTGAACTTTTTATGGTTTTTAATATTAAAATCAGCCAAACATCCATTTTTAAACCGATCCACCATGTAAAATATCATTTACTTTAAACATTTATGTTTGACTAATATAATATATGCACTTTGCAACTACAAAGAATGGGTGATTCAAGTATAGATACTTTTTTCAATAGCCTGTTTTTGACAGATCACGTGTGTGTCGTGCCATGCCGTCATGTTATTTTTGTTTAGCAATGTTTGGCATTTTATAATGGAAAGACTTACGCCTGAACAACGTATACAAATCGTTCAAATTTATTACGAAAATTCACGTTCTGTGAGGAATGTATTTCGTGCACTTCCCTCAAGTTATGGTCAACATAATCGGCCTACTGAGCGTACTATTCGCAACACCATCACCCATTTTGCGACCCAGCATTTATTACTGGATAATATTCGACCGAATAGACCACGTCCAGCACGCTGTGAAGAAAATATAGCGGCCGTAGCTAGGAGTGGACACGAAGACCGTGGAGAGTCGATTCGGCGCCGTTCGCAGCAACTCGGACTGACGTATGGAAAGACTTGGCGCATTTTAAGTCGATATCTTAAATTGAAAGCGTTCAAAATACAGCTTGTGCAACAACTGAAACCGCTCGACCTTCCCAAGCGACATAGCTTCGCTCTATGGGCTCTTGAAAAGTTCCAAGAAGATCCGACGTTTTCGAGGCAAATTTTGTTCAGCGATTAGGCCCATTTCTGGCTCAATCGGTATGTAAACAAACCAAATTGCCGCATTTGGGCAGAAGAGCAATCTGAAGAGATTCAAGAACTGCCACTTCGTCCAGAAAAACCAACGGTTTGGTGTGGTCTGTGGGCCGGTGGAGTCATGGGTCCATATTTCTTTAAAAATGATGCCGGTGCGAACGTAACCGTCATAGGCGACCGTTATTGTGCCCTTAAAACCGACTATTTGATGCCTGAAATTTAAGCTCGTGATCTCGGCGACATTTGGTTTCAGCAATACGGCGCCACTTCCCACACATCGCATCAATTAATGGATTTATTGAGAGAACACTTCGGTGAGCACACAATTTCACGTTTTGGGCCACCAAGATCGTGTGATATCATACCGTTAGACTTGTTATTGTGAGGATATGAAAAGTCTAAAGTTTATGTTCACAAACCCGCTTCGATTCAGCCCTTGGAGGAAAACATCACGCGTGTCATTCGCCAGTTACCAGTCGAAATGCTCGAACGAGTCATCGAAAATTGGACTCAACGGATGGACCATCTGCGACGTGGCAACGGCAAACATTTGATAGACATAATCTTCAAAAAATAAATGCCAAAGAATGTTCTTTCAAATGAAAATAAACATTCCCCATTAAATTTGAATTTTCTTTGTTTTTTCTTTTTTTAAAAGTAGGGAACCTTGAAGTGGATCACGCTTTATTATGTTAACAAATCTTCTTTCATTTAATTACAAATTCTGTGTAATTTGTATGTAAAACAAGTGGAAAATGTTAATTTGAGTTATTTGATGAACCGAATCCATTTTTAAAAGACTGAAATGTACCTGTTTTTATTTGTTTAAATAAAACGTAATAATTTACCCTTATCTTTTTCCATATTTCTTATATTAATGAAAAAGTCTAAAAACCGGTTGTTCGAACCGGATCTTAATAGAAAAAACCGTAAACATGTTTTTAAAAATGACGCTTTTCTGATTTATTTGAAAACTGGGTTTTTGCTAATATCGAATATTTAAAGCAAAGCCGCGAATAACATTGTAAAAGGCACTTTTTGCAAAAACGAGTTTTTTTAGATTAAACATCAATTCATCCAAAATTATGCACCTTAACGCCATCAATATGCGATATAAAGAGTCAGCCAGTGGAAGAACGTTGTAACAAAATGATATAAACGAACTAATTTGGAATAACGTTTTAAAAGCTGCTTGCGCAGTGGAAAAACATTTTAAATGACATCGCGATTGTAGATATGAAACGTTTTTCCTCTAAAAAAAAAAATTTTTAACTGTGCAATTGCATGAAATTTAAGATTAAATTTTTTTGATATTATGCATAAAATTTTTTATTACATAGTTTTTGAAATAAATATAAAAAAAAAAATTAAAAATAAATATGTAATCCTGGCTGGTTAAAACGTTTTTTTTTGCGCTCCTGAAAAATAATAATTTTGTAACTAACAACGTTATATGCGGCCGTGCTTCATTTGATAACTCGACAAAAAACAAAAATTTTCATTAAAGCGTGAATGGAATGAAGGTGGCAAAAAAAAACATATATATTAAATATATAACGAAAACGCTTAAGGGTGCAAGGATTTTCTCCTCTATGGTATAACAAATACTCCAAGTCAACCTGCAAATTATAGAGGTATCTCATTTATGAACTGTGCTGTAAAAATTATGATAGGAATTTTTAATGATCGACTGTTAAACTGGGTAGAAAATAATCAAGTGCTTAATAAGTATCAAGCAGGTTTTCGCAGAAATTATTCCACGGTTGACAATATTTATAATTTATCAGCTATTGTAAGCATAAAGTTAGCGGAAAAAAAGAAAGTTTATGCTTTTTTTTGTGGACTTCCTAGCTGCGTTTGATAGCGTCTCAAGAAAAGCTCTGATTTATAAGCTCCCTTATTGTGGCTCTTGGTTGTCAATGTCGCTCTGGGACGTTTTGACAGGATCGGTCAGAAGGTCGTCGCCTACGCGGATGATGTAGTTATATTAATATCGGGCAGGTTTCTGCCGACAATTAGCGATGTCATGCAAGGGGCGCTGAGCGTACTGTCAGCATGGGCGACTGATAAGGGTTTTGGAGTTAGTCCGGAGAAGACAGAATTAGTTCTTTTCACTAGGATGTACAAGGTGGAGAATTTTAGGCTGCCGGTACTAGGGGGAGTAGAGCTTAGGCTATCTGATAGTGCTAAGTATCTAGGAATTTTTCTGGACAGTAAGCTGTCCTGGAGGAGGAATACTCAGGAGAGACTAAAGAGGGGTCTCAATGCTTTCTATGCTTGCAGATCGTCGAAAGGTAGGAGTTGGGGACTCCGGCCATCAGTTGTGGGATGGCTGTACACTTCGGTGGTTAGACCCATTCTTACGTATGGATGCCGTGTTTGGTGGGAGGCATTGAAACTAGCTAGTCGGAGGGACCTTATCTCTAAGGCTCAGAGGTGCTTCGATCAGCATGACAGGTGCCTTGAGAAGTACCCGTCAGGCGGCTCTGGATGTTATTCTTCATCTTCTGCCTATAGAGCAGTATGTGAGGGGAATGGCAGCAAGGAACATTCTTAGGCTGAGGGAGCTAGGAAATTTCACGGAGGGTCACTCGCGGATCTTGAGTGAAATTAGTACTAGTGGTTATCACCTAGGCTCGCCCGGCTCTACGGACTATTTGGTCACTAGGGTCGATTTTGGGCATTTGCCAGAGGTGATATTGCCTTCTAGGGAGAGCTGGTCAGGGCAGCGTAGATTGTATAGAGGATTTGCTATTTTCACTGATGGCTCGAAGATGAAGGGCACGGGTGTGGGGGTCTACATTGAGGATCTTGACATCAGAAAGTCATATAGACTTTCCGACGACTGCAGTGTATTTCACGCGGAGGTTCTGGGGGTTCTCAGGGCCGTGGAATTGGTAGGAGCTAACATTGCCAAAAGCTCGGAGGTCACTATATATGTGGACAGCCAGGCGGCTCTTAGGGCCTTAATGGGCTGTTATGTGAACTCCAGGCTAGTGGACGATTGCAGGAGGGCTCTATGAGTAATCTTAGGGAATTATGTTGTGAGGCTCTGCTGGGTACCGGGTCACTGCAACATCACCGGCAATGAGATAGCTGATGAGTTGGCAAGACTGGGCTCGGAAATGGAAGATCCTGACAGTTTGCAAGTGGTCAGGCCTCCAATGGGCTTCTACTTTGGGAGAATTAGGGAATGGATTATGAACAGGACTTATCGGGCTTGGCGGGGGGCCGAACGGTCTGCCGAGTATCGCGCACGCTGTGGCCGATGCTTAGTAGGTCAAATTCGGACGCGCTGCTGGGTAAGAGTAAGGCCTGCGTCAGGATCATGATATTTATTATCACGGGCCACTGTATGATAGGCAGAATGGCTGTGTGAGGACCCAGAGGAGTTGGAGGCAGTTGAGCACTTTCTGTGCCACTGTCCCAGGCTCAGAACAGCAGGCTGAGGTGGCTAGGTAGCAGATTCCTGCACGAATTGGGAGATGTCTCGGGCTGCGGGCTCGAGAATCTGACGGGATTCGTAATGGGAATGACCTGGCTGCGCGGCAGGAGGCTGGGGACTGGAAACATGTAGGGCAGTTTTTCCTGTTTGGTAGGGTTGTTTTTTGCTTGTTCTGTCCGATTTCTTATCTTCCACTATCTTCCCTCCCTGTGCTTTCACCATTTACTTCTCCTACTCTGTCACACTAGATTTCTTTCTCTTTGTTTCACTAAATAAAGGCATCACAATGGACCATATTGGTCTCTGGGTGAGGGTGTGAAGTTTGCTTCACACCAGCCTTTCTAACCTAAACCTAAACCTAAGATGGGAGTATCGCACAAATTTGTCCAGTTCATAGACGGAATATTTTCTATTAAACAATTTTCTGTGTGGACTTTCAAGAATATTTCCAACCAATATCAGGTGTTATACAGGGTGTTTACTGTCACCATTACTTTTTGCCCTGTACATTAATGATCTACATGAATGTTTGGAAGGTGAACTTATGGTAGTAAATATGAATATACGATTTTTTTTCTATGCTGATGACATCGTCATATTATCTGATGATATTACGGTAATGCACAAAATGTTACAAAATCTTGAAAATTACTGCAACATGTGGAATCTGGAAGTTACTTTAAACAAATCCGATATTTTGGTGTTCAGAAATGGTGGTCGACTAAGTCATCAAGAAAAATGGGTTTTTAAAGGAGATGAGATAAAAATATCCCCTGAATTTAACTACCTGTGAGTTAAGTTTAACAACCATGTCGGCAAAAAGTGCAATAAATTCAAAATGGCAAAGTTTGATAGGGAAGAAAGATATAAACCTTAGAATGAAGTGGAAAGTTTATCTTGCAGTGTGCAGACCAATTCAAGCCTATGCACCTCAGGTTTGAGGCTTTGGACATTTTGAAGATGTTGATAAGCTGCAACGATATTTCATTAAAAGAATATATCATTTACCTACCTTCACTCCAAGCTACATTCTTATGTTAGAAACCGCTAATGAAGACAGCCATCTTAATACATTTGGACTTCATTCTAAATATTTAACCTCAGGATTACCGTCTTGGTCTGGCCAGGCCAAATTTGTGTTTTACTTGTAATATTTGTCGCATATAACAAAAAATCAAGAAAACAGGGAGGTGAATTCTATAAATGATATGTTCTGAATCGATTGAAACTAATTTGGTTTCGATTGGAGCAAATAAGTGGGGTTAAATAAAATTTTTTTTCTTGAAAGATATTTCAAAAAGGACAAAATATTAAAAAAAACAGATACGTGAATTCTAGAAATTATATGTTATAAATCGAATGAATCAAGTTTGAATCAAATCAGAAAGCTACGGCCCATTATGCGCTTAGTTCAATCTAACTACAAAACCCTAACGCAAAACTCGTTTCAGCTGTTGTAGATGCGAAATAGCAATATGCGAAATTAAAGACTACATTTTCGATGACTTGCATATGGAATAAATAATGAAATAATAAAATTATATAATATATTTGTATAATCTAAAGTAATTAGCATACGTTCAATAAAAATTATATTTATTTACTTTTTATTTAATTGGGGTTTTTAGCTGTACAAATTGTGGTCTGGCCAGACCAAGAGGAGAACTTAGTGTTAAAAAGTTACCAAGAATCCAAAAAAATCAAAGTGTGTTCTTATTAGCAAAAAATCTGTTAAAGTTGATGTTGAAATTCACGTAATTTTGGGAGATGCTAAAATTGAAGTAGTGAACTCGGTCAGAAATCTTGGAGTTGTCTTTAACAGCACACTTACCTGGTCTGACCACATTAGCCTAGCATGTGGTAGAGTGTACAGTATAATGCGGAATTTGTGGACTGTGCAATATTCTACACCACCCAAAGTAAGACTGTTGCTGGCAAAAACTTATCTTCTACCTGCTCTTCTTTATGCATCTGGATGTAACATAAAAGACTTTATGAGGCTTAAAACGACATTTAATAACATTGTACGCTATAATTATGGTCTCAAAAAATTTTATCACGTATCCCAATACTACTGTCGTGTGATCAACGTAAGCTTCGACGACTATTTAAAATTAAAAAACCTTGTGTTCTTACACACAATTATAACGACAACGCAACCAAAATACCTGTATGACCTTCTTCAGTTCATGAGGTCTTCGAGAGTAAACAGCCTAGTCCAACTTCGACATCGTGATGCAGCATCTGAGAAACAATTTTTTATATATTCAATCCGTCTCTGGAACCAACTTCCTGTATCTTTACAAAATTCAATCAACGCAACTAAATTTAAAAATACTTTCAATAAAATCTATAGCATTAGAAATAATTAACTTAACTTTAACATTTTAAAATCTAAATATTTCCGTAATTTTAATTAAGTTTTTTGTTAATTGTAATAATTGACCTATTTATCTATTATTATTATTAGTATATTTGCAGATTAATTTTATTTTAAATAATAGGACACATACATATGTTTAAGCTAACTTTTCTGATTCTAATACTTTAATTATAAGATAATGTATCTTGTTGTATTAGAAAATCATTAAATAAATAAATAAATAAATAAAATCCTAGGGTTAAGCAGAATACTGTACAATTATACACCGAATACATTCCCTCACCAATTATCCTTAATTTTATTGCGTCGCAACCTTTTTTGGGTAAATGAGTTTAAAGCGAAAACTACTTCCTTAAAAATTCAATGGCCAGAAACAAACCACACGGAACCACAATGGAATTGCTTTAGTACGGAATTGCTTAGTAACTTGAAAATCAATATCTTGAATGAAAAATTGGAGAGAAATGGAAAAATAAAATGTTGATAATCTTCGTGTTTTATTGTTTATAATTATAAATAAAGTCTATGTTTTTAAATTAGAATGGTATATGCAATGCTACGATATCTCAGCTGTTTTACTTGAGGAAATTGGGCTGGAAACTGAAAAATTTAATATTATCCTTTTAAGCTACTTCTTAAGACATTTTTATATTTACTTATTTTACATGCAAAAAAATTTGTTATGTTTGCACTCTTTCTTTAAAATATCTCTTCAACAATCAATTAAGAAGAGAAAAGTGTAAGAAGAACAAAAATAGGTTGATTAACGGTTAATTAACGGTTAAAACATATGGAAAAATAGTGTGTTCGCGAACCGTACGTTCACGACAGGTACTTAAGCCAAATAAACAAAAACCAATAGAGATATTTTATTGTGTAAATACTGGATAGAGACCTACGCTAATAAGCTTTTAAAATAAATAATCCACGTTTGAATATTCCGTTCCATTTCGCAGACTTTTACATTTCACTTCTGTCAGCCAAAGTTGACTTCTATTTTGCGTACGTTCGTGACCACATGTTTTGTAACTATCATTATGAAAACTTAAACTCGACGAAATCCATCTTTTGCACTAAATAAAGAGTTACCAAAATGCTCTCGAATAGCAAAAAAAAAATGCTAGGAAAAGGTTTGTTTCGTGACCCCAGGAAATGCGCATATATAAATTATTTAATAACAGAATTTAACTAAATTTTGTTGTAATTTTAATAATCCAATTTGATTTTTACATTAACTGCCGATATATGTTTGTGATCATTCGAAGACGTTTTTATGAAAAACATGCCGTTAAGCTCTTTAATATTTTTCTTTTTATATACTTGAACTATACTAATAAGATGTTAATAAATACTTAAATAACTTTTATAAATTAAGAAATTCTAATTCTAATTCTAACAAATACCGTCTTCGCTAATGAAATTTTCTCTGCAAAGCCGGCCGCAAGGTATGACATGTACCGGCTTCGCTAAGTAAAACTTCTAAAATCAGCTTTGTCCCCGAACGAAGGCCGACTACGCTGAAAAACTTTAGTTAGCGAAGCCGTTATTTGTTATATCATAGAGGAGAAAAGCCTTGTGTCCGACCGATGGCGGGTTATGCTATCAAATTTGTTCACATTCTCGCTTGCAAAAATGTTTGGCATTATACTTACTTACTTTGAATAACAGTATAGACAACAAATAATTGAAACACCACACATTAGTAATAACTTTTTTTGCCATTATTTTTTTGGCAACACTGGTTTAAACAGCTGACGCACGTTTCGTGTTTTGTTTCACTGTCAAACATCTTCAGTTTGGTCTATAACTTAACCATGAATTGTCTTACAAACGAACAACGCTTGCAAATTATTGAATTTTATTATCAAAATGCGTGCTTTCTAAAGTTCATCGCGCGCTTCTTCCATTTATGGCTCAATGGGTACGTTAATAAGCAGAATTGTCGATTTTGGAGTGAAGATCAGCCAGAAGCATTGCAAGAGCTACCAATGCATCCAGAAAAAGTCACAGTTTGGTGCGGCTTATGGGCTGGTGGCATCATTTGACCGTACTTCTTCAAAGAAGTAACTGTAAATGGTGAGCGCTACCGTGATATGATATCCAACTTTTTTTTGCCCAAAATGCAAGAGCTTGTCTTGCATGACATGTGGTTTCAACAAGACGGTGCCACATGCCACACAGCAAGCTTAACAATGGACTTATTGAGAGGCGAGTTCGGTGAACATTTTATTTCACGTTCGGGACCAATCAATTGCCCGCCTAGATCGTGCGATTTAACGCCTTTAGACTATTTTTTGTGGCGCTATGTTAAAGCTCATGTCTATACACACATCCCCGCTTCAATTGACGCATTGGAAGACAACATTGAAGCATTTATTCATGAGATACCGGCCGAAATGTTGGAAAGAGTATGCCAAAATTGGACTAAGCGGATGGACCATTTGAGGCGCAGTCACGGTCAACATTTCCATGAAATAATCTTCAAACATTAAATTATATGGACTGTACTATCGATTCAAATAAAGATTTCATGCATTTTTCTGAATTTTATGTGTTTTTTTTTTAAACTTTCCTATAGCTCTTAAAAAATCACCCATTATAACACATATTTTATTTATTTTGAAATTATTCACTTTTAATTTAAAACTTAGTATTCACTTAAGAGAGCAAAATAAATTTAGAGACTTCATATCCACATTAGTAAAAAGTTCCCTTTAATGGAAGTTTTTTAAAATTTTAAGTACCGTTTATTGAAATATATTAATATTATTTTCTACAATTTGTCTGCAATAAGGGCAAAGCAAAGTTGAATTATTTTTCTTGGACTTAGTGTCCAAATTTTGAAAACAAGTAGAGCAAATTTTAAAAATGCTTACAAGGCATCAATAAGATATTTCTTGGTTCTTAACGCATTTCAAAATGTCTGTCACCTGACTGATTTTTGACGATATCTTCTGTTTCCAATTCGCTTGCTCCTTAGATATCTTCTGAACAATTATCATTTGGCAGTAAATTGTTTTCTGTATTTACAAAAATATTAAAAAATTCGGATACTGATAAGCGTCCCATTTCTAGTTGGTGATTTTATTTTTGGATTTTATTATCTTTATTATTTTGCGTTCTTCGCTTTTTTTGGAAAAATAGATAACACACCAGTAACAGATTGGTACAAGGGAACTGACTGAAAAACTTCATTTCGAATGCAGAAATGTTAAAAGATTATATGTTTTTAAATTTTTTTTTTTTAGCTTGCAATTAAATCCTTCTAACGCACTTGTGGTTCGCACAGCTCCTTGATAAATAGAAAAAGCTTGTGGTGTTATATAAAGGAACAGTTGTGGAACTTTTGTTATATATTATAATTCAACACCTAATTTCAATAAACGTATGTGAATTTGTTTATGAAAAGTTTGGTTTAATTAATCATAAAGAAATCGGCGCCGATTTATTCTACCTTACCTTCTAATTTTGTTTCCAACCATATTTTTTCATACTTTCCTTATGATTAAACAACTAAACTTTTCCGCATTATAACACAAATTTATTAAATACTCTTTCATATAGCAGAATTTTAATTATAATGACTGTATTATTTTATACAAATACAACTTACTTTCTTAATCCACTGCTTTTCAAAATATTTTACAAATATATTTAAGTGCTCCTGTTGGTAGTTTGGTAAATAAGCCTGCGCTTTTATAATCCCTACCCGGGTAGAAAAAGCCACTTTAATTTGCTAATAACTGAGCGAGTTTTCATCAAATCTGCAAATGCCGCGGAGTCAGTTATCAAATTTTAGACTTCAAGCAGAAAGTGTAAAAAAAAAATAATTTTACTGCAGAACTTCTTACTTTTTTTTTAATTTTTTGTTTTTTTCTACGTAAGTCAATAGTATCTACCCGGGTAGGTGAATCGAAATTTGTATGAACATTTATTACTTTGCCTAATATAATGACAAAGAAAATATCTGAAACATCCTGGATATTCGTTTATTAAAATTATATACGTATGTATGTAATATTTATTTACACATTGTGAGAAGATGAAAATGATCCCATATGACAATCTTCACACTTTGTCTGGGTGAAGCTATGTTCTGCACATACGGGCTTATTACATTTGACACATGCTTGCCGTGAAGCTCTCTTCCTTTTAGAACAACCGTAGCACATGTAGCACCTACATTTTTGTTCGCAACTCGTTCCGGGACATCATCATCGTCAAACACTTTATCTTCGTAGTTTGATACAGAGACTGACTCGCCTGTAATAATACAAACAAATAAATATCTTTCCACTGAAAAAGGTTCAAAAATACACCTAAAATACATTCAACGGCTGTCATGATGGCAAGCTTCTACCATTGGTCTTTGGGCTCGGATCCTAATTTGCAACATACAAAGCTCTTAACCCAAGCTCTGTATAAATTATTTACGTCGAGGTTTCTTTACCGCACTATGTGGACTGTTGGTAACGTATATTATATATGCTGCCAGGGCCGAGACATCCAACATGTTGTAAAAGATCGCTAGAGGCCAACGAGTTGCTGCCCCTTTTGTGGTATATTGGGACACCATTTTATCCATTGCGTCCATACCGCCCTTGGTGTTATTGTAAAACAAAATCACAAGAGAAGCTTTCACCTCTTCGTCAGTAATTGATATCAATGTAACAGACTTTTTAGAAGGATTTTCTGCGTTCCATTTACGATAAAAATCTTCGGATTTTTTGTTAGAAAACCTACAAATTTGGTCTCTAATGAGCGCACTCATAATACAAAAAAATTTATCAACTGCCGATAAATTTTTGGTAATTGGGTTAGGTCCCATAAACAATGGTTCACGAATGACATTATGGGCCCTATGACGAGCGAAATTATTATTTTGCTTATACCAAAATGTTTCATCACAGGAGGGACTTTGTTCATTCGTTATCAGATTCGCTGTCAATATTCAGCTCGACATTTGCATCTTTGTCAGCTATTTCAGCATTCGATTCCTCATCTTCCTGGTCAGGCAAATATTCGTCATTGCAAGCAGCGCCTATAAATAGGTCAGGCCCGGCTTCATCCTTTCCAGACTGGGCATCCAATATATTCCGAAAATAATTATTAGATTCTGAAAAGCACTAGAAATCACAGTATTATGACAAAAACTTACCTAAAACAGCTGCCGAAGAAAGATATTCAAAATTGCTCCCGTTATTCATATTTAATTTTTCGCAAACATAAACTTTCACAACAAATATTCAAGACGAACTGCACTCAAAAAATAAGTTAGTAGAAAAAAACATATGAATTACCTAAAGTATAAATTTTTAATAATATTTATTTTGGCCTTGTTTGACATTTTTTGTATTTTTTCCCCATGCAAAATTAAGGAAATACTTTCATATCTACCCTGGTAGATACTGTGTTGACGTTAAAAAATTCTTTATGATAGCGAAGGTTAAGTAATTCCTTTTTAACTTTCAGAAATATTTCTGGATACAGTCTTATATCTTATTATTAAATTTCCAAACCTGCTAATCTTTTGACCTCTTCGTCGCAAAGCTTGGCAGTAATAGAACCAGCAACCTTTGATTGACGCATTAGGAAACACATCCAGCAAAAACTTACATTGAAAAGTAATGAGTTTAAAATCTATTATAACTACTCTTCGCTACTTATACATTGGCATTTTAACTCATTATTTTAACACGGTGATGTCATTGGAGGCAACTACTTACCACCCTCTCTTACGAATAGGGAGTTAAATAAATCATTAACATATTCGCTTACAGATATGGAGTTACATAAGTCATTACCACGTTTGCTTACAAATAGACACTTCACATTGTTATCAACAAAACTGAATTTGTCAAACAAATTATGTATTTAATTTAATTTGCTTTCTAATGCAAAATTTTACTACCCCGCATCAAGGACATATTCATACCCAACAAACCAGAGAACGATATGCTTGCAAAAACGATATGATATTTTCATGAAAAAACGATATTATAATAAAATGTACAATTTAAATACTATCGTTTATGATACAAGATCGATATCATATATTATAATTTATATCACCTAGACGATATCGTTACAAAATCGTTTGGTCGATTGATTAGTGTAATTTTTATTCAACATTTTAATTTTAAAATACATATCAAAATCAATTAATGATTTAAATTTTTTATATTCAAATTCTTATTCATTTATAACAAATAAAATAAAAAAAAAACAAATTGTAAGAACAAATATGTATTTAAAATCAATTGGTATTAGATTTAGATAAATAAAACCTTAAATGTATTTTATTATGAATTAATTATAAATTTCATTAATCAACTCATAAACAAGTGTTTTATGTATCAGATTATATGACAACCATTACTTAACTACTTCTTTGTTATGCAGATGGTATGATATAGTCATTGAAAAGTAAGTTGTTCAGTAATTTCAAGTCATTACCTAGTTTTTGCTGGGCATTTCCTAAGGCTGCTTAATAGTCCGCATGAAAAGCCAAAGCCTCGAATTGAAACAAATATCTATCAATAAATCTAAATACGAGTTCGTAAAATTCTCTCGTTTTTTTTTTGGACATTAAAATATACATGAAAGGAAAAGTCTGGAAAAAAACACCAATGATGTATATAGTTACAAAGTATATCAAACATAATTTTTACTTATATGTTCCAAATAGTAGTAGTGAATAATAAGCAGTTGTTTATAACCACAGCATGTTACAGTTTTAAAAGTACCGCCAATTAAATAGCAACGTCCATTGGGGTTTTTGCGATTATATTCGCAATTGTTGGATATATTAAAATGTTGTAAGAAAAGTCATCCTCTAGTATTGTGTGTCTATAGAACGGCTTATTTATATGTTTTGAATCAGCATACTCTTTTAAGATATCATCGTTTTCAAACATTTCTTTAATTTCGAGTGGAGACTTTTCGGAATACCACTATTTCTGATTCTATATCCATTTTTATTTCTGATTCTATTCTTTTCATATTTGTAAAAGTTACAGTACCAGGAATATCTCTTTCTTTAATATATTCTTCATAAAAAATTTTACGAACTCCTTTCCTTTTGTAAGCAAGTTTATCGCCGAACTGTTTTTTAACATTGCACATCATTTCAAACTAGTTAATTAATTTTATTGGATGAGATTATGCTTGTATTACAGGGGTGGCATGTCATAACGTCCAGTGTCATAGTGTCCATGGACGTTATGACACTCCAAAAAGTGTGGACACTGCGACACTTTTAAAAGTGTGCCACTTTGCAAATGGACATTATGACACTTTCAAAAGTGTCATTAGGTCCATAATTACTAAAGTAGTTAAATGCAAAAAAATTATCTGCAAACACGCAGAGAAAAACATGTTTCATTATGGTCCCAACCAACAAAACTATTTTTAAAGAAACTAATTTTACCATAATATGGTAAAAAATTTTTTAAAAATGGTTTTGCTGCTTTTTCTCTGGGTGTATATATTAAATATATCACGAAAACACTTTTGGGCGCAAGGATTTTCTACCCTATGGTATAACAAATACCGGCTTCGCTAACTAAAGCTTCTCTGTACAGCCGGCCTTCGGCCGGGCGCAAGGATTTTCTCCTCTATGGTATAACAAACATCGGCTTCGCTAACTAAAGCTTCTCTGCATAGTCGGCTTTCGTTCGGAAACAAGGCAGATTTTAGAAGCTTTACTTAGCGAAGCCGGTGTTTGTTATACCATAGAGGAGAAAATCCTTGCGCCCGGCCGAAGGCCGGCTGTGCAGAGAAGTTTTAGTTAGCGAAGCCGGTATTTGTTATACCATAGAGAAGAAAATCCTTGCGCCCGGCCGAAGGCCGGCTATGATCCCAAATTTGTTTACATTCTTGCTTGTTGTGGACATTATGACACCTTGCAAAGTGTCATAACGTCCGCGGACGCTATGTCATTTCTTCGATGGACGTTATGACACTTTTGAAAGTGTCATAATGTCAACGGACACTATGACACTTTCAAAAGTGTCATAACGTCCAT
The DNA here is from genome assembly GCA_943735925.1 of Pollenia amentaria. Lineage (NCBI taxonomy): Eukaryota > Metazoa > Arthropoda > Insecta > Diptera > Polleniidae > Pollenia > Pollenia amentaria. Next base: position 43,811,027 of record OX031009.1, read on the forward strand.
GGACACTATGACACTGGACGTTATGACATGCCACCAAAAAGAATATATACAGGAAAACGGAGCAAAATATATTGAAATTCTTTAAAGCGAATTTATTTTTTAATATAAATATTCTCTATTTCTTTATATATTTAAATTAGAATTTTACTTTGTTTAATTTTTTGGAATTTCATATATTTTACTTAAAACATTTAAAATAAAACTATTCAACAAAAATTTGATACAAATTTCTTTTTTTAATTTTAACATGCCAATTAGATCTTTCAACAAATAAAAAAGCTACCACAACAGCTGTTTTCGCAGTTGACACAAGTAAGAACAATCGTGTGATTGTGATGCGGCAATTATTGTACACATTTCGCTTTGTACCAATAGAGGAGAAAATCCTTGCGCCATAATTCATAACTATATTTAACACTTTCCATATCAACTTCTTTAGCTTTATCGCATACGTCCGCAATCGATGAAATTCAGTTTAAACTAATTTCTTTTCTTAAGTTTTGAGATTCACTTGAAATTTTAACGGTATTTCAAAACAAATCTTACACATTTTAAATTTTTTCATTATGAGTTAAATTGTGGATATTATGACACTTTGCAAAGAGTCAGAACGTCCGCGGACGCTACGACATTTCTTTGATGGACGTTATGACACTTTTGAAAGTGTCATAGTGTCAATGGACGTTATGACATGCCACCTATTACAGGCTTAGCTGCTTACACAATCCATCGTTTTTAAGTGCAACACTCACAGTGCAATTCTTGCATACATACCGGGTGCAATCTCGAAGTATGTATTTTTGGCGAAAAATTTGTCTTTCATTTATCAGCACTAATAACTTAGAATTTCTTCTAAGTCCGCTAACAAATTCATAGCTATATTTAACGCTTTCCATATCAACTTCTTTAGCTATATCGTTTACGTTTGCAGTCGATGAAATTTTCTCAGTTTGGATAATCACTTGAAATTTTAACGGTATTTAAAAAAAAAATTTTACACATTTTAATATTTTTAATTATTTCTTAAATTGTGGTCATTATGACACTCTGCAAAGTGTAGTAACATCTGCGGACATGACGATACTGCTCTGATGGACATTATGGCACATTTTAGCGTCATAACATTAATGGACACTGTGTCACTGACCGTTATGACATGCCACCGGAATGAAGGTATGGAACTAGCACAAATTGATCCCATAAGACTTTGAATTTTTTTATGAAAAATGTTAATTCTCATTGGAGGGTATTAAAGTTTCGGCACTGCTAAATATTGCATTCTTACTTGCTTTTCGTTACATTTGTTTTGTACATTTTTACATTTTAAGGGATTTATACGTACGTATGTATATGAATGATTATACACCTCCCAAAAACTGTTTAACCTTTATGTGCTTGGGATTGTTAACTTACGTTGGCGGTCGGAAGTCTACATTTGTAGCAAATATGAATTGTATAGAATAGTATGTCAACATATGAAAAAAAGCCCTAGTACGCAGTGTGTTGTACTTGAATGCATATTTATTAAGAAATATATGATTTTCAGATACAAAGTTAAGGTAAAAATATTTCAATTTCATTCATGGTACAGCATTTACCAAAAGTATATATGGTGGCTTGTCCGTCAAATACAAGTTTTTGCACCAAATGCAAATCTTGCGTGTAGTTTCACGCTTTCCATAGACAACGAACTGTATGTCGTTAGAAATATCAAGCAAGTGGTTCATATTACTGCCAGGAACAGGAGAACTACCGAGTGTATTTTCAATAGCCATGCTTGTTGGAGCATGGGCGCTGTTCAATTGCTGGCTAATGAGCTTTGATTATGCAGAAAGCATTTTTACCATCGCATCAACGCTTCCTTTGGTTGCGTTGTAGTCAGGGATATGTTGTGGCTGGTTTTTCTTCTCAGGTGCAATAGCATTTGTGAAAGGCGTACTGAAGGTAGTATTACTGCTTTTTCCTTTGTTGGCACGTTGGACACCAACGACGACTTCGATTCGAGAAAACCAAAAACTGTAACCTCTTTTGCTCGTTTTCGGACTGCTTTCATATCATTGGCACAAAAGTTTTATTTTGACGAACAGTACCAAGAAACGCGATATTTTTGGACATAAAATGCCTGTCCAGATTCAACGATGTAAACATTTTTTTCATAGATTATGGTTCTTCCGGTGTTTTTCCAAGGGTAGACCAGTCTTTTCACAACTTTCTCTCCTGCATTGGTTGCATGACCTGCTTTTGAGTACTTCCCTGTATAAATCTCGCCCTTGAGAGGACAGAATGACTTTCCATCGCTTGCGAATCAGACTTTGGGAGAGGATAGAATGACTTTGCATCGCTTGCGAACCAGACTTTTATACCATGGAATGGGATCTACTGCGCAAAAAAATTAAGTTCTTCCGCAATATGCCAATAGTTGCTCGTCAACGTATGTCAATAATATGAATATTGAATATGAATCACTACAATAACAATTATTTCGAAATAGGCACTAAAGTCAAATATGCAAGAACAAGCATGCATACACAAACGTGCACAAGAAAGCAAAGAGTTTAAAAATACTACATGACATGTTTGGCATGACGCATTCAAAAAAATTTGAGTTGAGAAAAAATAAAGAGAATTTCCAAACATTTTACATAGTGTCTACATTTGTAGACTACCGGCCAGGAGATGGTGAATTTGCAAAGTAGGGTCTGGGGGGTGCTGTAAATTAGTTTTTTAACGTGTTAATGGCCAAAACTGCTTAGAATTGATTTTTAGGAAGCTACTAAAAACTTCGGACCCTGTTGTTGTGAAATATTTTTTTGTTCAACTTTTTCTGCAAAAAGACTACATATGAGCACATGAAGGTTAAATAAATACTAGGGTATTAATTACTACTCGATTAACTAATCGGTTAATTTAAAATTGGCTTTTATCGATTAACGATTAAACCGGTTAATTTCAGTCGATTAACCGACGTAACAAAATTTTTAATTTTTTATTATAATATATTTTTTTGAGTTTTTAATTAATTGTTTCGTCTCATATGTATTTAGAAAATATTTATTCATACAAACATAGAAGGTGTTAATGATCTCCGTTTTAAATAAGTGTTTGCAGTCAACAGTTTTTTGTTTCATGTACTTTTTATATGTATGTGTTTAGTTATTTGTTTCTTCTCATATTAATTTTTTAAAAGAAATAACCGAAACAATTAGAATTGTCAAAAATTTAAAAAATTTAACAGGACCATAACGGCATAATGAAAATTTTATATGTTTAGAGAAATCCAGGAAGAAGACTGAGAAATAAGAGATTCTGTATTATGGGTTGCTTTCGATTTCTCTCTAAATTAAAGACTTTTTTCCAAGTCAAGTTTTATCAAAACTAATGAAAAGAATCTCTTAAATCCTTACTGCCGTATTCATAAAAAATAAAATAGATTTCAAACATATTTTAAAATCAAATTTCCATACAAATTTTCCTTAAAATAGATTTCATATCCAATTTAGTTTTTTATGAATACGGCAGTAAATATTTAAACCAACTTATTTGTCTAAAAGATTAGTTTATAAGATCTCCTTGAACTATCGAAATAATTAATAAAATGATCACACAGCCTATTTTTTAATTAATACATAACACCCAGCTACCATTTTCAATCGTCTAGGAGTCTACTGGGAATCTCATGACGAGTGTTTTTGATCGTCGACGAGCTCATTTTTTAATTGTAGACGATTTTTCGCACGGGAGAAACTGTTACACGTGCTGATTCGTATGAGAGATTCTTCCATAACACAGCAAACGACTCTTATATTAATCCTAAAGGGAATCGTTTATGATGTATGTAGAGATTATCTAACGAATCTTTCAAAAAGCATGCCAAGGGTCGTATGAGACTCACGTAGGGATTATTTTACGACTCGTGAAATGCTCAGCCGTATAACTGAGCTACCTAAATAAGGGTATCAATCGTGTTTTTCATGTAAAAACTTCTTATTTTCATACAATGCACATCAAACAAACCTTAAGGTCGCGAAATCAACACCATCCTGTCTGAAAATATTATTTTACAGATCCTTTGGTCCGTTTGTTTTATTGAAATTGTATTGGCAATAGAATTTTCATATTTCAAAAACGCTCTTATCTAGGTAGCTCAGTAATTCTTATAAGACTCTTACAGAGAGTCTCAAAAGGTTAATTCCAAGATTAACAAACGAGCGTGTCAAAAATATAAAAAAAAGTAATAAAAAAAAAAAAAAATTTAGATGTTTTGTTTTTGTAACTCGTCAGATAATCATCAGAAGACTCTTTTAGTAGTTGTATATTGAACATAAGCGTCTAACAAACAGCCTATGCTAGCTGGGTATTTATTAATTAAAGAAATATGTGTTACATATTTATGAATTATTTTGTTTGCTCGTTTTAGTTCAAGAATTGTTAGGTTTGTTATGTTATTATTGTTTTTTTTTACTAAAATACTCCAAATAACAAATAATTTATGCATTTATTAAAATTGCTTAATTAATAAAAAAAAACTTTATTAATCGGTAAACCGATCAATAACAAAATGAGCCGATTAAACCAAAACCTCGGTTAATTAATTGAACGATTAAGCGATTAAAGCAAAAGCCCGATTAAATGAATCCCCTAATAAATACGTTATAAATGTTAGCATTAACATCTTTCCATAGGTCCCCTAAGGGGAGCATTCAGTGGTGTAGAACATCACATGGCTCGTCCGACTGAAATTTTCGTACTTGGTTTTTATTTCTATTTAGTAAAAAACACTATAAAAAATTTCAGAATACATTTTATCTTAACTATGAAATTTAGCATTTTGTATTTCATAAAAAAAAATAAATTGTTGACCCATTCAAAAATTTATATTCTGAGTTATTTTCTATTTAATACGTTGTTTACATTTTTTTTCTTCCCCTAAACAAAAGAACTTTTCAACAAATCTCCAAAAAAAAAATATATAAAATTGAAAATGATGAAAAGTTTTATGAACACAAAATCATTTTTAACTTTATACATTTTATATTTTTACAACTTATTGCCTCTTAACTGTTTAAAAAACTTATTTAGTTTTTAGCTGTTTTATTATTTTTTTTTCCTGTTTTATTTATTTTCATTGTTTCTTTTTCCATTTGGCAGTTGTTGTTATAAGCTGATTACCCATTTTGTCCATGAATAGATGGAGAAGAAATAAGTTCTTTGTAATATTATAATTTTGTATTAAAATGACATTTTAATATACATTTTGTTGGAAAAGTTTCATTTTGTTGACTTTGTAATTGAAAAATGGATAACAAATAATGAGTACATACGGGTTTTTTCTATTTTCTAATAATACAAAAAATACCTAAATTTGCTCCGAAAATGTTTAGTTTTTACCAAAATGCAGTTATTTATTTACAAGGTTTTTCAGTAGTAAGTTTTTTTGAATGAACAATTTAACTTTTATTGTGAGTTAATTGTAGTTCAGTATAAATAAGAATCTAGTGTATTACAAGTATGCAAGAGCATTTGTATATGCAAGTCAGTTCTCGCAAAAAACCGTACGGTACACACACCCAGAAGCGATCAGCCCGGCCCCAATGTCGACCGCTATCGTTCGCTTGCATTTTCAACGACAAACAACTACACACTTAAAGAAATTATGGCTACTTTAACCATATTTTTGTCACCGCAACCAGATGATAGTGAAGTTCATCCATTCAAAACCCTTAAGCATATAATGGTTGTCTCCAAACCTGTTATGGCTAATAATAATGACAATAATATGTTTTAAATTATAATATTGTATAACATTTTATTATATTATTTATGTTTCATTTACAATTTAAAATAATATTTTTAAAGGAACAAAATTATGGTTGTTTTGCAATCACTTTGTTTTAATTATTGATTAAAATACATAAATTTTCTAGTTAATCAGAATGCATGCCAATGGAGGTCATCACAGGCTTGAACATGAATTAAAAAGGGTTGCTCATAAAAGAGGAACATAACACGTTACAGGAATAAAAAATGAAATAAAATTAAAAATTTACATTTAATAAACAAATTGGTAAAATGGATGAAATAAATTAGTATAATATGGATAACATTGACAATACCATTGTTTATTATAACCATAGTATGGTTACTTTTGTACGAGTCCTGCAAAATTTTGACAATATTTTGGTTAATTTTGAATATAATATGAATAATTGTGAACATAATATGATTGAACATAATATGTTTAATATTGACAAAAATATGGTTAATTTTGAAGAAATTATGGTAAATTTTGACCATATTGTGTTTAATTTCTGGCAGATTACACTGTGCTACACTCGAAAAGCACCTCTGAAATGACCTAGAGTGTGTTAAAGGTGTTGGTGAGCATGTTACGAATCCGGGCTTAAAAGTTTCAATATACCTCCAAATTCCCGAGTTATGGACCAACGAAAATTTTTTTGAGGCTGCTACTTTTAAAGATTTATAACTTTCTTATTTATTAACCGATTTTTGAAATTCAAACGGTTTTGGAAAGAAAAATAATTGTTATTTTTTAATATATATACTTCTCATACAATATTAGCACAAACATGAATAGATTTTTTCAATTATATGGAAAATTTTTAATTGTTTTTAAACTTTTAAAATTTCTACGAGACTTTTTTCCGAAATGAGGAAGTTATAGCACTTTTTATAAGGAGCTATTATAACAAAAAAACAATTAAAACTCCTTAAAAAAGACTATTTTTTTTCTTTTGTTAATACAATACAAATCGTTTATTTTAAACAAGTAAATTTGAATATATAGGTACAAAAAAAACTAAAATAATAAGAACTCGAATTTTTGCTAATGACAAACGAAATTTAAGAGAATCAAGTCAATTGTACTTGTAAATAGCTCAACTTTTGTTCTTTTTTATATGAGTGTAGTATTCTGAGTGTAGTTCACTAAAGTATAGAGAGTATGAGAGAAAGAGCATGAGAGTGTAAGAAAGCAATAAAAAAGATCGTTGAACCAGAGATGAGTACGTGAGCCGATTTTGCGTGATTCACTTGAAAACACTGACGCAGAGTGTTTAAACATTATTCACGTGAATCACGCGATACTTTGAGTCTAATCTCGAGATTGTGAATGTGTATAGAACTAAAATGAGCCACGATGTCAGTGCGTGATTAGAAAATTTTTCTCTTGTATGAATGAGTGTGAGTCAATATCCCCTCACGGACCCATCACTAAAATAAACATTATTGAAAGTACTTTTTAAAAATACTGTTATTTTTTTTGATAATTGCAAAACTTCTGTTTTTTAGTTAGTGTTTTTAAAGTCGAATTAGAAAAAAATTGTTTTTTTAAATTAAGGTATTTTTTTACAATAATATTGTGCTTAAGTGAAGTGCATTTTTAATATTTTATTACAATCCAATACGAAGTTTGCCCACCTTTACAATGTGTAATAAGCGTAAACTTTTTTGTTACATATGTGGCTTATTTGTTGACAAGAAACATCGCATCGAATTGGTAAAAAATAAATCTGTGGTAGAAGCTTATAATCTATATTTTGATCGATCGTACGTAAGCAGTGCTCGGAATGAACCCCAATATGTTTGTTCAAAATGCTCATGTATAAAATTAAATATAAAATTTGTTAAGTTTTATTAGATTAAAGTTATTGTATTAAATCTTGATAATCTAATCGAAACAGGTTTCCACTCTTTTATTCGCAAAAAGTATTATAACTTCCTCATTTCTCAACCGATTGCAAAAAACGATGTCTCATTTTACTCAGAAAAATACTGTCTTTAATATATTTGTTGTCTTTAAACTTAATTCGGAAAAAAGTCTCGTAGAAATTTTAAAAGTTTAAACAAAATTAAAAATTTTCCATATAATTGAAAAAATCTATTCATATATATAAAAATTATTTTGCTTTCCAAAACCGTTTGAATTTCCAAAATCGGTTAATAAATAAAAAAGTTATAAATGTTTAAAAGTAGCAGCCTCAAAAAAATTTCTTTGGTCCATAACTCGGGAATTTGGAGGTATATTGAACTTTTAAAACCGGTTTTATAATACACTCATCTAGACCTATAACATACACTAGATCACTTTGAAAGTGCTTGCAAAAAAGGAAATTTTGTAGCACCGTGTTATTGGTAGGTTTAACCATAATAGAGTAAGCTGAAACAAAAGCATTGTTAAAGTTCAAGCATGGTATGTTGCTCTTAGAATATGGTTACTTCCAACCATATTTTTTTCTGTGTGTTCTTTGACTTACATAATTAATTAATTTTTATAAAAAGTAAAATGATATAAAAAATCGGTCCATTTTTTAACTAGCCCCCATAAGAATTTAGGCTTTATATATGATATGGGCCCCAGGCAGTGAATTCAGATCCTTGGCAATAAGGAAAACATGCAATGTCTATTTTTTAGTTTTGTTGAAAGGCAATTAAAAACAGTAAAGGTGATTCTTGAAAATTTCTTAAAAATTTTACAATCATTATTTCAAAATACGAGTATGTATCAAAAAATCCTTTTATTGTGGTTTAGGATATAAAAACCTTTTATGTTTGTTCGTACACAAAGTTTGATTTAAATAATCCAAGAAAAAAGTTTCATGCTTTCGTTTATCTTTCTCAACAACCGATATTCAATAGCAAACTTGAAGTGCACGAGAATGAGTTGAATATTTTTCTTTTGTTTAAATAAAGGTAAGTGGTAACAAAAGTTCTTTACAGGAAAAAATTACCTTCTTCAAAATGTCTATTAAAATCTAACAGCACAATCTTAAAAAAATATCTAATATATAGAGAAACTTATTTTATTTATTTAGTTTAGTTTAGTTAAGTTTTATTTACATGTTTTAGGTTAGATACGGGAGCCACACGCAGAGAAAAAATATCTTTAAATATGGTCACCTCCAACAAAGTTATTTTTAAAGAAAATTTTAAACATATTATGTTTATTTTAACCATATTATTGTCACCGACAACCATATTATTGTTAAATTAGTCCTCCATCTAGAAGCCACAACCATATTATGGTTGCCTCTAAAGAAGTTATGGTTAAATATAATAATAATTTGTTTTTAAATTATCAATTGTATTTTCCTCTTTTCCAAGAGCAACATTCTATGGTTGAAAATCAACCATGCTATTATAAATGTTAAGCATATTTTAGTTATTATTAACCAAAAAATATTCGGAGGCAACCATAATACGGTTGTGCCTAGGAAATAAACTGGAAGAATTTCGTTTTCTGTTTGAAAACTCTGGTATTGACGCAGTATGTGTTTCAGAAACATGGCTCTCTAGTGAGATAAGTGACAGTATATATGGACTAAGTGGATACCGTCTTTTTCGATCTGATAGACGCAAGCATGCTGGAGGAGTTGCAATATACATACGTGATAATATTAGATGCATGGCAAAAAGTTCTCTTAATGAAACAAATGAAGTTGAATTTGTATTTGTTGATGTTTATCATAATGGCTCCAAGTTATTGCTCGGATGTGGTTATAGACCAGATAAAAGTATAAAATTTGACAAATTACGTACCCAGTTAGAGCTTTTATCGGTTTCTTATGAGGAAATAATTATTGCTGGAGACTTCAATTGCAACCTGCTAACTGATAGTAGTCTAACATCTACCATGCTTTCTCTTCACTTATTTCCTGCAAACAACTCAAGACCAACACATTTTACAAGCAACAACAGCACGTTACTTGACGTATTTTTTTTAAATAATATAAGAAAAATTCTCCTCTATGATCAACTGGCAGCTCCGGCTTTCTCAAAACATGACTTAATTTATGCATCATATGACCTTGGTAATAATAACACCCCGCAGACGTACAACTTTCGTGATTTTAGAAATATAAACTTAATGGCTTTAGAAGCAGACATTCTAAATACTCCATGGAATCAAATTTACTACCTACCATCAACTAATGACCAAATAATATTTCTTAATGGACTTATTACGAATTTATTTGATAAACATGTTCCTATGAGAACTAGAACAATAAAAAATAGAATACATCCATGGTTTACAACTGAAATCGAAATTTGTATTAAACGCCGCGATGATCTATACAAATTGTGGAAACGTTACAAAACTGCAGAATACCGAGAGCTATTTCGATTGGCGAGAAAAGCTGTTGTTACTAAAATAAGGTTAGAAAAATCAAGGTATTATTCAAGTAAATTTAATAACGCAGCTAATACCAAAAAAACCTGGCAAATAATACGTAGTATTGGCATTAATAATACAATTAACTGTGCATCTGATGTTGATGTTAACATACTCAACCAATCTTTCATTAATATACCTATGTCCTTAGATGATTCCGCTTTTTATGATAATCTACCACCACTGAATACGTCTGCTGGAGAGTTTAGTTTTCAATGTTTTACACCCTTAGATGTTGCTGAAGGATTTGGAAAGGTGAAATCTAACGCTGTTGGCTTGGACAACATTAATCGTAGGTTTATTAAACTTATTCTTCCCTGGATAATACAATATATTACACATTTGTTTAATACAATTATCACCACAAGCATTTTCCCAAATGAATGGAGTAGCCAAAATTATCCCAGTGCCTAAGACAGATAAAGAATATCGCCCTATTTCAATTCTGCCTTATCTCTCCAAAGTTTTTGAACATTTAGTACAGAAACAAGTATTTAAATATTTGAATTCAAACAACTTATTGACAGAACGCCAGTCGGGCTTTAGACCTATGCACAGTTGTATAACTGCTCTCACTGATGTAGCTGAGGAAATAAGGGGTAATTTGGATAATGGGGATATATCGTTTTTAGTCTTACTGGATCATTCTAAAGCGTTTGATACTGTTGACCATGATATACTTTGCCTAAAACTGGTTAAAATGTTTAAATTTTCTTCATTGGCTGTGAAATTGATGCATACATATTTAGCTGATAGGTGGCAATGCGCATCAAATTTAGGGACGATTTCGAAACCCCTGCGAGTTATCAGAGGTGTCCCTCAAGGCTCAATACTTGGACCATTATTATATTCAATATATTCCAATGATATACCAAATCAAATTAAATTCTCAAGTGTTCAAATGTATGCGGATGATATTCAAATTTACCTTAAAAGTTCTAAGTATTGTATTAACTCCAAAGTAAATGAACTGAATTATGATCTAAACAAAATTTTTCTTTGGGCATCGGCTAATGGATTAAGACTTAATCCAAAAAAATCGAAGTGTGTTCTTATTAGCAAAAAATCTGTTAAAGTTGATGTTGAAATTAACGTAATTTTGGGAGATGCTAAAATTGAAGTAGTAAGCTCGGTCAGAAATCTTGGAGTTGTCTTTAACAGCACACTTACTTGGTCTGACCACATTAGCCAAGCATGTGGTAGAGTGTACAGTATGCTGCGGAATTTGTGGACTGTGCAATATTCTACACCACCCAAAGTAAGACTGTTGCTGGCAAAAACTTATCTTCTACCTACTCTTCTTTATGCATCGGAAATATTTTCTGGAAATAACTTAAAAGACTTTATGAGGCTTAAAACGACATTTAATAACATTGTACGCTATAATTATGGTCTCAAAAAATTTGATCACGTATCCCAATACTACTGTCGTGTGATCAACGTAAGCTTCGAAGACTATTTAAAATTAAAAAACCTTGTGTTCTTACAGAAAATTATAACGACAACACAACCAAAATACCTGTATGACCGTCTTCAGTTCATGAGGTCTTCGAGAGTAAACAGCCTAGTCCAACTTCGACATCGTGATGCAGCATCTGAGAAACAATTTTTTATATATTCAATCCGTCTCTGGAACCAACTTCCTGTATCTTTACAAAATTTAACCAACGCAACTAAATTTAAAAATACTTTCAATAAAATCTATAGCACTAGAAATAATTAACTTAACTTTAACATTTTAAAATCTAAATATTTCCGTAATTTTAATTAAGTTTTTTGTTAATTGTAATAATTGACCTATTTATCTATTATTATTATTACTATATTTGCAGATTAATTTTATTTTAATAATAGGACACATACATATGTTTAAACTAACTTTTCTGATTCTAATACTTTAATTATAAGATAATGTATCCATAATATGGTTGTCGATGACAATAATATCGTTAAAATAAACATAATATGTTTACAATTTTTTTTAAAAATAGCTTTGTTGGAGGTGACCATATTTAAACATATTTTTTCTCTGGGTGCACTTTCAGTTAACTAACTTGTTGCTAAGATTAAATTTTAGTGAAGTTGTCAGATGACTCTCGCATATTTAAATAGTTCTTGCGACATCGCACAGTGCGTTGATCCCTCATATCGATAGGACATAACTATAAGAAGTTTTCTTAGATAAGCTTTACTTGGTGCCCACCTTTATTTCAGCTAAATATTAATATCTATCTTGCGCAAGGAATTTTACTTCTCCCCAGCTTTTATTCAGTTGCGTCAATCACGACGCCTTCAGTAGCGTTCTGATTGTCCAAGTTCCTAGTCGTGTCCTTGTTTTTATTCTAAAAGTCGTTAGCGGTAAATCGGATTGGTTTTCGTTATTTGTAGAGGTTTCGAAACCAATTGTTTTTAAGATGGCCAGCTGTTTGGGCTAACACATCCGATCTTGGTGTCAGGGCTGCCAGCAGGCCTCTAAGTAATACCGCCTTTGGTCGGTTGACAGAGCCTTGTTAGTTAACCCCAGATGGTTACTGTTCGTCGAATCGACGAATCTTATTGACACTTTATCATATAACTTTTTTATGTGTTACGCTCTTATCGAATTACTTTCTTATATTCAACGTTCGCTGATGACGAAAGCTTAAAAAAATAAATACATATTTAAAGACAAAAATTAGTAAAAATTCGTATAACATTTTGAAAGAGAAGAAAAACTTTTATATTTTATGATTTATTTAATTCTATTTTTTAATTAAATGCTTAACTAAAAAATATTTTTGTTGTCGTGCGACGAAGCGTAATATGAAGAGTACCCCTTCAGGGTTAATGAACAAGCGATACAAAGTCCTGTACATATATCTTGTAACTTTGGTGAGAACTTCTGGCATCAAAAAGGTGTGAAACAAAATATTCAATCGCTTCTCGAAAAGTGTGTCTGTAACTCATGTCGAAAACTATCAAAAGAGATTACGTCGTTACGTTACAAATATCAAAATAGTCGACTCGAAACCGATATGAAATCGCAGATGTTGATAGCGACAGTCAAACATATCGTTTACGGCGATCAAAATGTTCTAAATTGAAAAATTTTCAACAGCGGCGGCGAAAATACAACCATCAACTTTACCAAAATAATGTACAGTGCGACTTTAATGTTTGCTGGTCGAGAAATAGCTTTGGAAACATTCGTATATTTTTAAAAAACTTTAAAAGCAAAATATTTTAACAATGAAAAAATCTGACAAGAACAAAATACTTATCTCTTTCTGGTTACCTTTCATTGCATTTTGCTTTTCTTAAATATTTTTTATTGTTGAAATTTTTTCTCATCCCGTTTTTATGCGTGAGTTTATTTGACAGTCCAAAGCGGGAACTTTCTCACAAAAATTTTACAGACGCACTTTTTCTGAAAATTGGCGAGTAACTTCCTGGCGTGACAATTAATAATCGCCAACAAAGTTACAGTCGCAGTTAATTGAGAAAAACAGTTGTTTGTTTCAATTGATAGCATTTTTGTTTAATTTCGCACATTTCAATCGAAAAAATTAGCGACACGTGAGTTAGAGAAAATGGGCCATGGATTGACAGGATGGCATATGAAAGGATAGGCTATGAGGCCACATGGTTATGGCATTTATATTCGCTTTGCTTTTCCATGTCCCCTACAAGATAATGTTACTTTTTGGAAAGGAAATATAACTTTTATCAGGGAAGTTGTTTCATATTTGGGTCCATAACTCTTTTTCTACCAAGCCGATTGCAGTGGATATTAAACCTAAACTAATTAACTCTAACTTGGGCATTATTTACATTTGTTAATATTAAATTTTTAAGATAGCTAAAATTTTAATTATTCAAGGTGTGTAATTAACTTGGCTTTTCTTTGCCAATTAAAAGGCAAGTAAGGTTATCTCTAAGTCTCTTTCAAAATAATTCGGAAAATATGTCAAAGTACACAGTTTTACAAATGTTAATACTGCCCGAATGCGTAGAAAAAAATTGGTGCCCAAGTTAAGGTTAAGAGAACGGCACTCTATTTGCACAGAATGTTTCACATGGAATGACAAACTTTGTATATACAAATCAGTGTTGCCAATTTAGCTATTTAATGGCTAGATTTAGCCATTTTTCACCTTTTTTAGCCATTAAAAAATTAGTTTAGCCATAAGCCGTTTTTAGCAATTTTTTAACTTGTTTAACCATACAATTTTTTCTTCGTCGTTTTCATTTAAAATATTAATTTAAATTTTCTTATAATAATTAATAAAATTAAAAAAGTAAAATAAACATTTTTAACAATTACAACGCATTGATTAAATTACAACTTTTGTAAATGTTGAAAATCGCTATAAACGATGATGATGAAAAATCTTTCAAAATAACGGAACAGTATTCATTCCAATATTAAATTTAACAAAATGAATCAACAGAAACAACACCGTTTCGTTCTGGTCGAAAGTATTTCGATATAAAGATGCAGGCTGCAACAAAAAACTTTTAGAAACTAAGAAATTTACCATAAAGTTGCTCTCACTTCCATGGTCTAATGCTGAAGTTTAGAGGGTATTTAGCCAAGTAAAGATCGTTAAAAGTAATTTGAGAAATAGGTTACATTTATCGATCGTTTATTCGATTTTACAACTTAGGAAAATATTTTTACCATAACAATAAAATATTTTTATCTTCACTTTTTTTAGATTTGGACTAAGAAGGTTGGGTAAATGTTGTCAGGATTATGATGACCCTTCAAAATGTTTAGTACTTATACGCACAATTCTTAAAGTAACAGTATCGAATTGATCGATGAATTAATTTTTTAAATGCTAAAATATATAAATTACGTTTATCTAACACAGAAAAAATTGTTAAATTTCTCCAATCACAAAATTCATAATATAAAGAAAACAATTTGTTGATTTTGGACCTATTACCAAAATGATTAATTGATTACTAAAAATTTTAAAATTTTGAATATTTTTTTTCAATAAATTATATGTTTAATTTTAATTAAAAATTGATCAAAAAACTTTACTATTTCAAACAATGTGTTAATTTATTTAAATAAATATTGACAATTCCCAACAACAATTCTACATGTTTAAACTATTTTATTTTAAACGAAAAAAGTCAATTCAAATTTTTTGTTATTTAATTAAAAAATTTTAATTGAAAATTTATTTCAAAACAACTAAAATGTTAATTAAATTAAAATTAAATTTTTAATTTTCTTTCAACCAAAAAATAACTGTCAAAAATTATTTTCGGGAATGAAATATTTATTATTAATTAATTCATTTATTAATGATATGCTAATAATCCCAATTTTTGAATGAAAACACTGAAATTTATTGTTGTGGGAAAGCTAATAATTGATTCAATTACAACCTTAATTAAATTTAAATACTTTTTTTGTATGTAACAAATTGATTTAAATTTCATTTTAAAAAATTTTTAATGAGATATTATTGTTTTGTTATTGAATTGAAATATGTTTTTTTATAAAAAGGTTTTTAGCCAATTTAAAGTATTTTTTTTTTTTCAGTAAATTAAGCCATTTTTGGTCATAAATCTTTGGCAACACTGATACCCATCAACCCTATTAGTAGAAGGCATACAATAATTTTTTTATTCTAATAGACCACGGTGTCACTTTTCAGAAAATTTAATATTCGGCTCCTAGACAACTCACTGTTCAACTTACTGTAATCGTAAATTTGTTGTGATTTTTATAATATAAAGTTTATTAAGTTTGGAGAACTAAAATCTTAACATTTTCTAATGTTTTCTTTTGTAAACAGTACTAAAGTTATATAAAACTTATAAAAACTAAACAGTTGGTTCCTTTGTTTTCGCTCCTCTTTACTCTAAGTTTTCTGGCAACAACAGTCTTCAACCGAAACTATTACCTAGAATAAGTACATACTTCTTCGAACTTGTAACAAACCTTTTCATTACATTTGATTCCTTTGTCTGCACGTTTTCTTTTCTAACAAAAGATACAAAAAAAAGCACTCACTTACTGTTTACTAAAACAATCCATTCTTTAAAGTAGTTTGTATTGTATTCGCCCGAACAAAGAGGACGAGAGGATGTTGATGTAAGTTGATGGATGTTCTATAGATGTAAGAAGGTATATAGTTTATAACGCATTCAATGCTAAAATGTACCAAATGCTTTAATGAAAAATTTGCACTGTGACTTAAAATTTTGCAGATGTAAAATGCTCTTTTTGCCAGTAAACAAACCATAATTGAAAAATTCAAAGTTGTACTAAATATGTATAAACTAAGAAAACATTTGTATACCCTTAAGCAAGAGTGGTGATATGGAGATACTAAGTTTGTGATTTCGTTTGAAATAGCAAAAAATATTTATCTACGAACCCATTAGGTAAGTTTATTCTAGATCATTTTGTATTGCAAGTACTCTCACTTCAAAACGGCTCAGCATAAAAACTGAAGCCAAAGGGAAATCATCTAAACATTTTTAGAACTTTTAGCTTAGATTTAAAATACAGCAACATTGATTCAACAGGAGAAGAATTATAGCTCTTAATGCACGAAATTTTGTTATTGCCAATCAGAAAAAAGGAAATTCCCCCCCCCCCCCCCCCCCTAAATTATAAAAATAGGTTTTGCTTATTTCGATAATACTCGAATTTCCGAATGTACAAAATTTTTGGAAATCCCATCAAGTTTTTTTTTTGTTTTTTATAGAATTTTATAGAATAAGTTTTTTATTATATATTTCCAATGAAACGTCTAGTTTAATGTATTTAAATACATATCATTCTACATTCAATCCCAGCAAGTGCCATCTATTTCCGAAAAATAAACGTTTGGGTCGAAAATGCGAGCGGTTGAATTATTAATAAGCTTTAGTATATGCAATATTTTTATTTGTGTTTTGATAATAATTTACTATATACATTTGAATATTACCGTTTTTCGTATCATAGTTTCATCATAGTAGGCTTTGAATTTGAATTTTATATGCATTGCCATTCTACCTTCCCATATATACATATGAATAAATGTATTGGTCTAGTAAAAGTTCAACAAAGAAGAATTATATAACTGTCAAATTTCAAGTGCATTAATAAGAAAAGTTCTTTGATATACAAAAATACATAAAAATTAGTGAAACAATGGTGAGTCCGTAATTTTTTTTTTTTATATTTTAGTTCTGAATATATTTTAAGTCTGTAAATCCAGTTTTGCTTCATTGCCGACTCTTTATTGGCTTGCAAACCAACTAAAAATAATACATTTATGTTTTACATAGCTTTTTGTACTTTTAATGTCAATTTGCAAAAAATAAAATATACTATAAAATTATTTTATTTATTTCAATGTTGACTATTAACAAATATTAACAATTTTTTTTTTAAATTTTCACATTTCAATGGGCCATAGCGCTTTTTTTTAGCATTTTTGGACTTGGAACTTTTACATATCGTTGCAAATCAAGAACTAGAAAAAAATATTTATATGTTTTCTGCAAACGATGTATTTTTGTTAACTCTATTGAACTGCATCAAAAACTTAATTTTCAAAAATTGTGTCATTAGCACATTTACGGCTGAAGGTACATATATGTGTATGTATGTGCAGCCAAAATTACTTTTGTCTTTCCATTGTTATAAGCATTAAAATTCCTTTCTAAATAAACATAATTTAAATTAAAAAATTAGTTGTAATCAACTTAAACCAGAATAATTATATATGTATCTTTAGATTAAAACCCAAACAGTTCGACTAAAAATCACAACTTAATTTTAAAATTAGTGAAGCATATTCCTTCTTCCAAAATTTTGTCAACAATTGCATATGTATTTTTTTTGGTCGAAAAATTGGTCAACCAATTTAGCATGAAATTGTTTCAAATAAAAAAAAAACATTAAAAATAAATAAAATTATTTTTATAGCCAAAACGTTATTTAAAAAGATTAATTTATTTTAATTTATATTGAAGTGGTCTTATATTTTATTTAACCTTATTGTTGAGTTTTTTTTTTTTTAATATAATATAAACATATTGTTTTTAATAGGCTTTTAAAAACAAATTTTTTACTTGTTTTGTATCATAAAAAATTCCCCCCCTAAGGCTCAAGCTGGATGCGCGTCTGTTGCCAATAAGCAGATATTTGAACCATCTACTTAAATGGACCCTGTATTAAAAAGACCATATATTTTTTGTATATATTTCATATTTAATTAGGCTTAAGTTCATTAAATTTAATTTTCATTAAATTATTTTTATGAAGAAAGGAATTTTTACAACATGGAAGATTAATTAAAATTGTTATTGATAATTTTCATTCTTGACTGACCTGGGATTCGAAGCCAGGCTGGCTGGCGTGTGATTCGAACCCAGGCGGCTGGTTACCCTGACATGTTTCGACCTTAACCACTAGGTCTTCTCAAAGGGATTTGCCGTCTTACACTCGCAGCCATCGATGACTGCTGACGTCAGTAGTCAAACATCAATCCTTAAACCAAATTGTATTTTAACCTTTGGTAGATCGAAATTTGCTTATTGAATGATTATCCATTTTTAATTGATCTCACATGTTTTTCCTTTACTTCTGTTTTTTTTTCCGTACTTTTGTCAAGAATTCTTCTTGAAGTCCAAAGTACATTTTTTTTTTTTTTTTTTTTTTTTTTTGTTTATCATGTTTTTTTGTCTTTCTTTTTTCTTGTTGACATTTTTCAGCACAACTTGAAGGACAAATGAACACAAAGCTTGTGCCTTAGCTTTAACAATAATTAGTATTGTGGTTATTTTGTTGAACTATTCATGGGTTTTAATCCAAATTTTTACTATTTAATTAGGCTTAAGTTCATTAAATTTAATTTTCATTAAATTATTTTTATGAAGAAAGGAATTTTTACAATATGGAAGATTAATTAAAAACAGAAGTAAAGGAAAAACATGTGAGATCAATTAAAAATGGATAATCATTCAATAAGCAAATTTCGATCTACCAAAGGTTAAAATACAATTTGGTTTAAGGATTGATGTTTGACTACTGACATCAGCAGTCATCGATGGCTGCGAGTGTAAGACGGCAAATCCCTTTGAGAAGACCTAGTGGTTGAGGTCGAAACATGTCAGGGTAACCAGCCGCCTGGGTTCGAATCACACGCCAGCCAGCCTGGCTTCGAATCCCAGGTCAGTCAAGAATGAAAATTATCAATAACAATTTTAATTAATCTTCCATGTTGTAAAAATTCCTTTCTTCATAAAAATAATTTAATGAAAATTAAATTTAATGAACTTAAGCCTAATTAAATAGTAAAAATTTGGATTAAAAACCATGAATAGTTCAACAAAATAACCACAATACTAATTATATTTCATATATTTTTTGTGGAGGCTAGAATCATACATAGTATTTTCTTACTTGTTTAAACAAAAATGTGATATTTATTATATTTATAACCTTAAGGCTAAATCGCTCAATTGTTTTATATAGTTCTCATTTTTTTCACAAAACAAAAGCTAGACATTTTAAATTCAGGTTATATTTTCCCTCGTTATATAGCTTAATGAAAATGCTACCAATAGGTTCAATATTTCATTTAACACCCAAAAATGTTATCCTGACAAACCGATGTTTTCGAGCAAACCGACTTTAAGAAGGTCCTGTTTAAACTACGCACAGTGGCGCCCGTAGATCAAGCGAGGTTGCAAAAATCAAAATTTTCATGAATGCCGACGAAGTTTTGAATAAACCCATGTTATAGGAAACTTTTCAACGATTTCAAATATGCCACTCTTAATAATATCACATTTTTAGTTTAGAAGATATAACCGTTCAAAGTTGACCGACTTTCGGTTTTCAAAAAAACACACAATTTTTAGTCAATTTGTTGCGATTTCAGGTGTAATATCACGAAAAATAGGTAACGAATCGCCTTATTTTTTGTTTGTATTGATTGATGTATTTATTAAATGTATAATGATAAAAAAAAATTAACTGTTTGCTTTGTGTTTCTCCTGGTAAATCACTATTTAAAAACTATCCGTTTTTTCACTATTTTTCAACTTTGACGGAAAATAAAAAAAAACTATATTTTTCTATATTTGCCATATTTGCAAAACCTGTTCTTTGATTATTTCTTTACATAATTCAAAAGGTTTTATCTGCCCGTACGTGCCCGTTTGGCTTCTAGAGGTAAAAAAGTTTAAAAAGACATGGTTGCAGAAATTGTATGGCGTCCATCCCTTATATGTTTTGACTGACAGTAGTTTGATCTAATAGTTATTATATTAGCAGGTACGTACCTCACATAAACAATACTTTGGCGTACAAATGGTCAGGAACAATATTGACTTATGGTCCCTACAGGTAGGCACAAATCTTATTTGGACACGTGCATAATATCAAAATTGCATTATTCAGCCTAAATCCATATGTATGCAGGGAACAGATACATTTTTAGGCATGGTAGCATAAGCCTATATATTGCAAAATAAGCATAATGCCTGGATTAGTCTACGCCTGAAAGTTGGCGCAACAATTACTGAAACCATTAAACAATTTAAGTACTGAAAACATGGCGTTGAACAATTTAAAATTATTTGAACTGTTTAGAAAGTCAACCACACCAAAGTTTTTCACGGAAGTGAAAATTCTTCCTGAGAAGTTGACATTGATCAGCAAATGGGGCTGCGATGGATCATCCGGACAAAGCGTTTATAAGCAAAGGATATCTTCCGATGACGCTACAATATCGGATGGAAATATGTTTATGGCATCTGTTGTTCCTTTGCGGCTAAAATCGGATGATTCCCTACACTGGAAAAATCCACGACCGTCATCAGTGCATTATTGCCGACCAATAATGTTTCAGTTTGCAAGGGAATCGACAGAACTCATAAGGACTACGGTGAAGGACATTGAAGAACAAATAAGCAAGATTAAGCCTACAAAGCTGCAAATTGGAGAAGGAAAATATATTGAATGCAATTACGAGTTCCACCTGACCATGGTTGACGAAAAAGTCGTAAACGAACTGACAGGAACAACCTCAACAATGTCATGCCCGATTTGCAAAAAGAGTCAGAAGAACTTTTTTCAATTCAATTCAATTTATTTCATATATAATATGTTACATCTCAATTTTATATAATTAGTTGTAAAGAATTTAAGATAAGTATCTTTTTCTGCTTAATTATAACATATTTCAATTAGTTATCATATACATATATATAGACAGAATTATTTTGGAGGTAAAAATTTAGCAAAAACCTATTTAAACCCCTTTTTTCGTTTTATTTTTATATTTTTTTTTATCGATTTTTTACTATTATTTGTCAGAAGAACTTTGGTAATTTAAACGATTCTACAAATGAGGAGAATTACGAATATGGAATGTCACCAATGCACGCAAGGATAAGGTGTATGGAATTCTTGCTAAAACTGGCATATACCCTACCACAAGAGGAGGAAAACTTCGATGAAAATACATCAATAAAGGATAAGGAGAAGATCAGAAAGAAGCAAATACAGGAGGCTTTTTTTAAACAAGTTGGACTAAAAGTAGACTGTCCCAAGCACGGATACGGTAACTCAAACGATGGAAACACTTCTAGGAGATTTTTTGAAAATGATGAGGCAGTAACTAGAATCATTGGAATTGACAATCAAATCGTGAAAAGATTGGGAACGATCTTGGATGTTTTAAACTGCAAAGAAAATGTCAATTCTACAAAATATGGAGAATATGCGTCGAAAACTGCATCTCTTTTAGCAGAAATGTATCCACAGAAGAAGTTGACCCCGACCGTCCATAAAATATTGGCGCATGGCAAAGATATAATTGAGTACCAGTCTTTGCCAATTGGAGAGCTTTCTGAAGAAGCACAGGAGTCTTAACAAATTTTATAAAAAATATAGATTGCAGAACACATTCAAAGCATCAAGGGTAAGGCAAAATAAGGACCTCTTCAACATGTTGGCAGCATCTTCCGATCCACTTATTTCTTCCCTGCGGCATGTGAAGTCACGAATAGAGTTACAAAATAATTATAGTTTAGAAATTGTTAGTCTTTTAGATATACCTTCTCTTACGAATTGTGATGAATATTTTACAGAAAATTGAAAAAATAAATTTAAAAAAAAAAATAATTTTTTTTTTAATTTGTTGGGTAATAATTTAAAACATAAAACCCTTAAGAAAAAAAATAAAAACAATCTAAAAATGTAAAAAAAATTTTTTTTAGTTACCATAAAATTGATTTTTCTACTAATTTTAACTTTGATAACCCATAAGTAGGCCCCTACAAAGCGTAGCACCCTTTCCAAACGCTCATTTCATAGGCTGAACAGTTATCTATCATATGCTGTTTAAACTGTTCAATTATCTTATTCGGTTCAAAAGATATGATTTTTGCAACGAAAAAACTCAAATGGCGCCACTGTGCTACGGGCTTATTTTGGCACAAAGTAAGAGGAAAATTTAATTTTTTTCTAGAGAATTAAACAATAATGTCTATACCCCCTGAATATAGTAGATACCGCGTTAGTTTGTTAGCTTTAAGTGACGTAGTGAGAAACGCTTGAAATGAATTCAGTAGCCCGTTTCTGCAGTTCTCGCATCGTAAAATTTCCCGCATGAAACAAGTGAATTATGACAAAAACAGTGCAATATAAAAAAAAAATAGTTTTTCTCACATAAGTGTTTCTGTATCTTTACTTTGCGAGAATTATCTGCTTTTTTAATAATTTTCCAGCTTTTGTTGGAGGGATGTGAGAAAAAGTGTTTCTGTATTTTGCGAAAAGTTTCTCACATAATCTGTCAAAATAATAAACATTTGAAATTGTTGCGAGAAAAAGAAAATTCAAAAAAGGATGCCCAAATTATCCGAAAACAATAATTATGTATATACATATACTCTTGCATGTACTCAAGAACGTGAATTAATTTTTTTTTAATTTAAAAAAAAGAATTTAAATGATGAAAATAAATAAAGCACAACTGTTATATTTTGTTATTTAAATCTTTTTTTTAGCTTTTCGTTGTTTTAGTTTAATGCAGGGCTGCCAGATAAATTTGTAAAAAATCGTTAATTTCCTAAGAAAAAAAATCGTCTCTTTTGTTTAAAAAAAATTTTGACAAATTCTAAATAAATATAAAAAAAAAAAAAAGTTTATGGATATTTTTTTACACACATTTTTAAGCCTGAAGGTCTTTTTTTATAAAATTACTTATATTATTTTTTCTTTAATCCAATTACAATTTAAAATTTCAGATTGTTATTCTTCACACAAAGGCGTGACAAAATATCATATTGAACTAAAAGTAACACTCTTAGCAAAAAAAAAGGCAAACATTTTCTTTAGTCCATCTACTGAAAAATGGGGTAATAGTTTAATGTTTTGGTCACATAAACAAATGTTTTAAATAATCAAAGAAAATAAAAATTAAACAGTTTTCCCTTGAAATTTTGCTTTTGCCGATACATTTTTTAAGGAACAGACAAAAACAAAATTAGTAAATTGCTTCCGAGCGGTCAACTAGTAATGTAAAAAACTCATTTAATTTATTGGAGACCTAACGTGGAAAAAACGTACTTTTCTTTGAAATTGCCCACATTGAACTCCAACAAAAAAATGCAGCAAATAAACAAAAGAAAGTTTATCAATGTCGTTACTTTTTTTAACACTTAAAATCACCCAAACCAGATTTAATAAATACTTACTGCTCAAAATTACAATATAAAATTTCAATTTAGGATTATTTTTTACAGGTTGCGACAGAGAAAAACTATACCTTAAAAAAGAAAAAAAAACACCTCCTATAAAGTTTCAGAATTTTTAAAGAACAATTTAAGGAATTACGTAAAAAAATAAGCAAAAAAATATAGGTTTTTAAAATTTAATATTTTGTTCATATTAGATATTTAAAAAAATTTTTTTTTATAAATTGTTTGTAGCCCCAAGTATTCTCTTTAAAATGAGACAGAAATCATCTTCGTATGTGAAGTAGTTTTTGACATAGTATACAACTAGTATGCCGACTCTTTGTCAGTGGTACCTAATTTATGTTTGGATTAGTAAGATTTTTTCAAATGTATTGGTGTATAAAACTATTTCCACCACTAAACATAGTTGCATAAAATCGTATAGAATGTGACAACAATTTTTTTCTAAAATAAAATTTTCTTAGTTCAATAAATTTTCAATTTATTAAATGCTGGCTGCATTTATAAACTTTTAAAAATAGTGTTTGTAAAATTTTTATTCTGCAATATCGAAAAATATTTAAATAATTTATGATTTCAAATATTATTTTCATACCAAAAATGCTACTCTGCTGGCTTTAATAATATTAACAACAGAAAAAATTTAGTGTTAAAAAAATTTATTTAAAAATTTTTAGTTTGTGAAAAATAAAAACATTTTGCAAAAGCAAATGAGCAAACTGTATTGGAAAAAATTATTAATTATGTGTTTGTGTCATAAAATTAAACAAAAAGCGTTATATTGTGAAAAATTTCAAATTTTGTTTTTGTTGTTTTTATGTGTGTTGAATTCACACAGAAGGGGTGAACTAACAAATTGAAAACACTCTCTCGAGTTGGCATACTAGTTCTATACTATGGTTTTTGAGATATTAAAAAAATAAACTCAACATATTCGGCGTATTCGGCGAAATTATGACATTTTGAATATGACATAACTTTTGTAAAAAAAAAAAAATTCTAATTTTTTTTCGTTGATATATGTTCCTTATCACCTATCTTATCTCACCAAATTTTATTCAAATCGAAAGAGCTCGGGTCCCACTCTTGCTCGATTTAAGATAGTATTATCCATTTATGATGTATATTGAAAAATTAATTTAAAAAGAATTGTAATTTTTAGATATATTAAAACATTTAGCATATGTGTAGAAAAATTTATTTATTTTGGTATTCGTGTTAACAAACAATGAAACAAAAATGTTTTATTGTAAAAAATTCATTTAAAAAAAATATTTACATCTTGCGTTGTTTTTGCCTTTCTCAGATGTGTTAAACTCACACAGTAATTCACACTTTTGTGAAAAGGGACAAATATTTTTTTTATAATAATTTGGAGTTTCGTTTAAGTTATTTAAGTCTTAAATTATATTTTTATACACTCCACCACCACAAGTGATGAATGAGGGTATACTAAGTTTGTCATTCCGTCAGAAACTTTTTTTGTTATACATCTAACACCCCAAAAAGTATATTTATTCTGTAATCTTGAGTAATTCTAAGTCGATTTAGCCATGTCCGCCTGTCTGTCCGTCTATTAAAATTACGCACTCTTTCGAAATACTCAAAAGAAAAGAACGAAATTTGTGTGAAATTTCCTGTAGTTACCAAAAGCAGTTTGGGATGGAAATCCAGCGCAATCGGTTCAGAAGGATCAGAGCTATAAATTAAAATGTGAAACTAGCACCCTAAAAAATGGATAATTTTGTTACAAAAACTAATATAAATGGTGAACTAATGCACGGAATGATATAAGATGTGGTACAATTTTGTTTTTATCACTAAAAATCATAGTGTTAAGTTTTATGAAGATCGGTCTATAATTTACCCTGGGCCCCAAATAAACCCTACTCCCGAAAAACAGCTAAGTATGCGTAAAACCGTAATAAATATTGCTATGATAATATAATTTTATACGTCAGAGTTTTTTTTTGGACTAGAAATAACACTAATAAACTTTATAAAGAACGGTCCATAATTTACCATAGGCCCCATAAAAATCCTACTCTCGGAAAACATTTTGGTACGCCTAAAATCGTAATACATTATGCTATCGCAATAAAATTTACTACGTCCCAGTTTTAATGGACAATAAATCCCACTGCCATATTTCATGAAAATTTGTCTATACTTTACCCGAGGCCCCATATAAAGACTGCTCTCGGAAAATAATTTAGTACGCCTAAAATCGTAATTTGGTACGTCACAGGTTTATAGAACTAGAAATCACATTAATAAAATTCGTCATGATTGGTCCATAATTTGCAATAGTCCCCATATAAAGCCTACACTTTGATATTAACTAAATACGCCTACAACCGTAGCAGATATAGATATTGCGATAAAATTTGTTCCAGCTCCCATATTTGGCAGCTTTCTGATATTCACCGTAAACGATAAAACTAATTTCACCGCTGTATTGAAGTTTATTCTAATTAAAGTTTGTAAATACCAGAAATCTCTCTACAGAATTTTGGGATGATTAATCCATAATTAACCATGGGTCTAATATAAATTTCTCTCCTGAAATCATTTTAGTTCAGCTAAAACTGTTACGATTCATAATATTTTTTACTTATAGCCTATTTCTAATGTGCGAAAGAATTCTTTCGTTCGCATAAGTACATTGAAAATAAAAACAAAGTCTAAAAATTTGTTTTTGTTTTCAATATAGTTATACGAAAGAAAGAATTTTTTCGCACATCGGAAATAGGCTATTAAGCTAGTTCAAATGTCTAAAAAGAACAGCATAAAACGTTCCAGTTGCCGGTTAACAATTTAATAGAGGTCTAAACGGCAAACGTCCGTTTTTATAAAGATTTATTAATAATTTAAAGATATCATAAACAACCAACTCCTGAAATATTTGACGTGTCGATGGAGGGTATCAAAGATTCGAATATAGCACTCAAACTCGTTTTATGTTATAATAAAAAAAAAATAATAATAATTTTTGCATTTTTCTTCTTTTAATTTTAAAAATAAGGAGAATAAAAAAATTAAAATATGTATAAAGATGAAAAAATTATTGTTCACATTTAAACGTACACTCACAATATTCCGTACGTAAAATTAACTGAAATTGTAATATAAAATAAATGAATATTCAGTTAAAAACCGGTCTACTTATTTTTCATTTATTTTTAACGAAAATTTAATGTCAAAAATTTAACTGCGAATTCCGTAAAAACAAATGAATTTTCAGTTATTTTATTAAAATTAATTAGTATTGTGGTTATTTTATTGAACTGTTAATGGTTTTTAATCCAAATTTAGATATTTTAATTAGGCTTAAGTTCATTGAATTTGATTTGCATTAAATTATTTTTATGAAGAAAGGAATTTTTACAACATGGAAAATTAATTAAAATTGTTATTGATAATTTTCATTCTTGACTGACCTTTCTTCATAAAAATAATTTAATGCAAATCAAATTCAATGAACTTAAGCCTAATTAAAATATCTAAATTTGGATTAAAAACCATTAACAGTTCAATAAAATAACCACAATACTAATTATTGTTAACAGCTAAGGCACGAGCTATGTTTACATTTGTCCTTCAAGTTGTGCTGAAAAAGGTCAACTAAAAAGAAAGACAAAAACAGGAAAAACAAAAAAATGTACTTTGGACTTCAAGAAGAATTCTTGACAAAAGTACGAAAAAACAGAAGTAAGGAAAACATGTGAGATCAATTAAAATGGATAATCATTCAAAAAAAGCAAATTTCGATCTACCAAAGGTTAAAAATACAATTTGGTTTAAGGATTGATGTTTGACTACTGACGTCAGCAGTCTTCGATGGCTGCGAGTGTAAGACGGCAAATCCCTTTGAGAAGACCTAGTGGTTGAGGTCGAAACATGTCAGGGTAACCAGCCGCCTGGGTTCGAATCACACGCCAGACAGCCTGGCTTCGAATCCCAGGTCAGTCAAGAATGAAAATTATCAATAACAATTTTAATTAATCTTCCATGTTGTAAAAATTCCTTTCTTCATAAAAATAATTTAATGCAAATCAAATTCAATGAACTTAAGCCTAATTAAAATTAACTTTAAAAAAAATAACCGACGAATTCCGTAAAAACAAATGAATTTTCAGTTATTTTATGTAATTCAGTAATTTTATATAATACAGGCTTTACTCGAATTTCTAAAAAAATATTAGACTCTCCTGTCCGCTTGTTATTCTAATGAGAGAGAGAAAGAGAGAATATTTATTGTAATTTAATAACCCCGTTATACATGTTTATTTTACTTTTGTTGTACCCTTTGTTTACAGAAGAACTTTCAATTAAAACCCAGCAGCATGCACGATATGGTATTCGCAATTATATTACCTTAAAAATTTGATGTATTTAACTAAATAATTTTAACAAATAGAATATGGGAATTTTCTACACAAAACAAGCAAATCCTTGTTTACTTTTTGCCACAGATCTAAATATAGATAATTAAAAATTTATTTTTTGGTAGTTAAATTATATAAAATAACTTAAAATTCATTTGTTTTTACGGAACTTGTAGGTTATTTTTTTGAAAGTTATATTATATCAAATAACGGAAAATTCATTTGTTTTTACGGCATTTGTGGTTAATTTTTTATGGAATTCGCGGTTGAATTTTCGACAGTAAAAATTAAAGTAACTTTTCGTTAAAATAAAATGCAAAATATGTAGTCGGGTTTTAAGTAAATATACAGTTCTTTTAAATTTTATTTAATTTAATTTTACATACAGAATACTTTTACTTAATCAACTGACAATATTAAATGCAACCGAAAATCCGTATTAATATGCACTTAGTTTTTTTTAATAAATGTTAGAATCAGTTAAAAATAAATTTGCTTGGAATTTAAATGTTTATTTATTTAAAAATGACTGAACGGAATACTTCTTGAATAACCTACAGTCCGTTACTGTAATCAAATTGTGAGTGTATTTAAAAATATAAAATAAAAGAATATTTATGGTCTACCGAATACTGGGTCAAGCTGTGTCCTACTCTACTAATCCATATACACAATCACACATTTAACACAAAATTGAAAGGACAATGAATGAAAAATCTAAATGACTTACAGACAAGCTGTAAAAAAGAATTAATTTTTTAATGAATGTGTTCCATGAAATATATAAAACAAAAAGTGTCGTTAAATCCTTTGTGTACAGACCAAGGCCATTACTGGGTTAATGGTTGCCATTAATATTAGGCAATACTTAAATATGTAATCGCATAGTTAAGCTGTAATATTAAAAATTAATTTCAATATAGTTACAATAAATTTCGCTATTGTTATTTGTATTAAGATTTCTCTTCAACAAACATCAATTACAAAGAGAACATCTGAAATCTAAGGCTGTGGGAAAAATCGCCCAAAGAAAAATGGCCCAAAAAAAGAAATGAAAAATCGCCCAAAAAAATTCCATGTAAAATTGGGCCTAAATTCATATAAAAAGTGACCTAAAATTTTTGGGCTATTTTTCGTTATTGTTGGGTGATTTTTCGTTTTTTAAATTTGGGTGAGTTTTCATTATGAAAAATCACCCAAAAATGTTGTATGAAAAATGGCCCATTTTTTTGATTTTCTCCTCTATGGTATAACAAACACCGGCTTCGCTTACTAAAGCTTCTCAGCACAGCCGGCCTTTGGCCGGGCGCAAGGATTTTCTTCTCTATGGTATAACAAACACCGGCTTCGCTAACTAAAGCTTCCCTGCACAGCCGGCCTTTGGCCGGGCGCAAGGATTTTCTCCTCTATGGTATAACAAACACCGGCTTCGCTAAGTAAAGCTTCTAAAATCTGCCTTGTTTCCAAACGAAAGCCGACTATGCAGAGAAGCTTTAGTTAGCGAAGCCGGTGTTTGTTATACCATAGAGGAGAAAATCCTTGCGCCCGGCCGAAGGCCGGCTGTGCAGAGAAGCTTTAGTTAGCGCAGTGTCCATGGACACTATTACACTTTTTGGAGTGTCATAACGTCCATGGACACTATGACACTGGACGTTATAACATGCCACCGGGAAAAAATTCGTTTTTGCTTTTTGGGTCATTTTTCATTTTTTTTGGGCCCTTTTTCGTTTCTTTTGGGCAAAATTTCATATATAACTTTTTGGGTCATTTTTCATGTTCTGTTGGGCGATTCTTCATTTGGGCGATTTTTCATTTCTTTTTTTGGGCCATTTTTCTTTGGGCGATTTTTCCCACAGCCGAAATCTAAGGAATAAAGTTTGCTAATTAAAATAATTTTTTTGAAATCACAAATAATAACGTTTTGTTACCTCGTTACCAGTCAATTAAAAGTGTTTCGTTCATTCTAGTGTCAAAGCGCCAAGTTATAAACAACAACAAAGTTACATTGTTTACGAACTACAATGTGAAGGAAATGACACACAGAGATACGAGCTAATTTATAAAGGAACAACAAAATGTTCACTGGAGACAAGAATGGGAGAACACAAAATGGACATAATGCGGAGAATAGATACAACAGCACTAGAGCAAATTTAGGCCCTATTAGCTTGACAAAAATATAGTCTATATCATTCTGACCAAAGAAAAAAACTACAACAATTTTTCATCTTAACCCCAGGCTTACCGTCTTGGTCTGGCAAGACCAAATTTGTGTTTTGCTTGTAATATTTTTCGCAAATCAAAATAAATCAAAAAAAATCAAAATAAGAGGGACGTGAATTCTATAAATGATAGTTCTGAATCGAATGAAACTAATTTGGATTCGATTGGAGCAAATAAGTGGGGTGAAATTTCGTTTTTATGGACAAGTCTATGAAATGACTCTCTTGGTCTAGTCAGGCAAATTTTTTTTTTCCTTGAAAGATATTTCAAATAGTACAAAATATTAAAAAAAAAACAGCTACGTGAATTCTAGAAATGATATGTTCGAAATCGAATGAATCAAGTTTGAATCAAATCAGAAAACTATGGCCCATTATGCGCTTAGTTCAATCTAAATACAAAAACCTAACGCAAAACTCGTTTCAGCTGTGGTAGATGCGAAATAGCAATGTGCGAAATTAAAGACTACATTTTCGCTGACTTGCATATGGAATAAAATAATGAAATAATTAAATTATATAATAAATTTGTACAATCTAAAGTAAGTAGCATAGGTCCAATAAAATATATATTTATTTACTTTTTATTTAATTGGCGTTTTTAGCTGTACTATTTGTGGTCTGGCCAGACCAAGAGGAGAACTTAGTGGTAAAAAGTTACCTAGAATACAAGGGCTAATTATTATAAAAAAATAATATTCTATTTGATTTCTGTATTAGGTATATAACTTAAAAACTAAGAAATCACATTCCACGGCAGCTCTGAAGCACATGGCTTGTATCTCTAATAACTAATAGCATCTTCCTATTAAACGGTGGACAATAGAGTATCCAATTATTTGACTTTTGTTAATTAATTCATTTATTAATGATGTGCTAATAATCCCAATTTTTAAATGAAAATACTGAAATTTATTGTTGTGGGAAAGCTAGTTCCTATGCGCATTTCGCTGGTTGCTTAGGCCAGCTCGTCAGGAAACTTTTTCCAAATACTTCAGAAAAGCTAAAAATATTATACAAGTAAGACCATAAAGTGAATAAGAATTTTAAAACACTCAGGTCTTAAATGTAACAATATCAAAGCTTCAACAAAGTCACAACAATAAACCGTCAATCTTTTCTTTCTTACATTCCCCTACAATTGGCTGGGTTTTTTCCAACACGAATTGTAGTTGTAAGAGGATAGAAAGAAAAAACAAAATTAAAAAAAACAAGTTGCTTAAATAAAGCAGCTTGCCATTTCAGTTTTTTATTTGCCGGGCACATGCAAATTTATTATCAAAAATTATTTTCAGGAATGAAATATTTTATTAATTAATTCATTTATTAATGATGTGCTAATAATCCCAATTTTTGAATGAAAATACTGAAATTTATTGTTGTGGTTTTGTTCGGGTAAGGAATTACTCGATTTTAAAATTTTAATTATGCTCGATTAATCGAATAAGAGTTTTAAAATGTTTGAATAACTCAAAAATTCAAATAATTTTATCCAGTGGAAAAAAATACTTGTCTATTCGATTTGATACTTTTATTATATTATTAAACATAAAAAAAAACAATAAAAATAAAAATATAATTGAACAATAAAAAAACAATTCATTTATACCACGTATACAGTTTTAAAACTTTTAAATAAAATTAATAATTAAAAAATCAAAACACACGTTGCAAAACATACAGATTTAAAGGCGCTTAAGAGACCGAAACCAGACTAAGGAAATAAAATAAAAATAAACTATAAACAAAGTAAGCACTACTTCGGTTGAAAATGATCTGAAAGCCAAAGTTTAATACATGCATTTGGTTCAGCAGCATTCGTGGTCATTTAATTTTATTTCAATGTATAGTTTGCAGCTATGCCCTTAAACTTAGGCCCTAATCATGTACAACGCAGCGCAACGCCAAACAATAACATTGAAAGCACAAACAATGTCATAAATATTTTGTAATTTTGTTGTTGCTTTCAACAGAAATTCATGTACCGTTTTAAAATTTTCAACGACACAAGCAATGGAGCGTTTGAAATTTTAAGACGCAATGTGAGTTTCTGTAGAAAGCAACAACAAAATTACAAAATATTTATGACATTGTTTGTGCTTTCAATGTTATTATTTGGCGTTGCGTTAGTTCTGTGGCGTTGCGCTGCGTTGTACATGATTATGGCCTTAGTACGGGAATCCAACATAGGCTTTACCTCATATTTTTATAAATTATTTTTAAACTATTTATTTTAGATTTTTTTGTGGCGCTATTTCTATGAGAGGTCCAGCCTATTTAAATAAATTTATCATTCGTAATTCAATTTAACAAATTTATTATTCCTAATCAAGTGTAATTGAAATCGATGGAAATTCTCAGTTAATATTTTTTAAATCACCGTATTTTTCCAGATTAAAGAGAAGTTCTGGTTAAGATAAGAACTGAAAGTATGAAGAAACTTTTTTAACTGGATCGTATTTTTTACAATGAACGTCAAACTTAATATGAAAAAGCGCTATTTTAGTACAAAATTCTTACGTATGGAATTAGAAGTTAATCGTTTTTACATGATTTGTCTCACAAACATCCACACCTAAAAATGGACTCAAATATGTTCAGAAGTGCGAGTAACACAATAGATACAGAATAGAGCAACATGTAATTTAGTTGTTATGTATTTTATTAGTAAGAAATAGAAAAAAAATATTTCATATTGAAAAAGTAGTTTTTTCTAAGAAATTAATTTTATTCGATTAATTTATTTAAATTGTTCGAGTTATTTGTTATTTGAAATTGGCCATTTTAATTATTCGATCAAATAATGGCGTATAGTTTCTTCGATTAGTAGAACAACGATTAATTGAGTGGATACTCTAGTAGACAACTAAAAAGAACTAAACTGTTGATTTTTTCAAAATCCTACATTTTGTTTAAAAGAAAAGTTATTTTTTTGAAGTTTTGCTTAACCTCGTGCATTTTTATAAAAAAGTGCAGCTCTAGCACATCGATAGCTCGCTAAATCTTATTCTGAATATGTTACACCGATTTCAACTTGCGAAAAGTGGCTTCTGAATTAGTAATTTTGACACGTAAGCTAAAGACCGTCCATGTTAGCCAAAATAGTTTAAAGATTACATATTGGAGGCATCATTCCATGAGAATTGTATTTTAACCCAAGAACAATCATTGAGACCAATTTAAGCAGCAATTCCAAGACGTTAAGCAAAGAGCAGTTAAACAATATTAGGAAAATAGTGGGGTAGGAAAGTCCGGCTTCACTTGCTCCGTTCGACTACCCTTTGTTTTGATCAATGTAGAACGCTCTCACTGAAATACCCTTCACTGCAGAACATCGCATTCAAAATTAGCTTGATTTGTTTTTGGCATAAAAAAACAGAGAAGCTGTTTTGGCCTAGAATCAATATATTGTCAAAAAGATTGCAAAACAGGTTATAACTAAAGGCTGCTAATACTTTAAATATATTCCATGATTTGTATTTAAATTTATAAAGCTTTTTACAATAGTCTTATTCCCTAAATATTTCACATACTTTTTTGCTTAAGCCAACCCTTGATTAACATTGAAGCTATAGATAGATATGTGCTTATACTAAGGAATGACTTTAAACCAGGGACCGTAACTGTTATGGCTTTTATCGAAAAAGTCAAGAAAAAAAAGTTATTTTTTAACTTTTATTTTTTAAGGCCGAAATAAAAGTTATTTTTTAACTTTTATTTTTTAAGGCAAAAATGAAAAGTTATTTTTGACTTTTATTATTTTACTCAAAAATAAAAATTATTTTTTAACTTTTAATTTTTTAAGGCAAAAATAAAAGTCTTGAATTAAGTATTGCACAGTAATACGCTAGTTTTATTGCCTCCAATTTATAGGTAATAATAATTGATGTATATTACAGAAGTCTATAAAAATTATTGTCCCCCAAAATCAATTTGAGTGCTGAAAATGACCTTGCTACACTGACTTGAGTTGCAGGTACAGCGCTAGTTTGTGCAGCCATGGTAGAGTAAAGTTTTTACTATCCCAATATTCTAGTACATCAGCTACAACATCTAAGCGTTTTTTTTTGTTGTTGTCGATTTCAAAATACGCTTGTGAATGGTATCATCATTGCTCCGAGGAGGAATAATTCAGTTCCATATCCTTCAATCCGTTCCTTAACAGGGATAACGGATGTTTTATCATTTAAAGCATTGAAAGCAATAAAACTATCGTAGAACTATGCAATATTTAATTCATGACTTTTATTTTTGCCTTTAAAATATTAAAAGTTAAGAAATAACTTTTATTTTTTGAGTAAAATAATAAAAGTCAAAAATAACTTTTAATTTTTGCCTTAAAAAATAAAAGTCAAAATTAAAAGTTATTTTTTGACTTTTATCAAAAAAGGCACAAATTTAAAAGTCATACAAAAATTTGCATGTACATCATTTGCTATGATCATTTTTTATGTGTGCTTTTTTTGATGTAAATTTTTAAAAATAACAGTTATTTTTGGTCCCTGCTTTAAACACTACCAGAGCAGAATGTAATGCATTTTCTGGCCCGCTACGGCCTTCGTCAGCATTATTTGTGTCACACTGGATAGTGATTAGGTTATTAATTTAATCGGGCTTTGGCTTTAATCGGTTAATCGCTCGATTAATTAACTGAGGTTTTGGTTTAATCGGTTAATTTTATTATTGATCGGTTAACCGAAAGTTTTTTTTTATAGATTAAGGCCCTAATTATGTACAACGCAGCGCAACGCCAAAGAATAACATTGAAAGCACAAACAATGTCATAAATATTTTGTAATTTTGTTGTTGCTTTCAACAGAAATTCATGTACCGTTTTAAAATTTTCAACGACACAAGCAATGGAGCGTTTGAAATTTTAAGACGCAATGTAAGTTTCTGTAGAAAGCAACAACAAAATTACAAAATATTTATGACATTGTTTGTGCTTTCAATGTTATTCTTTGACGTTGCGTTAGTTCTGTGGCGTTGCGCTGCGTTGTACATGATTAGGGCCTAAGTAATTTCAAATATATAAAAATGCATAAATTTTTTATTATTTGGAGTTTATTAGTAAAAAAAACCAATAACATAACAAATATAACAATTCTTGAGCTAAAACGAGCAAGCAAAAGAATAATTCATACATATGTAATACATATTTTTTAATTAGTACATCGTATATATGGCAATAAATAATAATGGCTTAAGTCGAAATTTCGTGTTTTGAGATATTGTAGCTTTTGTCGAAAACAAATTGGTGTTGTATTGTGTAAGTTAAAATATAAATGCGTATAGCTTTAATAATAATGACATTTTATACTTGAAATTTAGCTGAATAATAGATCTTGAAGAAGACAATAAGAATATGTAATAAAATGAAAAAGCACTTATGTCAATTTAAGCCATTATTATTTATTGCCACAGATATTATGTATTAATTAAAAAATAAACTGTAAGATCGTCTTATTAGTTAGTTTAATAGTAAAAGATCTTATAAAAAAATCTTTAATACAAATAATTATAATTATACCATCCTAAACATGATGTTGGAGACATAAAAAGCAACTCATAATACAGAATACCTAATTTCTCAGTCCTGCCTCTGGATTTTTCTAAGCATATAAAATCTTCAATTATGTCATTAGAATCATGGTTTATGTTTTTAAAATGCTTAACACTTTGAAGTTTAGTTAATTCTGCTAGAAGATTGATATGTAAAGTTATGAGAAGAAGCAAATTACTAAACGCATGCATATAAAAAGTACGTGAAACAAAAAGCTGTTGTCGGCAAACACCTTTTTAAAATAGACATCACTGAACTCCTTCTTTGTTTGTAGGAAAAAATATTTTATAAACACATACCTTTTGTATATGAGAAGAAACAAATAATTAAAAACACAAAAAAAAAATATGTTATAATACTACAAAACGTTAAAAATCGGTTAATCGACTAAAATTAACCGGTTTTATCGTTAATCGAAAATATGCAATTTAAAATTTACCGGTCAGTTAATCGGGTAGTAATTAGTCGGTTAAACGATTAACGGTTAAGCGAATTAATACCCTGATAGTGATACTTTATAAATTTCATTTATTTAACTCGACAATGTTAACCAAAAGTTGGCTTAAGCAAAAAAGTATGAGAAATATTGTGTAATAAGACTATTGTAAAAAAGCATTATAAACTGAAATGCAAATCATAGAAGTACAATCGAAAAAATGGTTAATATAATTAAATTATGTATGAAAAAGAAAAAATTCCCATATTATATATTTATAAATTTTTAAGTTATACACCCAACACTTTCGCAGATATAGTATTTTAAGAATTTTTTCGTTTATAAACCACATGCATCAATATTTTTTATAGAATATTTTCCAATATATCTAGATAGATATTTACTACATACACACTTCTTAGGCACTACAAAGAAAAAAAGCGTAAACATACAAAATATAAAAAGAACTGAAAGATAAATCGTATTACACAGTTTTGTATGGCAAAGATTTATATGTATTTCATGTCCATGTACAAAAACACTTTCATATACACAAAAGATAAATGCAAAAATGACATACGTATGTATACCAAACGATGTTACTTCAAAATAAAAACTTTTTTCCCCCTCTCTAAAAGAAATTTCAGCATCTGGGTGACTTTTGTTTACAATTGTGTTATACGGCAATAAAAAGCAGAATGTAAAAATAATTGAAAAAGAAAATATTTTAAAGAAAATATTAAAACAAAAAATATTCTTGAGGTAAATTTTCCATTAAACTTTTGCCAAAGAAAAATGGAAAATTGGCTTTAAAATTGAATTGCGTTTCGACATTGGATACGAAAAATGATTTTGAAGAGAATTAATCAATATAAATGTACAGTTTAAATTTTGTGCAAAAAATTAAGTTAGGAGTACATTAAAGTAGTTAGAAAAGGTGAATTTATCAGGGACCGAAAATAACAGTTATTTTGAAATATTAAAACAAAAAAAGTATATAGAAGTAAATGCTGGCAAACTGATTCAAGTATAATGAAACAGTTCTATTAAACTTAAGATCATTAAAACCAACCAATAATTCTGGCCCTGATGGAATACCTAGTTGTTTTCTTAAAAATTGTGCCGAAACTTTGTTCGGCCCACTTACTACAATCTTCAACAAATCTATTGAATTGTGCTTTTTACCAATCGAATGGAAAAAACGTTTATTATCCCTTTGTTTAAAAGTGGCAATAAATTCGATGTAACAAACTATAGAGAAATTGCTAAGCTGAATGCTATTCCTAAACTCTTAGAAAAAATGTTAACCGACAGCTTATCACACCAAATTTCTTCGCTGTTATCTCCTTGTCAACATTGATTTTGCAAGTCGCGTTCCACGACAACTAATATTCTGCAACTTACTACTATGGTAAATGATGGATTTTTAAAAAACATGATAACGGATGTAATTTACACGGATTTCAGTAAAGCCTTTGACAAAGTGAACCATGAAATGTTACTATGCAAATTATCACTAATGGGATTTAGTTGTTCAGCCCTAAAGTGGCTGCGTTCCAATTTATTTCATAGAACTCAACAAGTAAAGTTTGGAAATGTTACCTCAACAGACATATACGTCACTTCTGGTGTTCCCCAGGGAAGTCATCTTGGTCCTACACTGTTCACGTTATTTATAAATGACCTCCCATCTGTTATCTTGTATTCAAATTTACTTATGTATGCAGATGATGTCAAAATATTCAAGAGCTTTAACGACTCTAATCAACAATTTTTACTACAGTCTGATATTGATAAATTTTCCCAATGGTGTACAATTAATTTAATGGACCTTAATATTTAAAAATGTAAACATATGACATTCTACAGAACTAACATATTAGATTCTCGATACTATGTTAATGGAATAATACTTGAAAAAGTGGACAGCATAACTGATCTGGGCTTTTTGTTGGATCATAGGCTAAATTTCCGTAATCATATTGCGTTAACTGTTAACAAAGCTAACGGTGTTCTTGGTTTTATGAAACGGTGGTCTAGAGAATTTTCTGACCCCTATGCCACGAAACAACTTTATACATCTTTGGTTCGGCCAATTCTTGAATATGGATCCATTGTATGGGATCCTTACTATTCCATCCATATAAATAGTATTGAATCGGTACAAAAGCAATTTTTGATTTTTTGTTTACGTGGCCTTGGTTGGAATTCGTATGTTCTGCCATCGTATGTAAATAGACTTGCTCTTATTAAGCTGCCAACTTTAAAAAGCCGCCGTGTTATGCTGAGTATAACTTTTCTACTTGGATTGATTCATGGTGAAATTGATTCTACGTTCCTGCTTAGTAAAATTAACTTTAGGGTTCCAAATAGGCCAACTCGTAACTTTCAGCTCATCAGTCTTAACTACTACAGATCCGTTTATGCTAATAATGACTCCTTTCGTCGCATTTGTGAAAATTTTAATAAAGTGTATCATATTATAGATTTTTCTGAAAGCAATGATATTTTAAAAAGAAAACTAATTTTGTATTTAAATATTTAATTGTATTCACACCTGTATTACATTCTTTAGTCTGTAAGGATTTATAATCTATAGACCAAATAAAAAAAAAAAAAAAAAAATAACATATTGATCCTTATGAACTTTTCTATGATAAATTATTATGATTTTTATAGTTTTGATTTTTATTTTTTCCGCCAAAAATTACTTTTATTTTTTGATTTTTATTTTTTTGGACAAAAGAAACAGTTATTTTTTGATTTTTTTTTTTCGATCAAAAATAACAGATATTTTATGATTTTGAACAAAAATAACAGTTATTTTATGATTTTTATTTTTTCGAGCAAAAACAAAAATTATTCTTTAAAGAAATATACTTGTTATAATTATTGAGTTGTCTTTAAATATTTATTTAAATGTGTGCTCATTATTGGGATATCTTATGCGCATTAAAATAAATATTTAAAGTCAACTAAATAATTATAGCACGTACATTTCTTCAAAGAATAATTTTTATTTTTGCTCGAAAAAATAAAAATCATAAGTTAACTGTTATTTTTGATCGAAAAATCAAAATCAAAAAATAACTATTATTTTTGTTCAAAAAAATAAAAATAAAAAAATTACTGTTATCATCAGACTTTTATGAAAAATGGAATAACTGTTACGGTCCCTGGTATTCATACATCGGACCACATCAGTTAGTGAGAGAGAGAGAGAGAGTTCTGCTAGCTGTCCCTCTTTTGTTGGTAGGTACACCTACGTGCAAGCAATTAGGAACACCTTGTCAATTTTAAATTTATTGTATAAAAATTAGAAACAAATTTGTTTTCTTTACTTTTACCTTCATAAGGTCTTCCAATTTACTGACGCTAACGATCTTCCTGTCAAATTTGAATCAAATAGAAACTATTATATAAAAACTATTATTTTCCAATTAAGTAAGATGTTAAAGTTGATATTTTATTTCTAGCGTTACTCAGTATAATAAAGCTGTATTTATTAATTAAACTTATTGTGAATACACAAGTACAGTTCAAGAACATATTAACAAACATAACACAAATTTATTAATTAATTCATTTAAGAACATATTAACATATTAACAAACAAAACACATTCACACATAACACAAATTTATTAACGTCTTCATTTTTTTTTTTTTGCAATTTTACATTCATTTCGTCATTTAATAATTTTTGTCAATAACCCAATTAATCTTTGCTGACAATTCATTTTGTTGAGTCAACAATAAATACTAATTTTGTTTACACACACCTAAAGTTCAATAAACCAATTATGCTAAGCTAGAATTTTAAGTCAATGTATATTTTATGACCTAGTTATTAATGTTATATAAAAAGAAGAATAAAATAAAGAATAAATTTGTCTTTTGGTAATTGAACAATTGTGTTTTATTACTGAACGATTTTCTTCAGGTTTCAAGTGCCTGTAAGAATTCTTAAATAGGGATCTTAGTGATAGTTCAGATTTATGTGTTTGAACTTACAACCACTAACCTCTTCCAGAACAAGTACATTTATTTCAATCAATTAACAAAGGAATGTCTACAATGAATAAAGTTTTATCATTATATAAATTTAATAATTGCATTGCATACAGAAGAAGATTGCTGTTTGCATACAAATTTGTTACAAGTGCAGCATACAAGTGGCGTTTCGTTATTTGTTTTGGGACATAATTGGCACCGACTTCTTTTGCACGTATTTTTTACTGGTTCACATATTCTTTTCCTTGTTTCGGTTTGAAGACGAGTGTTGCTGTTTCTGCTCAGCAACTGCGTGTATTTTATTTGCAATTTCTCGCGAAAATTGGGCTTTGCGTTATGTTTTTTGCTGCTCTTTAAAGATCGTCGCCAGTTGAAAACCTAAATTGTCTAAAAAATTGTCGTGTGGCAAAACAGTTTTCATTCCAGCCATTACCCAGGAAAAACTTTTTGAATTTTGGTAATAGGTCGTAGTTATTTCACACGTTACCTGGTAAGTAGTTGTCATTACAATTTTCATTATTCTGAAAACTTCAATAACTACTTGCTAGTAATGACCTCAGTAAGTACTTTTCATTACTAATTTTTTCAGTTATGAATATTTGCTTGCTAATAATCAGCTAAACAACTATTTATTAGTTGTCTTGTTTTCAGTACTGAATATTTGCTCACTGGTAACTAGATTCATAACTACTTATTAGGTCTATTAATCAGCGCCAATTAAATAAAAACTAGTTATTTTTTGGCTTCAAGTAAGTATATTGTAAGTACTTACAATTCAACTTACTGGTAGTTAAATAATAACTAGATATTTTGTGACTTCTAGTAAGTGTTTTGTAACTACTGAATTCTGTGGACAACTCGAACAAAAATAAGTAGTTATCCAACATTACTTGCTAACTTACCGGTAAGTAAAGTTTTTGCTGGGTATTAGCTGATTAAAATAATATAAAAGTATTGTAAGCTGATATATCTAGTATCTACCCCTCCTTTACATTTACTGTAATCTAATATTATTTGCGGTTTTTTGTCCTCGCGATTACTAATTTCTGAGCTATGATGCAAAGTGCTGGGTAGATTCACAAACTTATTTTTTTTTTTTTTGAATATATGAAAGAAGGGTAGTATCCTTGGTGAAACAAAAAAATGATGAGAATACAGTTCTGCCTTTAGCTGTTAAAGGCTCTGGTGGCAATTTGATCTTGTTTTTACGTATAGTTCCTACTAAAGTATTTTGCTTCTCTAGCAATTTTTGTTCCAATTGGTGGGATGTAAAACTTCGTCTGCACTCACATTGTAACCTTTCAGGCCAACTGTGATATTAAGAACTGCACGCATTCCTTGGTTTCTTTTAGGCATAACTCATATTTATTTACCTGGATACGGTTGTATATTCCAGGTTTAACTAGTGCTCGAATCGTAAAGTACCCAAAATTGTATTCCATACTTCTTTGGTTTTGATGGTATATACTAGGGTATGCATTGGGTTAACCGTTAATCGGTTACCCGATTAACTGATCGCTTAATTGAAAATTGCCTCTTTTCGATTTACGATTAAACTGATTAATTTCAGTCGATTAACCGATTAACCTATGTAACAAAATTTTTAACTTTTTGTAGTATTATTACATATTTTTTTTTGTTTTTAATTAATTGTTTTGTGTCATATAAAAAAGGTACGTATTCGAAAATATAGTTCATACAAACAGAGAAGGTGTTCAGTGATCTTCGTTTTAAATAAGTGCCAACATCCTTTTGTTTCACGTACTGTTTAAATGTATGCGTTTAGTTATTTGTTTCTTCTCATATCTTCTTATATCAATCTTTTGACAGCATTAACTGAAATAATGCGAAGTGTGAAAAATTTAAAAAGATTACTGTGCTGTTTATTAGTCCTCTTCGTGGATTTTCCTGTTTTATGTGCTGTTTTTACAACACAAGTGATTGAACGTGTAGAAATATTTATATGAAAATCGCTCAGTTTTTTGAGTGAAGAGGACTGAGAAATAAGATATTATCAGCCATCTCACAGAGTATAATTCCGTTCGGAATCGAAGAAAACATATTTGTTTATTGATAGAAAGTATATTTTAATAGTTTTTTGGCACCAAAATACGGAATGATTTCCGTTTCCGAACGGAATTGTACTCTGTGACATAGCTGTATGTGTTTTAGGTTGCTTTTGGTTTCTCGAACGTCTACGATAAATGGAAGAATGAAAGCGGAAATTCTAAGCATTTAAGCCAAATTATTTGTATTATTTTATAAGATTTTCTAAAACTATTGAAATAACTAATAAAATGATAATATAGTTTATTACTTGATTAATACATACTATGTATTAATTAAAAAATTATATTACATATTTATTAATTATTTGTTTGTTGGCTCGTTTAAGTTCAAGAAATGTTATGTTTTTTACTAATAAGCTCCAAATAACAAATAATTTATGCATTTTTATATACTGAAATTACTTAATTTTTAAAAAATAACTTTATTAATCGGTTAACTGATAAATAACAAAATTAACCGACTATAAACCGATTAAGCCAAAACATCGGTTAATTAATCGAGCGATTAATCGATTAAAGCAAAAGCCCGATTAAATGAATAACCGACTATATACCGGCGGAATGGGCATATTCCTCAGAATGCTACCAGTTGCTCGTCAATTGTTACGTCTTGAGATGGATTGTACAGTTTGGGCAATAGTTCATCCCACAGATTCCAAAGCTCCCGTATCGGCGGAAGCTTGTTTTAAATACGGCTTTCAATACTGCGAATATCCTTGTTGTCCAACATTATTGCTCTTGAAAGATTTTTGAATCTATTTAAAGACATGATTGCTCTAAAAACTTTCGTACTTTTATTGTGTGATATACACACTCCACCCAAAAAAAGTGAACCAATGTATGCGAACATTTCGGTGTCGTCAATTTCAGCCTAATCAATACCAAATACACGTTAACCTTCACTGTTAGTATATTTCCAAATTATATTCATCACAGGAGGTGGTAAATACAATTGAAAACTGAAGAACTCTTCCGTAGTAATTCTTGAACGAGAATAGCGGCTCAAGCCTGGCGTTATACTAATAATGTTCTCCGTTCGGAATCTTCCATGTCTATTTGAAAGAGGTTCCTTATTTCTTGTAACGTTTTGATGTCGTTCCTTTGGTAGGCGCTACATCAATCTCATCCCCAAAAGAACTGTCAGATGGCTCAATATATGTCAGATGGTCTTCGTTTTCTTAGCAAATTTCTTCCTCGCCCGATAATGTATTTAGCATAATTTCTAATTCACTGTTATCAATTTTTCTACAATAAGCACAAAAACAACACTTTCTAGCTTCAACGCGTCTTATTAGTTCTTTGTTTGTACATACTATATTGTAGTAAGTAAATAAGAAAACATTAACCCCGGGGAATCCCAGTTTTCATATAAATATAATGTTCAGCAAGTATGATGAAAATAGAAAGATATATATATATATATATATATGTGTCTTTTTGCATGTGTC
The DNA here is from genome assembly GCA_943735925.1 of Pollenia amentaria. Lineage (NCBI taxonomy): Eukaryota > Metazoa > Arthropoda > Insecta > Diptera > Polleniidae > Pollenia > Pollenia amentaria. Next base: position 43,855,068 of record OX031009.1, read on the forward strand.
TTTTTACATGCCGTGTACTATAGGCTTAAGAAAAAAAAGTAGAACAGTAGTAGCACAGCTTTCAACGCCACCTGAAAAATGAATTCGCCTTGGTTACATTTTTGTTCGAAAAATTAAAAGAAAATTATGAAATACTTTTGGAAGAAGAAAAAACGAAATTTTTGCTAGCATTGTGTACGAGGCTTTTATTTTTAAACTTTATATATTATTTGAATATTTGTGTGTTTTAATAAATTTCTTACACTAAAGACACCATTTTGCTACTAAAGCCACGAAAATATAAAAATAATTTTCGAAAAGGGCTCATCTCCAGAAACTGGAATGACTATTTTCTCCTTCAAAAAAAACTTCAAATAATTTTCTGTTTTTACTTTTATAAAACTAACAGAGGCTTAAAGATATATATATATATATATATATATATATATATATTATTTATTATTATTTAGTTTTGACTGAAAATTTAAACAAATTTTTTTCAAATATAATGATTATTACTTACCCAGGAAAAACTTTTTGAATTTTGGTAATAGGTCGTAGTTATTTCATACGTTACCTGGTAAGTAGTTGTCATTACAATTATCATTATTCTGAAAACCTCAATAAGCACTTGCTAGTAATGACCTCAGTAAGTACTTTTCACTACTATTATTTTCAGTTATGAATATTTGTTTACTAATAATCAGCTAAATAACTACTTATCAGTTGTCTGGTTTTCAGTACTGAATATTTACTTACTGGTAACTAGCTCCATAACTAATTATTAGGTCTATTAACTAGCGCAAATTAAATAAAAAGTAGTTATTTTTTGGCTTCTATTAAGTATATTGTAAGTACTTACAATTCAACTTAGTCCCAATTTACATTATACGATTTTTGTCGTTGCGATTATTGTCGTTTCTTCTTTGAAGTCGGTCTTGTGTTTACATTGTACGATTTTTGTCGTTACAACTTCTTGTGTATACATATACTTTGACACTACGAATGAAAGAACAAAACGAATCGTAGAGTACACTCGCTTGTGTACCCCATTTAATTCCTCTCTCCCCTCTCGCCTATAAGGTAAGAATCGCAACGACAAAAATCGTATAATGTAAATTGGGACTTACTGGTTGTTAAATCATAACTAGATATTTTGTGACTTCTAGTAAGTGTATTGTAACTACTGAATTCTGTGGACAACTCGAACAAAAATAAGTAGTTATTCAGCCGAAAAATAAGTAGTGTTCATACGTCTCCAATGTTACTTGCTAACTTACCAGGTAAGTAAAGTTTTTGCTGGGTAATTCTGTTCTGGGAAAAATTTGCAAACGGTTTCTTAGCTGAAAATGTGTGTGGTTACGAAAAAAGAGCTAAAGGATGAGATAATTCAGCACATTAACGGCATAGAACCTCAATTATGCCTCAGCATCATCGAAAATTTGGACCATCGGATGGAGGTGTGCCGTCGAGATCGCGGCGGCCATTATACAAATACTATAATAATAAAAAGAAATCACAATAATTTCGCAAATATTTTGTGTTTAATTCAAAATCAACATTGGCCCTTAACATTTAACTACCCTTTATTTTGTTCTTAAATGTAATTTCACTGTTAAATTATTTTGCTCTTGTCGTTTTAAAAAAATATGTGAATGTTTTTTTATTATTCACTATATTGTATAGCCGAAGATTGTATTTTCGCCACCGTAGTTGAAAATTTTTCAAGTACAGTAAATTTGGTCACCTTCAACGATATTTGTGATTTGCGTTATCAACGTCGGCGATTTCGCATCGGCTCCGGGTTGCATATTATAACTTATTACAGACACAAATATTTTCCATTTTCAAGAAACGATGGAATTTTTTTGTTGCACATCTTTTCGACGCGAGAAGTTATAGAACATGGGTCCTATTCATTTAAAAATTATTTACATTATTTTTATTTATTAATATTATATAATACAATAAATTACTCTATATAATATAAATAAAGAGTGCTAGCAACAATCACCTTCGTCTCCAATGGTTATTGACTGTATATATTCTAAATACCTATTTACATTATATGATGTTTAATAAATTACATTTTTTAATAAAGTTAAATGTTTTAGAGACGTTATTTTGGGTTGGATTATTCAAACATGAGCTGGAAAGCGTCGTGACGAAAATGTGTACCCTTTATGTAGAATATGCTTGGCAATGATCAAGTATGTGCTTAATGGACTGATGTAAGTTACATCAACGGCAGATGGGGCTAACAATTTCGTCCTTTAATTCTTTGTTTTTTTTTTAAATAAAATAAATATATTTTTTTTTTATTTAAATTGACTCTTATTCGACCTTTAAAATTTTTTTAATTAATTCTCTTAATTAAGCTTGAGGTCTTATTTCTTTTTTTCAGGGTTTCGAACAACTGCTAATAGCAGTCAAAATTTGCTAAATATTTCATTTATTTTCAGTAACATGCTGAAAAAAAATAACTGTATTTTATTTTCATCCACACTCATACTTAAAACAGTTGAACTATGTGCGCACAGTTACTGAAAAAATAGTAACACAATTCATTTATTTTCAGCAGTCAAAAGAATCAGCAGCAGACTCCCTCCATTTTTAAACACACAGACTGCTGAACTTGTGACTGAAAACCAGAAGCTGCTGTGTTTACAGTTGACGTAAACTCTTTTTTTTAGTTTACTAAACAACGTAGCTAGAAACTGGCAGTTTGACTATACAGTAACGTAAACACAAACTGGTTTGTTGAATGAATTGAGTAATGTTATGTTGTAAACACATTTGTTTTGTTGTTTAAATCAAATAAAAGAAAGGAGAAAAACAATTATTTATAGAATGAAACAAATAATTTTTAATATTTCGAATGCCAATTACAATACATACTTTTTATTTTAAAATATTAATTTTTGTTATATAAATTTTATGAAAAATTAAAACACTATTTTCTAGCTTGATAATAATTCAGTGAAAATCTCAACCATTAAAACACATTAAAGATAATATGAAAATAAGATTTTCTATAGTAAAAATAGTAAATATAAAAATTTTTCCTGTTACTTTAAAATACCTACCTATAATATTTTTCTACTGAAATTTTTTTTTAACGTTTATTAATTGTACAATATTATATTGTACAAACTTCAACTATAATAAACACTAGTAAACAATATTAATTTTTACACATTTATTAAAAAGTCTCAAAAACAAGGTCGCGAGTATTATTAATATGGATTAGATTTTGATTTTCAGAAATAGGTCTTGATTTTGAACTTCAAATGATGAAGATAAATATTATATTTAATTTAAGAATGTTATGAACAAATTGTTTGAAAACATTAGATTTACCTATGTGGCAATTGTTAAAAACTATGGTCGAAAAGTAAAAATGCCACCAATTTTTTTTGGTTTTAGAACATTGTAAACTACGAACTTTTGTATTGGAGAATACTTGTGTTGTGACGTACATTATAATTATTTGTTTCATTGCAATTTACCGCTTTTATATTGGCCCGTCTATAATTCTGATATAAGACTATTATGCCATTTTTATTTTGTACAACCCCTATACTATCGCGGTACATATACAAATGCATCAGTTTGAAAAAATCCTTTTTGCAATGTCTTATGTATATATATTCTTCATTTGTATAGTACGGTGCAATTACCAGATTATTTTCTTTACATAAAGTACATCTTAAATATTATTTATAGTTAAATTTATAATAAAATTGTTTATTCTAATTATATTTGAATTATTATGTAATTTTTTATTTGATATTACAGAAAAAATAAAAAAATGGTTTTAATCACCAAATTCTTAGAATCAAGAAATCAAATTGTTGATTTTGCACCTATTACCAAAATGATTATATTGACTGATAAAAGTAGTAAAAATTAAAAATTGTGAATCTTTTTTCAATAAATGATATTTTTAATTTTAATTTTAATTAAAAATATGATCAAAAAACATAATTAAAATTTGTATAACAAATTAATTAATCTAGTTTTGCTAGCAATTGTACCATGTAATTTTGTGACGATCGGTCATACCATGTTTCCCATATAAAGCCCAGTAGGGATGCAAATCCCGATCTCGGGATTTTCGGGATTCAGCGAATCCCGGGCCTTGAATTTTTCAATCCCGGGATTTTCGTCAAGATAATTTTTTTGTTTTACCATTTTTTATAAAAAAATCATCATTGCATTCTTCATTGAGAGGATAGGGAACACAATATTGATCTTTAATATTTATTTGATTAACTCCGTTAATACTGTCATTAAAAACAAAAGAAGCAAGTTAAACTTTGTTATTCTTTTTAAGCGTGTCCAACAATTATTAAGAAATTTAAATGTGAGAAGTGCTGAAAGAAAAGAAAGAAATGTCTTTTGAAATGCACAAAACAAAGAGAAAAATCTAAAATTTCCGTGTGGTTTTATTTTTAATATGATTCCACTGGTGCACCAAATCCAAAATTTAAACTTTACTCGTTACAGGTTTAGGCTTATTTTAGTGTTTTCTGAGAATGGCCATGGGATCTAAGGTAATTCATAGAGTGATTATACGAAATTAAGTAGTGTAATTTATACACTACATAATTCCTACCACGAGTGGTGGTGGGTATAAAAATGTGTTTTTTTTTAAATAAGATTTTTATGGTTAACTGAAAATATTGATTTTGTAAATTATTTCGAATTAAAATTTCAATTATTCATCTTAATTCATTTAATAAAAATTTTAATAGAATCTTACAAATAAATCAATTACTAATTTGCTCTATTCGATAACTATATTAATTATTTTTTTATTTAGTTTGAAACAACTGAGCTAATTAAGTTAAATATTGATTTTATGTTAATTATTTTTTAATTGAATCAATTAACACATTGTTGGAAATAGGATGTTGTTCTTTTATCATACTTTTAATTAAATGAATCATTAATTAGGAAAACAAACCACAAATTTCCATTTTTACAAATATTAGTAATAAATATAATATATAATATAATAAATATTTATAAAAAGCATTTATTAAGCCCGGTATCCCTAAAGCTCGCCCATGGAAAACACTTAAACAAGTCCAAAACTAAAACAAAAAATGATGTTGTGATGCCATTTGGTCCAAATTAGAATCCTGAGAATAAAAATCACACTAAAAACTTTTATAATCTGGAATCTTTATGAGAAATTTTTTAGATTAAAAAACTTAAAACAATTATTGTATTAAAAATTATTTTTGATAAATAAATCGTATCTTTTGACAACAACAAATACAATTATACAAGTTGAAGTTATTTTATTAAAAACAAAAAGTGAATTTAATTCTTTTAATTAATATTTTAATAACGTATTTTTTATTGAATCAAATAAATATTTTAAGTTTTTATTCAATTAAAATTGCTGTTTGGAGATCTATATAACGAAGTGCAAGTTGTTAAACATTTTCTTTCGAAATCCCGTATCTTTTCTATATAAGAAGGTGAAACATTAAACCATATTAGACTCCCTTATGTTATGATTAGAATCCAATGGATTAGAATCCATTAAATATATAGAATTACTAAAATAAATAAAATGTGTGCATATATATGTACATATAAATTCAAAAAATATTTGTTTCATTCTATAAATAATTGCCAGTCTGATTTCTTTTATTTCACTCAAACAACAAAACTAATGTGTTTACAACTAAACCGTACTCAATTCTGTCAACCAGACAGTGTTTTTAATTTTTTACCCTTTTAGGCCATTTTTTGTAACAAAACTCTTATAAGTTTCCACAAAAATTATTTAAAAGAAAAGCTATTTTGAGAAAAACTTACCAATAATAAAAAGTAGAATCTGGGAATTATTTCTTTTCATAAGCTACTTTATTATATTCAACATTTTTCATTTTTGAATTTATTCTATGAGCTAAATAAATTTCAGTTATGTTTTTTATAAAGCTTTTTGTAATAGTTCTATTCCTAAAAATTTAAGGACAATAAGCTTTATAAAAAATTTAGCTCATAGAATAAATTCGAAAAATGAAAAATTTGGAATATAATAAAAAGTGTTTTCTTCTTTTTTTCCTTCAAAATTTTGAAGACTATGCTGCAATTCAGAAAGTGTTCTACAGTGGTATATAATGGTTTTGTGCCATATTTTTATTAATGTCACATTCATAAATTTATATCATGTACAAAAAATACGAAACAAAAAACACTTTGTGAATTGCCTATATAGTGTTAAGTGGTATTTTAGAAGTTTTAAGTCCGTATGTTTATTACAACAGATAATAAAATGTCCTTTTACTTTGAAAGCCCGTGCTCACAGAAAGTACAAATTTTTTGCCTTGTAACGGAAATGATAATAGAAAATATAAGGTATATGGGTTTGTAAAACATAACATAAACATATAAATTTGTTTTAATTAAGACAATCGTTAAAAAAAAAAAAAACTTAGACTTGGAAACAACAAATATGCATTTTTTTAGCCATTTTTACAACTTGTTTAGCCATAATTTTTTCCCCGTTTTCCTTTAAAATAATAATTTTAATTATCATATAAAAATTAATAAAATTGATAAAAATACAATAAACATTTTTGACAATACAGCGCATTTAATTTAAATTTAAATGTTGAAAATTCATCATCATCATGATGAAACCTTTTAAGGCAAAAAAAATCTCATATGGATGTTAATATCTAGATAATATTCGCCACAAATAACTCTCATATGAAGTTTAACTTTATAACATATTTTTTTTTTTAGCTCATGACTGCCTTTTGTTTCCAAATAGGGTTAAATCTCGAAAATTAGTCTAGTATTTGGGCATTACCGAGTATTATTTTGCTATTTTTTTTAAATGCAAATGTTTTTAAACTGTTGAATATTTTCTTTTTAAATGAGTTGTTTTTAACCATTTTCCGTGCATTTTTTCGAGTTTTTACTGTATATCTAATTCGCATAAAACGCGTTTTTAGAGCATATTTCTGGTTTCCCTGATTATCACAAATAATTTATAATATAATAATTTAGTAGAAAACAAGTATGAGTGACATTTATGGCTGCGCCGGATCTTTGATACCCTCCACCGACAGTTGGAGTATTTCAGGCGTGGACCCTAAACGGGATCTTTAAATAATGAATTAATCTTTATTTAAACGGATATCACTATTAAAATTCGTCGCGTTTTAGACCTACATATGTTAAATTATTGACGGACAATCAAAAAGATTTATGCTTTTATTTTCGGTCATACTAAACTTTATTTTAGCAAATTTAAGTAAAATGTCAGTTTTAGCCGAACTGAAACTTTTTTTTCGAGAGAGGAATTCTGTAAATTGATTTCTGGTACTAGAAAACAAATTAGAACATATATTGATATAGAACTGAAATGTGTTATAGCTTTTAATAGTTTTAAAGTGGATTTCAGAAGGCTGCTTAATATGTGACATAAGGTAAATTATGTACCGATTATTACAAAATTGCATGGTATTATTTCTGGCCATATGAAGCTTAATTGAAAAAATTTTACGACAATATATATATCTGCGGTTTAAGGATTATTAAATAATTTTTCAGAGCGGACATTATATGGGGAATATGGTAAATTTTGGACCGATCTTCACGATATTTTCTACTGTGATTTGAAGCTGTTGAGAAACTATGAAAGACCAAATTCTGCTACAAAAACATTATTCGTTACGGTTTTAGGCGTACTAATTTTTTTTCTGAGTGTAGGCTTTACATCGGCCCTATGGTAAATTGTGGACCGATCGTCACGAAATTTTACAATATGATGTTTAGTCTTATAAAACTGTGACTTACCAAATCTTGTTGTTGAGTAATCACACAGAATGACAAACTTAGTATACCCTCATTCGCCACTAGTGTTGGTGGAAGGTATAAAAATGCTATATTTTAAACTAACAGAAAAAATTTTTATATTTACTATTTTTACTATAGAAAATCTTATTTTCATATTATCTTTAATGTGTTTTAATGGTTGAGATTTTCACTGAATTATTATCAAGCTAGAAAATAGTGTTTTAATTTTTCATAAAATTTATATAACAAAAATTAATATTTTAAAATAAAAAGTATGTATTGTAATTGGCATTCGAAATATTAAAAATTATTTGTTTCATTCTATAAATAATTGTTTTTCTCCTTTCTTTTATTTGATTTAAACAACAAAACAAATGTGTTTACAACATAACATTACTCAATTCATTCAACAAACCAGTTTGTGTTTACGTTACTGTATAGTCAAACTGCCAGTTTCTAGCTACGTTGTTTAGTAAACTAAAAAAAAGAGTTTACGTCAACTGTAAACACAGCAGCTTCTGGTTTTCAGTCACAAGTTCAGCAGTCTGTGTGTTTAAAAATGGAGGGAGTCTGCTGCTGATTCTTTTGACTGCTGAAAATAAATGAATTGTGTTACTATTTTTTCAGTAACTGTGCGCACACAGTTCAACTGTTTTAAATATGAATGGTGATGAAAAATGATGGTTCGAACTATTTTCAGTATAGTTGCATGTGTAAAAATATAAACTGGCGACTGAATTTTTAACACTGCTTTTTTTTATAAAAATTATTAAATTTATTGAATCCAATATTTTGGCAATCCGTTGTGTGCCTTCTTCAGGGTTCATTTCTTGAATATTTGACAAAAAATTAACAATTTTTTTTTTATTATTATTTAATTTTGTATTTTATTATTTTTATTTATTAAACTAAAAAGAAATATTTAACAATTATTTGAACTTGCACTTTTTGACACTCGATCAATACTCACATGTCGATATATAATCTCACCTAATTATATATTCAATATTCCTGAAACATGATCGTGCATGTAGAAACATGTTTGGTTACAATCGTTTTTGTCTTCTTTGCTTTCTTCTTCCTATATAACATGAATTCTACTTATATGGACGATTGTCCATAAGTATGTATGAATGCATGTACGTTTTTTAATATTTAAAAAAAATAAACGCAAGCAAGATTGTGCATGCACATTTGTAATAATTGTTCAATACTTGTAATAATTGTAAAAAATAATAATACGGTATTCAATTTTTTAAAGAAAAATATTTTGTGTATAAATATAATATACAAGTATAATAATGTGTGCATTAGGGGTATAACTTTCGAACAATTTTTTAAATTATCAAAAAATACCTATCCATGCCATATAGACCATGAAAATCTATGATGAATAGTGGAGTCACTTTTTCGCGGGCGTTAAAAAAGTTCCCCCCCAAATCACTTTGAAGTTTAGTATTTGGTTTTTTTTTTTGTTTATTAAAAATACAATGTCCTTATTGTAAAAACACAAACCATTCATTTATATTTTTATGCTATTTCACAAATAAGACTTATACCACCAATTATACTACATTCAAACAGTTAAAAGTATGTTAAAATAACACGGAAACTCTTTTTTTGAACAAAATGGAACCAACCTCACATTCCCAATTGTTTACTTTTATTTTCATTTGTTTGCATTTGTTTTGTTTTTATTTTGTTTCTTTGTGCAAAATATTTTTCAACATTGCAGAGCAACACGCACTTTGAACAAAGATAATTTTTAGTATCTGAAGTTAATATATAGTACATGACTGTAAGTAAAGTATTTAAAAAATAAAAATTCAAATATTATTATTTTTTGGAAGCTTTTAGAAAAAACGGTTTGGGGGGGAGGTTTTTTATCCAAATTGATCTCAAAAAACTGTTTTCTTGATATATACATCAGTGGCAGCCCCGTCGTGATAGGTATTTTTTTTGGTTATACCCCTAGTGTGCATGTAGAAAACAATGTATTGATCCCACTTGGTAACAGAATATAATCATTATGGGTATCTATAACATATGCACAACTTCATATCTCAGCAGGTGTTGATGAGTCATTTTGGTATGACCCAATCTTAATCTGGTAAAATCCAAAGTTCTAGCCTAGAGTTGAATTTGGGGTAGGCTGGGTGACTCCATTTGGGTTGACAAGTTTGTAACGATGGTTCTAGTTAAACCATAGATTTAATTTGTGGTGTTTGGAGATAGACCTGCTTGGATATTTTACAATATGAGTGCTGAAAGTGTATGTAGGAGATTTCGCTGCAAGGCCAGCAGTTTCTTCGGCAGGTTTGTTACCTGAAATGCAAGCGTGACCTGGTACCCACATTATGCGCAATTTATTTGGGTATTTAATTAATAGATTGCGTATAAATGTTACTGATGGTTCAGAATATGTGGTATTCAAGATAGCTGAAATTGTTGAATTGCTGTCTGAGCATATAACGTAACGATCTTGCTGATTTGAGGCATAATCCGTAGCAAGTTTAATTGCTAGCGCTTCAGCAGTGAAAATACTACTATGTGGTTCTAGAAGACCCTTGAGTATTGGTGTTTCATTCTCATTCACTATGCCAAAAGAAGTATATAAATGTGTTTTTGAAGGTGGGTGAAGAACGAATGGAATTGAACTCTTGTTTATATATTACCGAAGGGGTTGATTGCTTATCATATTTTTGCATGTCAAGTATGAAATAACTGCTTTTTATGAGCCACTAACTTTCATTTTTCGAGTAAATATGTAATGGTTGTATTGTTGGGTAACATTTACTTATGTATTCTACAATCCTGTGTACTGGTGATTTTTTTTAACCGGAACGTATAAATAATGTGGTATTTTTTAAGAGTTTATGAAGATTTTGATTATTATTAATAAATAACTTGGGTATAAGTTTGACGTCTTTTGTATATTCTTTCTATAATAGATGGATTTCCAGATTCAATAAGAAAATTTCGAATGTTTGTCGTTGGAAGAGCTCCCGCTGAACATCTGATGGCAGCATGATAAGGCGAATTTATCATGTTTAAAAACTTTTTTGGACAGTTTCCCTTAAATTGTATTCCGTAGTCAATTAAATTATTTGTATAAGCCTCACGAAGACATGTAGTGAAAAATTGGTTCTACCTTATACGCCTATACCTACATAGATCAATTTGTGTTTATAAAATAAAACTGATTTTATTTTTGTATTGCTTTACCATTAACCTTTTTTATGTATTTAATTAATTTTGAATTTGTTTACCCAATAATTCTATTCTTTAACTATAAATAAAATATATTGTATTAAATGTTTTTTACATTTTCAAAGTAGACTTAAGTTAAACATTAAAAAAAACAATCATTAGGTCCATATACACATTTAGCTGAAATATAATAGTTTTGTTGAAGTTTAGCAAACTTTAAGAGCACTCATTAACGAATGTTTGTCATTCGAGTTGAAATTTCAAACTCATGAAATATTTTCAAGAACTTGCAAAACTGTTCGTTGGTTTAGTGGTTCTACAAAAATAATCTGAGTGCACGTTTAAATGAAAATGAAAAAAACTTCAAGAGGCCTATGAAAATGTACAGCTTATTTAATCACACATTAGAATAAACTGTGTGACGAAAGCAATCTTAGAAGTCGTTTAATTTCTGTTAAAAATTATTTGTTTTTAAAGAAAAAAGTAATAAACCTTAACAGCCATTGAATAAATTCTATATTATATATCTGTAGTCACATGCGATAACCGCCTAAATTGACTTAACGATTGGGTTTGTTTTTATTAAATGATTCTGAAATAAATACAACTTTCGCTATAATTTTTTTATCTTAGCATTATGGGGATAAGAATCTTAATTATTTTTTTTTTCGAATGCAATTAATTTTTTCAGAAACGCAAGACTAAATATAAAGGGCCTTTTCTCAAACACTATGCCGACAAAGGCGGTTATTGCTTGTGACCACAGATATGCTATTTACTACAACATTTTCTAAGTAACTATCTCTTCTTTTAGTACTTTAAACCAGAGACCGCAAAAAACGATTATTTTTCAAATTTAATTAAAAAAAAATCAAACTAAAAGGTAATCCTTGTTCGATGGACTACATTCAGATTTTTATTTTCTTAATTTTATTAAAAACTCAGCTTAACCGATTATTTACTGATTAGGAAATAAAAGTTATTTTTGAGCTTGTATTTCCGCTTACAAAATAAATGTTATTTCCTGTTTTTCAAATACAAATAAAAATTTTCGTTTATAATTTAAATTAATGTGCGGCTTCCACAATACAAGTGTAGCCAACAAAACTGAGTACTTTTCATATAAATTTTTCTACACATAAAACAACAATAAAAAAACTTAAATTGGTTTTTGTTTTCAATATAATTCTTTTAACGAAAATTTTTATTTTCTGTGCTGTTTTCACAGCACAAGTGATTGAACTTGTAGTTAAATTTATATGAAAAGCACTCGGTTTTTTGAGGGGTTTTCATATAAATTTTACTACAAGTTCAATCACTTGTGCTGTGATTCTACACGTTCCATCACTGGTTTTGTCAGAACAGCACATTTATTTAAAAAACAGGCGGTTATTTCTTGAATTTAAGTTATTTCTCAGAAATAAAAAATATTTTTTGAGTTTTATTTTATGCTTAGAAAATAAAAATTATTTTCGAGTTTTATTCATTGCTCAGAAAATAAGCGTTTTTTTCTTGATTTTTATTTATTCCTTAGAAATAAGAGTTATTGTTTGAATGATTCAAAAGTACTCGTAATTTATAAAATAAAAATTATAACCTGCTTTAAACAATAGCTCGTTTCTCTATGTCTCGCATCGTAAAATTTCTCACATAAAGTGTGAAACAAAAAATTCCATCGTCTCACGATTTGTGAGAAAAAATGTTTCTGTATTTGAATGTGAAGAAAGACAATCTGTTTTCACTGGTCTATTTCCAGTAATTTTGTGTCAAATGTAACCGAAACGTTAACGAAATAAATTAATTATAAAACCAAAATAAATTGAAGACGAAAAACAATTTAAGTATCAAAATATAACCATTATGTTTTATTTAATTTCATCATTTAAATTCTTCATTTATATTCTTTATATTTTTTATTTAAACTAAAAAATAGTTGACAAACACATTTTTATTTGAAAGTATCAATATGTTTTAATATTTGCCTTTTCTCGCAACAATTTTTAATGTGACTTATTTTGACATTTCTAGTGAGAAACTTTTCGCAAAATATTGTTACCGAAACACTTTTTCTCACATTCTTCCAACAAAGGCTGGAAAATTATTTAAATAGCAGACAATTCTCGTAAAGTAAAGATACCGAAACACTTGTGTGGAAAAAACTAATTTTTGTTTCATTTTACACCGTTTTTTGTTCTAATTCACTCGTTTTATGCGAAAAATTTTACGATACTAGAAATACGGAAACGGACTACAGATTAGAGAAAAAAAATAATTTTAAGCATTAGGAAAATATTTTAAGCCTTTTTCAGAAATACAAGATATAGAAATCACAGAAAAAATTATTAAGTTTCTCCAATTAGCAAATTTATTCCAAATTCATAATATTAAGCAAACAAGTTGTTGATTTTGCACCTATTACCAAAATGATTATATTGATTACTTAAAATTTTAGAATTTTGAAAAACTATTTTCAATAAATGATATTTTTAATTTTAATTAAAAAAGTGATCAAAACACTTTGGCATTTCAAACAATGTGTTAATTTATTTAAATAAATATTGACAATTCCCAACAACAAATCTACATGTTTAAATTATTTGATTTTAAACGAAAAAAGTCAATTAAGATTTTTTGTTATTTAATAAAATTTTAGTTGAAAATTTATTTCAAAACATCTAAAATGTTAATTAAATCAAAATTATATTTTGAATTTTCTTTCAACTAAAAAAATAACTGATTCAATTATCACATTAATAAAATAAAAATACTTTTTAAACCATTTTTTTAATTGATAAAACACTTTTTTCTGTGTATTATTTCATTATTTTTTACCCTGCATGAAAAAATCAGCTGGAGTGGAGGTTGCATAAACCTATTTAATAAATCTGGTTATTTTGGTGAATATGTCATTTTTTTCGAATTTGTCAATTACCAATAATGGATAACCAACACGCAAAGAAAAACTATGTTTAGATATGGTCACCTCCAACAAAACTATTTTTAGAAAAAATTTTAAACATATTATGTTTAAATTTAACCATATTATTGTCACCGACAAACATGTAATTGTTAAATAAGTCCTCCATCAAGAAGCCACAACCATATTATGGTTGCCTCTAAACATGTTGTGGTTAAATATGACAATAATTTGTTTTTAAATTAACAATAGTATTTTCCACTTTTCAAAGAGCAACATGGTTTGGTTGAAAATCAACCATGCTATTATAAATGTTAAACATATTTCAGTTATTATTAACCAAAAGATGTTCGGAGGCAACCATAATATGGTTGCGCCTTCTTAATGGAGGACTAATTTAACAATAATATGTTTGTCGGTGACAATAGTATGGTTAAATTTAAATATAATTTGTTTGCAATTCTCCTTAAAAATAGTTTTGTTGGAGGTGACCAAATTTAAACATATTTTTTCTCTGGGTGTAGAGTTGATTTCATAATTTGCGACATGTTTTGGAGCAAAACTAGTTTTGGTTTGAGTTATTCGAACATGTTTTCATGCCCAAAACATGTAAGTGGACACATACTATAAGACTTGTGCGATAGTGTAAAGAACTCTTAAGGAGTTATGGATTTTTGCCGAAATTGGCCACGATGCAATGCGGCGTTCAGATTCTTTACAGATTCATGACAAAAAAATGCACTCTCGACAGAAGTATAAAAAGTAATTTATACGATGAAAAAAATTTACACTATTCTATAAAACATAAAAAATTTAACGACTGCAATTTAGAGAAAAGTTCTAAATAAAATTAAACATTTCCATAGATGTTTATATTAATATCTGAGTCATTTTGACAAAACATCTTAAGTCGAGATAAGAAACTCGGTGAAAAAGTCATATTAATCGAATAATAAAGTAAACCAAAATTAAGGAAAAATATCCTTTTTAATACAAAATTATAAAAACGTGCACAAACATGTTTTTTGAATGAAAATTCGTATGATTAACAACATATTTTCAACTTTTTAAATTTGACTTAAGATGTTTTGTCAAAATACAATCCGCGCTGGATCTCAATCGTAAACCAGAAATAACTTAACAGAACAACTGTTATCTTGTGTTAGGTCTTTTGAAAGTGAGCGTGATTTAAGCGGACGGAAAGATAGACAGACATGGCTTAATAAACTTAGAATTGCTCAATGACCCAGAATATATATATTGTATGTGATCTTAGATGAAAATTAAAAAAAAATCCACACGGGATGACGAATCTATAACACCCTTTTTTGAAAAAAAGGAAATATGTTTTAAGAATATAGTCCCATTTCAGCTCTAAACACAAAAACTAAATTAAATTTACATCTGACCCTACAAAAAAATTTAGAAAACCTTCCGTATTAAGCTCTAAATAAATTCAATAAAACTTCACAGTTTAACCCGCAAAACTCGGCTTATAAAACAATCAAACCAAACAATTATACAAAGAACTAATACATATGGGGGATTTCATGTCAAGTGACCCAACTTTTGAAATCGATGTCTTCCGATTAATACATAACCCACTCGCGCCCCAAAAAGCTCCCAGAACTGCCTTAAAGGAAAAGACCTAAGATTTCTTTTGAGCAAAAAAAAAAAAAAAAAAATAACCGCTTAAAAACAAGTTTTAAACTTAAAAAAAAATCTAAAAAAATTAAAAAAAAAGAGAAAAAAAATTTTTTTTCGAAAGATTGAAGAAATATCTATCTAATATGTTTGGGACAAATTTTGCTAACACCAATAAATAATAAGTTACATGGATGAGAAAGAACACCTGTTTGGCCAAAATGTAAAATTTGGACCCCCTCTTAATCAGACTCTTTTTGACCAAAAAATTTTCTAATATTTCCCAAAATAAAAATTCTTCGAAATTGGCGATGCAATATTTCTGTGGTTTTCATGGGTAACCGCGTATGTCCATTTTTTCGATTTCTAGATGTTGATGCCATATTGCTGAATTTTTAACGCTCTTTTCATGGTTCTTAAAATTTCTGAAAAAATATGGACCGATTCCGATTTTTTTACGTAATGACCAATTTAAAAAAGTTCAATTCTTAGCCTGTAGTTCGATCTAGAATGTGTTTCCGCTCTCCTAATTTTTGATTTTTAGACATACGCGGTTACCCATGAAAACAACAGATTTCAAGTATCGACTTGAAATTTGTAAAGAATCATTTTCTTGCTATATTTAATCATTTAAAAGGAATTGCTTAAAAACAAGATAGAGTGATATAGTTATTCGGCTGTGCAGAATCTTTGAAACCCTCCACTGATAGTTAGAATATATGAGAGCTAAAAATCATTAATTAATCTTTATAAAAACGGACGTCAGTATAAAAATTGATTCCGGCTTAAACCAATTTGACGACAATCAGACAGTGTTATGCTTTTATTTCTAGCAACTTGAACTAACTTGAATAAAATATCATGATTCGTAACAGTTTACGCCGAACTAAAAAGATTTTCAGGAGAGGAATTAATATTGGACCCATGGTAAATTATGGACTAATCATCACGACATCCTGTAGAGTGAATTATGTTATTACATATATAAATGAAACAAATTTATATACAGTAGTGAAATTTTTTTTAGCGTATAAATTGTTTTTCAGAAGGCGGCTTTATATGGGATCTAAAGTAAATATGGACCGATAATCAGAAAATTGCATGATAAAATTTTTGCCATATGAACCAAAATTGGACCAAATTTTACCACAATATCTATATATGCTATGGTTTTAGGCGTATTTAAATAATTTCCCAGAGTGAGCATAATATTAGACATTATATGGTAAATTATGGACCGAGTTCAGGAAATTTTATAGTGTGATTTTTAGTCATATAAATCTTTGACGTACCAAATTGTACTACAAAAGCATTTTTTATAATGTTTTTTAACATATTAAAATTAAGAGTAGGTTTAACATGGGGCCTAGTGTAAATTATGGATCGATCTTCAACAAATTTTGCAGTTTGATTTCTGGTCCTATAAAACAGCGACGTACAACATTTTCTTGCGATAGCGGAAGTGGACCTTATATGAGGCCTATTGTTAATTATGGACCGATCTTTACGAAATTTGACAGTGTTTTTTCTAGTCTTATAAGACCATGACGCAGCATATTTAATATGATAGCAATATTTATTATGGCTTTAGACGTACAGTATGATTTCTAGTCATATAGAACGAGTTTGTGCAAAGTTTTATATGATGACGGGATGTTAGTGTTATTTTTAAACAAAATTGTCACATTTTTAAGGTGGTGCTTCTACATTTTGATTCATAACTATGATCATACTGATCGGCTTTTGCTGGACCTCAATCCTACAATGCTTAGGATAACTAGAAGCAATTTGACACCAACATTATTCTTATCTTTTGAGTTTTTCGAAAGTGAGCGTATTTTCAACAGACGGACAGACATACGGATATGACTAAATCGACTTGGCGTTACTCAAGAAACCAGAATATATATACTTTATGAGTTCTTAGATGCATAATAAAAAGTTTAACACGGAATGACAAACTTAGTATACACTCATTCACCACTACACGCAGAGAAAAAATAGGTTTAAATATGGTCACCCCCAACAAAACTATTTTTGAAGCAAAATTTAAACATATTATGTTTAATTTAACCATATTATTGTCATCGACAACCATATTATTATTAAATTAGTCCTCCAACAAGAAGACACAACCATATTATGGTTGCCTCCAAACATGTAGTGGTTAAATATGACAATAATTTGTTTTTAAATTAACAAAAACATAATTTAGTTATTATTAACCAAAACATGTCCAGAGGAAACCAAAACATGGTTGTGCCTTCTTGATGGAGGACTAATTTAACAATAATATGGTTGTCGGTGACAATAAATGGTTAAATTAAACATAATATGTTTAAAATTTGCTTTAAAAATAGTTTTGTTGTAGGTGACCATATTGATACATATTTTTTCTCTGGGTGTAGTGGTAAAGGGCTTAAAAATAGTTTAGAGTCAAATGAGGATCAGTCTCATATAAATTTAGCATCAAGATTAGAGTAGGAGTTGGAGTCGAGAGTCGGAGTCACGCTCTAACAAATTCCAGCGTTTGGAGTCGGAGGTAGTATTTTTTCCTGACGACTCCATAGCCCTGCTTAAAAGAAATTTTTGATTTAATTTCGTAAAGGAACAAGTCAAAATATATTAAAAATCTGTGACTTTTTCGCTATGCATACCACATTGAAAAATACGCTTGATACTATTATATAGAACCTGATATCAATGCAAAATTTTTTAAATCGCTTTTCGCTATTAACTCCACTATTTTTGTATCTACTCAGTATGCATTATTATTGTTAATAGTTTAAAAATTCCATTTAATATGCAATAAAAAACGATTCAGTTTTTAGAAAAATACATTATTCCAAAATAAATTGAAAATTGACTTGTTTCTCTGTGGTAATCCAATGATTGATAACTTTTAATAAGGAAAATACCTTAAAATCAAATTAAGTTAATTAAACTTCATTTCAAATTTCTATAGCATTTTTAAATGTTTTCAATATAATTATCTGGCAAGTTTATCAATTTTTTTATCTACAATAATCGCATTCGTATTGCGATTTTAAAATTTGTTAGAAATTAAAAAAAAAAAAACTATTCCCACACTCATAAATGTTTTTATATAAGTAAGAAAAAAGGTAAAATGCGTTTTAGAAATCGCCAAAATTATTGACAACTCTTTAAACTTTCGCCAAAAAGTCGACATGTCGCCAAGCACAAAATTTCGATGCCAAATAGGTTTATAAATCGCCATGATTGGCCATTCGGTATTCATCCAGATTGGCGTTCAATATGGAAATGCCATAAAGAAGCAAAACTAACACAAATTAAGCTAATGCCAATTCAAATTATTGGCTTATTGGAAGAAATTCTTTTCTTAGTCTCGATTGCAAACTTTTAATTCCCAACTACCTATTACCTTGAAAATAAATGTTTAATTTATCCGTTCTAATATTTTTTCATTCTCTGAGTTATCTTAACCAGAAGTTTAAAAAATCTGTGCTTTCGCTATATTCTTGGTATTATTGCTATGTTTTTTTAAATGGTTTTTGAATTTGTTATAATTTTGACTTAATTTATTTTTTAAGATTTTTTTTTTATATTTTTGTAAACATATATTTTTGTTTACATTTACCAGTAATATGTATGAGTTATATTTTGCTTAGTTTAAAATTAATCATACGTAGTGGATGTCCAAAAAACTATAAAGCTGGAGGTTATCAGTAGGGATGGGCAAATTGAAAAATATATCGATATATATCGTATCGATATTTTTTAAGAGTATCGATATTTATTAATTAAAAATATCGATATATCGATGTATCGAATGTATTAAGCTGAAAAACTTAATATACCCATGTCAATACATATTTACATATGGACAAACATATTACATGTAATTCCATTCTAACTTTTTATTGTTTCTTTTAATTTCAAATTTACTGCCTGTCCCTCGATTACGAACGAAACTTCCATTTGCTAAACTTTTATTTAAAGCAAAAACCAAATTTAAAATTTAGTTTTTAAGGTTAGTTATGCGAACAAAGTTTTCGTTTGAAATCGAGGGACCAGCACTTAATTCTACAATAAAAAAAATTTTAAAAAAAAGTAAAGAATACAACAAAATTTTATTTATTCGCCATATGAAATCTAAAAAAATTAAGTTAATTGGGATTATATAATGCTGGATTATATACTGCCGGTAAACGAAACTTGTGACACGTTCTATACAAGTAAACTGCGTAATATTTTTTATATAAAATATAAGAACATGCCCAAATAAAAAAAATAAAAAACAAAAATTTTTATTTTTTTTTTATTATTAACATTCCAACTTTCAAGTCCATTGCTGCTAATACGCCATAATTAAGGCGATTCTTTGCATAATTCTAGGAACCCTTTCCAGAATATTTTTTCTGCGCTTATTTTTTGTTGTCATCTCTTAAAAAACCGAGACAAAACTGAGCTGTGTAATCTACGAAAATGCACAATGGAAAAGGGCTGTTATTTTCTTAATATTAGTTAAAAAACACATCATGCAATTCTTAAAAACAACAGTATTGTAAGCAGTTGAGCAACGGTTAAAACGTTGAATTTTATTATAAAGAGATCTTAAAAATATCGAATTCGATAGTCGTAGATAAATATCGATATATGTGTATTTTTAATGTTGGCAATATATATCGATTATAAAAAATGGCCTCGAGCTTATCAATTGATAAAGTATCGATTATAATTTGTTTAAAAATCGATATTTTGATATATGGATATTTATTGCCCTACCCTAGTTATCAGTACGCGATCTACGGTTTTACGCATACTACCAGTGTGACCAGATCTTGAAAATTTTTACAGCTAAATCTGGCATTAGACATGGCCAAAAAATGCTAAAAATGATTTTAAAACTGCTAAAAATAACGCTAAAATTTTTTTTTTAAAGATTTGTGTTAAAAATAAATTACAAGTGTGAAACTTAATTCGAAACTAAATACATTTTAGTGACTTATTTTTTAACAAAAGGGTAGATTATGGCAAAGCATCTGATACATATATATATTCAGCACACGTAGTTGAGATTAAATTTCGTAATTAAGCCACTGATGCATGCAAAATTTAAACGATAGCCATATAAAATTTTTTAGTACATTTTATTTCTTATAGTTGAAAGTTGTAGACACATTTAAGTTTTAAAATTATTATTTTTTCAGCAGTTTAGAGCAAAAAAAATTTTTTCAAACATTTACAATATAGAATTTTCTTTAAATACAAAGTGAAATTTTTTGGTACTTTTGTATCTTAATATCAAAGGGCAAATAAAATTTACAATTAACATGATGAGGGCAATTCAAATATTCCGTAAATACTCTATTTTTTAACAAGAACATAAGAAATATCCATTTTCATACGAAATTTCATTTAGGGTACAACTATTTTTAGTCAAAATTTATTACAATTAATTAAAAATTTTAGTAAAATCAATAAAACGATTCGTCCGACAATTTAAAATAATGCTAAAAATAGCTAAAAACATTTTCAAGAAATGCTAAATAAAATGCCAAGTGGTAAATGAAAATTCTACAGCTAAATAAAAATTTTTAATGCTAAATTTAGCTGCAAAAATGACAAAATGGCCACATTGGATACCGGTCATTTGCCAAAAAAAAAGTAGAACCAATGAAGGTATATGTGGACAGTTGTACAAAAGCTCAGAATATTGTGATGCGTACAATGTTAAAAATAGGTATATTTTCTTCTTATGTTATCGTCAGGCGTTCGAACTAAACATCTGGTGTTCACAAATTAAATTATAGGCCGCTTCAAAAGCGTTGCATGTCGCAACCGTAAACTGGCTGATTATTCCAAACCTTTAACTCTTATATTTATGCTTCCTTCATAACACTATTTTGTTCTAGTGTCTCCGTGATTGCTCATTTCGTCCAAAAAAGACGACTGTCGTGTAGGGTATCATACGTTCGGGCTTTACCATCTATACTTTCTTGCTGGTTTCGTTTCTATTTCTACCAGCATTCAATTTGATTTTAATTTTAATTATCATAATCAATGCATCAATACATTTATTTTCAAAGCAAATTTAATATTAAAGGAGAATCAAAAGTAAAGAGTTTTATATACATTAAATATACTGCAACCAACAGCAACTTAAAAATAAACAATTTAATATTTAATAAAAATTAAGTAGTTGCATGGTTTGTTGCATGGTTAAAATAAACTGAATAAATTGTTAGTAATTACCATTTTTTACTGCGTTTGAGTGCCTTACAGTAGAAATACAAGGTGCTTAATAGTTTTTTTTCCACGTTGGATATTTACCACCCGTACCAAATTTGGTACACATTTGTGTGCCCCGGTAGGCTAGCTGGTAGTAAGCTAGTCTATCAGTGCCGGCCTTCTGGCCTCCTTCAGGTAAGCGAAAAGCTTCGTGAGATTAGCATAAGAATAAATAGGAAAGAAACATGTTACTTCATATCATAGTTAATATAATTCTTAAAATAGGCGAAACGCATATGCCCGTTATTTCCCCAGCAAAAACTTACATTGAAAAGTAATGAGTTAAAAAGCTAATATAACGACTCATCACTACTTCTACATTGGCATTTTAACTCATTATTTTAACACGGTGATGTCATTGGAGGCAAGTACTTACCACCTTCGCTTACAAATAGGGAGTTAAATAAGTCATTACCACATTCGCTTACAAATAGGGAGTTAAATAAGTCATTACCACATTCGCTTACAAATAGGGACTTAAATAATGACTTTAAAAAAAAATTTTTTTTATTATTTTTTTTTAATTATTTTTTTTTTCTATTTTTTCTTATTTTATTTATTTTACCTTATTTTATTTGTTTTTCTATTTTTTCTTATTTTGTTTTACTTTGTTTTCTTTTTCTGCCTCTGGCGGGATTCGATCGCGCAACCTCGGTGCTGATAGACTAGCTCACTACCAGCTTGTCTACTGGGGCATTGTAGTTTTTGCATAAAAAAACTATGTTTTTTACTCAATTATTAAGAGCGTAAATATGAGATTAAATTATCCATAATAACAATAAAAACTCTGATTGAAAGTGGATTGATAGTTTTTGTTTCATTACTAAAATGACATTTTTATTGTCATAATGAAAATTTAAATTTATGAAGGCAATTATTGAAATATGTTGCTTTTATAAAAAAAATTTTTTGATTTCATAAAATTAATGGCAAACATGTAACATTAGATGTATGAAATAATTAAATCTTACATTTTTTTAATTAACAATTAAACATTTTTTTAAGGAAACTATAATTTTGTATTAATTTATGAATATAGTTATGTTTGTATATTGTTTTTTTATGTTCCCAATTAAAATTTTTTGTTTAACTTGGACAAACTTAAGTTTTCATATATCCAATGAAAATTTTTAACGTAATTACGAAATCCAATGAAGCGATTTTAACGAAAATACTTCATTCTAACTATGAAATTCCATTTAGACTATGAAAATTTTCATTTACCCAAGGAAAATTTTTTTATGAAAATTATTCATTAAATATATGAAGCATTTTTCTTTCAGTGTAATAAAAAAAAAAAAACAAATTGTAAGAATAAATATTTAAAATCAATTTGTATTAGATTTGAAAAAAATTAAACCGTAGATGCAATTTATTATGAATGAATTATAAATTTCCATAATCAACTTATAAACAAGTACTTATGTAACAGATTATATGTCAGCCATTACTCAACTACTTCTATGTAATGCAGATGGTATGAAGTAGTCATTGAAAAGTAAGTTGTTCAGTAATTGCAAGTCATTACCAAGTTTTTGCTGGGTCTCTCAACACATCTGTCTTTCTGCATGCAAGAGATAGGTGTTATCTCCAGAAACTATATTTTTACGAAAAATGTTTGGAACACTGACTTGGATCAAATTTAATATGGATTAGATCAGTTTATACCCTGCGCGAAATTTGTGTCACTTGTTCTAACAGAACTGGTCCTGGGATTTGTGAAAATAGAATAAGAATAAAAATAAATTACTAATGACATGTGAAAGGAGAACTAATCACTTAACTGGTATAATAAGTAAGAACCAAGAGGTAGATTTTTTAATTTTGTATTAATTTTATTTAAATAATTTTTTTATAAAAATGAATTTTTGCCTTATTTTAGGACCGTGTTGTAACAAGCTCAGTATAGACCCAAAGAAGTGTGATACATTTCTTTGGGACTATTTTATAAGGTTTTGTTAATATTAATTCTAAGACTTTTTTGTTAAAATAATACCAAGGACTAGCATAGTTGTAACTAACACTAAACACGTTTATTGAGAATAAATGTGTGACTGGTCACATGATTGGGTGCTGTAAGTTGTCAATTAACCACCTCCAATGACAACCCCATGTTAAAGTCATAGGTCCCATTCATACAAAGTGTTAGAGCTAGGCCCGGTCTCTGCCACCAGAGGACCTATCTCGGAACTACTTTAGTACCAGTTCGCTTCCCTCCTCTGTAAAGATTATAAAATTTTTTTTATAAATATTTTCAGTAGATTCACAATCTATTAAAAAATAAATAACAAGACATTGTATCATATTTATGCTAAATATGGGATTTCAAAATCTTTTGTAACTTTGTTAATAAACTTGCATATCGGGAACCTTGTCGGAAATACATGGTGGCTCAAAAGAACCGAAGTAAAGCTTGATAATACTGAGCAAAGAACTAAAATTATTGAATAGTCATGATGTAATTCATGCATAATTCGCTACAAAATCCAATAATGGGAAATAAAACTCCTTCTTAAGCTAATGGGTTAGCTAATAAACGGCATTCTACGGTATGAGCAACTGAAAGCCTCAGGGTGATTAACTCTTTTAAGCTAATTATTTCAGTTTTGTGTGGAATATCATCCAAATAATAAGTCTTTACTTTTTAGAGCATGAAATTAACCGAGTGCAGTTTTCATCGGTGCTGCTCAGTTTCGCAAAATGTTGTTATTTTTCATGAGCCAGCAATATAGACAATATAGAGCTACAGCGTCTGTATCAAAGAAAGCACCGAAGCTGTGGCAGGAAAGTTTCAGTGATAGCGTTATTTCAAGCCACAAAGATTATAATTTGCCGCAGAGTTTGCCGGATTAATCCAATTCCACTATTTTCCTTTGTGGTATTGGAAATAACGTTCGTATGTGAATAAATCACAAAACAAACACCAACAAAGAAGGAATATTTGAAAAAAAAATTAGAACTATAGCATCGGGCATCTTAGAAAAAGTAATAAGATATGTTAAACAAATATCTGGACTGTTTGGTTAGGTAGAAATGGCATTTAATATACATCTGACAGACTTAGACGCAATGATCCGGCAATTCTGTGGTTTTCATGGGTAACCGCGTATGTCCATTTTTTTTTTGATTGTGAGAAGTTTATGCCATACGGCTTAATTTTAAACGCTCTTTATATCGTTCCTAAAATTTCTGAAAAAATATGGACCAATTCCGATTTTTTTACGTAATGACCAATTTAAAAAAGTTCAATGCCACGCCCATTGTTCGAACTAGAATGTTTTTTCCGCTGTCCTGAAAAATTTCATTTTAAGACATACGCGGTTACCCATGAAAACCACAGAATTATGCTACGCTATTTTTTTTTAATTCTAAAGTTCCTAAATTCCTCGTTTATTAATTTGAGTGCGGTGAAAAGCAATTAAATTGACTAAAACATAAAGAAATCAAAGACTATTCATGTCCTTTTCTGTAGCAAAATAAATAATCAGCATATACACAGAAAAAAATTGTCTCTTATCAACGAATGTATAACAAATTCATAGAATCAAGCAAACAAGTTGTTGATTTTGCAGCTATTACCAAAATTTTATTACTAAAAATTTAAAATTGTGATATACATAGCTCAGGTCTTGACAATTTCCAACAACAGTTCTACAAGTTTAAATTATTTTATTTTAACCAATAACAACCATTACGAAATTGTGTTATTTAATAAATATTTTAATTAAAAATTTATTTCAAAACAACTAAAATGTAAATTAAATCAAAATTATTTTTTTAATATTCTTTTAACTAAAAAAAAATAATTGATACAATTATCACATTAATGAAATTGAAATACTTTTTAAACAACTTCTTTAATTGATAAAAAATTACTGATAGTTTTTTCTGACCCAATTGAAAAATGATTTTATGAACAATAAGCAAAGTTTGGTTTTATTTTTTAACTACAATTACAATTTGTTATGCATTTAAGTAAACTCCTTTGGATCTAAATATTCAAAGTTCAAAAATTGATTTTAAATGATATTTCAAGGGCTCTTTTATTAGAACTATAAGGTCCGAATGTACAAGTAAATGAAACAGTTTGCCAATTTATGATTTTGAATTCAAACTAGATCCAACTACTTTCTATATGACCAGAGCTTACGATACCAAATTTTGTGTTATTCGATCCATAATTTATCATAAGGCCCATAAAACACTTAATAAATGATGGTTTTTTCCATTTCGACTTTGTCTGATTTGGAATCACATTGTATATAAAATTCTAAAGAAAGACATAAGTACAACTAAAACTATAGCGAGTCTTAATAATTATAATTATAATAATAATTATAGTTGTTATAATAATATAATAATTATACTCTAGTGCAGCTCAAAACACTGGAGTTTTTAATGACTTGAAATATTGTGATATAATTTTAAAAAGTTAACTTCATAATTTATCAAAGATGCCATATGAATCCTGCAACCCAAAATATATAGTTCTTAGTGAATAGTATTAAGAATTCAGTTCAGCCGAATATTTTTAATTGTTTAAATTAGAATTCTTAAGACTAAATTGTACACAACGAGTTTTTGCATCAACATATTGCATGATTTTCATACCTTTTTGGGTCTGCGCTTCAAGCGAGATGCACGCTTTTGGTAAGGCATAAAATATAATGTGTCAAAAACAGATGATTTGTTCAAACGCCTGACGATTACACGAGCTGAACATATACACATTCTACACACTAAGACATCCTACGCTTTTGTGCAACTTGCTAAGTACGTATAAATGGTTCTACTTTTTAGACTGTTTCATATAAGCATAGAACGCGCGGTGTGAACCTCCTGCGTTATAGTTAGAAGGCATACCCTACGTATGATTAATATAAATATATACAAATATAACTCATACTTCAGGTAAATGTAAAAAAGTGTCTGTTTGAAAATATATAATTATCAGCCATGTCACAGAGTACAATTCCGTTCGGAAACGGAATTCATTCCGTATATTGGTGCTTCTTTGTAAACAAAGAAAAAAAAAGGACAAAAGAAAACGAAAGAAATGAGAGAAAATTGCAGTTACGGCCGACGTTTTAATTATGGGCTTAAAAATTTTTGCCTGAAGTTGAAGACTCAATTCTGTTTCATCATTTATGTTGAAGACGTTTTTTCTCATGCTCTCACATAGAGACAATTATTCTCCCAACAATGCTGCCATACTTTCGTTCAATTTCATACATTTTGTAAACAAAGAAAAAAAAAAACAAAATAAAACGAAAGAAATGAGAGAAAATTGCAGTTACGGTCGACGTTTTAATTATGGGCTTAAACATTTTTGCCTGAAGTTGAAGACTCAATTCTGTTTCATCATTTAAGCCAATGGTGGGCGCTCCATAGCACAATTGTGCTGAGAGATTTCACACGTATTCTTAGCCTCTTTAATTTAGTCTTCGATGAGACAGCATCGAATGCACATGAAGCGGATGCTTACATTGTTTTTTATATTTTTATATTATTTTTTGGTGAGTACTTCTACCATCTCACTAATACTAATAAGCATCAATACAAACACAGTTTTAGTTGTGCCCACTTCTGATTAAAGCTCAGTTCACAATTAGGCGATGTTAACACAACACAAAGTTTTTTCTGGTTAATAATTTTTTTCGATGTAAGAGTTTTGTTGTTTTTATATATATGTATATATATACGCGATTAAATTTTGTATTTATACTTTTGTTTGTTAATTTTGTTACTTGTAATGTCTAGATTATAGTCGCAAAATTTAATAAATTATTCTAAAATAAAAATAATTAAAAAAGACCTCGAACTCAAAATAAGCTCTTTTATTTATATAAATTATAATGATTTAAAAAAATGTCGTTAAAAACGAGATTTTTAATACTTGATTCTCATGCACTCACAACAAACCTTCTTAGGCTAAAAAAATAAAAATATGTCAGATAAGTGTACGCAATTTAGCAGAAGCGTGTATGAATAACAAAATCAGGGCTATATATTAATTAATAATTCTTTTGTATGGGGGAAAATCCGTCTCCCCCAAGATTTCATTGTAATATGCAGTTTGTTCTAAGAGGTACATACATCAAATTAAGTGTGCCTCACTATTGTAGCTCTGCAGATATAAGAAAAATAATAGTTACATTGTATGGGGTGTATCCGTCGTCCCCTCCGTTACCACCAAGTAAAAATATTCTAAGAGCTAAGCACATCAAATTTTGTGTTCCTCACTATAATAGTTCTGCAGATATAATAAAAATAATAATTGCACTGTATTGGGGTACCCCCTCCTATACCACCAAGATTTTGTTGGAACATGGAGTTTGTTCTAAGAGTTACACACATTAACCCTCTGCGACTGACGTGACTTTGCAATAACAATTCCAGTGACGTGGTAGTCCGCTAGACACCATTTTGATGGCTTATATTTTCCAAGTTATGTTTTGTAAACCTTCTGAAAGTATTTTTTTATTTTATATTAGTATTATAGCTTGTTATTTGCTGTAATTTATTTTTGAAAACAAGCCCACAATTTTAAAACATATTTAAAGGCATGGCACAAAATGGCTCTAAAGAAGTTACATCTATACAAAAACAAAACAAAAAAATAATAATTTCCTATTTGTTTTTTACAAGTTACACTAGGCTTAATTCACATCTGAACAATATAAAAAATGAGAAACTTTTAATGGTTAAATGAAAAGATACAACTGATTTTATCTAGTGCATTGAACCACACATTCTAACATGGATATGTCAAATTATTTGATCCAACGCTCAGAATCTGCTCTTCGCGGCTTTTAAAAGTTCCAGAAAAAAAGTTCTTACAACAATGAATAATTTTTTTTTTTGTATTAGAGTGACCCCTCAAAATAAAAATAATAAGAGATATCAAATATTCAAACAATTTTATTGACGTGTTTTTTAGGATATACAAATATTGACGCGGTTGTTTCTCAGACGCCTACCTGAATATTGACGTAGTTGTCTTGCAGACACTTTCCTACTCAGCCCGACACGTGTGCTCTATTCGATCGCGTTCGTCGCGCCATCGTACACATGAGAACGTATTAAAAAGGTACTGAATTCGTGAGAGCCGGTGTTTGAAAAAGAACGGAGAAAATCCCTTTTTTCGTTCATTGGTGTCTGTTAGACAACCACGTCAGTCGCAGAGAGTTAAATTAAGTGAGCCTCACTGTTGCAGACCTGCAGATATAAGAAAAAACATAATTCATTTGTATGGGGAGTATCGCCCTATACATCAAGTTTTTGTTGGAGCATTCAGTTTGTTCCAAGAGTTAAACACATCAAATGTAATGAGCCTCACTATGGTAGTTACTTAGATATAAAAAAATTTGGTCCCAGTGTGCGTCGATATGTGTTTTTTTTTTATTCTGGATGAAACTAAATTATTTTTAATTTGGTTCATTGCAATATTGTTTTATTAATACTTTTAAAACATATTTCAATATGTTTTATATAAAACCCAAAATAATTATTAAAAAAAATAAAAATTTTCCTTTCGAATTCTAAACACCCTGTAAAAATTGTATCTAGTAATAACTTAAAACAAACAAAATACCTGTTCTTAGTAAATATATTTGAATTGTGAATTAAAATTTGTGTGTGTGTTTTGTGTGTACTTTTCTATTGAAAAGTATTTGTTTTTATAATAAATAGAAAACAAAAAATTTACATAAAATTATTAAAACCACAAAAACCATAAAAGCATTCTAATTTGCATACGAGTATTTACAAGGGTTGGTATATTCCAACTATTTAATGCTGTAGGACCCCCAACAGATCATTTTATATGTCCGAGTTCATTCAAATATTAGAAACTACATGAGTATGTATGTCTGTATGTATAAGTTATGTATTTATTTGTTTATTTTGTAGTATTTGTAAATGTGATTGGAATTTTTTGGTTTTTGTGGATTTAAATAAATACAATTTTTATTAATAAAAATCGGTGTTAATTACTTTAAAATATATAATTGACCAGTATTGAATGCGCTTTTGTTTGACAAAATTTCTTCTAGTAATCAATGAGTTTGTCGTTGCATATGTAACATTGAGAAATATTTATTTTGAACTCATAAATACATTCTAGATTTTAGCGAAATTCTTCGATCTGTCTATGGACAGCATTCTTACTGAGCTACCTAAAGAAGAGCGCCCAGACGCAGAAAATAATTATGTAACTCTTCTCTAGATTTTTGAACAACGTGAAGTTGGGTAAAGATTACTTTACAAAAGAAAGATCATATAGAAGTTTTACAAATTTAATGAGCTTAACCAGAAGAAACTGCGTCTGGCATCAACGTGTTGATGTTGCTCAATGGGACCTTTTAAGATAACATTTTGCATTCTCTAAGAATATTGTCAGTTGCTTGAACTCCGCATGGGCCTTTAGGATCGTAAACATGACCCTGTTTATAGAAGATTTCTAGAGTTTTGGCAAGACCATTTCGCAATCTGTTCAGATTACACCATGCTTTCCTTGGTAGCTGAAGCTCGGCGTTACTGCTACGTTCAGCGAACACAGGACTTGAACGGCCTAAAGTTGAACAGATATTTGTACAAGCTGTGTTTAATTCAAAATTGTCATTCAAAAGAATTTTAGCGAGATCTAGAGGCGCCTGTCTTGAGTTAAGTCTTCGTCTAGGTGGATTGTACAGGTTGGACTTTTAAGGAATGTCATCATTATTTTGAATCTTCTTGTGAAGTATATTAAGCAGGCGAAGAGCTTGCATTCGTGGTAGGCTGCGGCTAGACGATGGTGATTGTGGTGAGCTAAAGAAAGTGCTTGATGATTCCCTTGGAGGTATTGTTTGCGCTGGTAAGGACGTAGCCATATATTCAACATCGCTTATAGCTTCCTCATCGGATGTCGTTGCTACGTTGATAAATAGTTCAGTAGTCGAATCATTACAGTTCCTTGTAAAATTCAACCCATTAATTCTTAGTATAGATATAGATTGAAATATAGATTGATTTCAATTAAAAAATTTGTGATATTAATTAAAAAATAATTACAATTTGCACCAGTTAACAAATTGATAGTATCAATTAAAGGTTTAATAGATTTGATTAAATGTTTAATTGATTTGGTTTAATGTTTAATTCACAGGATTACATTTTAAATTACATCTGATTTTATTTTTGATTAATGCTTTAGTTGGTGAACAATTTTGGAGAATTTTTCTGCGTAATTACGCTTTACTATTATCTTGAAGACAGTGGTCCAGTTTGCGATTATATATAAGCCGTTCTCTACTTTGGATCTGAGGCGTAATTGCTAATCCATACAATTATCGGTAGTATTTGACAGTTCATATTGTGCTCCTTGTCAAAGTTACTTTTGAACTGCCGAAGCTTAGCAGGTCTTTTTTGTTGATCAAAAAACGAAACGGCCAGATCCAATTCAATATTTGAATTTGGTGGCAGTTTCTTTAAATACTCTTTAGTTGTCTTAACTTGGTAAAATCACATTACTCAAGCGTGTG
The DNA here is from genome assembly GCA_943735925.1 of Pollenia amentaria. NCBI lineage: Eukaryota > Metazoa > Arthropoda > Insecta > Diptera > Polleniidae > Pollenia > Pollenia amentaria. Next base: position 43,886,439 of record OX031009.1, read on the forward strand.
GTAGAATATACGGTATGTTGCGTAATTTATATGCCATTCAGCACTGTACGCCTTTGAAAATAAGGATATTACTAGCAAAAACTTATCTCTTGCCTGCACTTCTATATTCGTCTGAAATTTTTACTGGTTGTAACTCAAAGGACATGAGAAAACTTACCGTTACGAACAACAACATCATCCGCTATATATTCTCTTTAAAAATGTTCCATAATGTATCGCAATATTCCTGTCGTATTTTCAGTATATCTTTTTCAAACTATTTACAATTTAAAAACCTTATTTTTCTTTACAAAATTATTATGAGAAAGGAGCCAGATTACCTTTACAAACGTTTACAGTTAACAAGATCGTGCAGAGGAAAAGGTATACTTCAATTTCGTCACCGTGACCATAAATCTGAATGTCAATTCTTTATATTAACCATACGTCTCAACTTCCAAGTAATTTGCAAGCCACCAGCAACGCAATATAGTTTAGAAAATTACTATTAGAATATTTTTGGTATTACTTGTTTGTTTAATTCTAACGCAAAATTATTTTATTTATGTTATTATTTTATTTGATTATTTATTTTCTTTTAATTCTGTAGCTAAAATTTACATTCACTGTTTTTGCAGTATAATTTTTAAATATTCAACTCAATTTGTTTAATTTAACTTGTCTGATTCTAATACTGTAATTTATAAGATATTGTGTCTTGTTGTATTAGAAAATCTAATTAATAAATACAAATACAAATACAAATACATGGAGTATCAAATTGTTTTCCATTAAGTTTTGAAACGCAGCTGAAGTAAAAGGTGATACATTATCTGATACGATGATCTCAGATAAGCGATGCGTGGTTTAAAGCAATCGTAATAATCTAATTTGCCATTGTGCTAATGTAATCATCAGCAAAATTTGTTTTACCATGATTTGGTTTTAATGTTCTCAATGCTGATTTTGTGGGTGGTGAAGCTGAGGCTGATTATTTCAACTATTATTGCCAGCACTTCCACTATAAGAATAAGAACCACTACCAAATAATATTTATATATTGGATGCTTTTGGGGAGGGTGTAATATTGTACTTTATGGATTTTTAGTATTAGAAAAACTTAATTGCACCTAATTGCAATACAGTATTGCAATTTGTTAGCATTTTGTCCAGTTTTAGGTCCTTTCGGAAGGCCGCTTTATATGGGAATATTTGGAATTAAGGCCTGTTTATAAAGTAATTGCATGGTGTTATTTCTAGCCACTTAAAGCTTAACTGAATCCACTTTTGCTACGGAAGCAATATTCTTTACGGTTTAAGACCCATTCAAGTGTTATCTTTCAAAAGTGGTCTTTAAGTTTGGTAGTATGATATCTTGTATTAACATACTAAAGTAGGCAACCTTTTGATTCATTAGGGCTTTAGATGTATTAAAGTATTTTACTATAGTGTACTTTAAATGAGGCCTATCGTAAGCTTTGGGGGCTGAGATGAATACTAAAAGAGTTTCACAAAGCAAGAGTTTCTTATAAGCAAAACTAAAATATTCTTAAAATTTGGGAAGAAACTTAATTTTTTTATATCTTAAATTTCACCTATGTTTTTTAAATGGCTTTTTTCAGGGATGTGATATTTTCCCATATTTGATGCCAATATTATTTTTATACTTGGTAAAATATACCGAAAATTTAGCATAATCAAAAAAACACTCTTACTCCCATATCTGCAGTACTAAAACTGTTATGAGTTTATTGATATGTAGTATTACAATGCAACAAAACCAAAATATTTAAGCCTCTAAATAAATATAATATTGTTTATGGTAAATAACTAAAATTTAATACTATTGAATGTTTACAATTATTATTTGCTGCACATTGTTTAAGTGTCATATAACAATTGATTTACAAAAAAAGCAGCAGCAACAAAAAGTGCAATATTTGCTTTTTGTGATGATTTTATAAACATTTTTAGTATTTTAATTTAACAAATCTAACATGAGGGCTTTAAAAGGATGTTAAATAATCCTTTATAAAAATGAATAGCTTTAATAAGTGTCAACACTAAAATTATTTAAATGAAATAGAAAAAACATATGCAATTTTGATAACATATGCATGTTTAAAAAAAGCAAGCAAGTGCGACTATTTGATAGCCTAAGTTGCTTAGAGTGTAACTTAGATGGGACCTAAGGCTATTCGGGGCCCCTTCAAAACAAATTATATTGTGAGGTTAAGATATACAAGAATATATATATATATAGCTTAAATAGCTTAACCCAGTGCGCTTCGCTACCCTTATTAAAATAAAATATGTAATTTTTTTGATACAGATCTCGTTCATTGCTTATAAATTTATTTACACGAAGTTGAAATACTTTTTTACCATTCCCCAGTTGCACAAAAATTAATATGGCATTTGCATTGAAGTTGCCCCACCTATGTCTACAGTAAGGCGGTGGGTCCTTTACAGATATATATATACCATATTTTTTCCAAATTTGTATACTGTAGCTGTGGCCGTCCTCTAGATATACAGAAGTCTATTTTGATCCACTCCCACTTCCCTAATCCCACACATTACTTACAGATGTTGTCTCTATATTGATAGCCATTCTAATTGTACCACATTTAGACAATTTTGCATATACCGTTATTCAGATATACGGTATTCTATTTTGTGCCACACTTACTTATATAATAGCGCCCATTTTTTGACTGCGGTTGCGTATTGAGCACCAAGCTATTTGTACCAACTTTAAAAATATTAGCTATGACCGTTCTCCAGCTGTACATAAATCTATTTTGCATTTGTATGTAAGGAACCAGGCTCACTTATCCACTCCCATCTTTGTTTGACAGATATTGAGTGTCGATAACCCAGCCATGTGTACTAAATTTGGACAACTTTTATCTTACCGTTCTCTGGATATAAATAAATATATTTTATGCCACGCCCACTTCTCCAATCCCGCAAATATTTTGTCAGATGCTGTGTATTTCTTTCAAAGATGGTTGTAGCGAATTTGGAAACATTGGCTTTTGTCGTTCTCTAGATAATAAAAATTTCTACAATCTCTTTGTATGGGAGGTGACATTCACGCTATCCCAATTCCGACCACACCTTGTCGGATGTTGTGTATTGATAACTAAGATAATTTTACCTAGCTTGCAAAGATTTGCTCTAACCGTTCTCAGGATATACATAAATCTATAATGTCTTTCAATGGGAGATACCACGCCCACTTCTCCATTACTTCTATTTTAAGAGAGTCTGTGTATTAATAACCCAGATATATGTACCAAATTCGGAAAATCTTTCTCTTACCGTTCTTTAGTTATATGTAAATCTATTTTGTGCCACGTACCTAAAAGACGTACCTAAATGCAGAAATTATTAAGAAAAAAATAGCCACAAGAATTTGTTGGTATTTTGTGCTTGTAAAAATATTTTTCTTTCTGTACCAATCGCGTCAATGGGCTTTTTTTCCTTTGAAAACACTTTTCTCAAGTAAGTAAAAATATTTAAAAAAGTCTTGTTTTCCTACAATTTATGTGTAAACCTATACACATAAAAGCAAATATGACAGCAGGTAAAATTTTTGGGTAAGAAGATGTGTATTATTAATGTATTAATGAAACTTTATTGTTTAACGTCCACAAACCTAAAAAATGTTTTGTTGTTTCGAAACTGCAATTTAAATTTAGAAGATATTATTGGTAAATAAAAGTATATTTTTATAGGCTAGTAAAATCTTCTCTTTTTATAATGGTGGTTAATAATTATAGAATATTTTTAAACTTAATGGGGTTATTATTTGCATTAGTATGTGCAAATGAATTTTCATTGTTGGCATTCGCAAAGATATGTTGAGCACCAAATTAAAAATTTTGGAAAGAATTGTATAAGGTTGTAAAAAGACTTCAAATATTTTCAAATGCTCAATTTTTCCAAAAAATAAGTAAAGTTTCTGCGAAATGCAGGTTCCAAATTAAATTTATTTAAATAATAACTGATTGTGTCTGTCCATAACTCAACATTTTTCGATAATTGTATTATTATTAATTACTCTAAAGTCTTCATAGCAAAATATGTATGTTAATTAGGCCTCTTAATAGGCCTCGCAACCGCAAATTCCTCCCGCTGAGAATAAAAGAGACAAGAGTATTCGCACCAATACAATCATAATTGACACCACTGATCTATAATGTCTTCGTATGGGAGATGCTACGCCCGCCACTCGAATCCCGCCCCTTTTGTCAGAGATGTTTTGTATTGATAACGCAGTTATGTGTTCCAAATTTGAACAATTTTTGTCTTATCGTTCCATAGAAATAAATAAATATATTTTGTAACACGCCCACTTCTTCAATCACGCACATATTTTGTCGGATGTTGTCTATTGATATCCAAAATATATGTACCTAATTCAGAAACTTTGGCTCCTGTCGTTTTCAAGATATATATAAACCTATAATGTCTTTGTATGGGTTATGCCACGCCCACCATTCCAATCCCGCCCATTTTCTCAGAGATTTTTCGTATTGATAACCCATCTATATGCACCAAACTTGGATTATTTTTCTCTTACCGTTTTATAGATATAAATAAAGCCATTTTGAGCTACTCCCACTTATCCAATCCCGCCTCAATTTTGTCAGATGTTGTGCATTGATAACCACGATGCTTGTACCATATTTGGAAACTTTATGCCTTAACTATCTCAAGATATACAGAAATTTATATTGGCTTTGTATGGGAGGTGCTACGCCCACTTAAAATTTCAAAAAATATATATAGTCTATAGTTCCTTCCAGACCATCAGTAATATACTGTAAAAGTGTCATCAAGATCGGTTCAGCGGCTTAGGAGGCTATAAGGTACAAACAAACAAATAAACATACATACATTCATTTTTAGATGTATATAAAGGGTCCGCTAAATAACTTTATTTTTTTGAAAATGCTATAAAAAAACTACTGAATATTTTCTCAAATTTCTTCTCAGTGATGTCTCCGAAATGTTCAATTGTTGAGAATGACGGTGAATTGACTTTCTGCCACAGCAGCAATATTTTCGGGTGTACGCACTGTTTTTGGCTTCTCACGCTTTTGTTTATCGATGAGGATGCCAGTTTCTTTCACTTTTTTCACAAGATAACGAACATACGGAGCTGACGGTGCTTCTCTTCTTCCAAAATCCGTACGCAATTTTCGCACACACTCTGCAACATTACCATGGTTTTCAAAGTAATGTCGCAATATTTCCCAGCGTTGTTTAAGCGTATACACAACCATATTCGTTCAGCGGAAGGATAAAACTAATTATCTGTCAAATCAGACATGAGCTTAGTGTTACCATTCACGAAATAAGCACTAGTTGAAAAAAAACGTTAGATGGCGGATTCTTTATATAGGTAAGATTTATATATATATCTACATAAAATTCAGAGTGCAAAGATGATCATTGCATTCACCAATTTTTATATGCGCTAAATAAAGCGCTTTATTTGTCAAAAAATGTATTGCTTCAAGGTGGGAACTCGCCATATAAAAATAATGTCGTCCTTAAGCAATATGGTAAGCGAAACTTTTACGTTTCTCCCTTTCAAACATGCTTTGTTGAAAGCAGAAAGGAATGTGATGTCACTTTCCAAACTTCATTAACTAGATTTACAGCTGTTGAGTTCAAACTACATATAAACTTAGGTTTAGTTAAACAAAACCAGCGTTTAAACATTCATTGATTTATTAGCTAGCCATTAAAGTAATTTGAGGGGCTTATGTGGTACCTATGGTCAGCTCTGGATCTATTATCGCCAAGGTATTTGCCAATGCATATACCCAAAATCGTCGAAAAAAAGATTGATATTACACTATTCGGTAGTGATTTTGCATCATAGTTACTACAAGTTATTTTAACATGCTTTCACAATAACTTAAGAACAAAAAAGTTTTTTTTTTTTTTTAAATCTAAAATTCATGTTAATTTAATATTCCAATAAAGTGAGAGCAAAATGACATCTATTTTTAAGCAACAATACAAATCACGTTGAATGAATGTTATTTTAAGTTTAAATAACGTGAATTTCATGTAGAATCAATTCGTTTTGAGTGTGGAACAACAGGGAGGTGAAGCTTGAAAGATAACATACGAATTAATTTTAGAATAATTTTTAACACTTTCCCCCGTAACCTGAGAAAAAGAGAGAGATAAAGAGAGAGAGAAAGAGCGAATATTATTTATTTTCCTGTTCCCCATCCCATTTCTTACAAAAAGCACTCACAATTTAAAGCCACTGAGATAATGTGCCGATATGGTTTTTGTCATCATTCTGCTTTGAAAATTGTATGTTTTAAGTAAAAAGAATACGGGAATTTTTCTTTGTTTTATAAATTATTTTGAAAATGAAAAAATTATATGGTTTTCTTTTTATAGTGTTGGTGGTGTTCTCACACAAAACAAGTACAACAGGATATTATGGATTCCATATTATTTTAACATTTTTCATTTAAAATTTATAGCCCTATTCACGATCTTGTGGATTTGAGATTGCAAATTTATGCAATTGTAAATATTTGCTATCAATTGTGAACGAGCTCTTTGGTTAGGTTTACAACGCTTGTTGCAAAATAAGAAATTCACAGATGATTGATAAATATGATTTTTTTTCTAATTAAGTTTTGACCTAACAAAGTTCATATGTCTAAGATATTATTTAAAGAGCATTTATTCTCTTTCCCCTTTTTATTGGGCACATCCTGTTTCATACGTTTTTTTTTTTTTGATTTGCCACTTTACTATTTTTTCACTATTATTTTTTTAATTTTTGTCTTGTTATTGTCAGAAAAGTAAAACAGGCGGCGCTCCGAAGAAACTGTATCAAGTCAGAATCACATACTTAAGTTTAAGCAAGAGATTCTGACTTGATCATCATACTACATGGTAACCTAAAAAGATCTACCAATGTTAAATCCGCATAACTTTTTTGTTTTGTAATATAATTGTTTTTGTTTCTTTTTGTAGATAATAACTGAATGCTTGAAAAATTAACAATTATTGCATACAGTACCCAACAACGCGGTAAAGTTATCGAATTTTTCTATTCTTGGAAGAGCTGTATGGCAGAGTATTGAAAATTTGTTCAATTGAGCATTTCAAGAACTACATTATAAGAATTTTAAAGTTGGATCTAAAGATGCTTCCATACTAAATTAAATTTGTACGTTGGTAGGTCTTATTTGGGCCACCCTGTAGAACTAATATTTTTTAAATATCTATATATATGCTTGTTACACACATTAACACCTACTCAAAATACTCTCTTCACCTATAGTGGTGTAGGGTATTAATTTTTCTTTAAAGTTTCTGATTTCATTTCTGGCACTTTTTCATTTTAATTTTAGGTACTGACGTCTGATAAAAATGTCTTTACCTTAAATTAACTTCTGCTAATAGCACAGCATGAGGAAACAGCATGTTACTTAATTACATTAAATTGTGTAAATTGCTGCTTATAAAAAACCTCTTAATCCTGAAAATTAAATGCTAGTACATAATTTAGATATTCTAAAATGAATTATTTTATGAAAAAAGATGGAGACACGCTGCCACACTCTTAAAATTAATAATATCTTAAACTTTTAACAATTAATAACTTTCTAGTTTATTTTTATTGTATGTCATCTGTCAAAAACAGATAAATTTTATTTAAAGAATATTTTAAGAAAATCGTTACGTTTACGAGGAAAAAATTATTAATTGACGTTGATTGGTTCGCTTAAATCCTAAAAATTTAAATTCATAATTTTATGAAATGAATTATCGAATGGAAAATGATTGAGACACGCTGCTATATTCTTAAAATTCATTATAATTCAAAATCTTAACAACCAATAACTTTCTAGTTTCTTTTTGTTGTATGTCATCTGTCAAAAACAAATAATTTTTGGTTAAAGAATATTTTAAGAAAATCGTTACGTTTACGAGAAAAAAAAATTATTAACTGACATTTGTACGTTATAATTGTAATTTATTTTTATTTCATACGTTAAAAGAAATTACAACCTGTCGAATTCGCATTGCTAGAAAAGTGATTTTTTTTAACAAAAAAAAAAAAAAAAAAAACTTAAAGCAAAATATATATTTTTAAAAAATGCACAAACTTTGAATTAATTTTCTAAAATGCACAGACTATTTATTTAGCTTGTTCACTTTTCTCGTGTACGTACATACATATGTATCACCAATAAAAAAGTATTGTATGAGTCAATACTTTTTTATTGGTGAAATGACCAGAGTATGAAAACAAACAAAGCATTTCGCAAACGTTTGCAAAATGTACAAAACTAATCAAGATTTTTAAATTGTTTTGAACAAAACCAAAACAAAAACTTTTCAGGTGACAAAGAGATGAAACGAAACGTAGTATAGAACATAGTATAGAACTAGTACGCCGACTCTTTGACAGGTACATAACTCAATTGTCAGTGGAACCTAATTTATGTTTGGATTAGTAAAATTTTTTTTTAATGTATTGGTGTATAAAACTATTTCCACCACTAAACATAGTTGCATAAAATCGTATAGAATGTGGCAAAAAAAATTTTTCCAAAATAAAATTTTATTAGTTCAATAAATTTTCAAGTTATTAAATGCTGGCTTCATTTATAAATATAAAAAACAATGTTTGCTTAATTTTAATTCTGCAATATCGGAAAATATTTATATAATTTAAGATTTCAAATATATTTTTCATTCGACAAAATACTACTCTGCTGACTTTAATAATATTAACAGAAAAAAATTTGTGTCAAAAAAATGTATTTAAAAATGTTTAGCTGGTGAAAAATAAAAACATTTGGCAAAAGCAAATAAGCAAAATGTATTGGAAAAAACTATTAATGTGTTTGTGTCATAAAATTTATCAAAAATTTATACATAGTGAAAAATTTTTTGACAATTGAGTTATGTACCTGTCAAAGAGTCGACATACTAGTTGTATACTATGAAACGAAACAATTAGCTTTTCACTCATCTGCATTATTTAATAACCCGTTACAATCTTACATTTGAGTACAAAATGATTTAGTTCTTGTTAGATTTTTGTAGAGTAATAACAAGACCTCGTCCAAAAAATAATTTTAATGATTTGTTTGTATGAGTAATTTTTTAAGTTATTAAGTGGCTACAAACTTGTTTTTTTTCTTCTTCTTTGAATCACTTTTCATTTTATTTTATTTTGTATAATAAGCATCAAAAAAAACATTCTTTTCATTTCTTTCATAAACAAACATCTACAATCAAACTTTAACATTTGCGGACGATACAGCTTTCCTAAGCGTACATGAAAACTGTCAAGAAGCATCTTGGTAATTACAGGATCATATATTTGAACTGGAAAGGTGGTTAAAACAATGGAGGATAAAGATCAATGAGAAAAATGCGCACATATAACATTCACATTGCGTAGGGAAACATGACCCCCTATTTAAATCAATAACCAAATAATACCCTAACACTCGCATGTAAAATACCTCGGTATACATCTAGATCGCCGTTTAACTTGGAAATGGCTCATAGAAGCTAAATTAACTCAAATGAATCTAATAGCATTTCAAATTAATTGGCTTATTGGAAGAAATTCTATTCTTAGCCTCGATTGCAAACTTTTACTTTACAACTCTATCTTAAAGCCAATTTGATGCTACGGTATTCAGTTATGGGGCACTGCCTCGGCTTCTAATATCGAAAAAAAACCAAAGGCGCCAAAATAAATTTCTTCGAATAATCACAGCTGCTCCCTGGTACGTCAAAAACTCAAATATCCACAAGAATCTCAATGTGCCATTAGTAAAAACTATATTAAAGAAATATGCAGTAAACCGATTTCATTTTAATTCTATAATATTCCAGCATTTGGTCACATAAATCAACTCCACCCATAAATGCGTTATACTTTTTAATAATGTGGGTACTTGGACAGGACAACGAGATTGAAGATTTTTATTCCATCTTTTGATTTCACCTACGGGATCTTTGCCACACATATTAGAGGCAGCTGTAACAGCTCTTATGTCTTTCCGCTTAATAACGACTACGTTGTCATTAACAAATTGGCAAATATCACTCCGGTTCGTAACTTTGTCTAATGGAAATTTAACACTTTTTGGTATTATGTTGGCCATAATTGTGCCTGTTGCCTGCATAACACATATTATGTAATGTTTATAAGAGCGGAATGGTTGTAAAAACATATCGAAATATATATGGCTGTTCTTTGGCAAATTTTTAATTAGTCTTATTGCTGTAGACGGTCCATGTTCAAGACCGCAATCTTTAAATGTCCCAGCTCCCTGAAAGACTTCATAGTCAACTACCATACAATCAGACGTTGCGCAGACCAGATTTTTCAATCCAACAGGTCGTGGCTTTGACCTGATTACTTGTGGTGCAGGACATGGAATGAAATCATCTGTTCATCAATTGAATAATTTGTCACTTCCGTTGCAAAATCGTATGTCCAATCGAAGTTCCAGAAATTTATCACGGGACATGGAATTGAATATAGCCGAAATTTTACATTCATGAAACCAGTACATTAGACCGGGTCGACCTCCATACAAAAAAAAAAAGTTGTGCCAGTCACCCCTTAGAATGAAATATATGCCAATGAAGTTTCTAAAACAGAAAATTTTTTTTTTGCCACGCCCCAAAATACAGCACTTTTGGTTTTTTATATGTAGCGCTGCCATTTAAAGTCCGATCTTACTATATCACATATCGTTGTTCATGGGTTGACAGTGGCTTCATTTTTGCCTTTGGTGACTTTTCAATCCGCAATCAAACTCTGGGCGCCACTTATGCCATCTCGGATACTTCCCCCAAATATAAATTTTTTTTAAACGTGCCAAGAAAGTCCTTGTAAAACTCAGTATGTCTAGCTTTTATTATACTCACTTTTATGCCACGCCTCAAAATTGAGCCCCTTTTTCCCTTTCACATACATATTACATTAAAGCAGGTAGAAGCCAATACAAACCAAAAAATTTTTCATAATTCATGCTCTAGAATAAAAGGTTTAGTTTGAAAAACTTTAAAAAAATGGTTTTTGCCACACCCTAAATTACAGCCCTTTTTGTTTTATATATACAGCATCGTCATTTACAGTCCAATCTCATCTTATAGTATTTCATTGTTAACGGCTAGAAAATGAATTTATTTTTAGTGGTTTTTTAGTCTAACTTCAAATTCTTGATGGTATTTATGATATCTAAGATCATTTCGTTCAGAAAACTTTGACAGTACAAATACCGAAATTAAAAAAATTGTATCTACGATACAAGTCATGAAAATATACGCGATATTTTTTGATCATATTACAAGGGGCGATGTAATTGCTATGTGAGGAAATAATTAAAGGAACATAATTAAAGGGCGTGTGTAAAAAGTGAGTAGTTAAAAAACTTGACTTACAAATAATCAGAAGGGTTTCTCTTCTATTTAAAAAAATTTAACATAAGAACGGAATGATCTCAGTTATAATAATTATCTTAGAAAAGCACTAAATACAAAAATGAAGCCATATTCTAGCCATAAATAATGATATACGATACGATGAGATTGGACTTCAATTGGCGATGCTATATATGTGTATAAAACAGAAATGGCTGCATTTTAGGGCATGGTAAAAAAATTTTGTAAGCTCTTGAAATTTAATATATATGACTTTTATTATATGAAGTCGCTGGTGGATATGTTTTTGGTTTTAGTATTGGCTTCTACCTGGTTTAATGTAATATGTATGTGAAAGGGAAAAAGGGGGTCAATTTTGAGGCGTGGCATAAAAGTGAGTATAATAAAAGCTAGACATACTTAGTTTTACAAGGACTTTCTTGGCACGTTTAAAAAAATGTATATTTGGGGAAGTATCCGAGATGGCATAAGTGGCGCCCAGAGTTTGATGTCGGATTGAAAAGTCACCAAAGGCAAAAATGAAGCCACTGTCAACCCATGAACAACGATATGTGATATAATAAGATCGGACTTTAAATGGCAGCGGGCGTGGCAAAAAAAAAAAAATTTCTGTTTTAGAAACTTCATTGACATATCTTTCATTCTAGGGGGTGACTGGCACAACTTTTTTTTTCGACCCACACTACCAGTACATCCTTATAGCCGGGTAACCAAGACATCCCATTACGATCGCATATCTGTAAAACCGTTTTATGTCTGAGGGTACATAGCGCACTTCTTTACCACGCTTACACATTGCACAAGAAAAAAAGCTTTAAATTAATTTTGGGCATTTTTGAGACAAAAAAGTATTTACAGTGGTTCTTAATTATAAAAAACTTTTATTTTACAAAATATACAGTAATCCACACTCAAAATTTAACCCTTTAATCATTATCATAAATTTTGTGTTAATAATAACACTGCTAGCTGACAAGCAGGCACCAGGCGCTTAAACCTAATTCGGGTACGCTGAATGCAATGGTGCTTACCGATTTTTAAGGTAAGCTTTTGTTTTCGAAATATACCGCTATTTCGAAAATGGAGTACGTTGCACAACATATATTAGCGTAATACAAAAACAGTTAAGTTTATTGAATAAGCTTTGCATTTTCGTTTTTTTTATAGGTTTAGAAAAATTAAAAGAATAGCTTCATTTTATAATTTTTTATTATTTTTGAAGAAACAAAAATTTCGAAATTTTAATAAAAAAATCTTTTTGCCAAAAAAAAAATTATTTTTCTAAAACGACAGCGGAGATTGGAAAAAAGTTAAGCCTTTCTAAAAGGTAATTTTATTGCGGAGTTTCGGTTTTCTTAGTGTATTCAATAAACTAAATAATTTTTGAGTTACGCGAATATATGCTGTGCCACCTCCTCCATTTTCGCAATAACGTTCAACTTTGAGTGTGGCAAACTGTATGTACATTTTTTATTTTTTTCGAACATAAATCTTTTCAATTAAAAGTATACTGGATACTGCTTTTAAAAAATTTTGTTCCTTCTGTTAGATCTGCGGTCTTAAAACAGAGCAAGGTTTATATACATTTTAACCAATCCCAAGGCTAAAGTCAAAGTTTTTAACTCAGTTTTGCAAGTTTAAGTATATCCTTTTCTATTCTGCGAAGACAATTACTCGCCCGATATTTGTTGTAGGAACTACAGCTGAAAAGCTTTAAACTCAAATTTGAGAGAATTTTTAAAATCTTTTTGGAAATTCTAAGGTGGCCACAAATAAAATATGTATATCAAAGTTAATATTTTAATATTAATATTTTCTTTAAGCAATTCTAAAACTATATTCTCACACCTATTAAGAATTTGATATCCTTCACGTAACCACTATTGTAATTAATAAATTATTTGCATTTGCAAAACATTTTTCTAGATCAAACATTATTTAACAGTTTCTTAATAACATCACACAGAAAAAATTTTCAGTAGTTATTTATTAATTTAAAAAAAAAAATTGCTTGAAAAGTATTTCAATTAAATAAATGCTATAATTTTAATTATTTGTTTTAGTTGGAAACAAATTTAAAATACAATTTTAGTTTAATTAACATTTTGGTTGTTTTAGAATACATTTTTAATTAAATAACAAAAAATCGAAATGGCTTTTTTCGCTTAAAATAAAATGATTTCAACTTTTGGAATTGTTATTGGGAATAACAGACAAGCCGGATACCTGGCGTTTTAATATAATTCGGGTAAGCTGAATCCAGTTGTGCTAATCGTTTTTTTAGGTTAGCTCTTGTTTTTGAGCTATACCGTTATTTCGAAAATGGAGCGGTTTGTACAATATATATTCGCGTTACTTAAAAACGGTTTAGTTTATTGAACAAACTGCCAAGGAGTCGCCCCTAGGGGAATAAAATCTTTGACCGACCTCCATTAGTTTTTTGTTATTAATATTTCTTTTAAAAATTTAAGTATTTAAAAAATTATATTTTTTTTCCTAAAAAGATTATGTTAGGACTGCGCTTATTAAAAAAATTTTTAAAAATTATCAAAGCAATTTTATTGGGGAATTTCGGTTTTTTAAATTTGTTCAATAAACTAAACCGTTTTGGAGTTACGCGAATATATGTTGTCTAACCTCCTTTACTTTCGAAAAAACGGTATATCTCGAAAGCAAGAGCCTAAAAACGGTTAGCAGCACTGAATTCAGCGTATACGATTAAGATTAAAGCGATAGGTGCATCGCTTGTCTTAAAATATAAGTGTCAAATTCTAGCACAGTGTAATTAAATCAATAAACACATTGTTTGAAATGGCAGTTTTTTAAATAATATTTTTAATTAAATTTAAAAATATTAATTATTGAAAAAAATCACAATTTTAAATTTTTACAATTTTAGTAATATATGCAAAATCAACAAATTGTTTGCCTAATTCTTTAAATTTGGTGAACGTAGAATTTTTATGAAAACCCGAAACGAAAATATGTATCTAATTAAATATCTCAATAAGTAGGTCGCAAGTGGTAAAGTTTTATATACCATTGGATGCTGCTTCAAAAACCCTTTTCGATGATAACAAATTTTATTTATGTCGTCTTGGAGCAAAGTACAAAAAAATTCGAAAAACTGAAAAAAGACTTGCGACCTACTAATTGAGATATTTAACTAAATACATATTTTCTTTTCGGATTTTCATACAAATTCTACGTATGTGGAAGTAATGTTCTGCTTTTCAAATTGAATCTGTTTTTTAATTATTCACATAAAACGCGAATATCGCGATATATTTTATATTTTTTCATATATAGGCAATATGGGTATCAAATATTTTCACTTTCCAATTTATCAAAATGTGAAAAATACAAATGAAAGAAAAATACAATAAAAAATATAAAATTTATAAAAAATCTTTTCGCGATTCTATTCTATAAAGTTTGCACGATACCATTTTGTTTGAAATATGACCTGGTCGATTATTTTCGATAACAGAAAGACATGATTGGCTTTCTAGCTGAACAAATCGTTCCGTGTTTTGCGAATGGCATGGGAATAATAAATTGATTTTGGTAAAAGAAGCAGTTAATTTTATCTCTATAAACAGTTTTTAAATTGTGACTTTACCTGGTATTTCAATAATTTCTTTAGAATCACAAAGATCTTTTACATACTGATGGGAATAAAATTGTATACAAGGTGGTTCAGTAATGCGTCCAATTTTATTCAAATTTATCATATCTTTTATGGACTCGCACTCGAACAATATTTTTGGAATATTGAATTGTCGAATATCATCAATATTACTCCATATGACTTGTTATTGCACTGCTGTCGCAAAAATAACAATTGCTGGATTATGTCACAGTTTGTCGGAAGCTAAGTTTTGTTCAGCTGAACAGTAGAAAAATCCATTTTTAGCGTTTTCGGAAATATATTTTTAAGTCTAATATTATAAATTTATCTGTTAGTAATAGATTAATATGTTTTTAATTAAAAAATTTATATTTAAGAACTTTAATTTTGTTCACAGCATCCAGGGTTTAAAAACGGATCTTTTGCTTATCACCAGGTTATTATAATTGAAAAATCAAACAATTTGATACACAGATTTCCTTTATATGAAAAATCTAAAAAAAATCAAATTCGATCGGAATTGCAAGTACGAAATTTTAAACGTTTCGATTGGAATGTGTGACAGGCCTGTATTACGAAAACTGACATACATTGTACTTTATTTATTTATTTATTTATTTATTAGTCTATGGATTAACTCCTTTCAAACAAAAATTACAAAATATTAAAATATTTTACAAATAAATTTAACATCATCTATTTAAATATAAAATTAAAGTGTGTTTGATAGTGTTAATATCCAAAGTTATATCAATAATACTGTACAGATCATTAAAATTTACACATATTCTACGAACAGGGTCGGCATTTGCATAATTTTGTTGAAAGTATTCAATTGATAGTGGCTGGTAATAACGTGTATGGCGTCGGGGAACATTAAAAAATAAACTTTTTAGCAAATATTGCCTTTAATCAGATTGATAACAAATATCACGTTCAGCATTGTTCGGCGTCTTTTTAAAGTTGGTAAATGAATCTCTAATAACCTGGTTCTATATGAAGGAAGATTAATAGATGGATTTGGGTAAGTGCTCCGTAATATGAATAGCAAAAATTGTTTTTGGACAGACTCAATACGATCACTATGGACGTTGTAATACGGATCCCAAATTATTGAGCCATATTCGATTATAGGTCTGACAAGTGCTATGTACAACTGTTTTGTTATAGATGAGTCAGAGAATTCCTTTGACCATCGCTTAATAAATCCAAGTACACCACGAGCTTTATTAGTACACATATTTATATGTTCAGTAAAAGATAACTTTGTGCCAAATAATACACCGAGATCCAAAAAAACATTAACAACTTCCAATTTGTAGTCACCAATAAAATAGAAGCCAATAGGTCTAGTTTTTCTGGAAAAACGAATATGTTTACATTTTTTAAGGCTTATATCCAGTAAGTTTGTTTGGCACCAATTAAAGAATAAATTTAAATCCTGTTGTAAGTGTGGTTGAAAAATGGAGTCGGCAAAACTTGAAAATATTTTTACATCGTCAGCATACATAAGTATATTGGAAAATTTTATTGTTGTGGGCAGGTCGTTGATATACAATAGGAAAAGTATTGGTCCGAGATGGATTGATAATTATTATTAAATTAAGGAATTCATTAAATTTTACAATAATAGGGATATTACCGCTACAGATTTAATGCTAATTTTTAAAGAGTTCGGTGCTTAAACAAACAGGGGGCAGATAAATTTATAACTCTTTTTCTTAAAAACTATTTGGACTGATTTTCAATATTAATGTGCAACAAATTAACGCCAAATTAATGTTAAGGGTTTCTGATGTGACCGTGTTTTTCTTTCGAAAGAGATCGTTAAGTCGACTTTACATATTAAAATGCTCTAAGTTAATGGCTTTATGGGGTGTATAGGATAAATTATGAAGTTACATAGGAATTAACAAACTTAATATCCACTCATTCTCTACTTGCGAAGGGTATACACAAGTAACTGAGCAAGGGAAAAGTAGTTATACATTTTAGGATTTAGAAAAAAAAAACAGAAAATTAATGTCGGTGTCACAATGTGTATGGAAATATATGTGCCTTAGTAGAGGAATGAATTTTTTGTATCTAGTGAAAAGGGTTAAAAAAGGTTTAGTATTCTCAGAATAATAACAAATTAAATAGGATAAATAGAAAACAAAATTATAAAAATGCTTAACTTATTCACGGAATTTTAAGGCAATCAAATTTTTATAAAGGTGAAAAAGAAAATTAATTATAAAATGGTATTAAATTGAAATATTAAAGTACTTCCTCTGCACATATACTCGTACCATATACATATACACCAACGTTAACGACAATATCAAAGTAAGTGTTTTCTTCTAGATTTATAGTTTCTTAGAAAAGTTTAATTACAAAATCCACATGTTTTAAAAATGCTAATTTTCAAAATCATTCATATAAATCACGCTTGTAAGCAAAGAAATCCTTAAAGATTGTGTGACTACTTAAATGTATAAAAATTAAAATACGTTTATTTGTTTGTTTCTCTCCTTTAGACCTCTAAACTACTAAATCGAGTTTCCTAAAGTTTTCACAATAATTTTCTAGGCTTTGAGTATTTGTAAATTTTAAATAGGGCATGGCACTACTAATACAAAGGGAGCAAAATAAATTCAAACAAACCAACACGATTTAGAAAGAATTTGTAGCAAGTTAAATAACAAGGCTATTGTAACAAGCAGAGAAAAGTGTTATGATTACTACTGCAAAAGGCTTATTTAAAATGGTTTAATAATGAAAACTTAACCCTTGCGATAATACTACTTGTCTATAATATAATTTTCGCTAAGAAGTCTAAATATAGAATAAGCTTACAGAAAAATACTATTCGTACTTTCAGAAGAATACTGTTCGTAAAGTATTTAAATTTGTCGGGCTTGTTTTAAAAATCACGTGATTTCAAATCACACGTGCTTTTAAAATCACACGTGTGATTTTGTGGTGTTCTGTAAATCACACCGTTTTTGTGTTTTTCGGTGTGATTTTCAATTGTCGAAAGCACAAGAAAACACAAGCTCTTAACACCTGCTTGTTCTACAAAGTCACAGGTCATTTTTTAACGCATTCTACACAGAAAAAATTATTAAATTTCTCCAATCACCAAATTTATACCAAATACATAATATCAAGCAAACAATTTGTTGATTTTACACCTATTACCAAAATGATTATATTGATTACTAAAAATTGTAAAATTGTGAATATTTTTTTTTAATAAATGATATTTTTAATTTTAATTACAAAAAAATTATGAAAAAACTTTGCCATTTTAAACAATGTGTTAACTTATTTAAGTAAATATTGACAATTCCCAACAATAATTCTACATGTTTAAGTAATTTTATTTTAAACGAAAAAAGTCAATTAAGATTTTTTGTTATTTAATTAAAATTTTAATTGACAATTAACTTAATTGACAAAACAACTAAAATGTTTATTAAATCAAAATTAAATTTTTAATTTTCTTTCAACTAAAAAATAATTGATTCAATTATCAAATTTATTAAATTAAAATACCTTTTAAACCATTTTTTTAATTGATAAAACACTTTTTTCTATGTATGTTATTTTCCAATAATTTGTTTTTTAACCGATTTGGCGATCACAAGTTGTTTTTTGTTCTTATATTGCAGAAAATTACTACAAATAACGAAATAAGAACAAAGGCAACTGTCAGAATATAAAGATAGAGAGATCAATCATAATCACACATCGTTGTATTAATCAAGAATTGTCACCCTCCAGCTTATAGGCTTTACATTGCTGAACGATCATTCAACGGTCAAAAGTCAAAGAAAAAATAAAAAAAAAAAATTTTTAATAATGATTTTGCGAAATTTTAATTAGAAAGATGTATTATTTATAAGTGACAAATATATCTATTGGTAGTGTAGTGAAGATTATAAAAAAAATCATTATTAACTATAACATTTTCAAAGAATCTATTCCAAATGATGTGGAGAAAAAAAAAATTTGTGACAATTAATGCAAAAGAAATGAAGTGTGAAAAGTAAGCAAGAAGAAGTTTGATAAAAACAAAATTGTATTAAAGTGCATTCAAATGTGGTTATATAAAAAAAAAAAATTTAACAAAAGGTATTTAAAATCCCCATGATTATTTTTATTAAATATTTTTTTTTTATATACGTAAAATTTATAAATTATTAAAACAAGTGGCTTACTAAACAATCCCGTAAAACCTATTTAAAAATATTGCCAAAATTTACATTGTTTTCTCAACTGTGTGATCCATGGCCTTAAAATAGTGTAAATAGTGTAAATTCTGTAAAATCAGAATTAAAAAAGTGTTTTTAAAAGCTCCGTGTAGAATTGTAGTTTTTAGCACTGCCCCCAAAGCGATGGGGAAGATGGCCTGAGGTAATTAACTATTAAGCAAATATTTATGGTAATATTTTAGAAATAATTAAAGCTTTGAACAGTGAGGATGCTTTATCTATAAAAATCTCTAAAACACGATTAACGAAGTTAGAAAACAAAAGGTGATTAAATTTTTATTTCACCTAATTAGGGATTTATTGTGAAGTATTTTAATAAACTACAGCCATCTGGACTTACCCCTCATGAGCAAATAAAGGAAGTTTTAGATACGCTTAGAGAAATAAATAATATTCCGAATCGCGATACTTCTTATGGTATTCAGCTTAAGCGTGAGCACGTTATTGATAAGAATAATTTCTTTGAAGTTTTTAAAAATTAAATGAAAAGCATTTAGTGGTTCTTAAAAAAATATGTCTTTTTAATACAGTTTAGGAGAAATATTAGCGTTTAAATTTGCTCCTATCACATCAGTAGAGGCGGAACGAAGTTTTTGATATATACTTAGAAATAATAGGCCAAGATTCTTATTTGGCAACTTTAGCTATACTTTATTTACTGCAACAACAGCTTTGATTTAAAAACTTTAATATACATACATAAATGTTTAAACTATTCTAAATTTTAACTGATTGAATTTAAAATCCCAAAAAAAATATTTTTTTAAAACGAAATTTATTCAATTTTCTTTTTTTCCTCAATGACATTTTTTTAAATCATCAATTAATTTTGACGAATATTTTAAAGTTAATTTTTTTTTTAATTGCTTAATTCGAAAAGCTATTGATTAGTTTTGAAAAGAGGACTGTATTATTTTATTTTTATGAAAATTAATTGTTTGCCACTGAATTCTAATTTTTAATTTATTTCACCATTTTTATGTTCAAGTTTATACCTTTTTTTTTTTAATAAAATATTGACTCCTCAGTTCCTGGTTTCCTGCAGCATTCATTAAAATGGAGGCCGAGTCTCATAGCATGCTTACCGATCGTCCAGTGACCAGTACGTATATAAGTTTCGACACGACTTTCCGACTGAAGTTGAGAAGTCGCTCAGAGCGACCAATGTCATATGTGGGTCACGTTGATTTGGTAGCCCTGCAGCAATTATATTGAAATTTTAAATTCCAAACGCTGCATATCTTGTGGCGTTGAAGATTTTAAGATGCAATATGAATGTCCGTAGAAAGCAACAACAAAATCATAAAATATTTTCGACTTTGTTTTTGCTTTAAATGTAATTATTGGCGTTGCGTTGCGTTTTACCCAATAAGGGCCTCTGTTTTATGGCTTTAATTCATATAAGAGTTCCTTTTGCCGAATTCTCTCATACATAGCTATATCTATGGGAAAATTTTACGTCTAATCGTAAATTTTCAGTCCTAATCGAATATTTTTTCGATTCGAAGGCAATTGTATTTCTTATTATTTCCGTCGATGCTTAATACATCGAAATTATTTTTTCAGTGTTGTAAAGCATTTGTCTGAGTCTTCACAACATTAAAAAAATAATTTCGATGCATTCAGTATCGACTGACAGAATTTTAAATCGTTTCGTATCTTCTGAAAGAATGAGAAATCAAATTGCTTTCGAATCGACTATAATTCGATCACGACTGCTAGAATTAGCCCCCGTTCAATTGCAATCATATTTGATGTCATGTTGCAGTAAATCTCTTATGATAAGCTTATTCTACAACTCATTTACCTTTTGCTTATGGAATGGTCGGCTGAGATCACACGAACAAATGCTGCAGAGACACATTGGAAGATGACAACACCAAAACTAACACGCAAAGATTCGCCAGCATAGCAATGACCATACCACCATATAGATGACGGCACAGTGCTGGTTGATCTCACACTAACCGCATCGGAAGTTATACAGCTCTAGCTCCTAAACGAGAAGCGATTTTATAATTCTACCAAGTTATAGACATACATTTCTAACCTACAGAAGCAGTTGGTAACCGTAATGGTTGAGATCATCATACGACTAAGCGCACGCAGCAGGTGCTCATGTAAATATTTTCCACATCTTGTCTTGATTCTTAAATATTGAATTTAAGTCATTTAAAAATTCTTATTCAATTTACAAATTTAAGTTCTTTTTAATAACAAACACAAAAAAAGCCATAATTTTTTAAGACAATACCCATATTCATAACAAAATACGGGTTTTCATGATGTTGCTTAAAAAATCTGTGCAAAATTTATTTAATTTTTATTTGTTATTTTTTTATTATTCCTACACTAAATCCCGCGAAGCTTTTTGCTTGTCTGCAGGATACCAGAGTCTCTGGCGGGAATAGAACTCGCAGCCTCAGTACGTATAGACTAGCTCACTACCAGCAAGCCTAACGGGGCACAGCGGCCATGTTACGCCCTCGCAAATGAACTGTCAAAAATTGTATGAGAATTCATTCCATAACACTTACTTGCTAAATTTTCCTAACAATTTTAACTCGTAAACCTGCGCTGTTCAATTATGCATTTATACTTACTGTCGTTTGCGACGAAAAGTTCAATTGTAAACACATCACAAACTAGAAATTCTTGAAATAATCTGTGCAGCTTAGTCTTTAGGCTTTCTTTAGGCATTTTTACAAACAAATTTCACTTCTTAAGCCTCTAGTACACGGAATGTAAAAAGCCACATGCGCATGTGGTTCTGACGTAATTTTGACGTCAATGCAAAGCCACAATAAACATTGCGTGTTATGTGATGACGTCAAAATTACGTCAGAACCACATGCGCATGTGGCTTTTTTACATGCCGTGTACTATAGGCTTTAGACACAAATTTTGACTTTTATTATACCCTCCACCACCACTGTGGTGAATGAGGGTATACTAAGTTTGTCATTCCGTGTGAAACTTTTTTATAATACATCTTAGACCCCATAAAGTATATATATTCTGGCTCCTTGAGTAATTCTAAGTCGATTTAGCCATGTCCGTCTGTCTGTCCGTCTGTTGCAAACACGCTCACTTTCGAAAAACGCAAAAGAAAAGAACAAACTTGGTCTCAAATTGCTTGTAGTTATCCTAAGCAGTTTGGGATTGAAATCCAGCAAATTTAGTAGGATCAGAACTATGAATCAAAATGTGGAACCACTACCCAAAAAAAAATTGATAATTTTGATGCAAAAACTAACATAAATGGTGGAATAATGCACGGAATGACATACAATTTTGCACGAATTCGCTTTATACGACTGTAAATCATACATGGGCCCCATATAAACCCTTATCGCGGAAAACAGTTTAGTACGCCTAAAACCGCAATAAAAACCGCTAGCATATTAAAATTTTGAACATCGGTCCTCAATTTCCAATAGACCCCATATAAACCCTACTCCCGGAAAACAGTTTAGTACGCCTAAAACCGCAATAAATAATGCTAGCATACTAAAATTTGGTACGTCACAGCTTATTAAGACCACAAATTCCATTGTAAAATTCTTTGAAGATCGGTCCATAATTTACACTAGGCCCCATATAAACCCTACTCCCGGAAAACAGCTTAGTACCCCTAGAACCGCAACAAATAACGCTAGCACACTAAAATTTGGTACGTCGCAGTTTTATAGGACCAGAAATCACACTGTAGAATTTTTTAAAGATGGGCCCATAATTTACACCAGGCCCCATATTAACCCTACTCCCGAAAAACCGTTTAGTACGCCTAAACCCGTAATAAATAATGCTATCAAATTGAAATTCGGTACGTCACAGTTTTATAGGACGAGAACTCACACTGCCTAATTTCGTGAAGATTTGCCCATAATTTAACATAGGCCCCATATAAACCCTACTCTCGGAAAACAGTTTATTGCGCCTAAAACCAAATAAATCCCAGTTTGGGAAAATAATTAATTTCACCTAAAACCATCAAAGATATAGATATTGCGGTGAAATTTTTTACTTTAATTCATATGGCCAGAAAAAATATCATGCAAATTTATGAAATTTACTGTTAATGCTAAAACTAATTACACTGCTGTATTGAAATTTATTCTAATTTATTTTTTGTAATACCAGAAATCAGTCTTCAGAATTTTGGGATGATTGGTCTATAATTTACCATTGGTCCAATACAAATAACGCTCCTAAAAATTATTTTAGTTCAGCTTAAACTTTTACGAATCATGATATTTTACTCAAGCCACTTCAAAGTTCTAACAAGAAACGCATAAAACTTTCTTATTGTCGGTCAATAATTTAATTCAGGTCTAAACCGCAACCAATTTTAATGCTGGCGTTCGTTTTTGTGAAGCTTAGTTAATAATATATTTGTATTTATCATATAGAGCCCACTCCTGTCGGTGGAGGGTATCAAAGATTCGGCACAGCCGAATATAGCACTCTAACTTGTTTTTTTATTTAAATTAATTTTTTTATTGAAGTTTTTTATAAACTCACATTTATTGTTTAAAATTTAACAAGAGTTAAAAAGAAGCTTGCACAAATGGCAATTTTAAGCGATATAACGAAAACCCTTAACAAAACGAAAATAATGAAAAATAAACAAACAAAGAAATAATATATTTACCTAAACTCAATTAAATATACACTAGTGTACAAATGATACTTTCATACCAAAAACAAAACCCAATTGTATCCCATTTCACATGAAACGTGTTGACTCAAAATGTGCAAAATTAACAACATGATCTACATGTTACTGCAGACATTAACATTACGTTGTGTAAGTGCACGATTGTATAATTGAGTATGAGTGTTTATACCTCACGACACAACAATGAACTTCATGTAATTCGGTTAAATGCGTTCACAGTTATGTTTCGAATTTTAGCGCTTTAGTTTTTTGTATATATAATTTTTTATTATTTTTAACAGAAATTGCTTCATTTACGCATTATAAATTAATATTAATATGCAAACTTTTTTCACTTCCACAAATTTTAAATTCTGCTATTTGTTAAACCATCACTTTAAATTACGAGTGAAATTTTGGTACAATAACTAAAACGTTGCCATGAAGATAAAAGAATAATCAAATATTTGATGTGGTTTGTTACACATGTTAAATGCTTTATGAGAGTCTAAAGTGCAACAAAAACTCTTATTAGTGGAGAGTTTGCAATATTTTGTTTATATACATATAAGACGCTTCTACACTGAACACACGCAGAGAAAAAACATGCTTTAAAATGGTCACCTCTGACAAAACCATTTTTAAAGAAAATTTTTAAACATATTATGTTTAATTTAACCATATTATTATTACCGACAACCATATTATTGTTAAATTGGTCCTCCATTAAGAAGCCACAACCTTATAATAGTTGTCTTTAAACATGTTTTGGTTAAATATGACAATAATTTGTTTTTAAATTAACAATAGTATTTTCCTCTTTTCCAAGAGAAACATGCTATGGTTGAAAAACCAACTATACTATTATAAGTGTTAAGCATATTTTAGTTATTTTTTACTAAAACATGTTTGGAGGCAATCATAATATGGTTGTGACCTCTTGAGGGAAGACAAATTTAACCATAATATGTTTGTCTGTGATAAAAGTATGATTAAATTAAATATAATATGTTTAAAATTTTTTTTTTAAAATAGTTTTGTTGGAGGTGACCATATATAAACATGTTTTTTCTCTGGGTGGAGTTAATATTATACGGTAATATTATTGGTCATGTTTAAATGAACGCTGATTTTTTTTGGTTTCAGCATTGGAGTGTGTAAATTTAAGGAAAATTTTAAAAACAAAAATTTTATTGTTTGATGTATCATCATGTAAACTAAATCTCTACACTTTGTTAAAACACATTTAATTAAATGGAGAGGAAACAAAGTCCCTGCCAAATGCATTTAACAGTGTATCCAGGTCTAAAAAAATTATACTGCTAAATCTGGCATTAGAAAATTTAGTTGAAAATGTATTACCGGTATGAAATTTTATTCAAAACAAAAACATTTTAGTGACTTATTTTTGAACGAAATTTAAATAAATGGTTATATTTAAGCAAACGGCTAGATTTTGGTAAAGTATGTGATACATATAAATACGTAGCACAGGTAGTTAAGATTATATGGCTCATTTAGGGGTCTGCAAACCGCTGATATATGCAAAATATAAACGATTTAATTCTATGATATACAACAACTTTAGATCATTTTGTTTTTTATAGTGTGAGAAAAGTTCATGCTTTAAAATAATTATTTTTTCTGCAGTTTAGAGCAAACTGTTTTTTTCAAACATTTACACTATTAAATTATTGTCTAAATACAAAGTGAAATTTCCTTTTACTTTTATATGATAATATCGAACGGCAAATAATATTTACAACCAACATGATAAGGGCATTTCTAATATGTATTCCCTGAATATGATTCTTAACATAAGAATTATTTATTTTCATACCAAATTTCATTTTGGGTACAACTATTTTTAGTCAAAATTTATTATAATTTATAATATAAAAACATATTCCAGAAATTCTAAATAAAATGTCAAGTGCTATATATATGAGAGCCAATTGTAAACCGAATATTGTTTTGTACAGCATTTTTCGTTTAGCTGCACATTAAAATGTGCACGAAAGTCGTGCACTTACGTAAAATATTCTGTTACGAAGTATTCACTTAGCATCAAATAATGCTGCCGAGTGAATTCACTTCCCTCTATAAATATGCTCTTATGTAAAAGTTTTTTCTGATTATCAAAGTTGTTTTTGGGAATACTATTATTTTTTAAGAGATTTTGTTTGTTGTGCTTAATTCACTTTTTTAATAATTGATAAAAAATACTGAAATTTATGGCGATTTCTTTTCTGAGAAATATGTTGCATAAATGGTACATGCTCTATCTCTTTTGTGTAGAGCATGTACCATTTATGCAACATTTTTCTCAGAAAAGAAATCGCCATTATTGTTGGAGGATAAGCTGTTCCTATGCGCATTTCACTGGTTGCTTAGGCCAGATCATCAGGAAAAGTTCTCCTTAATAATTTTAGAAAAGCCAAAGCTATCAGCAAACAAAACTACAGAGGGAATGAGAATTACCTTCATACATTCCAAAAAGTCTTCTTTGCAACAATATCAAAGCTTAAACAAAATACCAAACAATGAATCAGTGATGAGTTTATCTTTTCTTACAAAAATAAAAAGAAGGGAATTAAGCACAACAAACAAAATCTTTTAGGCATGCAATATCTTTTAATAATTAATTTCAACAAAACTTTTTCAAAATACTTTAAAATTTAATATCAATATAGTTAGAATATTTCAGGCGTGGGCCCTTTATGGGATCTTTAAATTATTTATATAAACGGACGTCAGTGTTAAAATTCGTCATGAATGTTGTAGACGGGGTGTTATATGGGAACACACAATTACAGCTGTCAGATCAAACGAATTTTAAATACAGCGATTTGTGTTACCATCAGCAGAGTAAAATTGTTTGCCTATTTTTTTCTCAAAATAGCGATTGATACATTCAAATAAACGTTGTTGACCAAAAATCGAATGCTGTTATCCACAAAATGCACTTTAGCAAATTGTGCGTACACAAATGTTTTTCTAACAAAATTAAGCCATCATACACAATACATTGTATTTTGTGCAGATAGCCAAGCAATGTTAAGTGAAATGCAGCTAAACGAAAAAATATTATATTATCTGTATTCTTTGAACAAAAGAAGGACCGTTTGTAAGTACACATACCAAAAAATTTGGGCTTTTTTATTATTATTTTTTTTTTTTTTTTTTTTTTTTTTTGGAAAATGCCAAAACCTAAGACATCTTAGACATCAAAATTTAGAAACATCGTAAAGGATTTTCCGGACTTTAAACCGATGGAACATTTCTTCTCTGTTCTGTTTGCAGCAAGTCTATACCAGCAGATATAATGTTTTTAGTAAAGCAGCACGTAGGAAATACAAAACATTGTTTGTTGAAAGAAAGAAAATTTGAAATTATTTCTTGCTGAATCTACAAAGTTTCAAAGGATTCCCAATTTCCCAACTTCGGACTTAATGTGCTAAAAATATTTACAGTAACTGCATTGAAAAAAAATGGATGTGTTAAAAATCAGTTTCTATGGATTTCAATTGATAAACTACTGATATAACTGTAAGAAAGGTCGCTCACCTAATCATCGGGATTTTAAGCCACGACGAAGAAATTGAAAGCGAAAAACTTTTTAAATTAAATGCCGCAGAGCTTGAAAAAAATCATTAAACATTTGCTCGACTTTTGGACAACTCTATTAAAATAAATAAAAATTCGATTTAACTTTTTGTGTCGGATGCTGCTTCATACATGATAAAAAAACAGCGAAGGTTATTGAACGGTTTTAACCCACATAGCATGCGCGGTCCATGGTCTTAGAATAAATTAAATATTATAAAAAGTAAAGAAAGAAATAGGCTGTTTATGTCTACAGTTTTTAACCTGATACAAGCAAAAGATTTGCTACATTCTACAAATTCTTGTTGTCATCATTTTCCATTTATGATTGACCTCAATTAGAAGACGTTTTATACCTTTAAAATTTTTAAATATGTATAAAATACATTAATATATTTCTATATAAAAAAAAATTAATTTTAAAACAACAGAAAAAATTTAAAATCCGTGCTATTACTTTTTGCCGTTCCATTTTAATGTTTTCACTTTTCTGTTAAAGGTTTTTATTTGTTGTGCTTAGTTCCCTAATTTTATTCTTGATAAAACAACTGAAAATTTATTGTTGGAGGATAAGCTGTTTCTATGCGCATTTCACTGGTTGCTTAGGCCAGATTATTAGGAAACGTTTTTCCCAAATAAATTTTAGAAAAGCCAAAAATATCAGAAAATAAGGCTACAGAGGGAATGAGAATTACCTACATACACCAAAAAAGTCTTATTTGCAACGATATCAAAGCTTAAACAAAATTCCAACAATAAAACAGTGAGTTTATCTTTTCTTACATTCCCCAGTACAATTAGTTGGAATTCTCCCAACATTAATTGTAGTTGTAAGTGGGTTAAACAAAAACAAATATATTCAAACAAATTTTTGTTGAATAGTTTCATTTCAAATTTTTTAAGTAAAATATATGAAATTCCAAAAATTAAACAAAAGTAAAGTTCTATTTTAAAATATATATAAAAATAGAGAATTTTGCTATTCAAATTTTAAGAATGCAAATTGAAAATACTCGTATCGCTTAAATTGATTGAAATTTCGGGTTTAAATAATATTATTTAAATACCAGTCTGTAAAAATCTGTAATTTTACTACTGATATCGTTAAGTAGCGAGAAATCTCGGTTACTTTAACGAATTTGTTCTTCTCGTTTTTAAGTTAACAAATGTTTTCTTTAAGAAATATTTATTTATTTATTTACAGATGTGCAAACTTAATAAATTAAAAGTGTAAATATTATTTTACTTTGGCCTAACTTCAAGATATATTAACGACAAATATCAGTAAAAATGTAAAAACATCAAAGTTGAAATATTTTAAAAATGTTTAATATAATAAAAATTGTAAAAGTAATAATTATCACATTATATTTGTTAAAAAAAATATAAAATAAATTCGCTTTAAAGAATTTCAAGGTTTTCCTATATATATTCTTTTAAATTGTTTATAATATATTATTAAATTAATATAAATTAAATTAATATTAATATATATTATTAAAACAATGTTTAATGATTATTTAAATGTAAAATAAATTAATATGTATATCGTTACCTAAAACGCAAAAGGCCCTAACTAACCAAAAATAAAAATTGACTTTTTCATTGATTCTGGTGAATTGCATCAACACAAATGTCCACAACAAATTTTGGAATTTTTCGTCCAAAATTAGAGATTTTATTAACTAAAACCCCTATCTACCAAATAGTATACGATAAACGGTAATAGACATAACTAACAGTTTGCATTATATGCAACATTGTTACTTGTCGGAACCACTGGTAGGTTTTACAAGAAAAATAAAAGAACAATTAATTATAAACAGTTTAAGGTAATTTATCAATTTACCATTTTAAATAGTTTTTTGCTTCTCCTGTAAAATTTTCCAAATGTTAGATAGGGCCTTTTGTGTTTTAGGTAACGATATATTTATTAATACTAGAATAAAAACACACAAAAGTAAGTTTATTAAAAAAGGCAAATATTGGCGCATATTGTGTTGTTTAATTGCCGCACAAGAACCCAATAGATATTGGTACATTTTTGTTATTTTTATTGACGCGCGGTTGCATATCAAGAAGTCACATGCTTGCCGCACCAGGGTTGCATTTTATTGGTAAAAGTAAGCACAATATTGCACTCGATTTGTATAGGAGCCATCTGATTGTGTAGTCCTGGGTGTGAAAATTGGTGCATTGCGGCAATCGTGTGATCCCAGCTTTAGCCTTAGTTATACCCAGACGGGTGACCATTTCGGTTTTACTTCCTTAATAACTTTCTTCAATTTGTTTTAGTTAAAAGGAAATTTTTACTCTCTGAACAAATTGTTTTCTTTAAAAAACTGAAAAAAAATTTGTATGACGAAAGAAAGGCTTGCAATTTTTGTTGCTGCATTTTTTTTTAGTTTGCATTAGTGTCCAGATTATGAAATTATAGATTTGCAATTTTTGCATTTTTTCTTGTCTATGCCCTTCATCTTTTCATATTTTATATATAAATACAAATACACCTACAGCCAACATCAAGTTAAAAACTATGAGAATAACAAGCCAAACAGAATTGCCATTCATCCCTCTTACCATTAAACTCAAGAACTGCTCAAACAACAGTTGCAAGGCTGGACGGTAACAAACTACATTATCCAAAAACTTTAGAGTCTCTAGTTTGACTTCGTTATTCCGTTTTTTATAGTTACAAATATATAAAGGAATTTGGTTTAAATTTACAAATTCTACGTCACTTGAGAAGGCCCATAACAAACCGCAACAATTTCACCATAACAGTTTTTGTATAAAAGCATAAGTTTAATTAAAGACGGTTGTATATATTCAAAAAAAAAAAAAAAAAAAAAAAAAAAAAACAATTATTGTGGTATTATAATTTTAAACAATCAATACAAATCAGAAATATTAATTTATGTCGCAGTTAGATTTTAAGCTACGAGTATTTATATAACAAAATTGGAATTGTTGCGTTTTGTTCCGGCACATAGTATTTATTTCGTTTTGCTCTGAACCCTAAGGAAATATTGCGTTTTGATACGAACAAGGTTTGGAATTATGGCTTCTTCTTTGAATGACTTTATACTAACGGGTGGTAACATTTAAAGGGCCGTTGCTGAATGTTAACCACACCTAAACGTTTGGTTTAGTTCATATTTTGAACTTTAATGAATAAATGAAATTGAAAATTACAAAACTTATATAAATATATGAAATGAAAAGTAATGTCTATATTTTGGACTTTGAATATATACAAATGAAAATTACAAAACTTGTATAAATTTATAAAATGAAAAGTAAAGTCCATATTTTGGACATTGCATGTATACAAATGAAAATTTGAATTAATAGAAATTAAAATTGCAAGACTTATATAAATTAATGAAATTAAAATTAAAGTTTGTACTATGCTTTATTTAAATACTAATGAATAATAAAAAATAATTTTTATTATAATGAAATTAAAGTTCATGTTTTGAACTTTAATGAATAAATGGAATTGAAAGTTACAAAACTTATATAAATATATGAAATGAAAAGTAAAGCTAGATTGCAACGATAAAAATGGGGCAATTGCATTGTATGGCACTTGAACTATTTAAAGTTTGCCTTTTTGATAAACGACAATGGATTTTTGATGCCAATGTTATCTGTTAACATAGCAAGTGCAGGAAGATATCATCACCTGTACGCCGCGCTAGTTATTTATAAAAACATTATTTAATCACTTGTAAACGATTTTTGTCTGTGACTGTGAATGGTGTTCGCCATCGTTAGATGATAACGAACTTTTTATGGCCCGAATTGGAAGATATGAATGTGGGCGATATGTGGTTTCAATTGGCCGCCAAGATCATGTGATTTGACACCGTTGGACTTCTTTGTTTGGGGTTATTTGAAAGAAAAGGTGTACGTTGATAAGCCAGTAAAAATTCAAGAGGTAAATGATGAGATAATTCGGTACAATAACGGCATAGAACCTCAATTATTCCTCAGCGTCATCGAAAATGTGGACCATCGGATAGAGGTGTGCCGCCGAGGTCGCAGCGGCCATTAGGCCCATATTTTGTTATGCTTTATCAATAGTTTTAGAATATCTCTTTTTCTTTTCCAAACTAATTTCAACATCAAGCCACTTAGGAGGTGTTTTGCCTGGGTTTAGATAGGTAATGAGCTTTTCGATTCCCTCAACTTTACATTTATACATTACTCGATTCACAAATAACTTAATTTAAGCAGCATCTATTTACAATTCTTACCATTTGACAGTTATCTTAGAGTTACCATAAAAACATAATTTATTTATACCATTGTCTTTTCAAAAAGCTCACCTAATGATTTATTGCATAGATGTGGAATTGTGTCTTTTTGGTCTGAACCATTTTGACATTTAATTGCAGTGTATATATTGAGCTTTGGCATGTTTCATAATAATTGTTACATAGATTTGTATGGGTATAATAGGATTCAGTCAAAAAAAAAAAACATAAAACTCAAAAAGTGGAATTGTGGCATTTTGTTATGGACCTCCTCACTTTTAACATATACTTACACCAAACGTATCTTAGTTTTATGAATAAATATTTCCAAATTCATTCAAACATTAATTCAACTTCATTCGGTTAAATATTTTTAAATTCATTCATTTATTGTACTTAATTTTAAGCAACTTTTTTGCTTTTTTTTCGTTAAATCTTAAAGAGCTTAAACCACTTAAAGTTGATAAATTTTTAATATCAGTAACTTTGCCAAAAATAACAGAAGAGACAACACAGCAAACGAAGTAACACCGCCGCTAAAAGACAGCATCAGCAACAACAGCATCATCAAGAGAATCAATTTATTTACAAGGGAGAAATAATAAAGATTAAGTGGAAAACTTTTACCTTGAAACGGAAGATTTCATAACATAATTTTTGTTGTTTAGGGCTTAAATATTCGCTTACATTATTAGAACAGCCAAATGTGGAGATCTAAGCAAAACTGGCACACACATGCGTCATTTGGTCGTAAGGATAAACACCAACCATACTTAACTACAAAAGGCTGCTTTCAACACTGTAATTTTAAACTCTTATGTAAGTATCAGGGCAGACTGGAAATTTAGTTTGACAAATAGAACAGAACGGTATTCCCGAACTTTTTCATTGTTGAAGCTGCTTCTGTCGAACTGGCTGTTAGTTATTAAGTCTGTTTTGTAAAATCAATATGTACGAGTATAGCGTTCAACAACATGTGAAAATAATAAAATTAGTTTATCGAATTAAGTGTTCTCTTCTGGTAGTTTAGCGGACAAATTTTAGTCCCACAGTCTAGTTGGTAGTGAGCTAGTCTATCAATGCGGGGGTTAAAGGTTCGATTCCCGCCAGAGACTGTGGTCTCCTGCAGACAAGTATCGAGCTTTGCGGGATTAGCGTAAGAAAAAAGAGGGTCTGATCAATCAGTAAATAACCAACTTAGAACACCGAAGAGAACGCCGAAAACATTACCGCTGTCCGTTCAACAGAATCCAAGGCACTCGATTTCGCGACCATAACTTGGTAAACTTAGCGACGCTATGGGTTGCACTGCAATAAATTTACACAGAAAAAATTATCAGTAGTCTATTAGCAATTAAAAAAATTGTTCAAAAAGTTTTTCAATTTGATTAATGTGATAATTGAATCTATTATTTTTTTATTTGAAAGAAAATGAAAAATATAATTTTGATTTAATTATCATCTTAGTTGTTTTGAAAAAAATTTTAATTCAAATATTAATTAAATAACAAAAAATCTTAACTGATTTTTTCATATAAAATAAAATAATTTCAGCTTATAGAATAGTTGTTGGGAGTTGTCAAAACCTGAGATATATTTTTTAATTAAATTATGCAATATATTGTTTGAGACGACAAAGTTTTTTGATAATTTTTTTAATTAAAATTAAATATATAATTTATTGAAAAAAAAAAAAATATGCACAATTTTAAATTTTTATTAATCTTAAATCAATAGTTTAAGGAGATCTTATGAAAAAAATCTTTTAGAAAAATAATTTGATTCAAATGCTAAGGATTTAAGCGATTTTTTTCTTTAGTTTTGATTAAACTTTACTTATCATAGATTGTGCAGAAATCGAAAGCAACCCATAATACAGAATATATAATTTCTCAGTCCTTTTCCTGGATTTCTCTAAACATATAAAATCCTTCACTAGCCAGTAGAGTCCTGTTTTACCACTTCTAATTGTTTCAGTTAATTCCGTTAAAAGATTGATATGAAAGGATATGAGAAAAAACATATAACTAAACACACACATATAAAAAGTACGTGAAACAAAAACCTGTTGACAACCAACGCTTATTATATATTTAAATATTGGAAAAATATTTGTTAATGAGTGTTTCGTTTCAATACATAATTAAAAATACAAAAAATATGTTATAATACAACAAAAAATTAAAAATTTTGTTTCATCGGATAATCCACTGAAATTGACCGGTTTAATCGTTAACCAGAAATATCTAATTTAAAATTTAACGATCAGTTTATTGGGTAGTAATTAATTGGTTAACCGATTTACGGTGAACCGAATGAATACCCTAGTCAGTACATTGAAATTGCTAAAACTTGGATTGCGATCTCGATATAACCTCTAACACTCATAAATCGTGAGACAACTAAAAAAAGATAAATTTTATGTATAAATTAAAGGCTTTACAAAACTTCGTTCGGAAAAATTTGTAACCAACCAAATTTTTTTATTAAGACCAATTCCAAAAATTGCCTTGAGAATCTTTCATCTATTAAAAGTCTTAATATCGAGACAAAATTTGATAATAGTGAGCTGTATGTAAACATAGTGTAACCCCAAGACTCTTCTCTAGGATCCATACTGGCCAACTGCATTTAAACATAAACTTTAAAAATTTCGTAAGGTTGTTTCTGCAATTGGTCAACATAAGAGCTCATATATCGTCAATAATTGCCTTCAGTTCTACAAATCACATACTATCGGCACAATATCGGCAATTTTTGGTCTTTACAAATCGGCCCAAGGAACCATACCTCTAAAATGAAATGTGATGTTCCTTATTTTGACCCAAAGGCCAAATTTTGAAAAATCCCACTTTGACCAATTTAAAGTGCCCCGATCGAGTCTAAATGTATGATCGACCCCACTAACTTTGGAGGGCAGACCCACCCTTGTCACTTCGGCGATTTTAAAATAGAACCGCCCTAGTGTACACATTTTTTATCTATTTTTTTTAAAGAAAATTCTGCAAGGAAAACATCTGTCATGTTACTTGGTTAAGTATGAGTATTATTTAATTCCAATTTATTAATATGCATACGCCATGTGGTCCAACTAATAAATCAAACTTTTAAAAAAGCAATAAGCGAAAAAATAAGACTTTTTGTAAAACTACTAAAGGACACTTTTAGTGAACAAAATGTGACTTATTGTGAAAAAAGTCACGTCTCAAAGAGTTTATGCACGATCAACATAAGAGCAGACTAATAACACTGCGGAACAAAATTTAACTTTTTTTTGTGCGGCCGGGAACTTTGTGTAATTTTTTACTAATTTGAGGTCGCTGATTCCAAATCTAACCTTCATTTTTCTCTATCAGCTCCAGTTTTAGAGATATACCGTTATGTCCAAAATTAAGGCACTTTCAGCACATTATTGAAATAACATGAAAATGGTGCATCATATTCCCTTAAGAAAAAAAACCGAAATTCGCTAACAATATTATCTTTAAGACGTACTAACATTGTTTTAAATTTGGCCAGTAATTTCAGAGATATCGTTTGGACATAACGGTATATCTCTAAAACTGGAGCTGATAGAGAAAAATGAAGGTAAGATTTGGAATCAGCGACCTCAAATTAGTAAAAAAAATTACACAAAGTTTCAGACCGCAAAATGGCTGTTCCGCAGTGTAATCGATGCATTTGTGATCGAAAATTAAGAGCAAGGAGCAACGGTCATCATTGCCAAAGGGCGTAAAAACAACAAAATACGAAATTAAGTTTTCGATTGATTTTTATTTATTTTACTAAACTACATGTTCACAAAAAATTTAAGATCTATGCGATCAAAAATGGCGACTTTGTTGAAGAAATTCAAACGATAGGATATATTTAAAAAAATTTTATAACATACGTACTAAAAAATCCTTAAAAATTCACTTGTAAAAAAGATCGATTTTTCGACAAAAACTCGTCCAAATCCTCAGGAAAAACATTTTTGGAAGAAGTGCTTTCTCCATTGTTTTAAGTGTACCATTTCACCTTGGAATGGTTATATTTAAAAAAAATTAAATCAGCCGATACTAAAAAAAAAACCATAAAAAATAAAAGTTAAGAAAAAGTCCTCAAATTTAAATTGGGCGCCTCGAAAATGATTTTTGATATGTCGTAGTTTCATTCCTAAATAAATAAATTGACCCACCCTAATATATATAGACATATTTACTAGTGCGAAATTTTTCGAAAAGTTTAAGTCTATTCTGGTCTATAACGGACTTAATCAAAAAGTGTTTCATTTTTAAGTTAATCATTTTAAAGTTAGAGCCCTCCATATAGTCCGGCTTCGATGACTTGTTTTTTATATGTATGTAAAATATCTGTATATATTGTATATATCTAGTATAAATTCGAAAACTTTTCAATTTACTCTCGCACATTTAATAATATATGGTCTTAAATTTCCCTTGAAAAGAGATGAAATGCTTAAAGAGTAACAGGAATGTTTTTAAGAAGCAAGATAAATTACATAAAACTTACAAAAGCAACCTTTATTATTTTTAATCAAGTGGATTTTTTATTCAAACATATGAATTTCTCTTATGTCTTTTTGCATGAATATTTAAGCTTATTTAATTTAATTAATTTGTGTATGTATATTTACAAGAAAAATTTGTTATTGTGTAGACAACTTTCATTCTCATTTATGAAATTTTTGTTAAAGAAAGAAAAATAAGCACAAATTAAATTAAAAATGTGTAGGAATGGCCTCTGACCTCAAAAAAGCAAACAAGTTTTTGCATTCAGTCAAATTACACAGCCTAACAAAATGGAACTTTTTAAATTTTCTGAAAAAAAAAAAAAAAAAAATTTATCCTTAAGTATTTTCTCGAGCCCACAGCTTGAGTCATTATTCAAATTATTCTTCAACATACTACCCAACCATCTAAGCCGGCTGTTCTGTAATCTATGATACTGTATTTAACTTTTTCTATCTCTTCTGTGTGCTCACACATTGTACACAAATTTTACCAGATCCCAGTATTACTGGCATTCTGACTATCACGAAGTCAACTGTAATAATTCCTATCTTATTCCTTACACAACCGTGCCCCCTGCTTAAAAGTTAATAAGAACGGGATTCTTAAGCACCGGCCATAACGGCCGTGATACTCTACAAGGTGTTCTACTCTTCTATGCGCGATTAGTGTTGCCTAGAGTCAATTCCCTAATCTTCCCTTAATTAAGGCCCAGTGGAGGGCTGACTGCTCCTAAACAATTAAGCCTTATTTAGAAAGCCACTTCAATAAAGGCCTCGTGCTATATTCAGTTTAATTATAGGTATGTGAAATATTTACAATATACACAGAAAAGATTAAAAATTGTTTCTAATCACCAAATTTACAGAATCAAGCAAACAATTTGTTAACTAACAAGTTAGAATGTATAGTCGGTCAAGCCCGACCATATGATACTCTACACCACAGTATATAAAAAATTTTTGCAAGTCTACCTATTTGGGACCTAGTTTTGAAAAATTAATAGCTAATGTGGCTATATGAATTCAATTTGATAGATTCTGAGATGCAGAAATTGCCCACTTTCTCCCGTCGTGGTCCCATTTTTTGTTTCCAAAATGCATAGCTTATATATACATATATATATGGACATATTAGTAAAAACTATTATTACTAAGTACGCAGCAAAATATTTAAAAAGGCTTGAGTAGCACCCAAATCCACTAGCTCGAAATATTTTAAATGACAGTGGCCACTCTAGATTAAGGAGAAGAGATACTGCAGGACTCATCCGACGAGAAGACCGCTAAGCGTCTACATATGTGAACAGAAACCGTGAAGAGAAAAATTTTCGTCTAGCATTGGCAGGACAAAAATAAAGTATTAGTATAAGATTTGATTAATTATTCTTAGTTCATATTTAATATATGAAGATTCAATAAATAAATAATGAGAAAAAAATATATTAATATGGATCCTTTTTAAATTTCATTTAAATTGGTTTAAAAGTGGGCACAGAGACCCTTTGCCGAAAGGCAGCTTGTAGGGGGGCTATATGAAATTATGGACCGATTCGCCCCATTTTCTATAGGATTGGTTCTAAGCTAAAATGTTTATTAAATCAAAATTATATTTTTAATTTTTATTTTCTTTTTTCAACTAAAATCATAATTACGAAAATTATCGACAACTGGAATTGGTCAATGAAATTTCAAGATTATTCCGATCCCATTACACAAGTTAGAAATTCGTTCACTGCGGTGGATTGACATTTATCATTTAAAGATGCGCGGAGAGATCTTTTCGTTTTGCGTATTAAACAATTATTAGGAATGGGAAGCTAAACAGTTTGATATCCATTACTAAACACTGTGTGAAACAATTTAAGCAAAATAAATTAAAAATGTAAGAACAATCGAAATATGTCGGTTAATTACTAAGTAAAAGCGCAAAAAGAGCGAGAAAAACGAAATTTGAAAGTATTTAAGTAAGTTTTAGCATTTGTGCAATTAAATTTTGCATTCAAAATTTTGATTAAGCTGAAAAACTATCATTTTGCATTTCGGTATTTAGGATTTTTATAAAATTATTTTTAATTATTATTTATTTAAGCTTATGGTCTAGCTTTTATTTTTTAAAAAAGTTAATCTTTATTTTTATTTCGAATTATCGTAACTTCGTTGTGTTGCGTCTTCAGGACTGAAATTTTTTTTAAAAACAATTACATAAAAAAGAAATTTACAAAATTTCTTAAAATAAAAAATTTACAACATTTGAAAAAATTTTTATGCTAACAAAATATTTAAACATAATAATTTACAATGTGATAAGTAATATGTGGGAACAAAAAAAAATAATTAAATAAATAAACTATAAACGAGAATTGCTGGACATAAATCAGATCAGAAATAAAAACACAATATTACATTACAAAAAATAGCATTAGCAACCCACTGTGCTAGTTTAAATCATTATCCAGATTTTGAAAATTTAACAATTTTAAACACAGAGAGTAATTACAAGAGACGTTTTATGTTAGAAATTCTTCAAATAATAAAGGTTCCAAATTTATTAAGAATAAATTATAAGATAGGCACAGATATTGTAGCCCATAGTTAAAGACATTTAGTTAATAAAAATAAAAACGGAAACTAAATAAATTTATAAACTGTAATAGATTATGTTTAAATATATTGTTAGCATAAACATTTTTTCAAATGTTGTAAATTATTTATTTTAAGAAATTCTGTTAATTTGTTTTTTATGTAATTGTTTTTAAAAAAAATTTCAATCCTGAAGTCGTAAAAATAAAGATTAACTTTCTTATAAAATAAAAACTAAACCATAAGCTTAAATATGGTCGAATAATTTACAATAATTTTTATGAAAAGTTTTCAGTTTTTTTAGCCTTAAGTGAACTTCTTTTTTGTAATCTTTTTTAAATTTTGACTACAAACAAATGCACTCAAAAAGAAATTTCGTATAAAAGTCGATTAGTTTTAACTTAAGAAACGTCTTACCTGTTTTGTAAAATAAAAAATTAACATTGAGTGAATCTTAGAAAGGCCGTAATCATGTTGATTATACAAATTTTGTAAAAATGTTTGGCAATTCATGTTAATCGAACGAAATATGTCAAACAAATTTGTGCTGTAAACTGCTGAAAAAAAAATAATTTTGAAATTTTAGATTTTCTTTAACTTCAAGAAATAGACTGGTCTAAAATTTCTCTTTATAGAATCTTTTAAATCGGAGCGAAGCATAGAAATAAAATCGCTTGTATTTTGTTTATAGCAGGGGTATTGCAGGTCGCCTAAATTTTTTTAAATATTTCCAATTTTCTAAATTTTGTTTAAAATGAGATCCAAAAATGTATGTAGCTTTTAATCAAATTTAATACTGTAAATAAATTGTAAGCAAAAATCTTGAAAAATTTTAGCATTTTTTAAAATAATTTTTGGCATTTTCTGGCCTTGTCTAAAGCCTGGTACATTGTTCAACATTTCACGTGAAATGCTGTCAAAACTCATATAAAAAAAACTTGTGTGGAATTTCTATTAAATTATGTTGATAGAGTTGTGCTCTGTTTATTCTGAGAAAAAGATATGAAGTGTTTCTGGCAACATTTTTTTACAACAGCGAAATAATATAAGCAGCACTTAGTTCGCGTGGAATTTTAATCAAATGGAAAAAAAATTTAAACTTAATACGAGGGCGGATCAATAAGTCCCTGACTTTTTGAATGAAACACAGTTTTTTTTTACAAAAAGAAATTTATTTTTCAACATAATCTCCTTTAAGCTCAATACACTTAGTCCAACGTTTCTCCAATTTGTGTATCCTTTCCAAAAAAAAAGGACTTTTCGAGGTCCTTAAAAAAGGCATTTATTTGAACAATAATTTCAACGTTGGAGCTAAATCTCTTTCCACCGAGCCATTTCTTTAGGTTCGGAAATAGGAAATAGCAGGGAATATGGCGGATGAGGTCCAATTCGTAGCCCAATTCATGTAATTTTGCAATTGAGACTGAACACGTGTGCACCCGTGCATTATCTTGATGAAAAATAAATTTTTTCTTGGCCATATGGGGTCGTTTTTTTTAAATCCTCGTTAAATCGGTGGATAGTATTCGCCGTTTATTGTTTTTCCCTTTTTAAGGCTGACAAACTTACCTTGGCCTTCTTCGGAGCCCGTTTACCCGGAGAAACCCATTGTTAAGACTTTTGCTTGGTCTCCGGAGTGTTGTAATGGATCCATGTTTCATCCACAATTACAAAACGCCGCAAAAACTCATACGAATTGCGGTTTTTTTAAAAAAATCCTCGAGGTTGTATCCCTGCGGGAAATTTGTGTCAATTGCTCTTAAAGCCCTTATCCCGTGACCAGTGAATAAAATTTTATTATTAAAAGGAACGAATTGTGATAGGGGAAAACCAGACCCATCACTTAACTGGTGATAATGTGTTAAGAGTGTATGTAGTTGGTCCAGAGGAAAGGTAATTGTCACAAAAGTATTCATGTAACTGGATTTTGTGCGGGTAGTGGCTAGTTCTCTCTAGTTCTATTAGTTTATATGAAGGGGATCTATCATATTGACATGGCTCATTTGTGACAATATCTGCGACAGGCACTATTTTAACCGAAATTGGATGATTATTTCAGTGACCTGATACAAAGTTTCAAAAAGGTGCCATGTTAAAGAGACTTGTCACGAGACAAGTTTAGTGTTAGTTCCCTTTCCCGTAGGGATGTTTTGAACAGCTGCTAAACGCAAAGTAAATGAAGAAACTTGCTCAAAAGTTAACAGTAGTCTATTAACAGGTGGTACTTGATGGGAGCACTGTTGCGTTTCATGGAACAACGAAGGAAGTTCGAAAAGTCCCGGAATTATCGTTTTAGATGAAAAGCATAAATGTAGATAATCCATATATACTTAAATTTTTATTTAATTTTTTATTAAAAAAACACTCTTTAAGAAAATACATGTGGGTTTTGTTTACACACGCAAAACAATGTGCAAACTCGTGAGATAATTAACATTGATACATGTAAAATTTTTCGTATGAAATAATAGATGTTGCTCAATATTTTTTCTAAATTTGAACAGAGTTCTAGGCTTAATACAAGATTTAGCTGTTAACAATTTTAAGATCTGGACATACTGATAAGTATGTAATCAGTTCCTTTGAGTTATCTTAATCTCTCACCGCGTAGAACAATTTGCTTTATTTGTAGCCTTAATATACTTCAGTAAACACTTGAATCCACATTAGACCCTTTGGGCAGCGGAGCTTATGACTTTTTTTTAATAATCATAATGTTAGTACACAAATTTAAAAATGTTCAGTATTGCTGCTATTCAGGTGCAAACTTTGTAATTTCATTTAGAAGTGTGACAGTGTTTTTCTCTTTTATGGACGAGAATAGGTGATTTTATCAGTCAAATTTTAAATATCGTGCGGCACTAAGTTTCAATTTGGGTATTCGTATTTGTATTGGACGAATATTGCTTCAGATATTCGTATTCGTATTCGCGAATATTGAAAATTTATATTCGTAACATCACTAGTATATAGGCCACGGTCTTAGGCATATTAAAATGATGTCCAGAATGGGCTATGTACTTATGGAACCCAAGGTGAATTATAGATTAATCTTTACGAAATTTTCACGTGCGATTTAAACTCTAATGAATGCATTTCAGTCCAAACTCTACCTGAATAGGCATATTCGTTACTCTATATGTGGACTATAATAAATTGTGGACATGTATCGAAGATATTTTGCACTAAAATGCTTCCAACAGGTCTTGCGTAAAGAACTGCAAGAGGAAAGGAAAATAATTTTATTTGATAAATTTCTTTGTTAAACTTAAGTACTTTCACAGCTTAGTTATGCCATTCTCAAAACAACGAGCATTTTGTTAATGTAATTCTTGAATTAAAATTTTCAACTTTTTATTTAACTTAATTTTTTTAATTCTCTTTGTACAGGGTGTCCGCTGA
Source organism: Pollenia amentaria (assembly GCA_943735925.1). Classification (NCBI taxonomy): domain Eukaryota; kingdom Metazoa; phylum Arthropoda; class Insecta; order Diptera; family Polleniidae; genus Pollenia; species Pollenia amentaria. Next base: position 43,928,809 of record OX031009.1, read on the forward strand.
GAAGGTATACTACTGTGTTTGTCGGCTGCGTAAATGGTCTTGTTGAAGAAGCTCTTGTGTCAACTGAATCTTAAATGGAAACAAATGAAGTCCTTGTGCAAAATTGTGGCCAAAGTTGTTCTTTGAAGACAAAAATCTCATGAGCACGGCGTCGAGTTGAGGTTAATGGATTGCTTTGAACACTTTCTTGAGCAGCAGTAATGTTTTCAGCCGATCTTGCAGTACGTTATGGTTCATGCTTGGGCTTATCACCCTCTTTCTTCGAAATCATTCACTACACGATAAATAGTGCGTATTTTTGGCACGTTGTTTCTCCCAAAAATTTCACGTAACTTTCTCATCGTCACAGTAATCGATGATTGATTTTGCTAAAATGTATGTTTTAACAATTTAAACACGTTAAATTATCGAATATTTTCAATAATAAATTTGCCATGTGTCTACTTCACGACTGCCAAATATGAACTCTCAAGACTAATGTTTGCCAAAATGGCGGTATAATAAAATTTTCGACTGGAATTATCGAATAACATCATAAGCAAAAGTTTAATGATTATTTGCGAGCTTTAATTTTCTGACATTACGGTTTTATATTAGAATGGTAGAAACAGAGATCTGGTGGATAAATACTAGAACGGGATACTTACGGCCAGTGTCTTTTTGAGAAAAATACTGATCTTCTTGAGACAAAAACTTTTAGATATTAAACTTTAAGATCCGATTATAAATGCCAAAGATATAATGAAAAAATTAAAAAGGTTATCCCACGCTTGGCAAAAAAAATATATTAACCATAATTCCTTCCTTTATTATTCATGTACACTAATTAACATAATACACGACATACATTAAAGCCACAAAATTTCACACATAAAGATCAAACAGGATTATACAGGATACCAACAATACGCGAACACATTAAAGTAATAAAGTTAAGCCTTAAAAAGAAATTAGAATCACTAGTAAATGTCTGATTACAACACACTCTCAAACGCTAATACGATTTTCAAAGGAAAGAATTATTGTCACATTCTCAGCAATAAAAACAGGATTTACCGTCATACTGTTTTATTATTTGCACACACTTACACATATATACATATAAATACACACGAGTTTTCGTAATGATTCTTATGTTTAAAAAACTAATTCTCATGCATATGCCTTGTTAAAAAAACACGAGTGGAAAAGCGTAAAAAAAAATTTCTGTTTCTGATTACTCTGTTCCAGTTTGTGAAAAATGTGTAGCACACGCAAAGAAAAAACATGGTTGTGGGAAACTTATTCTTAGAGCAACATATTATGATAAGATTCATGTGTAGTATAATTTACTTCCTTATTATTAGGCAATATACTTTTTTACTTTATTTTATAAATAATATATTTATTGTAAACCTTACAAATCAACACCACCCTAATGTATTATTGATTATTGGAAATTTATTGGAAATGTAATTTTAAGCAACAACTATTTCATCAATAATTGTAGTTATTTTTAAATATAAACTAAGTGAAATTCAATAAACAGATCATTAAAAACATTGCCTTTAAACTCGGCACTTTTCTTCCTTTAATTCATGGCATATAAATCTGCCAGTAAAACCTTTGGGACACAAATCTGCCTTTATAAACACTTATGCCCGTGGCGTTAATTAGCGCCGGCAGAACTTTTTTTGAGATAAACACCGCACCCACCCTAAGAACACTACACATGATTGTAGTCAACATATTGCGATTATTATTGAATCATATTATGACCAAATATATTCGTAATATTACATCATAATATTTTTCCCTTAATCCTTATTTTTTTTTTATTACATCATATTATAATTTATATGCGCTCAAAATATGCCCTAAAAAATCCAAAATATGCATTAAAAAATAAAAAATATGCACTAAAAACTAAGAAAATTTCCATAAAAAAACTTTTTTTATTTTACTAAAAACAAAAATATAAAAAATTAGTATATTGTTATTCAAATATCTTTAAAAAACTAAAATAACTAATTTTTATTAGTTCAAATAAATAAGTACTGTTTTATAAAAGGAAAACGTTGTCTTGTACTTGAAGAATGCCAATGCATTTTGAAGAAATTTATTTTCAGATCCCACTTTGATTCCAGATCAGATCAAAAATATTTGAAATTTGTTTTATTTTTTTAAACCCTTATTATTTTTTTTTTTGCACAACATTTTGATTTTTTTTTTAATTTGTTGGGCTATTCTTCCTTCCACATTGTGAATTTTACTTTCTGCAATATCAATTAATTTGACTTGAGCATAAAGTGAACTAAATCCCTTCTAATTACTTAGTTATTGTTTCACCAATATATCCGTTATTGGAAAATACAAATGCTAATTGAATTCTGCTGTTATCGACATTTAATAGGAATTTCTTTTGGTTTTTTAATTGCACAATCATCGACATCAACAAGCTCTTCTAACATTCTTAAATTACTTGAAGTTTTTTGAATAGAATTCTGAAGCATTTAGCCAGGCCCCCATTTTGCTACTACTGTCTGCGGTGGAAGGGGAATCAAGGGAAACATTTCATTAAAAATTGCAATATTATCGAATTGGCTTCTAAATTTTCTGCAACGCGGTATAACCCATGTACTAAGCAAGTAGCTTGAAACCGTTTTGGATAAAATATTTAAACTCCATTAGAAACCTTCACTATGTCATTTACTGCATCGGCTTAAAATAAAAAATATTGTATTTTAAGCAAAGCTCCAAAAGAATTTATTTATTATTTAAAACATTTTTTTGGAAAGTTTTTTTTTTTGTGTACTTAAAATGTTTTTTAAGAACTTTTTTATAATATCCCTTTTTTATAAAAATCCCTTAAAACTGTAAAAATATACAAAAAAAAAATTTGTTTAAAACTTAAATATGCAAATATATGCATTTTCACTAATATATTCAACAATATGCAATAACAAATCGATGCCATTTTAACGCAAATTTATTGATTTGGAAAGATAATTGGTCGACATCGCTCTTACTATCGATAAAAAACATGAATTTGCATGGAAATCGCATCCCTTATTATCATATTAATCATAATAATTTTAAAAGTAATCATATTATTATCATGTTAATCATAATAATATATAGATTAAATCTAAAACCGAAAAATATTTATAATATATATTTATGCTTATCATAGATGGGCATTTTTCAGTACCAGTACTTTTTCAGTATTTTCTTTTTTTACTGATTATTGAAAAAAAAATCAGTATTCAGTAAATTTTACTGCTTACTGAAAACAAAAATCAGTATTCTTACGGATTTGTGTAAAAAAATGCAGTAATCAGTAACTTATCATTAGTTAATCGAAATAAGTGACTCCTCAACAATATTTTTATACCATCATTCCGTTGTCATTCCGTGTGAAACTTTTTTATTCTATATCTAAAAAGTATATGCATTCTGGCTCCTTGAGTAATTCTAAGTCGATTTAGCCGCTGAGACAGTTCAGCTATATAAGGTTTAATTTGCTTGGTTTTTAGGGTTTGGTATATATTGTATATTTTCAAATTGTTGGATAAAAATTTTTTAAATTTTTAAACGCAAACGATGTAGATACAGCGATATAAAAAAAAAAACAAATTAATATGTAGTTATAAAAATATGTAATTAAATTAAAGCAAAATAAAAAGACTAATTTTTCACAACACCGATTTTCATTTAAAAATTAGATATAGTTAGCTAGATTATTAAATCATTTTATGCTTTGTCGGTTACGATTATTTGACGCTAAGGGCTCGATATATTTATGCTTATTTACTTACTGGCAACCTTAACGTACAACTGTTACAGATATTTCACATCATAATATGATGCAACTTTAAACATAATATTTTTAAACTATTTTTGGCGTAGGTCGCAATTATTTATAAATTATTTTATAGAATTTTTATATTTTTTTCTCTAAAATAACACAAAACAATGATCAATATTCAATCAATATTAAAATTTTTTTTTGCATTGATATTTTATTTTGTGACACTTTACAATTTTTTTTTAATGTACCAACAATTTCTTTATTTCTTAATTTCTATAAACTTAGATTTTTAATGGGGTTTTTTTAAATCGTTTAACCACTGAATAACAAATTATTCGATAGGCATATGTAAAACAAACGACACAACTGATGAAAAATTATTTTTCAAATGGCGATAACAAAATATTATTAGAGTAAAGATATTTTGTTTGCATCTTAAACATATTATGAGTACACGCATATAAAGTTATCATGTTATGGCTATAGAATATCATTAAATGGTTGTAAGGAATATAATATATTTTCAAACTTATCATTTTTTAGTTGTTATAAAAATGATTATTTTTCAGTGAACTGTAGTGTGTTGGTCACATTTGTTCATTGTAGTGTGTTGGTCACATTGTGCATTGCTCAAAAATGCATTTGTTACACTTCAAAATAATATAAACAATAAGTATTCATGACCTACAAATTGTAACGGCGCGAGGAATCAAATTGCACAAATTATCAAAATTCAATAAGTACGAATTAGTAAAATGCTGAAGTAAGAATAACTTGCCACACTCTACGCTGAATGTAAATGTAAACAAATAGAATTTATAATTAGGTCATAAGTATAAATATGTAAAGATTTTATATTTAAGAATTCATATAAATAGCTGTAAGATGAATGAAAGAAATCAGAATAAATTGGATAATCAAAACGGCTTGTTAGCTGTAAAAATATTCTTTATTTTATTCTCTACAAAACTGCGGCTTATTAGCCATACCCAAGTGGCGTGCTCGCCTTAATAATAAGCAACCCATAATCCCTCAAATTAAAACATAACATCCTTCATTACAGAACCATACTTGAATTTATAGTTGCGATAAACTTTGACATGTTTACAGTGACTATAATATTGTTGATATTAACCCATATTCGGCCAAGAAAATTCAAACGTGATATTTTTAAAAATGTAAACTCTTTTTATAGTAATTTGGGTGTTCTGAATCCAAATCCGTTGTCGGCTTAAAGCTGCCTTATCCATGAGTCCCGGAAATGGGTTTTCGCAAGTGCGAACACTGGCTGCTATTTGACATGAATTTGCAATATCAACAAATTTTTGTTCATTTATAAAAATGTTAAAATTAAGATAATAACAATTGAGCAATGTTTCAAAATATATTTATTAGGGTAATAAAATAACAATGTCTTATTTTATATGAAATTTTTCAAAGCATTTTGGATGCAAATGCACTTTTTGCATTTATGGCACATCCATTTGATTGGTTTGCCTCATCCTTTAAGTTGGCACCTGCGAGGTTTCCTTTGTGGCTGAACTATTGGCATATGCTCCCCTACAATATTTGGCAATTGATAACGAACGCTTTTGTCGGATCTTTCCTGAGCGGATTCAGCATATGTTTGAGAGCTAAGTAGCAAAGCTTTGCTTACGCTTACTCTGAATTGTTTTTGAGATAACATATTTTTCTTGTATTCTTGTTTCAAGAAGCAGTTTTTCCAAGCATTAGTGAGTGAGGAGCTTAGCTCAGAAATAAATAAAGTCCAATACCACTTCTTTGCCAAGTGTTACTCCTTCAGTTCCTACGAAGGTGACAATGCCTAAAAGGCAACGTTCGGAGGAGGAAGCTGCAGCCGTGAAACAGCAATCAGGGACGAAACGTCCAAAAATTGCATCGAAATCGATGAATAATTCCTTCAGCGAGGTGGCAAAGGGTCACCTTGTGCGGGCTATCATCGACAGAAGTGTTGATAATGGTGCCATCTCTCATACCAAGTGGGACCTGGTGAAACAAAAATTAATGGGATTGTTCTGGACGATCCTCAAGGAGAATCCAGAGCCACCTCCTCAATGCGATGATGCTGGAGGACCCAAGTGAGCTGCCTCTCGATGGCTGCCCATGGAACCTAACCTAACCTATATTTATTCTGTAATTTGAGACGGAATTGTCGTAAAGGTCTACGCCCCCCCTCTCATTATTGTAGAAGTTGAGAAGCAATGGTTGTGGTACATTCTCGTATTTTTTTACATCCTTTTTCATCGCTTTACGCTGTGCATCGGTTCAATTTGTTCGAAGTTGGTGAGAACCGTTTTCTCTGCCCAACGACAAACCAACATAGAATGTGTTCTATCATATTGATAGTCACTTTCTCCCCGCTTCAGCTTTTTTCCTATGCGTAGTGGGGCTTTTGCAATTCGATTGGGTCGAACGGTTCGCGTGGCGCAAAACCTTTTTTCACTTAAAAGGCACATCAAATAATATGATTTGAAAAACTTGTCAAAATAAATTTGATAGATAATGGGATCTTTTGCAAATCCCAATAGTCTTAAAACTACCTCTGCACCCAAGCCAATTTGACGATCGTAGTTGTCACTCGAACCAGAATATGGTATACTACTAAACAAATATCCCCCACTCGAACACAAAGACCAAATCTTGTACCCAAAACTAATTGGTTTTTTCCTGATATATAATTGTGGCTAGTTGCGTGACAGGGGATTCTGTTTTTCTTTATTATCAGCACAGCTTTAAAACAATATTGTATCAAAGAAGCGTATTCTCCAAATAGCAGCCAATGTTCGCGCTTGCGAACAGTGAAACAAACAGCTATAATTTAGTAGAAATATTATTTTTTATTTAGGTTTTTTATTTATGTTTGGTAATTTTAATTATTTAGACAAATTCTCTTTATTTAGTTTGAGCATTTTTTAGCAATTTATGTTTTTTTGCAGTTACATAAAAATCTTCCTAAAAAGCGTCCCCAAAAATACCTCTGCAGGCAAAATATAAAACACATTTTTTAATATTTTTATAACCGCTAATTAAAATTAAGACTTTATATCAAATAATGAAAACATTAAATTGTAACAAATAAATGTACAAAACTTTGTAACTTGTCAATCAAATTCAGTAAATTTACTGTTCGCAAGTACGAACAGTGGCCGAAAATGGGTTAAATAAAAATAACAATATTTTATGTACGACAACAAGATATTGTTAAAATGAAATTGGTGTAGTTGCCGCAACCATGCCCAACCATATTTTTTCTCTGCGTGCAGCATCTTTTATTTCATACGAAACATTTGACATGTATCGATGTTACCTTTTTCACGAGTTTGCACAATTTGACGTTTTTAATTTTTCAAATTATGCGACATTGTTTTGCGTATGTAAACAAAACACATACGTATTTTACTGAAAATATTTTTTTAAATAAAAATAAAGAAAATATGGATGAAAAACTGTCACCCGTTGTGTTATTTATGTTTTTCTTTTCTCATTTAATTTTAAGTTTAAGCTGTTTTCCATTTGCTTATGGTTAATAAAGCAGTGAGTGCTTAAACGTTGGTTAAGTTGATATAAACTGAACTAAATATACATGTAGCTTAAACTCAACAGTTGTCAATCAGTGTCTCATGTATTATATCGTTAGCTAAAATGCAAAAAGGCGTAACTAACAAAAAATTCAAAATCGAGTTTGTGATTGATTATTATGAATGCCATTATTCTACATGTCTTGACAAAGTTGTACACTTCTGCGATCAAAAATTACGCTTTTATTAACAAAAAATAAAGGGGGCGTCACTACAGATGTGTTAAATGTGATAAATTTAAAACGACGCAATTACAACAAAATAAAATGAAATGGCCTTCTTTGAAATTTTTTTAAAGAATTTCATGGACGACTAATCAATGCATAGTTTTCTTATGAGAGAAAAACCTTCGTTAAAAATGTTTATAGTTTTAATTTTACAAAGGTTTTTGCTTCTCCTGTAATGTTTAAGTAAGTTACGCTTTTTGCATTTTAGCTAACGATATGTGATTTAAAAAGTAACATGTGGCAGCACTACGTTAAATGTTGTCAAATTGATATGGTCTGCACTGGTAGTTTAAACGCCAAATTTTATGCATTTAAAGATGTTAAATATCTTTAGTGATTTATAAATATGTTGGTTTAAATACATTTTAAAAACAAAAAAAGAGTTCAACTTACTCCGATTTATTAGCCCTTGTAGTATCACGTGATAAAGTGCAGCTTTTATTATTTAGCAGTTGTAAAAAAATATTGCCAGAAACAGTTCGTAACTTTTTCACAAATTGAACAGAGTACAACTCTATTAACATAATGTCATAGAAACTCCGCAGCAGTTTTTTTTCCATATGAGTTTTGACAGCATTTTACGTGACATGTTGAACAGAGTAACAGGCTTAAGACGAAATAAATATTTTTTGCAAAAAAAAAAAATATATTAAAATTGCTGTAAATGTGAAGCAAATGTATCGGATACTTTTTTAGCTGCATGGGAACTGTCGATATCGATAACTCCAGTTTGCCAGCTAAGAATGTAAAACTGTGTTGACATTTCTGTTCAGAAAGGCTTGACAAGGCATCATGAATCGTTAAAAGCTAGAACAACGCTTCCTTATTGTAGAAATCAACTTTGAAAAAAAAGGTCTGTTCGCGAATTTCACAGAGCACTTCGTCCATGCTACGACACTAAATTCTGGTAAATTGGCTACGTTATTATGCAAAATGGCCGTATTTGAAGCGAAGAGAGTTATCAAGCTATTAACGAATCACTATTAAATCCATTTAAACTGACTTTTGCTGCGGTTTACACATTCTGTCGCAACGAGCAAGGAGCTGCTGTTACGGTAAATGGTGATCGCTATCGAGCCATGCTGAATGAATTTCTGCTTCCAAAAATTAATCAGCAAACTATCAACGACATGTGGTTCCAGCAAGGTTCCAAATTAACATACAACGCGCTTAACAATCGATTTATTACAAAATTAATTTGGTGACAGTTTAATTTTCAGAAGTAGGTAGTCCTGTTCACTAGCGCCCTCGTTTGTGTCACTTAACGTCTCCAGATTTTTTTTTATGGGGCTATGTTGGCTTATGCCGACAAACCACCAACTCTTAAACCATTTGACGCCAATACTCAAGCTACCATTGACGCCATATGGGCAAAATTCACATGATATAATATGCCATCTTACTCGTATCCGCGGCAGACATATGCTGGAAATTATATCTAAAAAATACATGCCATGAAATTATTTACCAAATTATAATAAAATAATTTCATTCCAACAATATGTCTAGAAGGGCATTAGGCCAACCATTAAACTTAAGAAATGTAAAAAATTTTAGTGTGCATTCTGCATCGAATAGTGAATTTTCATGTATTTTGCTCCAATCACCAAACTTACACCAAATTCATAATATCAAGCAAACAATTAGTTGATTTTGCACCTATTACCAAAATGATTGTATTGATTACAAAAAATTGTAAAATTTTGAATATTTTTTCAAAAGTAAATGATATTTTTAATTTTAATTAAAAAAATGATCAAAAAATTTTGCCATTTCAAACAATGTGTAACTGCCGTATTCATAAAAAATAAAATAGATTTCAAACGTATTTTAAAAACAAATTTCCATACAAATTTTCCTTAAAATAGATTTCATATCCAATTTATTTTTTTATGAATACGGCCGTAAATATACTTAATTAAATATTGACAATTCCCAACAACAATTCTACATGTCTAAATTATTTTATTTTAAACGAAAAAAGTCAATAAAGATTTTTTGTTATTCAATTAAAATTAAAATTTAATTGAAAATTTTTTTCAAAACAACTAAAGTGTTAATTAAATCAAAATTAAATTTTTAATTTGCTTTCAACTAAAAACATAATTGATTCAATTATCACATTAATTAAATTTGAATACTTTTTAAACCATTTTTTTAATTGATAAAACAGTTCTGCGTAACCGGGTGCCCATGTGTCCACTAGCAATTTTAAACGTTTCTACCTGCAACATTAATACTAACAGAGTATTTAAACTTTGGATCCAGGATATGCAAGTCTTTTAGAGTCGTTTTATTAACAATTTATACGGTTCCCTTACTATAAGCTTACAAAGACAACACCTACGCAAACACATAACCGGGGTACCCGTGTACACAACAGTTTTTATATGAAAAAAATGATAAAATATGAGGCAGTTCAATGATATTTTTAAAAAATATATTAAATTATGTTATTACGTTTTCTAAATTTTTAATTGAAGGATTTTTAGATAAAAATTTGTTTTTGTGAAGGTAAAAATTACAATGGGGTATAAATGTACCCCGGTTATAAAAGGTTGTTTGCCTACGGTATGTGTGTTGATTTATAGTTTGGATTAATTTTTTTTTTATTATAATTAATAAACAATTAAAAATTGTATCAAATATAAAAAAAATATTTAATTAATTTGTTAGATTTTGATTAAACGGGGTTGAAATCAAATAGTTTTTGCTGTAAACCTGAAAATAACACTGTGCATGAAATTTACACTTTTTTTCGTGACAAGCTGGGCACCTGGCGTTTTAACATAATTCGGGTGCGCTGAATCCAGTGGTGCCCGCGGTTTTTTCAGATTGGCTCCGGTTTTCGAGATATACCGTTATTTCAAAAATGGAGGAGGTTGCACAACATATGTTCGCGTAACTCAAAAACGCTTTAAAATTTCCTTTAAGAAAAGTAAAACTTCTTTTTAATATCCGTAGTCGTTTTAGAAACATCATTTTTTTTTTGGAAAAAAAATAATTTTTTTTATCAAAATTTCGAAATTTTTGTTTTTTAAAAATTCATTAAAAATTAAAAAATGCAGCTAGGCTTCTAATTTTTTGCAGACATATAAAAAACGAAGTTGCAAACAAAACAAGCCATAAATGATTAAAATCTGTAAGCAATATATGATTTTATTCACAAAAGTCGGCAAATTTTAATTAATTTAAGAATTTCATAAAACGCCCCCCTAAGGGATGATGATAAACGGAAAGTATAATTTGAGCAAATGTTAAGACCAAAAAAATAATGGAGGTCATTCATACATTTTATTCAACTAGGGGCGACTTCTGGGAATTTATAGGACTTTTTCTCCAATATATTTCTAGTCGGCATTGAACATTTTGTATGGAAGCCCCCTTAAGGAATGGAGATAGCGGGTGGGTATGTTAGAAATAAATAATTGAGATGAAAAATAAAGTGGGGTCATACATTTGACCCATCTAGGGGCATCCTAGGTACTGCAGGGGCCAAATTTAAGAATTTAATTAAACGGCCATATTTGTATGGAGGTCGGTCACACATTTTTCCCCCTAGGAGTGAATCCTAGGCCTTAGAAACAAATGATGGGAATGAAAAATAAAGTTGCGCTGGTCATACATTTGGCCCGTCTAGGGGCATCTCAGGCGCTGCAGGTATAAGTGAAATTTTTTTATTTTTAATAATAACCAAACTTAAAAATCTTAAAACATTTATTTTTGTTGTTAATTAGTTAAAGTTAATGTTTTTATTTAGAAATTTTTTCTTCTTCCTCCTGCAGATTCCAACAAATATCCCCTAATAGCGAATTTAGTTGTTTGCCGCTATACATACCAGTGTTCGAGCCTGGCTGTTACTGGGTGAAATCTCTCGCCATGTTCATCAGACTCGGCTGGTGATTGTTCATTAAATTTTTCGGCATGGTAATGCAAAAAATGTATTTTCAATGACATTCTAACGTTTAAGTTTTGAAATGCGGTTAGCATATTTTTGATTAAAATTCGCCAGTTTTCAGGCCGATGATTTCCTAATACATTTTCTATTACTGGTTTCACACAATTACAGGCCAATAGCTCGATATAATTCAATGAAACCTCAAATTGATGGTCCTTCATAAGACGACGAATGTCCGGTCCATTAAGAATTCCTGTAAAATAACAACATTATGATATGAAATATAAATCTTATTTAATATAGTTAGAGTACATACCTTCTTTTACTTTCATGCCGCTTAATCGTGGAATAAATCGGCGCAATTCGGTAAAAGCAACACCATCTGGGTTCAATGTTTTTATTAAATTTTTTACAATACCCAGTTTGATGTGGAGTGGAGGAAGCAAAATCTTTTCCTTCGGTACAGGTGTAATTCAATAACATTATTTATATGCAATCTGCTTTCCTCACGTAAAGCCCAATCCCGTGTATTGTACTGGTCGCCATCGAAACGCGTATAGATTGTATAGATTGCATGACTCTTAAAAGAGCTACCACTTTTAAATCTGCGCATATTTTCCACTTGTGGTCTTCATATTTAATTAACTGTATTATTTTTTTCATTGATGCGTATGTCTCTTTAGTATTTGTGCTTAGTGCTATGGGAATAGGACTTTTTAAATGAGTGATATGTGGCAAAACTGCTTTTAAGCTACTTTTGGAATAATCAATGAATAAGCTCCATGTCAGTACAATACGCGATAGAATTATTTTCAATAGATTTAAAAAAAGTCGTTAATCGTCTATGGCGACTGATAGCCCCGTATTTTTGTACAGCTGGTGCTAAAATATTAGCTCGTTTTAACTCTTTTGTCAAGAGAATGCTTTGTGTTTGAGATAATTTAAGACACCGTACCTAGTGGTATATAATGTATGACCGACCTCAATTAATTTTTTATCCTTAACATTTTTTAGAGACATACTTGCCCCATATCCACTTCTTAGGGGGCTCCCATAAAAATATTGCGTTTTATAAAATTCTTAAATTAATTAAAATTTGCCGACTTTTGTGAATAAAATCAAAAGTTGCTAACAGATTTTAATAATTTATGGCTTGTTTTGTTTGCAAGCTGCATTTCTTAATTTTTTATAAATTTTTAAAAAACAAAAATATCGAAATTTTGATAAAAAAAAGGTATTATGTTTCTAAAACGACTATGGATATTAGAAAGAAATTTTTTTTTTCTTAAACCACCTCCATTTTCGAAATAACGGTATATTTCGAAAACCAGAGCCAATCTTAAAAAACCGCGGGCACCACTGGATTCAGCGTACCTAAGTTATGTTAAAACGCCATGTGCCCGGCTTGTCTGTTTTTTCAACTAGCATAGTGTAATTAAACATTATAATGGGGTAAAAGACTCGGTACATCTCCCAATTTCAAAGTCCTTGCAATACAACCTGCTTCCTCGTAAGGGATAGGGGTAAGCTTAATAATCTTTAAACTTTTCCCTTACAACCTGCTTCTCCGTAACTGATAAAGGTAAGCTTTTAATTTTTGTTTGGCTTGCATTATTACAAAAATCATTTAAATGGTATTCGCTTATTTCCTGCTTCTCGGTAAGCCTTAATAGTAAGCGGCTACAGCAGTAATGTCCCTTTTTAGCTTCCAAAAGTCTAAAAATGTTTACTGGGATGTTTGCAACTTCTTAATCAAATTGAGTTCCACAAAAGTTAAAAAGAAAAATTAAAGAGGACAGTGACGCAAACGAAATGTTCGGGTCCTAGATTTGATTTGTGAACGGGTTTATGAAAAAAAAACAATTTTGATATATTTGAAATTTAGTGTGCGATATGTATGTACATAGATATTTATTTTTTCCTTTTAGTCGAAACAAATATTTCTTTTAGAAAACAATCTTTTTAAAGTTAACAGCACATAATCTTTCAAACTTCAAGATAATTTATAAATGTTCCTTTATGTAACCACTTCAAATGACTTGCTTTTGATACGTTCAAAACACGACCCAAAGAAAAATAAACAAAGAAAAACTCATTGTAAGGAAAGTGGGAAAACTTCCAAAGAAAAATTTAATGGAAAGCAACAAATCGCTGGCAATAAATCAATAAATTTTTCCTAGCACTTGCGTGTGTTAAGTTTTATATTTTTCTGCGAAAAGTCGCAAAGAACGGAGAAATAAATTGTTCGAAGAAAGCAACTTAAGCGACCATTTAACAAATTTTATGCGATTTACTAACATTTATTGTGACGTTTTTCTGTTACGTTATGGGTATCCATAAATTGTTAGTTTTTGTTGGCAGTTAATGGGCTTTAAGGGCAGATAATATGTAGATGTGCAAGTTAATGTGAAATTTTATTCGCTAAAAAAGATTGTTTTGTTTAATTATTTTTACAACTCAATATTTTAAGGAAATAAATATTTCTTAAAATATTTTGTCCATTTAACAGTGATACAGAATTAAAGTCCTAATCAATTTTTATAATATGATTGAATTTATTTATAGCCAATTTACACTACAACGAAATCTAGTACTTTCGAGATTTCGAGCCAAATGTAGTTGTTTTTGTCTATATTTCCCGTACAAAACAAAATCTACTCCGTGACTAGATTTTGACGAAATCTATTCGAAATCTAGTAGTACGTAGTGATGCAACTATGTTTTTCCCCATATAACACTAAAAACTACTTCCCTGCATAAGAAAAAAATGACATTTTAACAAAAAACAAGACAAAAATAATAATAGCTGCTTGTTAAAATTGTTAAAAAATTTAAACATATCGTAAAATAGTAAAAAAAAATGCAAATGACAAATAATATTGATAAAATAAATGAAAATGATTATAAAGAAAATGTTATGCAAATTTTTAAATGCCTATTTCTTTATATGTAAGTATGTGTTACACAAAAAACTTTCAGTCGGCGGTTTTTGTTGTGAAAACCAATGTCAAACAATTATAATGTAAACGAACTAGATTTGGAGGAAGATTTCAAATGAAATCTACTAGATTTCAATGTAATGTAAATGCCCTATTAAATAAATTTAATGGAATATTATTTCCCATTTTTCCAATAATCGCAGCAAAGTATTGAGAAACTTATGGCCAATTTCACCAATTTATTTATATATCAATTAATGTTTAAAATCCGTTTAAATGTCAAGGGAAAAAAATTTTATGAAAAACTATGCATCAGTATATTATTCACAAGCTTTAAGCAGCCAAAGATCTAATGGATATCTTAAGGAGATAAAGAGGCGATATATTATTAAAACACGTATAGGCTCTTAGCAATGCATCGTCAACCTTAGGGATTGATATGACATTAAAACTTGTTGCAAATAAGAAAAAATAAAACCAAAGGCGTAATTAAAAGGCTATTCATTTAATCGGGGCAGAAAATGTACCCCCACCCCCCACTAAAATGAATGTGTGAATACTAAAATTAAAGTTATCATTAGAAAACCTCTTTCCGAAGACCTTAGATAAAGATACTAGGACCGCCAAGTGTCCGAAATTGGACCACATGACATTTGCAGTATACAAAACCTCTTATGAACGTATGGAATATGCAATTTTTATTTAAAAGGGCTACCTAAATTTAAGAAAGTAACAAATGTCTTTTCATCTATCCTTTTATACGTTATTATTAAAGCATTTATTTACTATTTTTAAAATGTGTATGTGGCCTGTTCTTAGAAATAAAATGAACAAAATAAAATTGAAACAAAAATAAAAAATATATATTTCTGAACGAAATTTTTTATCTTATTTTCATTAACAAAAAAATTTTTGTATGTGCGTGCTTGCAAGCAAATTTAAAACACTTTAATCCTAGAAATTTAGAAAAAAATTCTATTGTGCATATCTACACAAAAATACCTTTATATGCGGATATTCGTTGCCTGAGAGCGGTATTTCTGCTTGGTATTTCTGAATTGGGTCTTGTAGCTCATGACGATTTCCAATAGAAAAAACTTCGCAAAGAAAACGAAAAAATAACTTAACGTGCTTTACCAGTGTTAAAGCATATATGTAATTTACCATCACAATTTACAAAAATTAAAGCTTCTTCCAATAGGGCGAATACTTTTGCGCCACCTTGTACATATTTGCGTTGTATATGTGTGGTTTATTGTAAAAGTGGTGTAACTCCATATTTTTAATAAAAACATATTTTTTTAGAATAGTATCACATTTAGTCATATCTTTCGTAGTAACAGTGAAGCAACTGCAATATTTGCACCAAAACCCCATAGATGTCGTTACTTGTTTACTCGCAGAACTAAAACTGCAAAATATTCACTATAAAAGTGAAGTAAATGCTCGTTTTCTCGAAATTTAATTACAATGAGATAATTCACTGTTACAATGAACGACACATATGTAGCTCCTTGTTAACATTTTAAAATCCCAGTATCAATTGATGACATAAATATCATATAATATTGTATCCTTATCCAAATAAAGAGTTTATTCAAGTGTAAAACTTTATAGCAATATTATTTTTTAAAACGTCGTAAAATTTTTGAAGGGTTAATTTCAACTTTCATAACTCTTATAAGGTTACTTAAAAGTTTCTTAGTAGAATTCTATATATACCACGAGTGAGAAGGCTATAGGTTTGGCCGTGGCGAATGTATGATACCCACCATTTGTAGCTCAAATAAAATGATAGAAAAACTGTAAAACACAGTATGTGGAAAATAATTTTAGCCATAAACTAAAAGTTAAAGGTAATATTGCTTAAAATTTATAAGTACCTTTAAAAGTTTTAGCAAATTTTGAATAAGCAATAAACTTTATTTTAAATTTTTTGATGTAATTTATTCGTGAATTTCTCCCCATTAAAACCGCAAACATGAATTATGATTTTCCAACTTAAATAACAATATGCTAATGCATCCTAACATAGAAACCAGCAAACGTACATATCACTTTGTGTACAATGTGTATACAGTAGAGTTTCTCAGTTAATCCAAAACGTAAAAGCGAATAAACGCACCTTTTATTCGTATTCGCACAAAATTTTGATTGGATAACGATTAAAGTTTCAACATAACGAGCCTTTGCTGCAATAGAGTCATAACTCAATAAACCTGATTTTTAAGCTAATGTATTTAACCCTCTGCGACTGCCGTAGATCGCTAACAGACACCAATGAGAGAAAAAAGAGATTTTTCCGTTCTTTTTCAAACATCGGCTCTTACGCATTCAGTACCTTCTTAATACGTTTTCATCTGTACGTTAAAGTGACGACGGTGTGTGAGAGACAACAACATAAATATTTTTGTTATATTTTTTTAGTGTCTCCTAAACAATACGACAATAAAATTGTTTCAATATTTAATATCTTTTTTTATTTCCATTTTGGGGTCGCTCTTATACAAAACAAATTTTTAATAGTTCTAAGAGAACATCATCTGAAAATTTTAAAAGCCGCGAAGAGCAGATTCTGAGCTTTAGATCACACGTATCCGTGCTACAATGTCTAGTTCAATGCACTAGATTAAATCAGTTGTATTTTTATATTTAACCATTAAAATTTTCTCATTTTTTCTATACTATATAGCTCAGATGTGAGCTCAATCTAGTGTAAAATTTGTAAAAAGCAAATACGAAATTTAAAATTTTTTTTTGGTTTTTGTATATATAAAAGTTCTTTAGGGCAATTTTGTGCCATGCCATTAAATGTGGTTTAAATTTAATTGTCGTTTTTTCTCAAAAATAAATTACAGCAAAGAACAAGCTATAACATAAATTTAAATTAAAAAATAATTTTAGAAGGTTTACAAACCAGAACTTGGAAGATATAAGATATAATATGGTATCTAGCGTACTGCTACGTCATTGGAATTGTTATTAAAAAGTCACGTCAGTCGCAGAGGCTTATTTCTTTAATTCCCAGTGGAACATAGGGCCGCCTATTAGCTAATAATTTAGAGTTAATCACCGTATCGCTTCTTAATATTGTGTGAAATTTTCATACAAATTTCTTATATTTTAAGGTGTTAGAATATTCAAAATTGAGTTACGACTCTATTGCAGCAAAGGCTCGATATTTAAAAATATTTATTTGACTAAAATTCTTTCTGTTGAAGGAAAGGAATTTTCACTTTGTTCCGAGTAAATCTAGTAAATTATGTACTTCTGATTCCAAAATGTGAGCTAAAGGGACTTACTATCCTATTCACTGGGCACTGAGGTCTTAGATACCATCAGTTTATATACAGTTATGGCAGCAATATAGATTTTGCGAAATTCAACTTTCTTAGTAACAAGATTTAAAAAAAACCGATTCATTTGATGTACATATGTATCTGGCAGAATAATTCTCTTCGTACGTATCCTAGATCTGTGAATGTCGTGGCTGCAAAAAATTTCGCAGAGTATACAGTTTTTTCATCGGAGCACTACACATTCGTCATCGTTGTACAGAGTGTGGTGGTAATACCGAATGATGGATATGCGAGGCAAATTTGCATCTAGGACTACCACAATGGTGTTGGTCCACATGATTCTAAAATAACAAAAACTTTTAATTTCTTACAAATAAATTTGTAAGATATATGTGTTCTTCACAGAAGTCTGATTATCAGATTATATGGTTATATAGTAATATTTAAAGCAAAAAATACTTTTAAAAAAATAAATAAATGTATTTTGCTTTTATTAACATAACCTTCATACCTTAATAACCCGATAAGCAGCTTTCATGTACAATCAAATAGATTCGCCTTTGCTATGATTTGTTTGCTCTCTTAATTTTTAGGGTATTTAAATACCCATTATGCCGAAATGGTCCAAACTTGGAAAACTTTTCCTTGAGAACCACAGGACCGTCTGCTTAATTTATTTACAAACTTTTTTATATGCAATGGCACTTAAAGAATCTAGTCTGGATCAACCAAAGTTTCAATTTAATTTTTTCCATTTTATTATAAAATGTTGTGATCCCGCTTGGCTATACTAATCGCAAAAAGATTAACAATATTTTCTAATATAAGTCTAATGTAGGTAGGTAGATAGAAAGGCTGAAGTAAAGTCTCCTTCACACCTTCACCCAGAGACCAATATGGTCCATTGTGATGCCTTGTTAAGATATAGATAGATGGAAAGTAGGTAAAATAAATAGCGAAAGCATAGAAAAGATAAAAGTGATAGATTAGAGTTAGATAAGTGATAGAAGATATCGGAACAAACCCGAGATAAAACCCCACTCAACACAAATCCACCCTGTGTGCGGCTAGCTCCCAGTCTCCTGCCGCGTAGCCAGGCCATCCGTATTACGAATTCTATCACACTCTCGAGTCCACAAGACGTCCCATAATTCGCATAATAATCTGCTGCCCAGCCACCTCAGCCTGCTGCCCTGTAGCCTGGGACAGTGCCACAGAATGTGCTTGACTGTCTCTAACTCATCCGTATCCTCACACAACCCGCACATATCCGACATTTCGGATCCCATCCTCATCGCCATCCTGCATATCATGCAGTGGCCCGTAATAATTCCTATCATGGTCCTAACGCAGACCCTACTCCTGCCCAGCAGCGACTCCGAATCGGACTTCCTAAGCACCGGCCACAACGTCCGTGATACCCGGCAGTCCGTTTAGTTCCCCCAGGCCCGATTGGTCGCGCCCAGAATCCATTCCCTGATCTACAAGTCTTATAACTTCATAAGTTTTTAAAGTTAGCAATACGAGCGAGGGGCAAAGGCGGCAACGTACTTTCATTGTACAATTTAACTGTTTTTGATATATTTTTTGAGAATAATTAGTATTTCGGTTATTTTATTGAACTGTTAATGGTTTTTAATCCAAATTTTGATATTTTAATCAGGCGTAAGTTTATTGAATCTAATTTTCATTAAATTATTTTTATGAAGAAAGGAATTTTACAACATGAAATTAATTAAAATTTGTCGATAATTTTTCATTCTTGACTGAGCTGGGAATTGAACCCAGGTTTTCACGGACAGTTTGCCCATACTAGTTTCGATTGTAATCACACAATCTCTTCAGTGGAGTTTGCCGTTTAGCTCTCACCATTGACGACGGATGACGTCAGTGGCGGTGAGAGCTATAGATCGAAATTTGCTTTGAATGAATGATTACCTATTTACTCACCAAAAATTGAGTCTTATTTTAAGGGACATAACATAACTTCGAGTTATCTAAAATGTTACAATTCCATTTATTTACATAGCCATTTAAGCTAAAGTGTGCGAAAATGTATTATCAGACCTAACAAATAGGTATATGACGTATCCAAAAAAGCGTGACTAGCAAATTTATAAAACTTTAGTTTTATTTTTAAACAATTTCTATTGACTTACTTAATTAACTTTATTTTTATGAATGTAATTAAGAAACCGGTAAATGCTGTTTGATCTAGAAAAACATTTTGCAAAAGCAAATGATTTCTTAATTAGAGTAGTGGTTACGTGTAGAAAGTTAAGAATTTAATAGCTTTAGAAATGAAAAAAGTTTTCGAATGATATTTAACCATGATTTTGAAAATAAATTTAAGAAAGTTGGAAACATAGCTCTGACGTGAGTAACTTAATAATGAATTGCCAAGTAAAACCAATACCAAAACAACCGAATACTATTAAATCAGTTGTAACAAACTATAGAAATGCCAATCTTAAGTTATTCACCTCTAAAAAACCCGATGTATGACTTCTTACAAAAAGACATAAGCAGTTGCTTAGAAGACTCACTTTCGAAATTAAAAGGAAAACCTGTTTTTAACCTAATTAAGCTCTTTTAAAGTTATATATTTTATATTAAAAACAAAACAAAACAAAGCAAAAAACTTGACTGGTCCCATTTCAAGATCTCAAACCGCCGCTTCGTGGATTTAATTGTCTAACGCTTGGGTACGTTCGTAAATAATCACTGCGCTGCATCAGTGATCAAATGTTTATGTTAACTGTTTATATATATTTATTGAGCAAAAAAAAGTGACAAAAAAAATCATATTCTTGGGACCAAATAAAAAAATTTGCCCAAGGAAACATACCTCTAAAATGAATTCTGATGTGTCTTATTTACACCCAAAAGTCAAATTTAGAAAAATCCCACTTTAACCCATGTGTAGTTCTGTGTTTGGGAGACACGCAGAACTTTAAACAAAACCTCAGTTTGGGCTGCAGAATTGCAGGGCACTACAAGAATTATGATGATCTTTTACTGAGGAGTTGTAATTATAATCGCTCATATGAGTGATTATAATTGTAGGATTAGAGAAAAGAAATAAATGAGAATTAATTTCTTTTTCAAATTATGCAAACAAAATTGCGTTTGCTAACTTAGCTACATAACTATACTGTATTAACCTTTTGTTTGGGTGGCTTAAGGATGCAATATCACATAGGAGGTGTATGCTCAGTGTACGATTGCAACGCCACTGTATGATAGCTTTAAGGTAATTTAAGCTGAGGTAGGTGGGTATTTTAATTAAGGTTGAAATAAATAAATTTAAGTGGTTTAAGTTCGCTATGTTTAGAGTTAATATTTATTTTTTCTTTTATGTGTAATTTAAAAATTTTAGGGTAGGCACTTGTTTAGGTTAAGCCAATTTAGAGATTTAAGTAATATTAATTAAAGAAAGAAAGTCAACTTATTTTCACTGTTGCTAAGGCGCAAGTGAAGTATACATATTTTTAATTTTGAATCTTAACCTGTCTTCGGTTTGCAGATAGCCGAAGAGGTTTGTAATAACCCCGTAAGTACTAAGTACTAAATCAAGATAATTATACTACAGTGACTTGCAAACTACAATGCAACTGATATCAATTAGGGATTACAATTCATACATTAAAATTCAGTTATAATTCAAATATTAATTCTAATTCATGATACATTATAATTTCTTCAAGTTTACAAATTTTAATATTAATTTAAATTAAGTGTATATATTTTTTAATCTTATTTATGTTTTTTAATTCTGCTTCCAATTTATAGTGTTCAAATTATATTTGAACACCATGTACAGTGCCATAATTGAGTCTAAATGTATGACCGACCCCCCTAACTTTGGAGGGCCGACCCACCCTTATCACTTGGGCGATTTTTGAATCGACCCGCCGTGGCGTATATATTTGTTATCCATTTTTTTTTTTTTTTTAAATCTGCAAAGAAAACATCTCTTAAGTTACTCGGTTACGTATGAGTATTATTTAATTCCTATTTATTAGCATGCATACGCCATATGGTACAACTAATAACTCAAACTTATAAAAACGAAATAAACGAAAAAAAAAACGGAATGACAAAGTTATATACACCCTTTTACCTTCGGTGAATGGTATAATAAGACTTTTTGTAAAAGTAGGGCTTTTTCTGAAGAAAATCATGTAAAATGAGACCTTTTTCTTATTATAGAAAAGAGTGGCTTTTTGTAAAAAAAATGATTTTAATAATTACTGAACTCACTTAAAAAAATATGGTGAAAGTTTACGGACTTTTGAAAAAAATTACTTTTTTTTCTTTTACTTTTTTTACTTTTAGTGAAAAAATTTCACTTTTTGTGAAAAAAGAGACTTTTGGTGAACTAAATGTGACTTATGTGAAAAAAGTCACGCCTCAAAGAGTTTATGCGCGAACAACATAATCAGAGATGACAAACAGTCGATGCATTTGGGATGGAAAATGAAGAGCAACGGTTATGTCATCAATGCCAACAATCCATTCATATGATTCATCATACGTACCGCCATCACATTTTGTTCACTAAAAGTGTCTTTTTCACGAAAAGTAAAAAAAAAATTGATTTTTATAATTACTCTAACTTTCTTGAAAAAATGCGGTGAAAGTTTACAAACTTTTGAAAAAAAATTACTTTTTTAGGAAATAGTCACTTTTAGTGAAAAAAATTTCAATGCGGTGAAAGTTTACGGACTTTTGAAAAAAGCGACTTTTTTCCTAAAAAAAAGTAACTTTTTCAAAAGTCCAAACAAAATTTGGATACTTTTAATTTTTTTTCAAACATTAAAATTAATTTAAGTAAACAATTCTAATCATTCAACGATTTTTATAAAATAAGAACAGTAATGTTTTCTAATGTGTTATGGGTAATTCTGATTAATATCGAGTAGTAAATAATGACAGTATTGCCATTTTTGTAAAAAAAAATATTTTTTTTAAAAGCATTTTTCCGGGAATAGGAATTTGGGGATATTTCTTAAAAGAAATGGGGATGCTTTTTAGGCCACTGCTAAGATCTTTTCGGTATACATAAAATGCCATTGTGATATCTCTATACATGTCAGATTCATGGAATATCAAACATTAAAATTATTATTTTTATAGTGTAAATGAATGAAAGGGCATTCAATATGATTAAGAAAACAGTAATTTTTAGGTTTGACATCCTATAAATCTTACATGAATAAAGATATCATAATGAAATTTGGCCGCTATGTAGATTAAAAAGTTTTTAAAGAGTGTTCTTAAAAACATCCCCCCTTAAAAATGTCGGTTGTATTTCGTGTAGTATGCGCTATTGCTAAATCCTTTTGGAACCATGTTTTCGCCATTCCTTATTCGTTCAGTTGAGGTAAGAGAAAGTCATTCAGCATGGCTTTCTTACGTATCACGATCATTGCAGTCATTTGACTCGCGGCGTTTTTGACAAAAAAAAAGCTGGGTGACGCTTCCAGCGTAAACACCTCACCATGCAGTAACTTTGAGCTGGTTCAATGGCTCTTCATGTGTTAAATGCGGATTTTCGTTGCCTGGAAGCGGTATTTCTGCTTGTTCAAGTATCCACATAGATGAAATTGGGTGTTGTTGCTGCTGTTGATTTCCAATAAAATAACTTCGCAATGAAAACGAAAAAATAGCTCAGCGTGCTTTACCAGTATTAAAACATAACAGAAATTTACCAATACAATTTACAAAAATTAAAGCTTCTTCCAATAGGGTGAAGACTTTTGCGCCTCCTTGTACATATTTGCGTTGTATACGTAGCTCCTTGTTAACATTTTAAAATCCCAGTATCAATAAATGACATAAATATCATATAATATTGTATCCTTATCCAAATAAAGAGTTTATTCAAGTGTAAAACTTTATAGCAATATTATTTTTGAAAAGGTCGTAACATTTTTGAAGGGTTAATTTCAACTTTCATAACTCTTTTAAGATAACTTAAAAGTTTCTTAGTATAAATCTATATACACCACGAGTGAGAAGGCTATTGGCTTGGCCGTGGCGAATGTATGATACCCACCATTTGCAGCTCAAATAAAATGATAGAAAACTGTAAAACACAGTATGTGGAAAATAATTTTAGCCATGAACTAAAAGTTAAAGGTAATATTGCTTAAAATTTATAAGTACCTTTAAAAGTTTTAGGAAATTTTGGATAAGCAATAAACTTTATTTTAAATTTTTTCATGTAATTTATTCGTGAATTTCTCCCCATTAAAACCGCAAACATGAATTATGATTTTCCAACTTAAATTACAATATGTAAATGCATCCCTTCATAGAAACCAATAAACGTACATATCACTATGTGTACAATATGTGTACAGTAGAGTTTCTAAGTTAATCCAAAACGTAAAAGCGAATAACCGCACCTTTTATTCGTATTCGCACAATATTTTGATTGGATAACGATTAAAGTTTCAACATAACGAGCCTTTGCTGCAATAGAGTCATAACTCAATAAATCTGATTTTTAAGCTAATGTATTTAACCCTCTGCGACTGACGTAGATCGGTAACAGACATAAATGAAAGAAAAAAGAGATTTTTCTGTTCTTTTTAAACATCGGCTCTTACGCATTCAGTACCTTCTTAATACGTTTTCATCTGTACGTTAAAGTGACGACGCTAACGTCAACTTTAAGGTGGGTGTCTGAGAGACAACAACATAAATATTTTTGTTATATTTTTGTAGTGTCTCCTAAACAACACGACAATAAAATTGTTTCAATATTTAATGTCTCTTTTTATTTCCATTGTGGTGTCGCTCTAATACAAAACAAATTCTTCATAGTTCTAAGAGAACATCATCTGAAACTTTTAAAAGCCGTGAAGAGCATATTCTGAGCTTTGGATCACACAATTTGACATATCCGTGCTACAATGTCTGGTTCAATGCACTAGATTAAATCAGTTGTATCTTTTTATTTAACCGTTAACATTTTTTCTATACTGGATAGCTCAGATGTGAACGCAATCTAGTGTAAAACTTTTAAAAAAAACAAATAGGAAATTTTTAAATTTTTTTTGGTTTTTGTATAGATGTAAGTACTTTAGAGCAATTTTGTGCCATGCCATTAAATACGGTTTAAAATTAATTGTCGTTTTGTTTTCAAAAATAAATTACAGCAAATAAAAATCTATAACATTAATCTAAAATAAAATATGGTTTTAGAAGGTTTACAAAACAGAACTTGGAAAATATAAGCCATCAAAATCGCTAGCGTACTACCAGGTCATTGGAATTGTTATTACAAAGTTACGTTAGCAGAGGATTAATCCTCAAATACCATCCTACTAGCTAATAATGTAGTTAATCGCCATATCGCTTCTTAATATTGTGTAAAATTTTTTATACAAATTTCTTATATTTTAAGGTGTTAGAAAATTCAAAATTGAGTTATGACTCTATTGCAGCAAAGGTTCGATATATAATATTTCTTTGAGTAAAATTCTCTCTGTTGATTTCTGTTAAATTAAAAAGTTTAAGGTGAGTGGCTTTACTTTTGCACTGGGATTCAGGTGTATCACTGATAATTCTCAAAACTTTTAATATTTTTTTTTTTTGGGAAAATCCTTAGATTTCCTTTTACAAGGGAAACTCTATATGACATCAATAAAAACGTTTCATGCTTCATTTAAAAAACGTTAAAAATAGATTTATAATATGAATATTAAATAAGCTTTTTAATGACTAAACCAACGAAAACATGCTGCTTAATTTTTGTCTCAGAGATCCGCTCGTAAAATTTTAATGCAATTTTCAATTATGTACCTGGATGCCTGTAGATGTTGCTTGGGATAAACAAATTTGACCTCTTCCCACACATGGGATAGGACATGGGTATTTAAATACCCAACAGGCTTTGGTGTGATATATTTCTTGATTTTGTTTTTTAGTATAGATCATAGGTAGAGTTGTCGTTATTTACCTACGTAATGTCAGATGAATTTATTTGATATTTGGCGCTTGTTTTAGTTTTGTTCCCTTATTTTCCTTTACAAAAAGTAATGTTTTTTTCACTAAAAGTGACCATTTCCTAAAAAAGTAACTTTTTTCAAAAGTCCGTAAACTTTCACCGCATTTTTTCAAGAAAGAGTAATTATAAAAATCAATTTTTTTTTACAAAAAGTCACTATTCTACAAAAAGCCAAGAATTTAAGAAAAAAACCTAATTTTACATGACTTTCTTCAGAAAAGCCCTACTTTTACAAAAACTCTTATTTTTCGCTTATTGCATTTTTAAAAGTTTGAGTTATTTGTTGTACCACATGGCGTATGCATGTTAATAAATTGTAATAAGATAATACTCATACGTAACCAAGTCAATTTACAGATGTTTTCCTTGCAGATTTTGATTAAAAAAATAGATAACAAATATGTACACTAGGGCGGGTCTATTTTAAAATCGCCGAAGTGACAAGGGTGGGTCGGCCCTCCAAAATAAGCGAGGGTGGGTCATACATTTAAGCCCGATTGGAACAGTTTAAATGGGTCAAAGTGGGATTTTTCAAAATTTGACTTTTGGGTCAAAATAAGAAACAGCAGAATTCATTTTAGAGATATGGTTCCTTGGGCAAAGTTTCTTATTTTGATCCCTAGAATACGATTTTCCTTGTCCCTTCGGCAATTTTTAAATCGACCCGCCCTAGTATATAAAGGGTGGTTAAATTTTAAGCGACGATGTTGATTTGGAATAAAACACAAACTATTTAGGAAATTATTGTAATTTCTTTTTATTATGATAATATTGGTATGGTTCAATTATGTATGGAAAAAAATATCGGCCAAATGGCCGCCGCGACCAATGCAGCACACATCCATTCGATGGTCCAAATTTTCGATGACGCTGAGGCATAATTGAGGCTCTACTCCGTTAATGTGCCGAATTATCTCATCCTTTAACTCTTGAATTGTTGCTGGCGTATCGACGTACACCTTTTATTTAAAATAGCCCCAAAGAAAGAAGTCCAACGGTATGGCGGCCAATTGACATCGCCGCCACGTGAGATAACACGGCCATTGAATTTGTCGCGCAAAAAATCCATTGTTTCGTTAGTTGTGTGACACAAATCGTCCACATCCATATCTTCCAATTCGGGCTATAAAAAGTTCGTTATCATCTCACGATAGCGAACATCATTCACAGTAACTGCCTGACCGGCCTCATTTTGGATGAGATTATGCCGCCAGCCCATAAGGCGCACCTAATAATAACTCTTTGTGGGTTCATTGGTTTTGCGACAATCACTCTTGGAATATCATTCGCCCAAATGCTGCAATTCTGCTTATTGGCGAATCCAGTGAGGTGAAAATTTGCCTCATCACTGAAGATGATTTTCATGATATGCATTTTGATTCGAACGCCCATTTTCATAATAAACCTGAATAACTTTAACGCGGCTCTCGATTGTGTATCTTTCCATAGTTCAAATTGAATTAGTCTGAAATTGAGAAATGTCAAATGAAATGCAGAAAAAAAACTTGACGTTAAGGTTATAACCACCCGTTATATATATCAATAAAGTAGATGTGGACCAAAAAATTTCCAAATATTCCACAAAAATAATAGCCACACGGTAAAGAAACAAATTGTAATTCACTTTTTGTCGGCATTACAAAAAAGTTTAATTATCTGATGCAGCGCAGTGATGCATTTACGAATGTATCCTTTTTCTCGAATACAATTCACATGGAATATTTTTCAGTATAGAATATTTTTCATATTTGTGAGATAATTAATGCCTATCTTATGGCCAAGTCCATAAAATGTTCATCTTGTTAAGATAATATTTGCGTAAATTTTTTTGTTGTAATTTAAAATTTTAGTGCGAAATCATAACAGGTGCGAAAAATCGATACTCGCAATTAACGAAAAATATTTTAATCGTTAACACGATTATAAAAACCCGAGATTCACTGGTTCACATATTTTCAACTTTTTGCCATCACCTCAAAAATTAGATGTTTTCTAAGCTAAATTTTGGCTGACAAACACGAATATGGCATACATTTATTTTTCTTAAGAAGCGTTTTCGACATATTCGGGAAAACCCTGGGGCTAAATTACGGCATCCGATATCGATGAAATTCCCATTTAAATTGTACTGTAATTTCGATCGATATCAAATGCCGTAATTTGGACCCTGCTTTTTTCCAAAAATCTTGAGAATTCTTTTTTTTAAATTATGCAAACTTAACCACTCTTACCAAGATATGTTTTTCCTCTTTTAGCATATAGATATATTTATTGTGTTAATTGGATAATAATTTATTTCTTCTACTTTTTATGTCGTTATTTCTTAATTTTGCTTGTCAGATGAGAACAATTTTACGCTTAAAACGTGTAGCACAAAATATTATTTAAGATACAGATAAACAAATGTTTTAAGTATTTTTATTGCCTTACTTGAGCGACTTAAATTTTTTTCAAGTTTTAAGGCCTGTAGATCAGTAAATTTTTATCTTACCGACACAGTATAGAAATGGGCTGAAAGAGAAAAGACATCTTTATGCAAAAGCTTAAATCTTGTGCAATTCAGCTGAACAGTTCACAAAATATTACAAAATAGCTAAAGCAACTGCACAAAAATACGATTTTTGCGAATATCTCGAAAACTCTTTTGAAGAAAATAAATTATTGCCACATTCGTGTTCAGCAGCTCCAATTAAGTTTATAAAAAATCTAACTCGTAACGTTCGTTTTTCTTGTGGCATAGTGTGAAATGCAAACTCTATTACATACATATGTATGTATATGTGTAACCAGATGAAGGTTGATTTAATGCCTCCGGAATAAAATTTAAAATACTTTTGTATACTAAAACAGTAACCGAAAGGGGTAACCTCATTTTTACTGTTTGTGCGAAGTGAAGTACCATGATAAACAACTAACCTCTTTTACGGTTTGGTGTTCAGTCACATAAGCATTTATTATGAACACAATGTGACCTTTTTTTCGACGAAAGCCATAAAGCAATAACCATAAAATGGAGTTTTTTTTGCCATCAAATGTGGGGCTGAATATTCCATTTCAATGGCATTTTGAAAACCAGGTGTGTTATAAAAAAGTATAAAAAGCAAACACGGTTACTTGGCTTCACTTAGCATCGTTGATTATTTTGTAACGGTTTTAATAACAAGTTTGTTGTATGTTTGTGCTCGTAACGTAAAAGTATACATTTATACATATATATAAGAAATATATACGCTAGTTTTACGTATCTTGGGAATATGTAATAATGTTAACATTTCTTGTAAAAGAGTTTACATCAAAACTTTAAAACATAAATTTTGTAAAAACACAAAATATGATTTTTATCTGCAGGGGTTTTATACCCACAATTAAATTCTTGTGGAATTATTAGCTGACCTAGCGATGTCCATCCTTCTCACGGTCTGTCTACTGAAATCAATATATAGCTCGCAATGGAGGGCAAAGAGTTTAAAACTTATAAGAAGATTTGTTTGCTATTCGGTACATTATTTTACTGCACCAACTATGAACACGTAGGCAGTAGTTCGAATTGAGCGCACATACAAAATTTATGTTATTAATTCTTTAATATACAGGCCTGTCACAGAAATCCACTCCGATCGAAGTGATTTCGTTTTTGGGGTAGCAAGATACGAAATCACTTTCACTTTCGATAGTAATTGATTTCTGTGACACACCTGATAAAGTTTATTTAATATTGAAAATAATAATTAGTATGTGGTTATTTTATTTAACTGTTAATGGTTTTTAATCCAAATTTCGATATTTTAATCAGGCTTAAGTTCATTCAATTTAATGTACTTTCGATTTCAAGAAGAATTCTTTACAAAAAAAAACGAAAAACAGAAGAAAGGAAGAACATGTAAATCAATTAAAGTAGGTAATCATTCATTCAAAGCTAATTTCGATCTACCAAAGTAAAATACCATTTGGTTTAAAGATTGATGTTTGACTATTGACGTCATCTGGCTGAAATAGCCGAGTGAGTAAGACGGCAAACCCCACTTAAGAGAATGTGTGGTTACAATCGAAACTAGTCAGTGCAACCTGTCCGTAAAAACCTGGGTTTAATTCCCAGCTCAGTCAAAGATGAAAACTTATCAATAAATTTTAATTAATTTCATGTTGTAAAATTCCTTTCTTCATAGAATTAATTTAATGAAAATTAAATTCAATGAACTTAAGCCGGATTAAAATATCGAAATTTGGATTAAAAATATATTATATTTGGGTTAAAGTGCGAGCCAGAAAAAACGTATATGTACCCAGCAAAAGCTTTTTGAATTTTGGTAATAGGTAGGAGTTATTTCATACGTTACCTGGTAAGCAGTTTTCCTTACAACTGTCATTATTCTGAAAGCCTCAATAAGTATTTACTAGTAATGACCTCAGTTACTATTTATTACTTCTATTATTTGCAGTACTTAATATTTGCTTGATAATAATCCGTTCAATAACTACTTATTAGTTGTGTTGTTTTCAGCACTGAATATTTACTTTCTGGTAACGACCCAGCAAACATTTTACTTAAAATTCTAATTTTAATGAATTCCTGATTCCTTTGTAGCTTGGTTCACCACTTTTTGCATTTTTAGTTATATATTAAATAACAACTTAATTATTATATCTTAACTAAGTCATTGTTATAAATTACAAAAAAAAAAAATTTACTATTATTATATGGTTTTAAATTATTAATTAATTCAATTTGCAGTATATTCCATTAATATGTGTTAGGTGTCCGGTAATACAATAAAATTTTAAGAATAATTTCGATCTGAAATCTATGGAAAATACAAAAATCAATAAAATGTATTTAAATGGGGATCTCAACAACTACTTATTTGGTCTATAAACTAGCGCGAATTTTTTAATTTTACAATTAGTTTTAATCAAAAATATTCGAAGAATTTATTTTAAGCAATTAAGGTGTTATAAAAATATTAGAAATAAATCTATTACTTTGTAAGTTGATGTCTGAGTCTTCGAATTACTGGCAGCTTAATAATAGCTATTTATTTTTTGGCTTCTTGTAAGTACTTGCAATTCAACTTTCTGGTAGTTAAACATTAACTAGATATTTTTTGACTTCTAGTAAGTGTATTGTTAGTATTGAATTCTATGGACAACTCGAACAAAAATAAGTAGTTCATCAGCCGAAAAATAAGTAGTGTATATTTGTCTCCCACATTACTTGCTGACCTACCAGGGATCTAATTATGGGTAATTGTATTAAGTTAAATAAACCTTAGACCGTTCAACTAAAAAAATTTCAAAAAAAAGAAGATTGATTCAAATATTGAAAATTCATTAAACTTTAAAATATTGGCACATAACTCGGTTTTTATAAATGTATCCAATTTTTGTCAAAATTACATATTAAAGATTTTATAGTTGCTCCCGCCACCTTTGTAGATGAGGTGGCCCACTTACGCATAAAATCGGACATGTCGTGGGATACCTTGCCCGGGACTCTTAATTATTTTTTACAAGATAATATTACCTTTGCACAGGCCGAAGTTCTGAACAATTGGGTAAATTTGCCTCCCGTGGTTCAAAATGTATAATGCTCTTTGAATAACACTCAAGGGCTTTTTTCTATGGTGGCATGATGCCAAATCGGGCCAGAAATATGAAGGCATTCTGTGCTGTTTAAGAACGCGTAATATACATATATTTCTGTGTTTATCGTGCCTGGCTTCTTTTGCCAATATAGAAAATGGCTTGCTACACAATAAACTTCCTGGGAAATTTTATTTTGTCCGGTATTACTCTTGAGTATAACCCTGTCTTCCTTATACTGTTTAATGGCTTTTGAAATAGTGTGACGATCTTTTGCAATTTATTTTGAAAGTCCATATTGGATTTTTTCAAAACCATTAATTATTTTTCACGTACTTTCGCTATCAATTTTAATCGAACTCATAGTTGAAAATGCATGCTTTAGAAAAGGTAATATCTGACATATTTTAAAAAGCTAACGTGATAAAAAAATAATAATTTGTCGGAACAAGGATAAGTTTTGGCTGGAATAGTGAGTATATATTCGAAAAAAATGTTCTCCAAATACTGTGGTGGTATAATATGGTCGGACTTGACCGACTTACTTTTTTTTAATTTTTAAAACCACAAACAGTTAATATTTTAAGCAAAGTGAAAAGTGTCGTTTTAATTCACAACTGCTTAAGTTGAAACAACAAGTTTGATAAGAGCAATATATAATTTTAACACCGTCATAATTGAATATATGGCCAAATGAATCTAGTTTTAGGCCATTAATGTCAAAACTGTTATGTATATTTTTAAATTTCAAAATTATTAAGGGCTTTTATTTATTTGCTGTCTAAATTTCAATCCCAAATCTCTTTGAAGTGAATCAAAAATTTTCATATTCTGTATAATTAAATCAAAGCAAAGTAATCGCTGTAATAATTGCAGACATAAGTTATATAAATATACATATAACACATTCATTTCACCGTTGAGAATTTCAAGACAAATTAAACTCTCTTCATACAGTCAATAAAACAATCTTTGGTTTATAATTTATTGCAGTATTGCGTGGCAATTAAGATTTGTATGGAATAGTTGTTTGTTTTGCATTTATATATACACATGACATTACGTGATATTAATCAATTAATTCGTACACATTCGTCCGAGGAGCCCATACACCATTTGGGGGATCTTAATTTTAAGTGTTGTAAGTAATTTAAACCAGTTTATTTCAAATGAAAAAAATAATAACTAAGCTGTTCTTTTTTTAATAGTTTATGCTTCTTATAGTTCATATTTTCTGTAAAGAGTATTGATTTCAAAAAATTTATGATTTTTTTTTTCAATAAAATTAAATCCAAATTTAGATATTTTTAATTAGGCTTATGTTCATTGAATTTAATTTTCATTAAATTATTTTTATGAAGACAGGAATTTTACAACATGAAATCAATTAAAATTTTTATTGATAATTTTTCATTCTTGACTGCGCTGAAATTTTTACCCAGGCGTTCACGGACAGGTTGCCCAGACTAGTTTCTATTGTAACCACACAATCTCTTCAGTGGGGTTTGCCGTCTTACTCACTGGGCTATTGCAGCCGGATAACGTCAATAGTCAAACATCAATCTTTAAACCAAATTGTATTTCACCTTGGTAGATCGAAATTTGCTTTTGAATGAATGATTATCTTTTTAATTGATTTACATGTTCTTCCTAACTTCTGTTTTTTCGTACTCTTTGTCAAGAATTCTGCTTGAAGTCCAAAGTACCTTTTTTGTTTTTCATGTTTTTGTCTTTCTTTTTTCTTGTTGACCTTTTTCAGCACAACTTGAAGGACAAATGTAAACATAGCTCGTGCCTTAGCTGATAACAATAATTAGTATTGTGGTTATTTTATTGAACTGTTAATGGTTTTAAATCCAAATTTAGATATTTTTAATCAGGCTTAAGTTCATTGAATTTAATTTTCGTTAAATTATTTTTATGATGACAGGAATTTTACAACATTTACAATCGAAACTGGTCTGGGCAACCTGTCCGTGAACGCCTGGGTTCAAATCTCAGCGCAGTTAAGAATGAAAAATTATCAATGAAAATTTTAATTGATTTCATGTCGTAAAATTCCTGTCTTCATAAAAATAATTTAATGAAAATTAAATTCAGTGAACTTAAGCCTAATTAAAAATATCTAAATTTGAATTTAAAACCATTAACAGTTCAATAAAATAACCACAATACTATTTATTGTTTTCAATAAAATTTCTTGTAAAATGAATAATAAACCACCATTTTAATTTCTAAGAAATTATTTTGCAATTTATTACTTGTTTTCAGCAGCTCTTTTCATATATTTTTTATATAAACACCACGATCCGCAGGACCTTTTGTGCAGCCTATGTATCTTACCATGTCAGGTTCAGGATATGTATAAAGACTTTTACCCCGCCTGGTGAGAGATCATTAATTTCTGTTGGACTCATGATTATCGAAATATAATAATTTCGTTGCACCCACAAAGAGTGACTGTTTGGTGCGGTTTATGGGCTGGCGGCATCATCGGGCCGTATTTTTTCCAAAATGAGGCCGGTCAGGGAGTAACTGTGAATGGTGTTCGCTATCGTGAGATGATCACGAACTTTTTATGGTCCGAATTGGAAGATATGGACGGTGCCACTTGCCACACAGCTAACAAAACAATGGCTCTTTTGCGCGAAAAATTCAATGGACGTGTTATCTCACGTGTTGGCGATGTCAATTGGCCGCCAAGATCATGTGATTTGACACCTTAGGACTTCTTTCTTTGGGGTTATTTGAAAGAAAAGGTGAACGTCGATAAGCCAGCAACAATTCAAGAGCTAAAGGATGAGATAACTCGGCACATTAACGGCATAGAACCCCAATTATGCCTCAGCGTCATCGAAAATTTGGACCATCGGATGAAGGTGTGCCGCCGAGGTAGCGGCGGCCATTTAGCCGATATTTTTTTCAATACATAATTGAACCATACCAATGTTATCATAATAAACAGAATTAACAATAATTTCCTAAATAATTTGTTGTTTATTCAAAATCAACATCGGCCAAAATCAACATTTAACTACCCTTTATAAACGATATGTTCTAATTCGAATGAGTCAAGTTGTAATCAAATCTTAAAACTACGGAGCATTATGCGCTTAGGTAAATTTAACAACAAACACTTTATTTACATTTAATTTAATTGGGTTTTTAACTGTTATTATTGTGATCTGGCCAGACCAAGGGGAGAACTTAGAGGTAAAAAGTTACCGAGAATCCCAGGGTTGATCCAGAAATGGACGAACATGTGTGACGGAATATCTTTATATCTCGTTTACTTTCAAATGTCTTTTAAAATTTGCATATTTAAATTTTGTGAAAAAATTTATCGCACCCATTTTCTTTTTAACCCTTATATACGCAGCAAGGTACCCGGGTACCTTTGGCGTTTTCAAGACAAATATTCTCATTGAAACTGATAGTCTGCATGTCTGAAACTTCTTGAGAACTAATAACTTAAAAAAAATTTTGTATTTTTGCAGCCGCCTAGCTAATTTGCATGAGATAGCAATTTACTCTTAACACTCTTAAATGCGCAGCAAGGTACCCGGGTATCTGTACGTGTTTTATATGGGAATGCGGTCATTGTAGGAAAATTTTTTAAACTTGGTAGTTGCTCTGCATAAACTAATGATTGTCTACACATACAAATATAAACGTGAAGGATTTATTTTATAAAATAGAGAAACGAAAACATAAAGAAAACCAAAACTCAACAAAAGAAATTAAATTATAGTGCAGATCTTTCGAGCAGTTTGCATGCATTGGACGATAAATGGAATGCTTAATGATTGTCTGATGTATTTCTGTAAAATTAGTGCGCCGTTGTAAGAAGTCAAAATTAAAACTGTCATCTTCGAACCATTTACTACCGCAAGAGGTCTTACACAACGGGACAACTTATTCTGCAATTATTTCTCCTTTTAAGGAAAAAAAAAAATTTTTCAAATAAAAGGACAACGCTGAAACAAAAGTCATATGCTCGTCGCTTATCCAGATGTTATTGGCATCATTGAAAGACACATTCGAGACGTAACTGTATATGAGAAGATTGAGAAATATTCAGCTAAAAGGGGTCTGGGTATAAACGAGGATAAAAGAAAGATATTAATTTTAACTGCAGAAAAATCAACGCAAAAAAATATTGCGACGAAGTTCAAGCAGGCAGTTATAATTTCGAGACAGTAGAAGAATTAATCTATCAAGATCCACTGTAAATAGAGATAATTACATCATCCTTGAAAAAACCTAGTGCTTTGCAAATATGTGTTATTATAGACTAAGAAAACCTTTCAAAAGCACATTCATCTCCAGGAAAACGACAACCACTTGTGATACCCGTTCCGAAACCGATAAATATGTATATGTTACGCATTTTTTAGAGAAAAATTATTCGCAAAATATATGAGCCCATATGCGTTGACAAAGAGTGTAGACGGCGAATGAGTCATTAACTGTATGAGATTTACAACACCGTGAACATAGTTAGGCGTATAAACATTTAATGATTGCGCTGGCTGAGACACATCGGAAAGCTGAACGCAGAATGAGAGACCCTGGAGAATCAGTATGACAGAAAGCATGAACGGGGAAGACCTAAAAAGCCCTGGTGAATCAAACTGGAGACAACGTACAAATGATTGAAGCGCATGGAGAATATTTTTTAGCAGGCCGAGACTAATAGCATATTGCAGTGCAATCTCAGGAAATAAATAAGTATCTTTTGCCAAATCTGTTAATATTGTACACATTTTTAAAAAGGTATTTCGGCTAAAAACGCTTGTTTTCTACTATTTTTCATGTAAGTCTTTAGGTACCTTGCCGCGCAATATAAAGTGTTTTCTTTGCCGCGCACAAAATTGTTAATCTAAATTTTCACTATTAAAGATATAAAAATGTGTCTTATAAAATAATAAAATTTCAACTTTTCGGAAATTTTAGAACATCCTTAAAGTAGGCACTAAGCTTTTAAACTTTTTGTGTATTTGTGTTTATGAGAAAATAACAAGAAGTTCATTTCAATATGAAGCTTATTTTCTTGTTAATAACGCACAAAAACTGCCAAAACACAGGAAGCTAAAAACTAAAAACTTTTTTCCAAACTCGCCTTTTTATAAAACTAAGCATGTGTTTAGTTCTAAAATATAAATAAGAAAAAAATCCACTAACAAAAATAAATTTTGCATAAAACTTCTAAAAAATGGTCAAAAAACTCATAAAAAAAACTAAATAAACACCATAAAATATGAGTTGGTTTAAATACAATTTTGAAACATCAACTAAACATTTTTGTGCATACGAGCAAAAGTTCAAATATCAAAATGTTTGTACTGACGTAAAGGAAAAAGTGTTCTAATTAGCTTGTGAACCATAAATTCAAGTGAAACTAATAATAGGAAAAAGGCAACTTTGAACGCTGTGTGTGTGTATATGTATGCATATTTTTGCAATCAAGTTATTGTAGACGATATTAAAAGCATAATGCTTTAGGTCAAGGGTTTACTATAAAATGTTATTATTTTTGGATAATATTAGGGTATTCATTTAATCGGGCTTTTGCTTTAGCCGGCTAGTCGCTCGATTAATTAAGCGATGTTTTGGTTTAATCGATTAATAACCGGCTAATTTTGTAATTGATCGGTTAACCTTTTAATAAAGTCTTTATTTATAAATTTAGTAATTTCAATAATAAAAATGCATAACTTATTTCTTATTTGGAGTTTATAAGTAAAAAAAAAATAATAATTACAAAGCAAACAAAACAATTCTTTAACTAAAATAAGCAAACAAAAAAATAATTCATAAATATGTTATACATATTTTTTAATTTATATTATGTAGTAATAAAAAAATAAACTGAAAGATAATTTTATAAGTTATTTCAATAGTTTAAGGATACCTTAACCCATTTGATCCCACTGTACTCGCATGAGTTCAAAAATATACTCAACTTTATGACTCCAAAACTCTAATAAATCTCTTTACTTTTTAATAGTTTTTGCTTCTAAATATTTCTTAAGAGTGTTAACAATAAATATATATCAAAACTGAGCAAAAAATGTCTAACGGTAAACTATCGTTCTCCTTTTCATAAACATTGTTTATCGTTTTTTCAATAATCTGTACCTATCATTACATTTTGGCTTATATATTTTTTGTAATAAGCTTAGCGCTGACGAGTTTTCGTGAAAAATAAATTAAACATAATTAATTTTAATTAAAAAAATTTATTTGAAAAAGTTTAAAAAAGTATTTTTTGGTAAGAATAAAAATTGGTGTACTCGTTCGAGTACAATGGGATAATGTATGTAAAATGTTTAAATAAATTTTAGTTATTTGCGATGAATGTTAAAATGTTTTATGGTAAAAAATTCGAAAACATTGCTGCTGCATTTGATTATGCCAGTAGTAATGATAGTGAAAATTTTAATTTTACAATAACTCCTCCTAATGACGACCAAGAAACAGACCAGGATGAAATTGACGAAATTAATTTATTACGGAATGATTTGATAAACGACCTTCCAGGAGAATTGCAATTGTTTGGAGAAAGCGACAGTGGAGAAGATATTCCACTCGCTGATTTAAGAAAATCAATATTAGTGCCATCGGCAATAAAGTGGAGGAAAAGAGCCATGAACATCGCATATCCATAGTACAAGATTTTCTGAATCTTTTAAAAATAACATGAACATTGGCAGTTGGACGAGGACAGGCATATTCCACTTAATGCTAACAATATGTCACGTAACCGTTTTCAAGAAATAAAACGTTATATACATTTATCTTGCCGACAGCTCTGAAATCGATTTGAATGATAGAATAGCGAAAATCAGACCATTATCAAACATTTTATGTGAAAAGTTTTGTGAGTTTGGATACATACACCAAAATCTTGCGATTGATGTATCAATGGGCAAATACTTCGGAAGCCATTCGGCCAAACAATTTATTAGAGGAAAACCTGTTGAGTTTGGTTTTAAAAATTGGATGCTTACCAGTAGCTGCGGCTATTTGTATCAGTTTGGCACTTATTGTGGCGCCAAAGTGGTTGACAAACAATGTCAACACTTACCATTAGGTTCGAGAGTTAAAGTAGAACTAAGGCGCACAACAACAACGTCAATTGCAACATCGGCAGGCAATCACTTCCCAAAACGCATTTCAATCAAATTATTTGTACTCGCACGAGTACAGCCCAAAAAACACATTTTCAAAATTAAATTTTTTAGTGTTGTTAATTTAATGCTTGAATTGATATCTAATAAGACAATTTTTAATGAAAAACATTTCTGATATTAAAGATGTTTGGGATCTAATGGGTTAAAAAATAATCTTTTAGAAAAATGTTTAGGATTTAAGCGGTCCATTTATTTACATTTGATAAAACTTGACTTGAACAAATTCTTTCACTTCTCGTTGATGTTGGAGAAATCGAAGGCAACCCATAATACATAATATCTTATTACACAGTCCTTTTCCTTGATTTCTCTAAACGTATAAAATCTTCCATTATGCCATAAGAGTCCTGTTGTAATGTTTTTAAATTTTCAACTATTCGAATTGTTTCGTTTAATTTTGTTAAAAGATTGATATGAGAGAATATGAAAACAAACAAATAACTAAACACATACGGCCTTGTTCTGAAAATCGAAATCACGTGAAATTTAAATCGATATAGATTTTCAATTGAATTTTTGTTAAAATGAACGTCGCGATTCCTGATTTCAAAAATAGCTAAAGTAGCAGAAATTGGTCCTCAAAGTATGAGATATAGAACAGGACATATTTTTATGATTTTAGTTCCACGTGATTTCGATTTCCAGAACATTTCCGATACATATAAAAAGTACGTGAAACAAAAATCTCTCGACAGCAAACACCTATATAAAATGAAGATGAGTAAACACCTTCTTTTCTATGAAAAAATATTTTCTAAGCACATACTCTTTGTATATGAGACGAAACAAATAATTAAAAACACAAAATATTAAAAATTTCGCTACATCGCACTGTGGGTTGAAATGGGTCGAAAGTGACGCTTAATTGAATTTTTAAAATTAAGTTTTTGTATTAATATTTGGTATCGGATAAAACTAGATAAAATTCTTCATCACTATGTAAATTTTCAAGCATCTGTCTTGTCAGCTGAATTCGTAATGAGCTGTTAAAAATTTTTTGCAATTTTTTTAAAAAGCGAAAAAAGTAAAATTTTCCATTAAACGAGTCCGTAATTTCCATATTTAACGTTAACAAAGTGTTATTTTAAGAGTGGAACCTTCAACTTTAGGTATTTAAGTGTATAAAAATGATGTAGTGTTTTTGAAAATATGTGTGAAAATATTTTTGACAATTTTTTTTAAAAAAGGTCTAAAATTGTCCTATTTTTGATGTTTCGTGAACCATAACTTCTAAGTTAGTTAAGGTTGGGTTTTGAGTCATATATTTTCTAAAAGTATGGAATCTTAGCTTGATAATACAAGAAAGAAAATTTGCGGTGTTGTTGCTCCATTTTTTGCTATTAACATTTTTCTGTTTGAAGTCGTGTTTTTTCAAAGTCATGTATTTAACAAAACTAACGTGTATTTTGTTTTGCTCTAGTCATTCATTCAATGTGTACTATTGTTTTATATGAGAATTTTCGCAATTTTGCTCATAACACTGCAAAGTACTTTGTTGAAAAATATCCATGGTTTTGTATGACTCCTACAATCCCGAAATCATAAAATATGCCTTTTTACCGATTGGAGAACTTTCAAAAGAAGCTCAGGAAGCCAGAAATAAGGATTATAAAAATTATAGGGAACACTTTGCTCGCAAATGCAGCCGAGAAAAGTCGAATGGAGATATTCTAAATAGATTTTTTCTCAGTTCAAATCCATTCATATCTAGTATAAATAAACAAAATGAGCGGAAAGAAAAGCAACAATTATCAAACTCCGAACTACAGCTTTTGCTATCGCCTATTATTTCTCAAGAAATAAATGATAGTGAGAGTAATGATAGTGAAGATTATGATGATGAAGGTGAGGATGAACATAATGATACAGATGAGGAAGATTATGATGCAGATTGTTAAAACAATTAGCGTATAATATATAATTTTTTTCTTAAATACAAACAAAATGCATAAAAAAATTAAAATATTGTTTTTTATTAACATTTTATACAAATTTTAGAATTCATGAAATTTTGTCGTAAGGACAAATAGGAGTTTAAATCAATTATGTAGAAATATTTATATATGTATATATTTTTTTTAATCTATCTTTTTAAAAATATATTCAATATATTTTAATTTGAAATTTTAGCTAATCATTTATAGCTTTATATTTTAAATTTACAATAAAATTTGTAAATTAAGCCCATTTTCCACAAAATTGAAAAAACGTTCCCAAACAGACAACAATTTATTTTTTTTTTTATTTGTTTTGTTTAATATGGTTTCTTTTTAAGTGTATGACAATTATTGAAAAACAAAAAATATTATAAAAATTTATTTCGTTACTTTTTTAAAAAAGTTGTAAAATTCTCGAAATCCTTCAAAACCCAAATTCAGACTTTAAATTAAACTTATGTTCATGCAAAATATATATTTATTTTTTTATTTTTTAGAAAGAAGACAATATAAGCTTTCGTTTGCTTCTCATTTTTTAAAAAAATCACTTTCCATTTTAAAATTTCGACGAAAATTCTGAAACAAACTATAATTTTCCGAAAAATAAAAATGTCTATAAAAGCGTAAAAAAAATTTTTTTTCCATGTATCTTTTTTTTCAGAATATGCCTTATTATGTATATTTAACGATTTAAAAAAAAAAAATATCAAAAAAATTTAAATTACGGCTCCCATGAATTAATCGCCACTTGCGGTGTCATCGAACCCACTGTGCATCGGTTAATCGACTGCAACTAACCGGCTTAATCGTTAATCGAAAATAGCCAATTTTAAATTAACCGATCAGTTAATCGAATTGTAATTAACGGTTAACCGAATAAATACCCTAGATAACATGATATTATAATAAACACGTAAAGAAAACATATTTCTCAATCTGGTCACCTCTAGCAAAACTATTTTTAACGAAAATTTTTTAAACATAATATATGGTTGCTTCCGGACGGACATGTAATGTTCGTTTTATTGACCATTTCTAAATTCGGTTCAGTGATTCCAGAGATGATAGCTACACAAACACATAACCGTGATACCGTGTACTCAATTGTTTTGATAAGAAAACAAATAAGAGTGCTATCTTTTGATACCCTCCACCGACAGTTAGAATATTTCAGGCGTCGGCCCCATATGGGATCTATAAATTATCAATTAATCTTTATAAAAACGGACGCCAGTATTAAAATTGGTTGCAGTTTAGACCCAAATATGTTTAATTATTGACCTAGAGCTTAAGCTTAATGCCTTATCCTGATTCGTAACAGTTTTAGTCGACCTAAAATATTTTTCGAGATGCGAATTTATATTGGTAAATTATGGGCCAATCATGCCGAAATTCGGTAGAGTGTTTTCTGGTATTTGAAAATCTTATTTTGAACAAATTTCGATATAATAGTAAAATTTATTACAGCGTTTTATCGTTTTAAAGTGGTTTTCAGTTGGCTGCTTAATATGAGGCCTAAGGAAAATTATGGAACGATTATCACTAACTTGCGTGGTATTATATCTGGCAATATTAAGTTAAATTGGTCCAAATTTTACCACAATAGCTGTATCTGCTACGGTCTTAGGCGTATGTAAATAGTTTCCCAGAGCGGGCATTATTTGGTGCTTATGGTAAATTATGGACCAATTTTCACAACACTTTCTACTGTGCTTTGAATGAAGCCTTATAAAACTACGAAAGACCAAATTCTACTACATAAACACATTATTCGTTGCGGGTTTTAGACATACTTTTCTGTGAGAAGGCTTTATTTACGTAAATTACGTAAATTATGGACCGATCTTCCCGAAATTTAACAATATAATTTTTAGTCATATGAAACGAATCGGTACAAAATCTTATATCAATCTGTGTATTAAACCACCATTTATATTAGTTTTTGTAACAAAATAAGAAATTTTTTACGGTGGGGATTCCACATTTGGATTCATAACGGATTTTGTTCAATTTCAATCCCAAAATGCTTGGCATAGCTAGAATCAATTTATCAACAATGTTCTTTACTTTTCAGTTTTTCGAAAGTGAGCGAATTTTTAATAGACTGGCATGAATTAATCGACTTATAGTTACTCAAGGAGCCTGAATTTATATAATCTATGGGGTCTGAGCGAAATAATAAAAAAGTTTCACTCGTAGTGACAATCTTAGTGTACTCCATTCACAACTAGTGGTGGTGGAGAGTATAAAAAGACACCTAAAGCTGGGATCACACGATTCCCGCAATGCACCAATTTTCACATTTTGTAATACTCCAATCGTGTGACTGCACAATTAAATGCCTCATGCACCAATCGAGGACATTATTGTGCTTACTTTAACCAATAAAATGCAACCCTTGTGCGGCAATCGTGTGACTACTTGATATGCAACCGCGCGTCAATAAAAATGACAAAAATGTACCAATATTTATTGGGTTCTTGTGCGGCAATTAAACAACACAATACGCGCCAATATTTGCCTTTTTTAATAAATTTACTTTTGTATGTTTCTTTTAGTAGGAATAAATTAAAAATTAAAATTAAATTTATGAAAAATAAAAATTGGGAATTAGGCAAGTCATTAATTACTAAATTAGTAATAAATTTTGTATTCCGGAAAATAACTTTTGATATATATTTTTTTTTTAATTCGTGCTCCGTTTTCCTGTAGAATATATACAGGAAATTATTTTCTAATGCTACAAATAAATAATAAATAAAATAATTCAAACTTGTAGATTAAGGAGAAGAGATACTGCAGGACTCATCCGACGAGACCGCTAAACATCTACATATGTGAACAGAAACCGTTAGGAGAAAAATTTACGTCTAGCATTGGCAGGACAAAAATAAAGTATTAGTATAAGATTTGATTAATTATTGTTAGTTTATATTTAATATATGAAGATTCAATAAATAAATAATGAAAAAAAAAACAAAAAAAAACTTGTAGAATTGTTGTTGGGAATTGTCAATATTTATTTAAATAAATTAACATATTGTTTGAAATGTTAAAGTTTTTTGATAATTTTTTTAATTAAAATTAAAAATATCATTTATTGAAAAAAATATTTACAATTTAAAAATTTTTAGTAATCAATATAATCATTTTGGTAATAGGTGCAAAATCAACAATTTGTTTGCTTGATATTATGAATTTGGTTTAAATCAAGTGATTAGAGAAAACTTTGAATTTTTTCTGCGAACATAGTTTTTCATATAATTTATTTTTATTTCATATGAAAAACGAATGTTAAACATAAATTGATTTTAAAATCAATATTGGTGAAATAAGCCATAAGTCAAGAAAGGAAATACATGTTTTGACTTGGGATTTTTACTAAATTTAATATTCTATAATAAAGTATTGTAAATTGACTTAAATAAAAAAATTTTATTTGCATTTCGTTTTTAAAATACACAATTTTAATGAATTTTT
Organism: Pollenia amentaria; assembly: GCA_943735925.1. Classification (NCBI taxonomy): domain Eukaryota; kingdom Metazoa; phylum Arthropoda; class Insecta; order Diptera; family Polleniidae; genus Pollenia; species Pollenia amentaria. The sequence continues at coordinate 43,972,774 of OX031009.1, forward strand.
GTATTTTAAATTCACGACCTTAATAAAGATTGTATTTTAAGTATATCAATGCAAGTTTGACCAGCCCTGGTACTTGAGTAACCTGGTTTTGTATTTGCATGATTCTACGATTAACATGTTTCTTATAACACTTCCGTTATTTAAATCTAGCTACAATCTTAAAGAGCTAGAAATTTATTTATTATAAACTTTGAAAAAAATTCTATGTAAATTAAACTGAATTTACTTAAGTAAATTATTTATGTAAATTTTTAAAAAAAATTGTGAAAAAATTACTTTTTATGTTCGCTTATGTTTTCCTAATTTTTCAAAAAAGGTTTTTTACTCTGCAATTTATTTTAAAAATTAAACTTTGTTGACCTTTAAGATAAAACTTTTTTTTTTTAGTATATTTTTCATTTTAATTTTTAGATTTTGGTATTTCTATTTTTCTTCTGCCAGACTTGACAAGTAATTAATTTTTTTATGTTTGATGAAAAGGGTAAAAAGTTTTATAGAAATTTTATTAATTTATAAAGCAAATCGTATTTTTTTAAATCTTAGGGATTTGGTTTAAAAAACAAGCAACAACAACAAAATACTAATAGAACTTTGATTGAATGAGTTGTCAAAAAAATGTTTTTGGTTTGAATAAATTTATGTACTTTTAGTTTACTCTTACAGCAAAAAGGATTTCAAATGACAAATAACAAAATATTTGTCATGAAATTAGGAATTGTTTACAGAAGAGTCAATAAAAAAAATATTTACTAAGATTTTTAAACACTTTTAAATGATTTATGATCAAATGATTTACTATACGAAAATTATCTTTTACCTCAACTGTCACTAATAATTTACCTTAAAAATATCTTTGTGCATGAAACTCCGTCACTTCTTCCGTTTCTCATCAAGTTCGACACAACTCCTTACCTCATACCTCGCTAATCGAACACAATCCGTATTTATGGGCAATGTCTCTTCTCTACCTCTAGAACTCAACAGAGGGGTACCGCAGGGTTCCATTTTGGGACCTCTTCTTTTCTCTATGTATGCCAATGATCTCCCCCGTCAACTGTCACATTGTAAAGTACATATGTATGCGGACGATGTCCAAATTTACCTAAGTAGCCCTCGGGAATCGATTAGGGATAATATTGACAGACTTAACGCCGATCTGAATAGAATACATAAATGGGCTACGGCCAATGGTCTCTTCTTAAATCCTCTGAAATCTAAATGTCTCCTTATACATAAAAGGACAATTAGCCCAGTGATTGAACATGATATTCTGATAAATAACCAAAAAATTGTGATTGTTCCAACGGTAAAAAACCTTGGCCTTGTTTTTAATAGCACTCTGACTTGGACTAGTCATGTTAATTCTCTAGTTGCTCAGTCTTATTTAAAGTTAAGATCACTGTGGGCTACTCAATCTTTCACTCCACTTAATGTTAGATTGCTTCTTGCAAAAACATACATTGTCCCTGGTTTACTATATGGCTGCGAACTATTTGCGAATTGTGATTCCACTAGTAAACACCGCCTAGATGTTATCTACAACAATGTTGTTCGATATGTATATGGGCTAAGAAGATATACTCACACTTCATCATTCTCTAGGAATATCTATGGAGTGTCGTTTGAAAACCTAATTAAAATACGTGTTCTTTTATTCATTCATAAGATTATCTATACACAAAGGCCTAAATACCTCTTTGACAAAATCCGCTTTGCAAGATCCAGTAGGGGTAAAAAGTTGATTATTCCGAGACATCGTACCCTTGTCTCTGAATGGCAATTTTATGTGAATGCTGCTCGTCTTTGGAATCTACTACCAGAAAACTATCAACTAACCAGTAACGTAACGCATTTTAAAGAATTACTATATACATTTTTTGATTAATTTTGTTTTTTTATTTTATTTTCAAATTAAAATTTCATTTTCAAATTAAAATTTTGCTTTTTCTTTATCTCTAAAAAAATTACTTTATTTTCACTTAGTTTAATTTTTAAATTTGATATGTTCCTTTTGTTATAATTTTTGTTCCTGATCCTATATTTTATATTATTTATTTTTTTATTTTTTATTTTCTATAAATTTATTTTTACTATATTTATAATTATAGTTTTAATATATTAACAATGTGTACCTTTTACTATAAATAATATTCTGTACTTTAACTATAAGATTTAATCTTGTTGTGCAGAAATCCAAATTAAATTAAATCCAAAAAAAAAAAAAAAATATCTTATTTAAGGCAAAATAAAAACAAGGCAGAAGTTGAAACTTTAAGGAAATGTTTAGCTGCCCCACTTATCATTTTCTAATTATTCCATGGTTTCCTTCATTCCTAATACTCCCAGAAGCGTTGGGATTTGTTTTGTGAAACCTTCCTTCCATCAAAATGAGACATCCTAAAGCCAACAAAAAAAAAAGATGCTAAATAAAAATCTAGATCTTTTAATGGCGTAGAAATAAAAGGAATTATACAAATATTTTGCCTACTACATTTGCAGAGAAGACCCTGTGGCAAAAGAATTCGAAGTGGGTCTTCACTGTGTACATTGACAGGTTGCGTTTTTCTTTAGTTTCTAAGTACTTTGGGATTATATGAAAGAAAAAAATAGTTGTTATTATTCATAATAAATTGGCAAAATATTTAAATGATTTACAAAGGGAATTGCTGAGAACAAATGTAATACAAGGATTTGTATATTTGTTATATAACTAGAAGCCATTTTGATATCATTATCTGGAACACTATAAGGAAAAATTTAAGGACTGTGATTGAACAAACACTACAGCATGATATCCAACAACATGTGGTAAGCATAAAAATTGCGTAGGGGCAATGGTCCCACACAAACAAAAAATTTACCCTGATACCTAATAAGCAATATTCGAGTAAGGCTAGTTTTGAGATTATAGACGAGCTTTGGCAGGTATGACCCAAAATGGAGCATCTGCTCTAATATTTATAAAGGGTGGTCGACCCATAATGCACGATGTTAATTGTTTGAAAAACTTAATTTGACATTTCTTTGTTTCAGTGTTTCATAAATTTAACAATGAAGAGATACAAAATTGAGCAGCGCGTTAATATTGTTCAAGCCTTTTACGAAAAAGGGCGTTAAAATCATAATGTGTTTTGTGCACTTCGTGAGGCAGACTTTCTGCTCAGTGGATTCATTAACAAGCAGAATTTCCGCATTTGGGCAAATGAGAAACCACGAGTAATTGTTGAAAAGCCGATGCATCCGCAAATGACCGTTTGGTGCGGTTTATGGGCTGGCGGCGTCATCGATCCGTACTTTTTTAAAAATAAGGTCGACGAAGCAGTTACCGTGAATGGTGTTCGCTATCGCTAGATGATAAAGCACTTCTTTTGGTGAGAAATTGAGGATATGGACCTGGACGATAGGTGGTTCCAACAGGATTGTGCCACTTGCCACGCAGCCAACGAAACAATGGGTCTTTTCCGCGAGCAATTCAATGGCCGTTTATCTCACGTCGTGGCGATGTTAATTGGCTGCAACGATCATGTGATTTCACACCTTTGGACTTCTTTCTTTGGGGATACCTTAAAAAAAGTGTACATCAACAAGCCAAGAACAATTCAAAAGCTAAAAGATTACATAGTTCGACACATTAACGACATTGAACCTCAATTATGTCTCAGAGTCATTGAAAATATGGATAATCGGATAGAGGTATGCCACCGAAGCCGTGACCAGCATTTGACCTGTATTTTGTTTCACACATATTTGTCATAGATCCTTATATCATAATAAAAAAAATATTAAGAAAATTCTCTGAAAACATTTTATGTTTTTATAATTAACAACGTGAATTACTGTAGAAAGCAACAACAAAATTACAAAATATTTATGATTTTGTTTGTGCTTTCAATGTAATTCTTTGGCTTTGCGTTGCGTTTAACATGATTAGGGCCTTAATTTTTCAGTTTTATTTATTGAAAAAAATATTTTTTAAGCGTAATTAAGACCAGCTGATTCCTAAAATTTCGCCAAAAAAATTTTCCGGTTTACGTTTTCCCAGAAAAGCCTGTTCGTATTAAATTTAAACTTTAGAATTATATTCTGCTTTATTGATTTGTTATATTATTTTTGAATCAAATGGTACAAAAGTTATTACATTTAGTAAAAAATTGTATTTATTCCATTTATATTATTTGAGATAATTCGTAAAATAAAAAGATAAAGCCGAAAGAACAGTTGATAAAAAATGGTTTACTCATGTTTCTGCTTGAAACATTTTGTGTGCAGATGAACATGACATTATCGCACAAATAAATTGTCAGTTTACTACAACCTTTCAATTGACAAGGACGTTTCCCTTGATTTTTGGAAAATTTGGAGCGGTAGTTTCTTCCTTTTCAGCAAAAAGAAGGGCTTCTGTCACAAAGATTTTGAATTCTTTTTGACTCATAGATTTCTCAGATTTTTAGTTTCCAATCAAACAATGCACAAAGGCCAATACAATTTCTTTCCACGTATGTATATTGATTTAGTAGCTCTGTATTGCATTGTCGTGCAAATCCAAACCCCCCATGCCATTGTTATAATTATGTAACATGGCTGTCTGACCATACGTGACGTATTTCTAGGATCTTTTTTGTCGTCGATGCTTTTTTCCAACGTTGGACATTGTGCAAAGGCAAGACTTGATCGAAATATTCCAGGCAGAAATTACGACTTTTCTAAATATTATGTACCGCCACGACCCTGTAAATACTCAATGTTGACTCTTCCAAAAATATTGTACGATCATAACACTGTAGATACAAAATTACACCCTTAATGTTTTTACAAAAATAAACTGTTTTTACAAAAATTTTACATCGACACAACAGAGTTAATTTAAATATACGGCTTTAGTTTTTAATTTAAATTTATTCAAGCTTGAAGACGTAACACAAAGGAGTTACGAAAATTCGAAGAAATATAAGAATAATTTTTTTATAAAATACAAAATGGACCATAAACTTGAATAAACATAAATTAAAAATAATATAGTGGATGGCCGAATAATTAATAATAATATGTACGACCTTAGTTTCGAAATGTCGTATTTACAATTAGGAGATTCACAAGGTAGTCATAAAGTTGTAAAGTCATATGTCAAGTACCACCTTTATCGGATGGGTCTGGCTGAAGGTCAGAAATGCAGACTTTGTCTTGGTGAGGACGAGTCCACGAAGCGTATACTGTGTGACTGCCCAGCGCTGGCATGAGCCAGAAGGAGAAACTTGGGGCATAGCACAATAAGTGCGTCCCGAGTCGGTGCAATATCAGCAAAAGACCTGACTAGGCTACTTTGGGAAGCAGAGGGTCTTTTGGCCAACTAAAGGGGAGTGGGAACAATAGAACTAGCTTGTTCGCGGTACCATCTATATTGAGGGAAATTCTCCCCGCTCTCGGAAAAAAGCCATATGTCTTAAAATAATTACAAGAAATATATACGACTGCTGTGGGCAACCGCTTATAATGTAGATTTCTACTGTACATTTATGACGAATCAATGAACACAGCATTAATATTTTTGTTTTAGTTGAAATACAACAATATTTTTTTTTTAACAATTGTAAAATATTATTTTGGACATTATGACGATATGACTTGATAGCACACCTTGTGAATCACCCAAATAAAACTATACCGTTACAATACTGTATATACAAAAACTAAACCTTAATTTCCATATATCGTGTTTAATATAAAATATACAAATTTACTGAAAAATTTTGTTTTTGACTTAACGAATTATTGAAGTTACATACATATGCACATTACATTTAATTATTTATGTAAAAGCGTAATTGCTATTATTTCATCATTTAATTAATATAAATATTTACCTTTTATATTGATCCAACGTTGTAAATTTAAATTTACGGATTTCTGACAATATTGAAAACATTTATTATCAAAGTTGTTTTTGGGAATACAAATATTTATTAAAAGATTTTGTTTGTTGTGCTTAATTCCCATTTTTAATAATTGATAAAAATACTGAAATTTATTGTTGGAGGATAAGCTGTTCCTATGCGCATTTCACTGGTTGCTTAGGCCAGATCGTCAGGAAACGTTCTCCTAAATAATTTTAGAAAAGCCAAAGCTATCAGCAAACAAAACTACAGAAGGAATGAGAATTACCTACAATACCCTCAAAAAGTTTTATTTGCAACGATATCAAAGCTTAAACAAAATACCAAACAATAAAACAGTGATGAGTTTTTATCTTTTCTTACATTTCCCACTACAATTAGTTAGAATTCTCCCAACATTAATTGTAGCTGTAAGTGGGTAAAGAAAAAACATATTAAAAACAAAAACAAAGTACTTTTATTGTTTTCGTAAGAAAATAAAATAAAAACAATTTTTCCGTTCAGTTTTTTATGCACGTGCACTAGCAAAAATTTATTATCAAAGTTGTTTTTGGGAATACAAATATTTATTAAAAGATTTTGTTTGTTGTGCTTAATTCCCTTTTTTAATAATTGATAAAAATACTGAAATTTATTGTTGAAACAATAGTCGGAAGACGGTTATTTGGCGATATCATTTAACTGTTGTGACTACGTTGTTAATTCGTGAATGCAATATTGTAAATTTAAATTTACACTGTGGCAACACTAAAAACAAGAGTCTGAAGACGCACATTTGGCGTTATCATTTTAATATTGTGAGTACAATGTAAATTTGGTAAACAGTACGTTGTTCTGATCATAGTATACAACTAGTATGTCGACTCTTTGACAGGTATATAGCTCATTTGTCAGTGGAACATAATTTATGTTTGTATTAGTAAAATTTTTTTTAAGTATTGGTGTATAAAACTATTTCCACCACTAAACATAGTTGCATAAAATCGTATAGAATGTGGCAAAAAAATTTTTTCCATAATAAAATTTTATTAGTTTAATAAATTTTCAATTTATTAAATGCTGGCTGCATTTATAAACTTTTAAAAACCATGTTTGCAAAATTTTTATTCTGCAATATCGGAAAATATTTAAATAATTTATGATTTCAAATATTATTTTCATACCACAAAATGCTACTCTGCTGGCTTTAATAATATTAACAACAGAAAAAAATTAATGTCAAATAAATTTATTTAAAAATTTTTAGTTTGTGAAAAAACATTTGCAAAAGCAAATGAGCAAAATGTATTGGAAAAAATTATTAATTATGTGTTTATGTCATAAAATTAAACATAAAGTGTTATATTGTGAAAAATTTTAAATTGAAAAATTTCAAATTTTGTTTTGTTTTTGTTGTTTTTATGTGTGTTGAATTCACACAGAACCTGTATGTGTGAGGGGCGAACTAAAAAATTGAGAACACTCTCTCGAGTTAGCATACTAGTTCTATACTATGGTTCTGATGTCGACAGTAACCCCATCAACGTCGGCGAAACGTCGTGCTGATTGTCTTTTTCTGCCTGGGATGTTGCCATGGTAACCAATTTGTTGTCCTGCTATCAACATCCCAATATTTTTTGTGTGGCATGAAATGTCTAATCATAACCACCCCTTGGTTATTTGTTGCTGGCTTTTAATTCAGCAGATCACCCAGCCAGTCGATTGGAACGATTTATTGTCTCTTCACCTGAACATTCATCTACTCGATCGGGAGGAAGTATAATTACACAATCCCCGACATCATCACTCCAATTCGTCATTCAACTTCTTCATAGACAAAACCTTTTAACACGAGCTCCTACTTATCTATGCAAAGCACTAGTCAATAAAAAAAACAATATAAAATCCACAAAATAGTCGAAATTAACTTTAAGATTGTACAATGTAGATTATATATATGAAATACTCATCTTTTCTAAAAAAAAATTAATATAAATTACAAAACCACTTAATAAAAGAAAAATATAATAAAGAAAAGTCTTTTAACAACTAATGCTCGTTAAATATAACACGAAGACTGCAAAATGTCATTCGAGTGTCATCGTCAGTCTGTAACTATACGATAAGAGCTAGCGTTCGAAATTTTGAACAGTCAAGTTAACACATATGTGAAGTCATACATGTGAATCCAAATCATGTTTTTTAAGTTTTGTGAAATAGTTACATTTATTGACAATAATTCCTCATGATTATTTTTTAATTTTTTATTAGTTTAATAAAATAATTTAAGAAGTGTCTAAAGATATGGGTATCAGAAATTAACCCCTAGCACCGAGGGGAGGGAGGTGGTCACGGAGGCATATAGTTTTTTATTTGCTAAAAGATGAACCTAAATATTCATAACAAAACTAACTGAATATTCCACCTCTTTTATACATAAACTTTGGTGGTTTTTACTATTCGAAAAATCGAACAGCGGAGCGGAATGGGTTAATATGAATTAATCGATTATCACAAAACATATCAAAATTTCACCACAATTTGTATATTTGTAACAGTTTTAGGTGTAATTAAATGATTTCCCAGAAATTTATATGATCAATGGTATATTATGGGCCATCCTTAGCAGAATTTGGCGAGGCGATTTCTTGTCATCAAGAAATATGGAAGACCAAAATTAACCATAATATCATTATTCGTTACGGTTTGTGCGTACTTATGCTTTTTTTTCGGAAAATAAGCTTAAAACAGCGCCTCTGATATGTTTAAGACCGATCTCCACAAAGTTAAGTAATATGATCTTTTTGTCCTATAACACGAATTTGTGCAAAATTTAATGACAATCGGTGCTTTCTGCCGCCAATTTATATTTTTTTTGTAACAAATGTAAATTTTTTCGGTTGGTTGTGTCACAGATCGATTCATATCTCAATTCCTACTTAATTAATTGTGCTAGATTTCAATCCGAAACAGCTTAGGATTACTAAAAACAACTTGACACGTAATGAAATACTAAGTATATCCACTTTTACCGCTATTGGTAGAGGGTGTAAATATGTATTTTGTGTTATTTACATTAAATACACAACCAAAATGTATTTTGTGTTTTAAAGACAAAAATTTATTTTGTATTTCAAATACAGTAAAATCGCGAAAAGTTTACCAAAATGTCCAAATGTTTGTTAATTTTTTAATCTTTTTAAACGGTTTTATATTAGAAAAAAAATAAATAATAAACATAGATTTTTTAGAAATAATACCCTAAACGTTATTCAATGACTGAGTTTTCATCATTGTTTAGTTAGATGGGCAGCCGACACGAGGACGGCTCACTTGGGTCTTTATAGCGGTCCGTTTATGATATCCTTAGCCAGTGACAAGAATTAACCAGTATTCACCAAACTATTCCACAGAAGTCGTTGCGGCCCCGAAGTACCCCTACACCCTGCTGAATAGCGAGATCGATTTCAGTCCCATATTAGACATATCGTCCAGACATGGCGATTCCGGTCTCCCAAAAATGCCTAAAAATAATATCCCCGAGACCGGGGCATTGGCAGAGAAAGTGAAACACCGTCTTCTCCTCATCATCATGACAATTTCTACAGTAGTCATTACAATCAAGACCCATTCTCCCCGCATGAGTCCCTATCACCCAGTGACCCGTAATAATCGATATCACCGTAGTTATCTGGTCACTACCGATACCAATTAGCACGCAATTTCTAGCCACATCGTAGCCAGGTCATAAAGTCCGGGCCATCGAGCAGGTATACTCCCCCTGCCATTTCTACTGAGCCCTTCTATGCTACTCACGTGTGATGAGAGTCTTGCAGCGAGCCATTGAAATGTCGATAAGGCCACCGACGAACAAAAAAAACTTAGATTTTTATTATGTGGTTTCCTCGAGCCTCGAGAATTTCACGAAGTCTTGTTTCTTATTTTAGAGATGGCAACTTCAGTTACGGCAGTAGGTTTGCTTAAAAATCTTAAACAATTTTGTTCAAGCTCTCTACTTTCTGCTGTAAATCTTATTTCGTTTGTTATATGTGTGATGTTGAATATTAATACGCTTTGCAAGAGGTAACTTTTTAGAGTTGCACAGAGACGCTGAAATTCGGTTATCTTAACCGCGATATTAACTTTTACAGCGTTAACTTTTTCGCGGTTCTACTGTACATCAATGCATGCATTTTACTGTTTTCTTAATTTTGTCCTCATTTTAAAATTTCCATTACGGACTTATTATTGAAAACTTTTAAGTGAATTTATATTATCAACTTCCAGTTAATTATTGCAGAGTTTTAAATATTGCTTGAACTAATAATTATTACTCTAACACCTTTCATTTTATCTTCTACGAACACTTCTCAATTACTGCCATTAGCTGGATGGTCTTTCACCTTTTAAAATCGAATAAGGTGTATCGAAACCGTGTTATAAAACTTAACCCTGACATAGAAAATTAATTGCTCTATTTAATTGGTTTTTTCCCGTCAGTCTTTTTACGTTTTAATACGTTCACGCTAATTAAAATCAACACGGAATACTTAATGCAAAGATATACACTCACCCACACAATTACGTGAAAAAGGAGGCAATCAGTGCAGAATATAAAAGTTAATTTAATGAAAATAAAATAATTTTAGTTGGTGATGCTGCTTTGTATGTTATCATTTTGTTTGAAATCATAGCAACGCAAGGTGGGGTAAAATTGTGGCTTCAAAGTCAAACATTTTGCTGCATGTTGCAGCACAGTGGTAAAAAGTGATTCAATTGTTTCAAAGGATTCGATTCAAAAATCAGCTTTTTGTGTAATTGTCATTCAGAGCTATTTTTTAACATATTGGTGGCTATTCTTGAAAACGCGTCGAAGGAGTGAAAATTTACATGAAAACAAAAACAATTTTACAAAAAATGTACAAGAACTGTTGTTGTTTATCATACAAAATTTACAGTTTTTAAAAGAGACAGAAACGCGTTAAATCTCTCACGTTAATTTAATTTTAAAAGAGTATATATAACAAAAACAATTTTCGTAAATTTTGTTTTTGTTTTCATGTAAATGTTCACTCCTTCGACGCGTTTTTAAGAATAGCCACCATTATTAAAAAAGAAGCACAATGTTAAACTTTGCAAGCGTTTAATGGGTTGATTATGTAAGGCAACTGAACTTTAGTTCTAAAGTTGAGAAAAATATATTACAAATGGCAACTAATGGCGACATTAGTTTTCAAATAATAAATATTTATTCAACCGTAAAATTTTGGTTGATGTGTTCATTTTTTAAGTAGAAATTTCCCAAAAGCTAAAGATAAGTACATTTATTGTTAAATTTAAGAGAGCAATATGGATAAAATTGTCACGGAAAACAATTTGAATTATTTGTCCGACAAATGGAATTGAGTCTAAGTACATATTACCTTTTTTTAACAGTGGAGATATTGTTGTTGACAGACGAATTTGTGTTCTGTTCTTATAGTCTCTACTAAATAAGTGACAGCATCTTTGAAAAGATGAAAATATGCCCCAAAGCAAGAAACTGGAAGCACAACAGATATTGCGTTAAGAAGGAATATTACGAAGAAGGAGTATTTCATCTTGGTCTTCGAAAAAAGTGAAAAGTGAATCGAACTGATCATATATCCTTTTTTTATTAAATTTACTTATTTAAATTTTTTAAATTTTTGGTTTGCCGATCTGTCAAAATGCAAACTCAGTCCAAAAGTGTTTTATTGCAAGTAAATTCTTACTTTATCATTTTTCCCCATACAATACGACACCTAGACGTAACTTTAAATGCCATTAAAACTTTAAAAATGTTAGCATTTGATACAAATTTGCAAAAGTTAGTTATAATTTAACAAGTATTACAATAAGTCACAAATGAATCCCCTCCCGAGAATAACGTAATATCAAATAATTTTAATACACATTTTGGTATTAAAATAAGACTCGTTACAAACAAGTCTTATTAAAGTCTAAAAGTCATTATAACAATTTACCGATAGTTAAAGGTATGAGTTTGTCCCACGTATAAACATTTTTTCACTTTAAACAAAATTGAGCATATAAAAGCCAGTTCATTATACCGGGTAGGTTAAAGTTAAGTTAAAATAATAAATTACTTGTTATACGTCCAACATAATCCTACTTTTGACTAATGATAAGTTGTAATAATCGCCATAAATGTACTAGAAAAATGTTGTGCTTGTGCACGAAATCATATGGACTTGCCTGTCTATACTCTCTAATTTGTAGGGAGATCGATTATTCGACTTTTTTCAATAACCGGTTTTCGAATATTACGAATAGTTGCTATTTTAAAAAACCCGGTTTTCGGTTAAGCAATTTTTAAATAACCGGTTAACCGGTTTTAATTCGAATACTTAAAAACACAAAAATCAAATAAGTTTTTAAAATAAAACGTTAATTTGAATAAAAACAAAACAATTTGCAAAGGTAAGGAACCAACAAAATACATAGATATGACTTAGATCAGACCTAGCAAATATTTTACGGTAAAATCCAAGAAAAGTGGGACCAGTAAATTGATCAAACTTTAACTGTTTTCAACAATTTTTTATTGATTTACTAAACTTTATTTGTAAGAAGATATTTATATAATATTATTTAGAAACTGTTGAATGATATTTGATCTAGACAAACTTTTTGCAAAAGCAAATAAATTATAGGAATTTTATAAAGTTATTATTTGAAATATTCTCTCAAATTTATTTTGAATGAGTTTTAATTTGTTGGTGGTTAAGCTATCTATATAAATCAACCATATTTTTCAAAAGTTGCAAACAAAACCTCTTAGCCAGGATTATTTATTTTAAATTATTTTGTTTCAGCATATATTTATATATATTTCTATAGAAACGAATAGTGAACTGAACATTCTTTTTTTGTAAAATATTCTTCAATTCGTCGACTACAATTTAAAACATTCCATGACATTGTTTGATTTCTTCATTTTTGTTTTTTAGTTCTTGACATTTTAATAAATAAAACTGGTTGAAATTTTTCCGATATCGTTGATTCCGCCGGAATGTTGTTGTTTTCAGCATGAGGAGATGCTAGAACTACTTAAGAGTTTTTAGTGCCTTAACGGGCATTTCGTCCTCGGCAACACAACGGGCTAATATTTCACCCAATGATTCATTTTTGGCAGCGTATTTTGGCAAAGTATTATTTTTCGTCTCCTTAGAAATACTTCGAGTTAAGTTTCATTTGGATCACATTAATGTCAAGCATGTATACTAATTAAAGGTGATTAATAAGTCGTGACATGGAAGAACCTTTGTAACTTATCATTTTAGGGCACTTCAAGCACCTAACTTTGACTTTTTAATCGCGTTCGAAAAAGATCTAGAGATAACCTTTATATAAAAATATATTTAATATTTAGAATACTCCTGCACAAATTACTATTTACTTTTCATCTGCACGCGTTTTTGTAGTATTTTGAATAGTTTTTGGTTTTTTTTCTCTACAAGAACACACGCTTTTACAAGCGGTTTGTATGTACAGTGTTCATAATGTTTTTTGACCTTTGTTACATTTTGTTTTGACATTTTTCATAAAAAGTTTAAGTTTGGCCAATATTCAATTTGAAAATACTTAAATTACGGGTACATCTACAACAAGAGTATGGAAAATGTATGTAAATTACACATTACTCAAATAACCGGTTTATTATACCAAAATAACCGGTTTATTCGATATTCGAAAATTGGGCATTTTAAAATAACTGACTTGGGCAAAGCAAAAATAACCGGTTAAAAGTGGTATAATAATGACCGTTCGATCTCCCTACTAATTTGTTAATTGTATACCCTTCAACGAAGTTAAAGGGTTCACATTGTCACTTCGTTCGTTATTTTTACAATATTGACCCTATTCTGGATCCTTATGATCCACATTTAATGGGGACTTGGTTAGTTTAGTTTTTCTTTTCAAATTCATCCAGATTGGTCCACAAATAGCAGAGATGTTTGATTATTTATTTATTTATTTATTTTATACGCGGTCTGCACAACAAGATTTAATCTTATAATTTACAGTACAGGCACAGATTCCAAAACTAAAATAACATGTTACATTTTTATTTAAAACAAAATTTTTCAAACATAATTAGGTAGAAAAAATTGATAATATTGACATGACAAATACAAATATGTTAAAATATTTTGACAAATAAAAAAAAAGCTATATAATTTATTAAATAAAATATGTATATAATAATTTTTTAAATTGCGTTGCTTTTCTGACTGTTTGGAAAGCATGTGGGAATTGGTTCCAGAGACGAATAACGTTGATAAAAAAATTATGTTCTGAAGCAGTGAGACGATGCATTGGTGTTATTAACCTTCTTCTTCTTCCAGGTCTACCAAACTGAATTTTATCAAAAAGATAACCAGGGCAGCCACTATAGATAATTTTGTGAAGAAATACAAGAGTTCTTATCGTCATAAAATTTCGAGTGTAACACCAAAAATATTTCTTGAGAAATTTGATACATGGCTGAACCTTCTAAGACCGTAGACATATCTAACTGTGTTGTTGTATGCCACATTAAACAGCGTATGCTGTTCACGTCACATTTAGCAAAAAGTTCACATCCATATAGCATAGCTGGAAATATTTAAGTCCTGGCCAGTAGCAATCTTATCCACAGTGGTGTAAATGACTGAGTAGACCACAAAGATCGAAGCTTAACATACGCCTGGGCGGCAATATTTTTAACGCGATCTGACCATGTTATGTTGCTGTTAAATGTTATTCCCAGATTTTTAGCTGATGTAACAATTGATATTTTCTGGTTGTCTATAATAATATCATGACCGATAACTGGGCATGTTGCTCTTTTATGAATGATCATGCATTTTGACTTTTGTGGATTCACGCAGCGCTCGTTTGCCGTTGCCCATTGATGGATTTTGCTCAAATCATAGTTCTGGAAAACTTAGGTATAGGTGTACATCGTCTGAATACATATTGATCTTACAATGTGAAAGTTGTGCAGGAAGGTCATTTGCATATAATGAAAATAAAAGTGGCCCAAGAATTGATCCTTGTGGTACACCACCTTTTAGTTTCAACGGCTTAGATAATATACTATCGATGCATACAGATTGTGTTCGGTTTTCAAGATACGAAGATATAAGCCGACATGAACTACTTGAAAAATTAAAGAAATTTCGTAGCTTCATGCATAAAGTTGGATGGTGTACCATATCAAAAGCTTTAGAATGATCAAGTAGAACCAAAAAAATTAATTTGTTTTCTTCTAATCCGCAACTTAGATGTGAGCCAAAAACCATAAAATCTTCTAATTTTTTCCATAAAATCCCTTGTTAGTGTTTTTTTATCTTTGTATGCCCTTCACAAGATTCGGAAATGGTACATTTAAGTTCGTTTTTTATATGAGTTTGTCATTTCGTTTAAATTTATACAATATTGATCTTAGACCCTATAAAAACTCTAAATTATGGATTCATATGAATAACGCAGTCGATTTAACGATGTCCAGCTGTCCCTTTGTCCATTCGTCTGTCCATATGTCTGTATAAATAGGCTTTCCGAAGACCCCAGATTTAATGGGGACTAGGTTGATATATTTTTGTGTCATGTATACTTCGTTAAAGTTTGACTAAGATATGAGCAAACACCCACGACTGTCTCTAATTTTCTCCCACTAATCTTAATTTTTTATAGTCTTATAAAGAGAATATTTACAAAAATCGGTTCCCAAATGACTGAGTTAAAGACAAATAAATGCTTTACTTTTTCGAAAAAAAAAAATGGTTTTCTTACAATAGCGAACATTGTCTATGAGCAAGAAGGACCACATTAAGCTCAGATATTTCTAATATAAGGAGTATTAAATATTGAAAATGCACGAAATCTGCCCATTATTTCACATGGTCCCTACACACGTGTACTATGCGGAAGAGCAGATAAGATTATTTGTTTTTTCTTTACTGATCTTCTTGCAGAATCACGTGTAAGAGGATCTTATCACGCTCGCGTAACTTTTTAAACGCTATACAAGTTAATTAGAATTTAAGCGAAAAGAGCAGGGCTGTGGAGACGTCAAAAATACCTCTAACTGCGACTCCAACCACTGAAATTTTTTAAGTCCGACTCCAACTCCAACTTCGACTCCGACTCCAACTCCGATCTCCAACCTTGATGCTAAATGTATATGAGACAGGTCCTTATTTGACTGTAAACCCTTTTTTTAATTCGGTTCCTTTTAAATGAGTAAATATAGAATGAAATTGATTCTGTAAAAATTGCAAATCGATATTTTAATTCTAACAAGTGCTGCATTAATATACTCGTAGTTAATTACATATGTAAAGTAAAGGGGAGTCACAGTCGCGATTTTTTTTTTTTTAATACTTCGACTCCGTCACAAAACCTCAACTTCGACTCTTCAATCCCGACTCTCCTATTCCGACCTTATAACTTCGACTCTACAACTCTGACTCCGAATCCACAGCTCTGAAAAAGAGAAAAAAAGTGCAACTATTTCATAAATATTTTAAACTTTCTTCTGATAATTTGGAAAATAATCTTTTTATGATAACCCCAAAACCTTTTAAAAAGGTATTTTCTATAATCTGCTTTAAATTGAAATTTCCTTTCTAAATATGTGGAAGGATCTAATTTCTTAAGTAGTTCTTAAATACTTGTTATTTACATCTAAAACAATTTATTTAGCTGTTGAATAGATTTAGTTTTATGAATTCACTTAGGATCAGGGCCTTGGTATGCCCAAGCTATCCCTCATTAGACATGTGCCACTCATTTATAATTAGAGTTTCTGAATTATGGAATTAATTTATTCCATAAAGTGACCAAAACGTTTCTCATTCCATAGAGAGATTGTTTGGGATACAATTAGATTTGACTTTACTACGTGTGTTTGAACTGAAACCTGATTATTTTTTCCTTTTCGATCGTTTTTGCATTCCATCTCATTTTTGGTTCGTATTAATATATTATTTTTTTAGTTAGGTGTCTTATTTTATATGTGTTTTATTCTTTAGTTGTGAATACTTACAGTCTAATTCATAAACGCATTATTGCAGCTTAATAAGTTATTAATAAGCAAAAGTCGAAAAAAATAGTATTTATAAATGTTTAATAGCCTATTAAACGTTTAGTAATCCTTTCATAAATTTGAGATATTTATTGTAACCTTAACCCTACTTTAAGCGTTTGATAAAGTGACATTTCAATGTTTGTTTACACAACATTTTTATAATTGCGCGAAAAATTAAAAATGTTTGTCTTTTTATTTATCTATATATAAATCGACAAGAGCAAAACAGTTAAGAACACTTTCCTCTTCTGGTTGTCAACCGATTTGAACAACAAATACACCATTTGAAAGGTATTTACTTATGTAAGTGCACAATGTTAATCGCTATTATATTGAACTTATAACATAAAATTATAGATGCAGGGTTTTTGAATTTTCGTTAATATTGGGACTGAAACATAAAATTAAACATGCATGTTTCTGATTTAATAAGAATCTGTAAGAGGGAGATTTTGGCACGTTTTCCTTCTACAACTGGTGCTTTTATTTAATTTTCGTTAATAGTGGGCCTACAAAATTAAATATGCAATGTCCTAAGTGGGTGAGAATTTATAAAAGGAATTCGTGTGGAGCATTTTGTTCTTCAAATGGTATTTTTTTAATTTTTGTTAGTACTAGACCTATAAACATAAAATTAAACATTCAAGGTCCAAAATAAATGAAAATCTGTTAGAGGGATCTTTTTGCTACTTTTTCGTTGGTGCTTTTGGAATTTATATTAATACTGAACCTAGAAACATCAAATTATGCATGCAGAGTCTAGAGAGATTGAGAAATTATATGAGGAGACTTTTTAGTACTTTCTTGATTTTCAATTAGTACTTTTTGATTTTTTTATATTATTGAACTTACAAAACTAAATTAAACATTTGCGAACCTGAGACCGGAGGTTGGTCCCTTGACAAATCGATCCACTAAGGCGAAAATAAACAAATGCGTATGTTTTCTTCATATTTGCATAAATAACTAGTTTTAATAAAATCGTTTTATAAAAATAAAAACTAGTTATCTTAAAATAAATTTATACACAATAATTTTGTTTTTTTTATTTTACTTTTACCTTTTTAATCGGTTGTTCTTTGTATGCATAACTAGACAAAAATGACAATTAGAAAAACACGCTATTGCCAACATAAAAATACAAGAGTAATAAAAGCTTTTATTTAGCGTTCAAGCGTTTATAAATCAGACTTTTTATTAAAGGTTTATAAAACAAAAAGTGTTTGTTAACTATTGTAAACACTAAAGCTGAAAAAAGAAATTTTTATGAATTAGACCGTTAACCTTTAACATTTAAAATAAATTTTTAGCAATATCTTTAGTTTTGCCATTTTAATTACCCAGGCAGAAAAAGACGATCCGAACGACGTTGTGCCGACTTATGTAGATGGGGATACTGTAAATATCAATAAAACTGATAGCGCCAAATGTACGTCTTCAAACTCTTGTTTTAGTGTGGCCACAAAACTGGTAATCCTAATTAACAATATTGGATTCACGAATTTACAACGTACTCACATTAGTTAAATAATAACGCCAAATAACCCTATTCCGAATATTATCTTCAATATTATCACAATAAAGTAAATTTAATTTTACAACATTGGATTAATACACATAAAAGTTAAATGATAACTACCCAGCATGCTTTTGTAACGTAATTGACCAGTAGTGTCCAACGGACTCATTAAACCAATTAATAAAACTTAAGAAAAACAAAGGCAGTATACATGACATTATTTACTTAGGTATTTTGTTTATTTAACTTTAATTAGTTATTTTTTAAACAAACATTACAAAAATATTTTTCACAGAGCTCTAGAACTTGTTCTTTAAGAAATAGGTTGAAACTGTCTACGGGATCAACTATTTCTTGGCCCGGTGGAAGCACCACGTTATGACTACCACCGCGAATGATGTTGGGCCGAGAAGTTCTGCTATGCTTCTCAGGTTCAGATTTCCATATTGTTTCATCTCTGCCCTTTTATGTTTGAACAGACATGTATTCCTAACTCCATTACTGTACATCTTCACTTTCAGATGCTGCTTCTGTAGTGGCACTTTCACTTTCGGAACAGATGTCGATAGCAAAATCCTCATCATAGCTAGATTTCACACCCTAAAATATCTTCATTTTCACTCTCAGAAAGGGCACGTTCAATTTCTACTGGTGTTATTTTTTCGCCATTTCTAACAATAAATAATCAAATTTGCTGTTACAGCAAAATTGGGCGACTCGATTCAAATAATAAATAATAAACTATTTATGCCACAAATATTTTTATTGCGCATTTCTATTCTCAAGACCATCGGGGTACAATATATAAAATGGGGTTTCTCAAAAATAAATACTTAAGCTTTTATGAGCAATGGAATTCAAAAATGTGTCCGCGAGACACTTGTGGGTAGTAAAGGGTTAATCTAATGAAGAAATAAAGGCGTTTACTCTTTTACAAAAATAATTAACTGTAATTTGAATATGTATGTTACTACATAAATTCGTTTAAAATACAAGCAAAATTTTGCAGTAAATTTGTATATTTTTTTCTTACCTAAAATAGTTTTTATGTTTAAATTTTAATACATCACTGTTTATACGGCGTTCTAGCGGTATAAAATTATTGTAAATACGACATTACCAAACTAAAGTCGTATATTTGCATTTAGTGTGTTGTACAGGTGTATAATTTTTGTAAAAACAGTATTTATAAACTAATGTTGTTATTTTGTATCTACAGTGTTGTGATGGTTATTTTATATTATTTTTTGGAGAGTTAACATTTTGAATTTACAGGGTCGTGGCGGTACATAATATTAAGAAGAGTGGTAATTTCTGCCTGGGTACCTTTCAATCAATCAATTGGCCCTAATAGGCCTGGATTGACTAATAAAATGAATTTATAAAAAATATACATATATAATTCTAATGTTAGGGTAATTGTTCTTAGTTGCTAAAAGTTGATAAAAACATGTACTGTTGTTCCAAATTATAGCTAAACATAAGGAAATAAATGTCCGATGCCGTTATTTCTTGAGTTATGCCTCGTTATCCAAACCCAACGTGTACGGCAATATTATTTCAATTGATGTTTAATTATAAACTTTACGGCAAATATTTATCAAAAGTGTTGAAAATTCTTTGAATATTATGAATACTAATATTGAGTTTTGTGTTTGAAAATAAAGGTGATAGTTTAGATTAAAAAAAACATTTATAAGTGGCATAAAAGAAGAATTTACCATATTAATCATACGCAACCAGAATTTAAGGAATGAAAACAACTATGAAAACACTAATCGGCTGTGATGAATATTTTATTTAACCATTATGTGCTCACTTAGGAATCCGGGTAGTCAACCAAATTATTAACATTGAAATTGATAACCCGTAAATCCAATTGAAAAAAGGAAAATAACATAAAGTTTGAAATAAAAGGAAGGATTGTGCTTGCAAATAGGTGTTATAGTGTTTTAAGCAAGTTTTTAAATGCAAAAAATTACGACATTGTAATAACTATATCTACCTGTTTTTAAAAATACTTTGATTTTTTATAACATTGTTTCATTGAAATTCTTTTCATATGTTTTACATTTTTCTTTATATAAAATTATGTCAGATAGAAAATTGTTTTACTATTGAATAACCATTATTTTTTTATAAAAACAAAATTGAGTAAATTAAAAATAACATTTGGCGACGAGGATCTAGAATGAAAATGAGCGATCTTTCTCAAATAATTCGTCAGTTCCAAGAGTCGCATAAGCAATTTCTTTCGGAATTACTTGAACAAAATAAGGCAATTTTGGAAGACGTTGTTTCAAAAAACAAAAATGTGCCATCAATTGCTTCATTTGGAAAATTCAATACGGATACTGACAAATGGTCCACATATCAATTTCATTATGCGCTAGATGATCATTTTTTGAAAAAAACAACACATCTTGGCAACTCGATTCAAGTTTTGTAATCACATGAGGATGAAGTCAAATCGACGATATGTAGACTGGATTGCTGAGCTACGTGGAGCGGCAAGAGAATGTCATTTTATTTTTAATAACGAAAACTGTAGAGAATCCTATGTTGATAATTACATAAGAGATATGATCGTTTTATATACATCACATGAAACAATAAGGGGAGCTTGTCTTCAAAAATCAAACCCAACATTAGAAGGAGTACTACAAATTTGAAGCAATGCGTCAAATGAAATTGAAAGTTTAACAGAATCATCAACTGATATTCACGCTATTCAACATTTATCAAATCGATCAGAACACAATATATTAAGTTCTTTACAATCTTGTCCAGGATGTGATAAGCGTCATCAGAGAGTTAATTGTTATCTTTTCAAAAATAGAACAAAATGCAATAGGTGTCAAAAAGAAGGTCATATTTCTAAACTTTGGCAATTAAAAACGAATAACAAAAAAAAAAAAAAAAAACTTTTTCTAATCCGAATTATAATTATCAGAATGTACGTAAAATTCAGGAAACCTCTTTTAAGGAAACATCAATAAGTCACATTGAAGAAATGGATTCTTTATGTGTTAATTATGTTAGAAAAACCTACAACAAAACCATGATTGAAGTTAAGGTAAATGACAAAAATTTTCTCTTTCAAATAGATACTGGAGCATCATGCTCCTTGATTGGGTTGGATACCTGTAGAAAACTTAATAACCCATTGTGTACTCTAACCAACAAAGTATTGAAATCTTATGGCGGATCTTTATTACCTATTAGGAAGCTTATTAACGTCAAAGTCACGATAGGTAATGATACACAAAATCTAGATCTTTATGTAGTTGACATCGAACATGTCACTAAAATATTTGAATATGATTTGAAATAAATTATTCTAACTCTAATTTAGTTAATGAAAACTAGTTTCTAATAGAAAGAGAAACACGCGAATAATTGGAATTAACGCATAAAAACTTTCAAACAGACATGTTAGCCATTTTCTTAAAATTATGAACCATGAGCTGTGTGAGACTTATTCCGACGTGAACATAGTAAGATGCATCATGATACTACGGTTGCGCTGGCTGGATCTTGTTGGAAGAATGAACGCTGATACTCAAGTCAAAAAGACATTCAGGGCTCTATAAAAAGAAAGTTGTAAACAGGAAAGACAAAGACTGTGGTGCAAGGAGTTGCAAAAGACCTGAAAATCCTTGGTGAATCGAACTTGAGACAATGCATATAAAAAAATTTCTTAAGAATGCTGAGACCAACTACAGGCTGTAGAACTATCCAAATAAGTAAGTAAGCATGAATTTGTTGCCAATCCCATGTATATTTTACAACGTTTTAACTACACTCAGAGAAAAAACATGATTAATGAATGGTCACTACAACCATTTTTTTTTCATATTTGCCTAATATGTTTACTCTAATAAACTTATTATAATCCTTATTTAACTTGAAAAAATATTTTTTCTCCTTAACATTTTTTAATTCACTATGATAATATTATATGTTACCATGATCTAGCTAAACATATTAAATTATGTGAAATATTTGCTACTATAATGTATATATTTTCGACTATACAATTAAAATCATAATATTAGCTGTACGCAAACGGTATGTTTGATACCATTATTTTTGTTCGCTTTAAAACACATTCTCTAAATGAGCAAAAATTTATTGTCCAAACAAACAGTGTGTGTTTATAAAGCAATTAAAATCTTCTTCCACGTCATTTTCTGTCTGCGAGAGTCAGTTAATCGGGAAAAATGAATGACTACAAAATAAGTAAAAGTTTTTCGGGAGAAAAGGGCCATGCTTGATTGCAAAACTAAGGAAATAAATTATTATACGTTTGTTGTGAAGCAGGTAAGTTATATATATGTATATATAAATGTATGTATTTAATTTTATTTATTAATATATGCTATGCTGTATATGTATGTATTTGTAATAAAATATAAAATTTTTGATATAAATTTTTTTATTGTTTTATTGTGAGAATAGACATTTTGCATGGTTTTGGGAAGAATAGAAACATGGTTAGGAAGATAATTTGTGTTTTTCCTCTAAACATAATAATATTTTTGAGACAATAATAAGCTATAAACATGCCTGAAGATATATTGTTACTGAAGACGTGTTTGACACAATCATAACCACAAACATTAATGATAGTTTGCGATTGTGATTGTATCAACCATGTTTTTTCTTTGCGTGTAAAAGTTTAGTGCGAAAATGCTTATTTTCTACGTTACTTTCAGACAGATACTTGGGAACCTTGCAGCCCAATAAAAAGGGCTTATCTATTTCTTTCGCTATGGGTGAATTTTATTAAAGCTCTTGACCTAAAAAAGAGGCTGTACATTTCTGATCGATTATGCACTTAAAATTGCTGCTTGTGTTTTTTAGTTGCACTTAAATACAGGGGCGATTAAAAAGCGCACTGGCAGTCACCCTTGAGATATGGCCAACGCAACAGGTACTCAAGTATATATAACTTTTCTACTTATTCCCTTTCAAAAAATGGTTTCACTATTAAGGAAATTTTACAAAGAAAAATCAAAAATTGTCTATAAGCACAAAATTCATAGAATCAAGCAAACAATTTGTTGAATTTGCATCTATTACCAAAATGATCATATAGATTATTATTTTTTATATTAGATATTGGGAATTATTTCTTTTTATAAGCAACTTTATTATATTCAACATTTTTTATGTTTCGAATTTATTCTATGAGTTAAATTTCAGTTATGTATTTTATAAAGCTTTTTGTAATAGTTCTGGTAGTGTATAAAGTCATTCCTAAAAATTTAAGGAATAGAACTATTACAGAAAGCTTTATAAAATAACTGAAATTTAACTCATAGAATAAATTCGAAAAATAAAAAATGTTGAATATTTTTATGTTAATATTTTTTTTTCAATAATGATATTTAATGATATTTTTAATTTTCATTTAAAAAAAATGATCGCAAAACTTTGGCGTTTCCCACAACAATTTTGCAAGTTTAAATTATTTTATTTTAATTATTATCGACCTTTTCTTAATTTTATTGTTTTGTTTTTTTTAGAAAACTCTAATCGGGCTTATAAAATGATATTTTTAATTTTAATGTAAAAAAAATGATCGCAAAACTTTGGCGTTTCAAGCAATCTGTTAACTGATTTAATTAAATATAGCACATGTTTTGACAATTTCCCACAACAATTTTGCAAATTTAAATTATTTTATTTTAATTATTATTGAACTTTTCTTAATTTTATTGTTTTGTTATTTTTTAAAAAACTCTAATCGGGCTTATAAAGGTCTTATCTTCTATGCAGATAAACATATAATTTATAGTTTTTTCTTCCGACGTTTCGTTGGAGTTTCCCAACGTCTTCAGGGAGATAATTTTATAATATTTTTGTCAATTTTTATATTTTACGTATTTAACAATTTTTAGTTTACACACAAAAAAAAAACAAAAATTTTTTTAACTAGACAAATGTAAAAACTATAACTATTAAAACATTAATGTTAAAGTATAAACTTCTAACAAAATTAAATTATTTTATTTTAAACGGAAAATTCAATTAAGATTTTTTGTTGTTTAAGTAATATTTTAATTAAACATTTATTACCAAACAACTAAAATATTAATTAAATCAAAATTTTTTTTTTTTTTTTTTCTTTCAACTTAAAAAATAGTTGATTCAATTATCATATTGATTAAATTTTTATACTTTTAAAACAATTTTTTTAATTGATAAACAACTAGTGATCATTTTTTCTGTGTATGTGAAATATCGCATTTGTAGAGCAATGTTTATGAACAAATCAACTTTTCTCATTCAAGCTTTGATTTTGTTTAAGGTTTTTTTAATCGTTTTAATAATGTCAATACTTTTTATAGCTATAACTCGTAGATCTCGAGCAAGGATTTTTTTTTAAAGAATTTGTCCTTTTTCCAAAACCTTAGCCTGAATACACACCATGTCTTAAAATTAATTGAATTTAATAGAACTAGTTATTAAGGAACAGAAGCTTTATATCCCTCGTCTGTAATATTTTTTTACAAGGACCCAAAAATATACACTTAGTTATGGCCCGTATTATGAGTTACGTTCGATAAACGATTTTCGCTGGCTATCGAACATCGACTATCGAATGTTAATTTGGTATTATGAGTTGTCAGCACTGTCGAAAATTTCGTTGTGCATCGAATTTTTCAACGAAAACAAATTTGCTTTCGACGGTGTAAATAATTAAAAAAAAAAATTGTTGAAAATGTAAGTTTTTGTTAATTTATTAGTTTTGGTGTGCAAATTCCACATTCTTAATTTAGTTTTGGTGTGCAAATTCCACATTCTTAATTATTTTTGGTTATTTTATGCAGTTCTAAATTCGACAGTAGTAAGCAGCAGTTGGAAAAGCTTGTTTCCCTCATGGAACAAAATCCTTTGTTGGTAAAAGGAAGTTTTAAAAAAGTTCAGGCTACATGTACAGGCCAGTTGCAGTAAGCGTTCATCTTCATCAGATGAATCTTTGGGCCATAATTCCGTGGAAGTCATGATTTATATTAGTTTTATTTTTTAAATTTGATAACAAACAGTTTTTATTTAAAGTGACATCTGATAGAAAATGCACTACTGTGAATAAACTAAATCACAATAGTACTTTTTTTTATCGAATGTGTGCCATAATACCAAATGAAAATTCGTTCGATCAACTTATTCGACTGCTGTCGAAAATCGAATTAAGTTCATAATAGGCACATATATCTCCAATGTGAATTTACGCAATAAAAATCAAGTGAATAACCAAATTTGACTTACATATAAAGAATTTTGGGGTTTAAAAACTACATTTAAAGGAAAAATTAATTTTTTAATCGATCGCAAGTGTTTGCAATTGAAAGTCATTCTTAAACATCCTTTAACAAAACTTACACAGTAATGTGATATATTCAACATGTTACCACAAAATTAACTTTTACTTTTATAAATTCGCAAATGCGTTCCAAGACTTCATGTTGCAGTTCTTAGGCATTAAATGTAATTTTCCATAAATTGTGTTCAAATTACATTACGAGTATACGTAAGTTATTTAGTGGTATAATTCGTAATGATATTAAAAATCAAAGCCAGATATTAACGACCTTATTTACAAAAAAATAAAAAGGTTAATAAAGAGCTTATGGAACGGACTTTGTATATTTTGTATTTCTTTTATCGATATTTTATTAACCTGATTAATTTTTATAAATAAGGCCGTAAGTGGTTGTGCAAATGATTCTAAGGCCTTAAACATTATTTGTAATACCTGTTTCAGACTATTCGCAATGTCCCTGCAACAATATTTGTATTTTTTTTTGGTGTCCCTTCGACTACTCGTTTACGTGAAGACGTTACGTTTTTTGTTGCAAGCTAAAAGTTCCAAGTGTCATGCCGAAGGAAGGGGGTGGTACTGCATGATGCTTGAGAAATTATATAGGTTGGTCGCGTTGATGATCACGGGATAACTTCGATCGACTCCGATGAAGGCGCTGTTTACTATGCTGAACTGGCTGCCAGGTGGCATCATGGCCGAACAGAGGGCCCCAACTTCCGCGCTTAGGCTAGGGGCGGTAGGCTTATGGTCTAAGTGGGACAACGGTTATGTCAAGATTGCGCTGCGCGCATCATAGGACCTAGAGGGACTGTAGTATTGCACTCCGGAACCCTTTTTCGGTGCTTTAATCACAGTTCATCATGGCAATGGTGATGAGCTGTTCGATAAAACACAACGTCTGGAACCGTCCCTAAGGGTATACTGATGGTTGCAAGATAGGCAGTAGAGTTGGTGGAGGGTTCGTCATCTAGGAATTGGGCATAAGGGTATATTTTAGGCTGCCGGATGGCAGTAGTGTACTGCAAGCAGAAATCTCTGCCATAAGGCGGGCTGAAAACTGGCTGAGGTACTGTCGTTCATCGAGGGATATATGTATATTTACTGACGGCAAGGTCATTGCAGCTCTGACTAGTGTTTCACGACATCCATGTTAACAGTGGAAAGCCGGGGGTCTCTAAATGAGATCGCGGAATATTCCAGGGTAACGCTGGTAACAGTACCAGGGCTTAGTGGATTTTCGTCGACGGCCTGATTAGCATTCCAATGGCTTGCTGCAAGACTCTCATAAGGAGTGATGCGTATAGAAGGGCTCAGGAGAAATATCAGGGGGAGCACACCTGCTCAATAGTCAGGACTTTATGGCCTTATGTCTAAACCGCGGCGAGAACGTGCGTGCTACTTGGTCTCGGTAGGGACTGGGTAAGGATAGCGAAATCGGTCATTCAGGTCACTGGGTGATAGGGACTCATGCGCGGAGAATGGGTCTTGATTACGATGACTACTGTACAGCTTGACATGATGACGAGGAGAAGGAGGAGAGGGTGTTTCACTTTCTCTGCAAATGCCCTAGTCGGGAGACTGGAATTGCCACATCTGGACAATATGTGAAATGTGGGAAGGAAATCTATCTATCTGTTCTGCAAGGGGTCGGGGTGGATCGAGGCAGTGGCTTCTGGTGAATACTGGCAGACTCTTTCCACTGGCTAAGGGTATTAAAACGGGATGCTATAAGGACCCAAGTGAGCTATTCTCGTAACTTAACCAACAAGTTACATTTGGCATTGAAGTCTTAAGTTCAAATTTAACTATTAAATTTATTGATTTTTTTTACACCGCAAGCTTTTCTAACTCCTTTGTCAATGACCTTTTGTTTCATCAAATATTTCTGTGCGACATGTCGCATAGTCTGAATCAGGTATAACAAGTTAAAGCTACACAAAATTGTGCTACGGAAAAAAATCACTGGAATCGAGTCTTCCATAGTGCATATTGTTTAAAACTCTTATGCTTGAATTTTTCTTATTTGGCTAATTTTATCAATTGAATATGTTTCCAACTTTTAACGAACTGCAACTCAAAATTTCCCATAAGCTCATTAGTAACAAATGATGAAATAAAACAAGTTTTACAAATTAAGAATTGTGAAAAAAGTATAAATATAATTTTACATCTACCTCACGTACACACTTAGCAGATAAATTAACAAAGAATACAAATGCTTGATATTTGTATTATTTAATGACAGCTTTCTTGTGCCACACAATTACAGTATTAAGCCTTTCCAAAAGCTTTCCATCTTAAATTTTATGATAATGTCACTTAACGTTGCCACTTCAAGAACCAGCTACGAGAACACCAGATATGGACAAATAATTTATGTTCAGTGTACTTAAGAAACGTGAAGACTATATAGATTTGCTTTTCTATTGTTCATAAAGCAGCGGCATAATGGGTATGGAAAAAACACAATACTACTGCAAATAGGATTAGAATTGCCTAGAAGCCAGCATCTGTTATTGTTTTGTCCAGTATTCTTATTATTAAGTAAACGAAGGTCTTCTATGGAATAAGTTCGAATATCCTTGGCATATTGTTATTTCATTTCTATACTTTAATCACCAGGATTAAACTCGATGTGGTCTCCTTAATTTATTCGTAGATGACTTTAGCGAAATACAATAAATGAAATGGGAAAACATACAGTGCGCAAAATATAACAATTGTGGAGAAATATGAAATTTATTTAATTTCTGTATTGAATATTGTACTTAATTAAATATTGTAGTATTAGTTTGTTAGGACAAAAGTATAATTAATGAATTATTGAGAAAGAAAATATGAATATTTGCAAATATTAATTGAGCAAAATACACACGTAAATTAATGATTTTTTTAGAAAAAAAAACGAGCGTGATCATTAAAAGACATTTTTGTGAATTATTTATTAAAAAGATTTTTTTCAATTATAGATACTCGTACTATGAAAAAAATACAAACAAACCTAAAAACTGTAAAAATACGAATATAAACGATTAGCCAAAGAAAACAAAGGGTTTTAAATAATCTTAATATTTTTAAATCCTCTACCACTAGTTTTAGGGTATAAAAAGTTTGTCGTGTCATGTAAAACTTTTTTAATATTCTTCTACGGTTTTATAAACTCAACATATATATTTTAGTCGTCCTAAGACGATTTAGCCATGTCCGTCTGTTAAAAATACGTTCACTTAAGCACGACTAAAAAGAAAAGAACAATTGTCGTATCTGGTTTAGGAGGTCCATAACAAAACGTAACAATTTGTATCGATTTTTTTTCTGCAGAAATTCATAAAAATCAAGAAGGGAAAAAGTGTATAGTAATTTACATTATTATAAAACCCATAACTGCAGGTGGGGGTTCATCCCATAATCCTATTTGTTATTTTGTGTTTGTCTTTTCTCCTTTACTTTCTCACGATTAAAAAATCGAACTTACTTACATCGCACTTAACAAATGTGCGTAAAATTATTTGTAAATTGCTTATGCCCATATATGGAAATGCTTGACTATTTTGTTATTCCTTTTATTAAATACTGGTTTTGCAACTAATATCTTCTTTTTAAATACAGTTTCAACGATCACAGTGATCACAGGAAAAATAAAATTCATATATTTCGTGTGGAGCAGAATAAGAGTTAAATTTTAAATAATTTAAAAAAAAAATTGCGTTTTCCATTTTAATAATACCAAACTGAAACTTATTAAATATCAAAATTTTGTGAAAAGGTAAAACAGTTTAAAAATATATATGTCGGCAACATATATATAAATATTTTCCATTTCTCTCTCCAGAAGACGTGGTTTGCGGCCGATCCACAGATTGCAGCTCCTTCTTCAAAAACTTTTTCTACGAAAGTTTATTTTGAAGTTTGTGAGAAGATCAGGGCTGACGTATATTCTTTTTGTATATAGAACCGATAACTAAGAACCCTAGCTGGAAGGGATAATAATCTGGAAGTTATACCTCGTGGGTGTCCCACGAGGACACAGGTTTAGCGACATAAGGAAGTTTTAGGGTTCATTAAAGCTCTCCCGCCAACAATAAATTTTTTATCAAACCCCATAGTCATTTAATTATTACTAAAATTGTCTAAAACAAAAAGAATTGATCTGAGAGTAGAATATTAATTAATTCATTTATTAATGATGTGCTAATAATCCCAATTTTTGAATGAAAATACTGAAATTTATTGTTGTGGGAAAGCTAGTTCCTATGCGCATTTCGCTGGTTGCTTAGGCCAGCTCGTCAGGAAACTTTTTCCAAATACTTTAGAAAAGCTAAAAATATTATACAAGTAAGACCATAAAGTGAATAAGAATTTTAAAACACTCAGATCTTAAATGTAACAATATCAAAGCTTCAACAAAGTCACAACAGTAGAATGTTTTAAAGTGAAAATATCTTACAATTTAGTAAAATTTTTTTCAAAAAAAGAGGGAGCTGAAAACATCCCAGATCGATTATTGTCAATACATTATGGGCCCATGATTGGAACGACGAAATCAAATCATTTGTAAGTAAAAAAAAAAAAAAAAAAAAAAAAAAACATATTTTAAGACATTTCGCAAGACTTCAACTCTCAGTAACTTTAAGTCCGTCCGATCCCAAATGTTTCAACTAATTCTTATTATTATTAACTATTTTCTTTAAATAAGTATAATCTGTAGTATGATAGATAACCTTTCGTTTAAGGAATTTAGTATTTTTTTTCCTCTTATTACTATTACTTGGATTTTTGTCAATAAATGAATTAAGTACAATAAATAAATAAGTTATAAAAATTTTGGGAATGTCAGGTAAATAGTTTTAGTAGTTGCATAAGAAAATATAGTGACTAACAGAGAGACTCGCCATCACTCTCACTTTTCGATAGGAATTTGCGGATTTTTCTTCAATATTAAGGCATGGAATATTGTTTTATATGTTGTTGTGCTGTTGTCATTGGGTTGAGAAACTTCCAAAGTAGCTAGCTCGGAAAATACTCCTATCGACCTCCAAATACGTAGCCGCACACTACAAATTCCACTCTTACAGTTTGTTTGATAAAAGAAAAAATTGATTAAAGCCAGAACGATAAAGCACAAGGGGTTCAAGTGACTTGTGTTAAATAATGAAAAAAGAGGTTAAAGTTAAATTGCAATAAAACAATGTAAGATGCTATCTGGAATATTACTTTTTAATTAATAGAGATCCTAAAATATATTTTAACCTTAAAAGATAAAAAAATACCGTCTTTTACATCCGTCTTTTACATTTACAAATACCCAAAAATTACCCTTAAAATAAGGAGTGTCACAAGGGGTATACTTGGGCTTTAACTTTTTTTTTTTACATTTACAAATACCCAAAAATTACCCTTAAAATAAGGAGTGTCACAAGGGGTATACTTGGGCTTTAACTTTTTTTAAAATTTCAAAATAAATAAACTTTTACCTAAAAAGAATGTTAGTAAAACTTAGTAATGTGGCCTTCTAGACTATGTTTTTTAAATAACATGTTATTAAGAAAAGCTTTTATGGTTCTTTGTTATATTTTTTAGTCGAATTAGTCACATTCCATAACATAATCAGGCTCACGTTGATCCTCACCTTCACCTACGATTCTTTTCGGAAGTTCTTCCGTTCTATCGTGACGAAGAGGTTTAAACCAGTCATAATAAATTGGTGGTATATACTAAATAAGATACCGGTGGCTCTTGAATTTATTGGTTTGACGCTGATATATTGAAGAGGTTCTAAGAGTAACTGCACGAATCGGCCAACATTCCGACCTTTCATATATACTTTGGTGAAGTTTTATTGCTCGTTCAAAGGATCATCTTTGTATGAGAGGTTCCAAGGGGCATCCTTATCAAAGTGGAACTATAAAATTTTTCGGTTGCCAAAAAATAAAACAAATCAAATGCTATGTGCAATAAGATGAAACAGATGTTTTGACAACGAGTCGTCAAATCTAAGCTCAGAACTTCTCTGAATTCACGCACTCTGTCCATGTGAAAAATTAATAATTTATAATTGTGATTTTGTAAGCGATATCTTTTTTTTTTTTTTGGATAAGTGAAGTGGTTGTGAGTTGCTAATTACATCTACTACTGTTAAGTATTATGCCACCATGTGCCACCCTACTAACCAAATCATTTTAGTGACATCGTTTTTTTCTATAAAATTAGCGTGACTGACTGGGTGATCATCGCCCAGCTGAAACAACATAAGTAAAATAAAATAGTTAGGGATTTTTGGAAATTCAATTCCTAAGGGATTAGAAATGGCTGAAAACGGGTAAAAAAATCGGTAACCTCATATCTGGTTATCTAACAGAGGTAGACGAAAAATTTAAAAACTATCATTATTGAATTAAAATTTAAATTGACATGAGCTCGGTACTTTTTAAATCTTTAAAATGGTTTTAGATGGTTTTTATCCTTAGGTCCCTTTCTATTTTGCGCGTCACATATATATGTACATAATGTTGAATAAAGAATTTAATAATTAAAAAAAATCCTATGAAATGATCCATATAAATTATATTATATTGAAGAAAAAGTCGCATAAAGTCCCAGAAGTCGCCCCTAGTGGTAACTAATGTATGACCGACCTCAATTAATTATTTGACCTTGAGGCATACTTGCCCCTTATCAACACTTCTTAGGGGGGCTCCCATACAAATATTGCGTTTTATGAAATTCTTAAATTAATTAAAATTTGTCGACTTTTGTGAATAAAATCAAAAGTTGCTAACAGATTTTAATCATTTATGGCTTGTTTTGTTTGCAGCTTCGTTTTTTATATGAAGCCTAGCTGCATTTTTTAATTTTTTATAAATTTTTTAAAAACAAAAATTCCGAATTTTGGAAAAAAAATTAATTTTTTTTTTCAAAAAAAAAAAATTATGATTCAATAACGACTACTCATATAAGAAAAAAAGTTTTGTTTTTCTTAAATGAAATTATTGCGGAATTTCGGTTTTTTTGTAATTGCAATAAACTAAACCGTTTTTGAGTTACGCGAATATATGTTGTGCAACCTGCTCCATTTTCGAAATAACGGTATATCTCGAAAACCGGAGCCAATCTTAAAAAAACCCGCGGGCACCACTGGATTCAGCATACCCGAATTATGTTAAATCGCCATGTGCCCGGCTTGTCTGTTTTTTTCAACTAGCATAGTGTTATCGTTGTTTGGTCAAACATTTTTGTTGCTTTAAAGCAGCGTGATCATTCTGCAGTTGTTTGACCTTCTGACGTCGTTGTTTTGTTAGATAAATTTTCACCTTTTTGTTCCGATGCTACAATTTTTGTATTACATTGACTTTTGCATGAAGCAATAAACTCTGACAAGTTTAAAACCAATTTTTATTTTTGCTGTTGGTTTGTACATATAAAATTGTAATACGTAAAGTGGAGTGCCTTTGGTTTCGTCATCTACAATTTTTTATATTTCTGGACCAAAATCGATTTTTGATCGGACACACCCGATATTATTTCAAATTCATATAGATCTTTTATTTCTTAGCAGAAGAAAACATCTTTCACAGTGTTGTATCGCAGATATTTGAGAGATTTTTTGTTATTGTTTTGTATCAGTAATTCAGTTTCGCGTTGTTTATTCGTAAGAATTTGTTAATTGCAGTCGCTTGTGAATTTTGATAATTTTTGAAAATAATAATCAGTATTGTGGTTATTTTATTGAACTATTAATGGTTTTTTATCCAAATTTGGATATTATAATCTGGCTTAAGTTCATTTTAATTTAATTTTCATTAAATTATTTTTATGAAGAAAGGAATTTTACAACACGAAATTAATTAAAATTTATTGATAATTGTTCATTCTTGACTGAGCTGGGATTTGAACCCAGCAAATTCGATCAAACGAGGTAAAACGGTAAACCCCTGAGTGTAAAACGGCAATCCCCTCTGAAGAGATTGTGTGGTTACAATCAATTTTTCAAATTTTAACTGATGACACCGTTTAGAGCTTTGTTTAAAAGAAAATTGTGCATACCCAATAAAATTTTTTCCTATTTTGCGAATCACTAGTGGTACATTTTAAAAAGTAAGCACACATTTATGCGCTTCGCAATAAGACATACAGGGATGCAGTATGGTAAGTAACCGACATCGTAATAATTATATAAAATTTAAAGAGCTACTACATTCCCTTACTACGAAGCAGGTTTGTAAGGGAGTATATCAGAGAATAACGGCAACCAACAATTCAGTGTGCAAAGCTGATTGTTACATTTTCCAATTTTTATATGCGCTGAAAAAGCGCTGTCTGTGTCAAAAATGTATTGCTGCAAAGTGGGAACTCGCCATATAAAATTCATGTCTTCGGTAAGCGATATGGTAAGCGAAACGTCTACGTTTCTCCCTTACAAATCTGCTTCGTTGGAAGCTCCATTTTTTATTGGGTAGTTAATAGTTTGATTTTTTTCTTGGTGGAGAGTTACCGCAGAGACCACCACCTTCTGGTATAGGAGTGTCTATGTTGTTTTAAAAAAAAAACAGACTTAAAACAACGCAACTATTTTTTTTAACGAATTCGTAGCTTCAATAAATTAACTAGTGCGTATACGTGCTTAGTAGGTAATTAAATATCACTTATACGTACCATATTATTTGACTGAAATTTTTCAGTTGCAAATAAAAGTTGAAATTTGTCCTATATTTTTGCAGTTAAAAAGAGAAATTATAAACTTTTTATTATATCATAAATTTTTCATCAGTATTAAAAAACAAGTATGAGTTCCATATTCGGCTCATATCTTAGATATTTATGGACCGATTTGGCTAAATTTCAATATCAAAAAAATAGGAATCAGTTAATTTTTTTATTTTTTTTTTGCTGAAAAATATCAATAAAAACAACTGTTCAAAAAATAATGGTTATTTTTTACTTCCTTGAAAAAAAGTCATAACAGCAACAGTTCCTGTTAAAAAAAAATCATAATTTCTAGAAATTAAAATCATTATTTGAGAAAAAAAAATCATCACATCATATTTTGGTCAACAAAATATTCAAAAATATGATAAAGTCATCGTTCTGGCAACGCAGTTTCTTTAACAAGTTTTGCGTTTTCGATATAGAGTTAAAACACGTCAAACCATCACGAAAAAATGGAATTTTCGACATCATCACCTCCGATTTCAATGAAATTCAACACAAATATCATACACTATAAGAGTATAATTAAACAAAAAATGACGTCATAAAAGATGTGAAAAATTTTAAAAAATCACAAAAGTCTCCTTACAAAAGGGGATAGAACTTCTGAACTATGCAAGATAATTTAGTTTTTTTGGTATCGTTTTAAAGGTGAAAGTGCACCTTTTAAAATTATATATATATTGTGTTTTTTTAAGAAAAGGTCAAAGGTCATTTTTTTGGGGTCTTGAGTTTAAAGGTTCATATCTGAAAAAGTATATGTTTTAAAATTCTTAAAAAAAATATATGTCAAGTATTAGACCCACTTCTACATTCGCAGAAAATTTTAAGGTGGAGACTCGATTGGTGTCAGAGTTTTAGGCCAGAACGTGATCCTAAGTATGTTTTGTGTTCATATTCAATTGATTGTTTGTTTTGTACAAGCTGATGTATATATGTGCACACTTTCTGTTTCGATTGTTTTTGCAGTTTTTTTTTTAATAAATCAAAAATTTCGTAAATCATAAGGAAGATTTTCGATGCGATGCTGAATGGCACTTTTTCGCTACAAGCCATGAGACCAGAACGTGATGCTAAGTATTTTTGTGTTCATACAACAAACCTTTTATGTTGGATTTTTAATATGACATTAAGGCTTATTATTCTAAATGTATTTCCCATGCGAATTATTTATATTGTATTATTGAAAAAGACATTATAATTTTCATTTATTGTTTTATTACAAAATATTGAACAAAACATTAAAATAATTCAATTAATTTTTTTTAAATAATACTGTTTAAAGCTTTCAGTTGAAATTTGTAATGTAAATTTAAAATGTAGTACAAAAATAGCAAGAATTGAACAAAACAATAATATAATTCAGGTAATTTTTTTGTATTAAATTTATTATATATAATACTATTTAACGCTTTTAATTGATAATTTGTGTTTTAAATTTTTAAAATTTATTACAAAAATTGTTTTTAAACCTTTTAACCTTTGAGTTAAATATAACATTTATTCAGACAGTAAAACATAAATAAGTAACGAACATTTTCAATTAAAAATACGCTATCATAATCTTTACGCTAAACTTATTTTCTCCTTCAGGAATTAAGCAATGATATTTTTGTGTACCTATAATTGTGTGTAGCCCAAAAAAGCGTCATTATGGCCTTTTCCATGGCTAGTAGCGAAAAAGTACCATTCAGCATCGTTGCCAAATCTTCCTTATAATAGCACACATTTACAAAATTTTTTGATTTATTAAAAAAAACTGCAAACACAATCGTTCAGCAAGAAAAAGAAAGACAAAAAACACGAAAAACAGAAAATGTACTTTGGATTTCATTAAGAATTCTTGACAAAAAGTACGAAAAATAGAAGTAAGGAAGAACATATAAATCAATTAAAATAATTAATCTTTCATTCAAAGCAAATTTCGATTTAACAAGGTAAAATACTGTTATGTTCTTAATAATCGATTAATGCGCTTTCTTTGTTACGTCTGAAAATAGTACTTTATTAAAAAAGTATAAAACATTTTAAAAGACGAGATAAGCTAAAACGCAAAAAGGCGTAACTATTCGTGTTTTGTAAAACATTTTGTTTGAAACTTCATTTGCAGGAGCTGTTTCTCCAACTGATCATTTTGCAGGAACTTAGTTTAAGTTATCAATGAAACTGTTTTCAAGGAACTTGACTGATACCGACTGCCTTGTGAGCTTCGTGAAAAGTTATGTCTAATTTTTTTTTTTTTTTTTTTTTTTTTGAGAAAATATAAACATTTTTAAAGTCCTAAAGCCTTTTTTAATACAAATATATTAGATTTATAAAACGAACTAACTATGAAAATTTGCTTAGTAAAGATTTTTCTATTAAATATTTTTTGTAAATAAGAAGGCTTGTATTAGGGGAGTAACGAATACCCACACCGATATATCGGTGTCGGCGATATTTTACTGTCGATATGACGATACATTTTAAATATTTTTTTTTTTTTTTGATTATTTTGAACAAACAATTTGATTTTTATGCTTATTTTTTGCATAGGAGAAATAATTCATTTAAAGCAGAGCATAACATCAAAACAAAACAATGCAAATGCTTTATATAATAAATAAAAGATTAGAGACCTTAGGAAATATAAAAACCTATTGTTTACTTACATTTCTCGACCCTCGATACTGAATATTTCAAGGACAATTGACATCATTCATATCGAAAAGCGTCATACTGAGTTTGTACAACCCCTGAATTGGTAAAAGTTCTGATAAGTCTTAAAAAGCTTGTTAGAGAACCCGAGGAGGATCAACCTCTTTCCATCCAATGCTGTAATTCTGCTAAAGAAGAAGTCGAAAGATACCTTAGATCTTCTAGTATTTCTTTAGACGCAGGTGACAAGAAATAAAATGTACATAAATTCCTAAGCTTTCAAGCTAATTCTGTTGCATCCTGGAGACTATTTTCCACTGCCGGTGTGATTTAAACAGACTTGTGAAATTGTCTATCTCAGAGAAAGTTAAGAATTAATTGTTTTTTAAACAAAACTCTTATTAATGTCAGTCTTATATATTTATAATTAATTTTTACGTTGTTATATTTTTAAATAAATTTTTTTATTTATTTATTTTTTTTTTGTTAAGTTCATCCTGACTTCAAATTAAATTCTTTTTTTTTATTAAATCTTATAACCTTTTTAATATTAATTATCCCTTATACTGTTATTTGTTAAATAGAAAATTATTTTACTTGAGTTTTGTTAATTTTAACTTGAATTCAATTATAATATGCGTATCAGTATCGCTATAGAACCGGCAAAAAGGCGTATCGTTACATCCCTGGTTAGTATATAAGGACATATTTTTTTTTGTTATTTGGTTTATTTATTTATAATGTTGTCATAAGGTTCAAATATGGTCCTTTTTATTTATTAAGATGTTTATATCTGAATAAGACATCTCTATTATCTTAAATACATCTGCTTTTGAAAGAAACCAAGTTAAATGAAGCTGTTTAACACAATAACCTTAAAATAAATATTTATTATTAATTCTGAAAAGAATAAATTTAATTAAATTTAACACAACTCTCAACCATAAGATTGTGGTTTCTGCTCAATCCTAATAAGCACTTTAAAAGCAGAGCCCTTTTCCCCTTTTAATAAAATAATTTTTATCATTTCCATCATAATTACAAGATTAGGTACTCGTAGATATACATTCATACTAGAAGAAGCCAACCAGAGATCCTTTTAAATATGTTTTTCAGCAAGAAAATATAAACAGAAGCAAGAAAAAAATTTAAGTAAAAGAAGATTTTATAAAAAGAAAAAAAAAAATACGAGTAAATACAAACAAACGCAATGATGTCTGGCAGAGTGGCGTAAAAATGAAAAACAAGTGAAACGAAAACAGAAAAATACGTCAGACATCTTATAAAAAAAATTATAAGTCATTGAAAGCTCAAGTCAAAGGACATGCCATTAGATTTAACATAATGTCATTGCAAAACTTGTTAAGAGAAAAAAATTATAACAAAAACACAGAACATAAAAGCATCTTTAAGAACAAGATAGAGTAAAAATAGGATAATAATAACAAGCAGTATATATTAAGGTCCGCCTTATATACGGAATTGTGTCGTCGCAGTCCCCAGAAATGGGCTCTGTACCAAAAAATACTCTGTGAAAAATTTTATACAGCTTTATCAGGGAACGACGTGCCGCTTCCTCCCACAAACTGTGAAAATTTTAGGAAAATTCATATAAAATAAGAAAAATTTGTTTTTTTTTTTGTTGGTTCGTGGAAGAGGCGTCAATATTTTGAGATGGATTCTAATGAACTTATATATGCCGAATCGGAATCCGATAAGCAAATGATGATAAAACGTTGTTTATTTTTATATTGTTTATTATTTACCGCCATATTCATAAAACATATTTTTGATTACTAAAAGGTTTATCAAACAAATTTTCATAGAGAAATTCGTTTCACAAACCTGCTATAAACATAAAATATTGTTTATGAATATGGGGGTTAGTGTGTAAGTTAAGTTAGCATAAAACTTATGGCCAATTTCACCAATTCTATATAAATATCAATTCATATTTAAATTAATTGATGTAATTGGCTATTAGTAGTTAATTTCAATTTCTTAGTTTTTTAATAATTTTATTTTTATTATACATTCACATTCACACATAAAAAAATAATTTTTAAGTTTCACCGCGCTTAAAAGAATGAGGAAAGAGGCTTAATAGAAGGCCTCATTAAGCAGACACAAGCACTCCTCACTGCATTCCATACTAATTAATTTTTAACACAGGTTGTGATTGGGAGCAAGCCCTTTTACACTCCCTTCTTCTTAAAGGAATTCCAAAAAAAATCTTTCAGATTAAGGGCTTTAGAAGGGAACTACGGTGGACTGCAAAGGTCGGTAGTTACATAAAATACGAATACGTGTTAAATGCGCCCAAGGGCAAACACAGGTTAGGTTAGGTTCCATTGAGACAAAGCTCACTTGCGTCCTTCAGCGGTGCCTTTGTGATACCCAGCACTAATGCTCATCCCAAAGAGCAGTTAGTCAGATGGCGTCACTGCAGAGTTGAGCCAATTCGTCTTCCTAATGAAGAGAAGAAGCAATCTTAGTTCTATTTTAGATTCCAAGCAGGAAAACACCGGCTCTCCCAGGTATTTTCCCCTGATGCTCCGTAGCCGAGGGCTTTGACAGATAAAGTTCAAAAGAACAAATTTGCAAAAAATTATAAAATTTTTCAAATTTTGTCCACTGTTACTCTGTCATTTCTTGACCAATGTTTACAAGCGACCCGTGGCTATTTTAGTAATTTTATTGTCTTTCATAAAAACGAAAAAAATACATATGCCGTCTAACTTTTTGAAA
Source organism: Pollenia amentaria (assembly GCA_943735925.1). Classification (NCBI taxonomy): domain Eukaryota; kingdom Metazoa; phylum Arthropoda; class Insecta; order Diptera; family Polleniidae; genus Pollenia; species Pollenia amentaria. The sequence continues at coordinate 44,012,706 of OX031009.1, forward strand.
ATATATGCATTTAAGTGACATCATCTGTTTTAAAAACACAAATAACGGTTTTTCGGAATATCTCGAAAACTGTTCTATTTTTGACAATTCGGACTTTATATTCGGATTGAGCGGACAATTCGACATAAAGATAAGGCATCAGTGTAATTATCACTTTATTTATTAACATGAATTTTTATTTGGTTTTTTTTTTTTTTTTTTTTTTGAGAGCTAGTTCAGATCAACTAACGATATTTGTTATCAAAATTGGAGATGATAGTATATTTTTTCTGTTTCGCATCATGTATCAAAATGAAACGACCTATTTCGCTCTCAAAATTTTGTATAGAAAAACATGTAGTCAGGAATGAGAGCGAAAAAACGAATATTGCTGTCCCTGTGAACATGGTATATAACTGCAACAATAAATCTTTTTGACTTGTTCGAAATTTGCGTATCATAAAAAGAAAGCGCTCTGGCTAACGAACTAACACCCAAATTAAATGGTCATCAATTAATTTGTTAGGATGTTAAACTCTTCTCAACGCCAAATAGTGGTCCATTGATCCATAGTTTTAAATATATTTTCATTATAAAAATACATTTATTTCTAATTACATTCATCTCAAAGTCAGCCAAAATCAGTTGCTTCCCATATAAATATATTTTTAAGCTAAATATTGCTTTGGAAATCGAACGTACATTGTGGAATACTCCAGGAGGCTAATTCTGAATTGCGATGTTAAAATCAATGGGATGCGCAAATGAAATGCGATGCGAAAGAAAATTGGTATTCTGTTAGACTTTCGCAATCGCATTCGCAATTTATTTCAAATCGTGGCAACGATGCTCAAATAAACGTCAGTGTCAGCAAACGTCAAATTAAAAATAAATAAATTGTTTGTGTTGGGCTGTGAAAATTGTTTATAAAATTTATCTAGGAAATTCTGTAAGAGAAAAAAATAATAAAAATGGATTCTGTGGCACTGTGGTTCGACGACGAAGAAGAGCATGAGCAAAATGAAAGGATACAGAGAAGATTGCTTAGAAGTAAATCCGATATTCTAAGCTTGAATGGAAAAAGGTAATTTATATTGATGCTTGCGAAAAATAAACGTTTACTTATGCAAAATATTTCTTTTTTCAGCTTTATAAAAAATTTTAGATTATACAAAGAACAAATAATATTAGCTCGGAATGCAATACTACGAAATGAAGTGCAGTGGTGTTTTCAAATGGCCTCTAGCCAATTGGCTGTGCTTATTCATAAGTTCTATCATTATTTTAAATTGACGCTTATTGCTTGCTTCCCTGAATTAAATAATAAATATATGATGAATAAATAAATAAACAGCCATGTCACAGAGTACAATTCCGTTCGGAAACGGAATTCATTCCGTATTTTAGTGCATCAGAAAATTACGAAAAAAAACTTTGCGGAATGAAACCATTTTTATTTTCATGAACGGAATGGGAGTTTTCTGTTTCTAAAAAGGAAAAAAACTATCAAAATATACTTTCTATTAATATACAAATATGTTTTCTTCGGTTCAGAAAAGAATCATTTCGAACGGATTTGTACTCTGTGACATGGCTGAAAATATTATCTTTAACTTACATGTTTGTACTTTGCGAATGCATTTTTGTTGTCGAATAAATTTTGCGAATTTGACATGTGTTTGACATTTGCTATCGCAATGTACTTGACACCTTTTCGCATCTGAAGCGCGATTATAAAAAAACTTTGCGAATATCGCAATACAGAATAGCAATTGTTCGCATTTATGTAATTTCGCATCACATTGATTTTCGCATCGCAATTCACAATAAGCCTCCAGGCATTCGAAATAAAAATTTGAAAGCTACCCTATTAGAAAAATTACTGCCAATTGTAGAAGCTCTGAGAAATTTTCACGTGTTATTCTTCAACTCCAGATTTTAAATTTTCTCTTGTCTATACAAGTCCAAGCAACTCTAAATCTGTGAAATATTATGACACTAGAACCAAGAACGGTTGACATTTTGCATTAAATGTTATCCACAAAAGTATTTCGTAAATGTGATGATGATATGGATAATGAGAAAAAATGTTTTAGTGTTTGTTCTTAAATCACGCACACTCATTGAATTAGTCCAACAAGGCGGTGGTACCGCGGCACAATTCTTCCACTTTCCACTTTTTCATCAATACCTCCCCCTCCCCCAAATTTTTAAGCCATTATCTTAGATCACAATTGGAAAAGTGCATACACTTCAATATTAACTGTTAAATTTACAATATTCGTAAAAAATGGCCTAAAATGTTTCATGAAAAAGTTGGATAAATAAAAAGCCAATATGTTTTTATTATTTTCTAAACGGATTCAGAATAAGGATGAATAAGTTCACGCAAACCTACCGCAAAATAGTCTAGTCGGAACGTTTCGTAAACCGTCCTTCGATTAAACATTTGCACTTAATTAATATGAATTTAAAATAGATTGAGAGCTTGTGGGCGAATGCGGCACGCCATCTCCTAATGCAATCTGCTTACGGTTTTCCACAATTTGTAAGGGGAGTTGTTAACAAAAATAAAATTAGCCCAAACAAATAAAACGCACCCTAATGTACATATAAAACAATAATATAAAACTTGAACTAATGTCAAACGTCTTAAGTGGAAAACGAGCCGACAAATTACAGTACAGAATAACGGACTACTTGTTATGACGAACATAAACGAGGACATTAAACAGTCATGCGAAACTAAATTTGAACATGACATGATTCTCTAATAGAATGCGTGTTTTACTTTTTTATTATTTATTTTGTAACTTTATTATCCAGTGATTTCTTGATTATTTGATGATCCGGACATTTAGTATATAACAAGTTGACAATATTCTGTAAGATGTAAATCAAATTCTTATAAGAATTTAAAATTTCTAATTTTTTCTATAATGAATGTAAATGAAAAACTCCGGAATGAATGTTGAACTAATAATACAGTGTAACAGTCAATAAGCTCTTTTAAAATGATTCGAGCACTGGTATAACATCAATCATCGGTTAAGGTTTGCAGAAGCAAACGATGCAGTAAAAGAATTCTCAAAAATGTATATCTACACATGCTTAACGATTTTCATGCAACAATCACATTTTTAACAACACTGTTAGAGTATCCAATTATTTTACTTTTGGTTTTATTCGAGTAAGGAATTAATTGATTTTTAAATTTAATTTTACTCGGTTAATCGAATAAGAGTTTTAATATGTTCCAATAACTCGAATAATTCAAATAATTATATTCAATGGAAAAAATATACATGTCTTTTTGATTTGATACTTTTATTATATTAATAAACAGAAAAATAACACAAAATAAAAATATAATTAAACAATAAAAAATAAAATAACAATTTATTTATACCACGTATACAGTTTTAAAACTAAAATAAAATAAATAATTAAAAACCAAAAACCCTCCTACAAAACATACAGTTTTTAAGGCACTTAAGAGACCGAAACAAGTTTAAGGAAATAAAATAAAAATAAACTATAAAAAAAGTAAACACTACTTCGGTTGAACAGATTATTAAATGATTTGAAAGCCAAGGTTTGATACATGCACTACGTTCAGCAGCAATCGGGGTCCATTAATTTTATTTCAGTATATAATTTGCAATTATGTCACGCCTGCTAAACTTAAAACGGGAATTTAACATAGGCTTTCATCTAATATTTTTATAAATTATTTTTTAATTATTTATTTTATTTTAGACGTTTTTGTCGCGGTATTTTTATGAGAGGTCCAACCTATTTAAACAAATAATATATTATTCCTGAAAATCAAGTAACATTAAAATTAATTTAGATTCTCAGCTAATTTTTTTATTTAAATCTCCGTATTTTCCTGATTTTAAGAGAAATGTTGGTTAAGAGCTCAAAGTATGAAGAAACTTTTTAAACTGGATCGTTTTCAAAGTTTGTTCGATTTCAATTTCACTCATATGTATTCGATATGCCGAACGTGGCCGATTACTTTATTTTTCTTGATTTAAAGCTCTACGCTAAAGGTTTGGGTAATTTGTTTCTTTAACGTATTACTATTTTGCGCCAAAAATCCGTGATTTGGTTTTCAACTACCTATCTAATGACACTTCGATTTTTAAGACGAATCTAAAAATACCTAAAATGTCAAAATTCTTCCAGCCGTTTGGATGGTAAGAGGTAATAAAGAAATTGACAGTCGGGTAAAAACAGATTACCCATAATATGAAAGTCATGGTTTACAAATTTGTAAATGCTTATGAGTTTTTTACAATGAACGTCAAACTCAATATGAAAAAGTGCTATTTTTGTACGAAAATTTATACGTATGGAATAAGTAGTTAATTGTTTATTACAGGATTTGTCTCACACACACCCACTTCTAAAAAGGGACTAAAATATGTTCAGAATATATACAGAAAATAACAACAAAAAAAATAATATATTTTTATATTAAAAAAGTAGAATTTTCTAAGGAATTTATTTTAATCGATGAATTGACATAAATTGTTCGAATTATTCGTTATTTGAAATTGGCTATTTTAATTATTCGATCAAATAATGGCACAAAATTTCTTCGATTAATCGAACAACGATTAATTGAGTGGATACCCTAAACGCTGTAGCTTCTTAATTCAAAAAAAATCCTCAGGGTAATACTGCGAGCACGATGGAAAAATTTGTAGTATTTTTCAACGCATCTGCTAGGCGGCATGCAATTTTCAAAACCCAAGTTGGAGTTGCTATGCAAAATATTTCTGCGACGCATTGGGTTGAGATGTAAAATGAGCACCTACTATTTCAAGGAGAAAACTTGGACAAAATTTGTGGCGTTCATTAAGAGATATCTACAGTATTCCATCGCTCTTTCAAGAAGCAATAGTAATAGCTGAAGGTCTACAGGCACAAACTACCAGGAATTAAATACCCCCGAATATTGTCAAAAGAAAGAGACAGAGATGATTACCAGCCTGCCCAAACTAATGCAAAGAGTTCCGCAGAATTTCTTATTTTAGCAATGAGTGATCTATGAGATCGATGTAATAAAAAATTGTGATTCTGAACTGAACACCATTTTAATATTTTTTTTATGTATTTTTGCCACACTTCCACAGAAGCTGGTTTGTAAGGGAGAAACGTAAAAGTTTTGCTTATCACACCGCTAACGGGAGACATGAATTTAATATGACGAGTTCCCACTTTGAAGCAATAAATTGTTGATATAGAAAGCGCTTTATTTAGCGTATATACAAATTGGTGAATGTAACGATCAGATTTGCATTCTGAATTCTTAGTTATAGTAACTCTTTTATATGCTCGTTTACAAACCTGCTTCGTAGTAAGGGAATGTCGTGACTCTTAAAATTTTATATATTTATTAAGAAGTCGTTCACTTACCATACTGCATCTGTGTATGTCTTATTGCATAGGGCATAAATGTGCGCTTACTTTTTAAAATGTACCATTAGTGCTTTGCAAAATAGGAAAATTATTTATTGCCCAATAAAAAATGGAGCTTCCAACGAAGCAGGTTTGTAAGGGAGAGACTTTAAAGTTTCGCTTACCATAACGCTTATGGACGACATTAACTTTATATGGCGAGTTCCCCTTTGAAACAATACATTTTTGACAGGGAAAGTGCTTTATTCAGCGCATTTTAAAACTGGTGCATGTAACGATCAGCTTTGCACAATAAATTTTGTTACTGTTGAGGGATGAACTTTAAATTCTTTTTGCACCTCAAGTTAAACACGGTTCACTTTTAATTTACTTTAAATAAAACTCTTTGTGTTAATTTTAGTTTTTGTATTTTTTATTTAGGTATATTTTGTTTATTTAATTTTGTATAACACTGTTTTTTTTTATTTGCAAGGTTTTTTGTTTGTTTTGTTGGGTCACAATTTTTTCTACTTTTTTGTTGTTTGATGTTTGCACTTTAACGATCGAAACTAGAGTGAGTTTTTAATGTTTTAAAAATGATCTTACAAGCTAAGTTTCAGTACATAGAAAAATAGTGCAATGACAAATGTGAAAAGGTAAATAACAATTTAAGGACCGTTACTATTTTACAGGGTGCTGTGTTCATAATGAGTCATCATTAAACACCGGGTGTTTTGATTAACATGGTTCATCATTAAACATTCCGGCCCCCATGACTTGGTGCAGGTTTACCAAAGGTCCATAAAAAACACGAAACAGTGTAGCACGGTGTTGTGATGAATTTGACAGATATGGCATCTAGGATCTCAATTCGATTCAGGGTTGCGGGTCGTGTGAGGTTGTATATGTTGACGGCAATCAATCTGTTGAAGATACGCTACGAAATGTTTCGTGGGATGCCATACCTGTAAGTAGGAATGCAGAATAAAATTAGTGTGGAAAATTGTAAAAAACTTATACTATATTTCAAATAAAACCACAATTTTTGAAATGGGTCTGGTAACGATCCCATTTTTTGTCTGGATGTCAACCACTCTACAGTTTTTATCAGTTCCAATATGAGTCTTTGTGATGCGACCCAGTTGCCATTCATTGGGTGGCAAATTGTTGTTTTTGATGACCACCAAGTCATTGACTTTAACGTTGTCCTTTTGATACTTGCACTTGTACCTGCGATGCAGTTCGGCCAGGTATTCGGATTTCCATCTTCTACAAAATGAGTGGTAGATGACCTTTAGGCGTTTCCAGCGGTTGATGAGGGTCAGGTTTTCGCTGCTTACATCAGATTCGGCTGGGGTCAATAATGGAGTTCCAATAAGGAAGTGTCCAGGGGTCAATGGGTTAAGGTCATTTGGGTCATCGCTAGCAGGACTTAAGGGTCTAGAGTTTAAACACGATTCTATGCGGGTGAGAATTGTTGACAGCTCTTCAAACGTGAATTTCATATCTGGTATCATTTTCTTTAGGTGGGTTTTGAATGATTTTACACCGGCTTCCCAGAGTCCGCCCATATGTGGGGCACCGGGGGGTATAAATTTCCAAACGATATTTTGATGGCTATAGTTGTGAGTAACTTGGGTTTGAAGAGTTTTTAGAAATTCTAGACGATCTTTTTTGATGAGTTCTGCTGCTCCGACAAAGTTCGTGCCGTTGTCCGAATATATGATTGCTGGACATCCACGCCTTCCAATGAAGCGGGAGAAAGCGGCTAAAAATGCTTGAGTCGATAAATCACTAACTGGTTCTAAATGTACGGCCTTGGTGGCAAAGCATACAAAAATGCAGACGTACCCTTTTGTGATGAGGCAGGCTCGACCAGTAAAGTTTCGAATTGTAAAGGGTCCAGCGTAATCGACTCCAGTTGTGGTGAAAGGGCGAGAAAGTGTTGTGCGCCCTGGTGGTAAGGAAGCCATGATTTGACTCAGTGTGTGTTTTTTGTACAAAACACAAGTTTTACAATTATTAATCACCATTTTTACTAAGGGCCTTAAACGAAAAATCCAAAATTCCGTCCGAAGTACTCGGGTCATAAGTTGGTTTCCACCATGAATAGTTATTTTATGAGTGAACTCGGTCAGCAATCTGGTGAGCTTAGAGTTGTACGGCAACAAAATTGGATGTCGTTCGTTATATGTGAGCGCTGGTGATTGAACCAGACGTCCGTTGGCTCGGATGACGCCTAGTTGGTCCATGAACGGGTTGAGAGTTAAAATACAGCTAGAAGACGAAATCCTTTGTTTGAGCTTTAACTGCTTATATTCTTCTGGGAAGTGTTGTTTTTGCGTCAAAATAATGAGTCGTGTTTTGACATCTATTATTTCTTCTGGTGTAACTTCGTTTGAAGATGTCCGAAAGCTGTTTCTGTTTACACCAGTATTCCTCCAGAATCGTAGGACATAAGCTAATACTCTATAAGCACGTGACAAATGGGAGAAACGGTTCAATGGATCCTCTTGAGTCGTAGTAGTTAACGTCCTTACAGTTTTTGCTTCTAAGTTGGTGTCATCTGGACTTCTGGATTTTGGCCATTTTTCTTTGGGTAATTTTAGCCATGAAGGTCCAAGCCACCACAAGTTGTGGGTTTCTAATTCTTGGGGCGTACATCCCCGGCTGGCTATATCTGCGGGGTTTTCTTTTGATTCGACATGTTGCCAATGGCTATTGCCGACTTTATCTACAATTTCTGAGACACGATTTCCAACGAAAGTGTTCCACGTGCAGGGGGGCTTCTTTAACCAGGCCAGTACTATTGTTGAGTCGGTCCTAAAATATGTGTCGATTTGCGTAGCTTGAAGATTTGGCAGAATTCCTGAGGCTAAATTTGCCAGTAAAACGGATCCACAAAGCTCCAAACGTGGGAGCGATATTTGTTTAATGGGAGCAACACGAGTCTTAGAGGCCAGTAAATATGTAAATATAGAATTTTCAGACTGTATTCGGACGAAAAGAGTCGCAGAATAAGCCTTTTCTGAGGCGTCGCTAAACCCATGTATTTCCACATTTAAATTAGGGCTGTACTGGATCCAACGAGGAATTTTCAGGGCATTTATTGCAGGGCAGTTTTTGACGAATTTCTGCCATTTGAGGCAAGTCAAGGGTTTTAGGTTGTCATCCCAGTCGGCTTTATCTAACCAAATCTGTTGCATGATTAACTTGGCATCAACAATCACTGGAGCTATCCATCCGCAAGGGTCAAAGAATTTGGCAATTGTAGATAGAACTTCCCTTTTTGTGTAATTTTCTTTCAATTCAACACCTGGGGCAGTGAATGTAAAAGAGTCTGAGGAAATGTTCCATTTTATCCCGAGTGTCTTGGTTCCGGCGTTCTCGGATAAGTTTAACCAGTCGAGCGGTAGTAGGGTCTCATTTGGCAAATCTTGAATAACTCGTGGATCATTTGAGGTCCATTTCATCAGATCGAAACCGGCAGATTTTAGAACAGTTGTAAGTTCTTTTCGTGATTTGATGGCATCGTTTAATGTGTGGCCACCAGCTAAGACGTCATCTACGTACATGTTGTGTTGTAAGATGTTTGACGCCAGGGGGTAAGTTGTCCCGATATCTTCGGCTAGTTGAAGAAGGGTTCTTATGGCAAGAAAGGGCGCGCAATTAACTCCAAACGTCACTGTGAGGAGTTCGTAATCCTCAATAGGATCTGTCTCGGATTTTCTAAACAATATCCTTTGATATTTTGTTTGCGTAGGGTCAATGAGTATCTGGCGATACATTTTTGTGACATCTGCGTTGTACACAAAACGGAAGAATCTCCACTTCAATATTATGAGCACTAAGTCTTGTTGAAGTATGGGTCCTGGATACAAAATGTCATTCAAACTTCTCTTATTTGAAGACGGGCTCGATGCGTTGAAAACTACTCTAATCTTCGAAGTCAACTTTTCGGGTTTTATTACTGCGTGATGCGGCAGGTAATAATTTGGGTATTTACTAATTTCCAGGGGAGATATTTTCCTCATATGTCCTAGCTCGAGGTATTCTACAATAACTTGGTCGTATTGTGTCTTAAGTTCTGGTTTTTGGCTAAGCATGCGCTCCATTCTCAAAAATTGGGCCATGGCAATATTTCTAGATACGCCTATTTCTTCGCCATTTTTAAAGGGTAGGGTAACAATATATCTACCTGAATCACTTCTACGGGTTGTAGACTTGTAGTGATTTTCACAGTGCGTGTCCTCTTCTGACCTCAAAACCTTTTTTGGGGTCTCCTCCACCTCCCAAAAGCGTGAGAGGATTCGGTCCAGGGACGATGTGTTCAGTAACGATATCGTTTTTCTAGGTGAAGTTTTTGTACAAATTGGTCCCCCCACAATCCAGCCAAATACTGTTTTTTGTGCCAAAAGGGATCCAATGGACCGCATCGGTGTTTCCATACTATATATTGAGGGGCCTAAGTCGAGGCCTATTAGTAGGTCGATGGGTCGACTTTGATGAAAGTGTGGGTCTGCAAGTTCTAGTTTTGCAGCCTCTGCGAATTGTTCTGCGTTTAACGTTTGGGGGGGTAAATTGGATGGAAGGGTCTTCAAAACTGGTGCCCATACCTCTAACTTAAACGATGTATCCACCCTGGAGCAAAGGTTAAACAAACAGGCTTTGGTCGAAGTTTCAGAAACTGTCTGACTCAAGCCGGAAACGTGTACTATATTACGTTTTGTGGGTAAGTTTAATCGGTTTTTCAACTTGTCCGATATAAACGTGGATTGGGATCCAGGGTCGATGATTGCTCTTGCCTGGTATCTTGCGCCTCTAGTTTCGATTTGTACTATTGCAGTAAATAACAAAGTTTCTTTGTCTACTAGTTGTGTCGAGGACTTATTGCTTCCCCGCAAGGTCAAGGAAGTCAGGTTAGGAATACCTGATCTGGAAGTGGACTGTATATATTGGACTTGCGCTGCAGCACTTGTACTAGCTTGCTCGTCAGCGTTATTTGGTGGTAAACTTATAGGCTGGGTCACCGTTGCCTTGTGCAACAAGGTGTTATGTTTTTGTTTGCACAGCCTACAACTATATTTGCTTGAGCAGTCCTTGACACCATGATTTATTGACAAACAATTAAAACATGAATTTGTGACTTTTACTATGTGAATTCGGTCATTCACATTCTTTTCCAAAAAGTTAGGGCAGGATCGTAATGGGTGGGGCTCTTTACAATGTTGGCAATTGTGTGTAGAGTCTTTTTGTCCCCCCTTTGATGGAAAACGTTTCTGAGTTTTCGACTCGTTATTGGTTTGAGTCGCGTTTGTTTGAAAACTGTGAACCTGTTTTTGTTTAGTGAACGGCTTAGAACATTCCCTTTTTTGTTGACAGGGTTTGGGTTTGGTGATGGCCGCTATTGACTCTAAAGTCTTAGAGTGGTGAGTCAAAAAAGTGTTAAATTGTTCCCACGACGGAACCTTTGTTATTTCTTGAAGAGAGTTTTCAAATTCCTTCAAAAGTGTTCGGGGGAGCTTGGTCGAGCAAAGATATACAAGAAAAGGGTCCCAAGTGCCAGTGTCTACCCTTAAAGCATTTAAAGCTTGAAGGCAGCCATTAACGGTTCGTTGTAGTGTCTGAATAGATTGGCCTGAATCTTCGGTAACTTTCGGAAGGTCAAATAAAATTTTCAACTGTTCGTTGACCTGAATCCGATTGTTCTCGTATTGAAGAACAAGATTTTTCCAGGCTATATCGAAGCCTTCGTTGGTTAATGGGGCATTTGAAACTATGTTTCTAGCGTCTCCTCCTGTTTTTTGAAGCAAATGAAATAATTTTTCAATTTTACTAAGTCGCGCATTATTTAAATATAGGGCAGTAAAAAGGTCGCGGAAGGTTGGCCATGTCACAAAATCACCTGAAAACGTATCTATGTCGCAAGGTGGCAGCCGAATAGACGAAACGTCGTTGTTTCCTAAAATTGGGGTTTCGGCAGACGAAAAACGCTCGTGCTTATTCGTGTCATCAGTTGGGGTAGAAAGCGCCAGAATTTCCGCGTTAAGTGATGCCAAACAAGTTTTGTATGCAGCCAGGGCTTTTTTGTACCGATCGCGAAGTTTCTGCCTGTCTATCGGTTGTTCGCCCGATTCCGGTTTCTTGTCCCTACACTCTTCATAAGCCCTTTTGATTTGCTGCCAAAGTGAGTCTAGTTCTACACGAAGAACTTCTAAACTATGAATGTCCTCACCTGCCTTTGATTCTGAATACTCGCTTTCAAAATCTAAAAGGTCATTTGTACAATTAACAAATTTATCGAGTGCCATTATTAATTTTTTTTTGAATTAACCAGAATCGTGAAAAAAACTATTTGAAAATGGGTCAAAAAAGTACCTGCTAGCGATTAAACAACAACAAGTAGCGAAAAAATTATAATATTTTTAAAAATAATTAGAGTCCCACAAAGCGATTTGTTTCCCCGGTATTTGTTTAAAATGTGATGGGGGTGGTAACCCTGTTGGTTCTCTTCGTTCTTAAAAAATGCAGCGTAAAAAATATTAAGAGTAACACAACAAGCAAGAGAATTTATTTCTTGTTGTTTGTTGTCTTGTATACTTTGACTTACTTGTTGTTGTTGGGTCTTTTTTTTTCCTGTGTGACTGCGTGTTGATTAATTCCTCTGTTGTTCTTGTTGTTGCTGAGTCTGCTAGTAATGCTGTTGAACTTGCTGCTACTGCGCCAAAGAATTTGGGTCCCGTTAGCTTGTTCACTATTAAACTTTGGCAAATTGTTTTTTGGAAACACTTTTATTTAATTAATTTTTATTTTTTAATTTTTTTAATAAAAACTTTAGTTTTGTTTTTTAAATTATTGTTCACTACACTTTTTGAATGTTTTTGTAAAATAAAATTAAGAGTCACAAACACAATTTTTTGTAAAATAAAATTTATACACACGGTAGGTAATTGTCGTTTTATTTTTTGTAAATATTATCCGGTTCGTTTGGACCAAATGTTGAGGGATGAACTTTAAATTCTTTTTGCACCTCAAGTTAAACACGGTTCACTTTTAATTTACTTTAAATAAAACTCTTTGTGTTAATTTTAGTTTTTGTATTTTTTATTTAGGTATATTTTGTTTATTTAATTTTGTATAACACTGTTTTTTTTTATTTGCAAGGTTTTTTGTTTGTTTTGTTGGGTCACAATTTTTTCTACTTTTTTGTTGTTTGATGTTTGCACTTTAACGATCGAAACTAGAGTGAGTTTTTAATGTTTTAAAAATGATCTTACAAGCTAAGTTTCAGTACATAGAAAAATAGTGCAATGACAAATGTGAAAAGGTAAATAACAATTTAAGGACCGTTACTATTTTACAGGGTGCTGTGTTCATAATGAGTCATCATTAAACACCGGGTGTTTTGATTAACATGGTTCATCATTAAACAGTTACCATATTCTTTAATATGCTCCCTTTAAATACTGTTTTGTAGTAAGGGAATGTCGTTGTTCTTCAAATTTTATATATATTTTTTTTAATTAGTATTGTGGTTATTTTATTGAACTGTTAATGGTTTCTAATCCAAATTTTGATATTTTAATCAGGCTTAATTTCATTGAATTAAATTTTCATTAACTTATTTTTATGAAGAAAGGAATTTTACAACATGAAATGAATTTAAATTTATTGATAATTTTTCATTCTTGACTGAGCTGGGAATTGAACCCAGGTTTTCACGGACAAGTTGCCCAAACTAGTTTCGATTGTAACCACAATAGCGGTGAGAACTGAACGGCAAACCCTACTGAAGAGATTGTGTGGTTACAATCGAAACTAGTCTGGGCAACTTGTCAGTGAAAACCTGGGTTCAATTCCCAGCTCAGTCAAGAATGAAAAATTATCAATAATTTGTAATTAATTTCATGTTGTTAAATTCCTTTCTTCATAAAAATAATTTAATGAAATTTAAATTCAATGAAATTAAGCCTGATTAAAATCTCAAAATATATTTTTTAAGTTTATTAAGAATTATTTCACTTATCTTACTGCGTCTCTGTATGTCTTATTGCGTTGCGCATAAATGTCTGTTTACTTTCTAAAATATACAATTAGTGCTTAGCAAATTAAGAACTTTTTTTATTGGGCTGTGGCAGCACTACGATTAATGTTATCAAATTCAAATTGTTTGTTTTGGTAATTTTATGCGTTTAAAAATGGTTTATATGTTAAGTGATTTAAAGAATGGTTGGTTTTAACACATTTTAAACCAAAAAGACAGTCTGACTTGCACTGATTTATGAGCTTTAAGACGGAAAAATTTCTAATGAATGTCGATATTCGGCACCAAAAATTCTTATATACATATATTGTATTAATATGTATATCTTAACATGACAAAATAACTTTGTTTTGAAGGATCCATAATTTCCCCTAGGTCCCAAAAAATTTACACTCTCAACCACTTTTTTGTAAATACTGTGCTGTAGGCTATGAAACAGTCGGGCATGACTTTCTAACATTTTTTAAATATGCATATATTTTCACAATTGACATTTGTTTTTACTCTTTCATTTAAATTATTTAAATATTGACACTTATTGAAACTTTAAATTTTTCTAAAATATTATCTACACAGAAAAAATTATTTCAGTTCTCAAATCACCAAATATATTCTTAATTCATAATATCAAGCAAACAAGTGGTTGGTTTTGCACCTATCACCAAAATGATTATATTGATTACTAAAAATTTTAAAATTTTGAAAAAATATTTTTAATTAAAACATTTTAAACAATGTGTTAATTTATTTAAATAAATATTGACAAACCCCAACAACAATTCGACATGTTTAAATTATTTTAATTTAAACGAAAAAAGTCAAGTAAGATTTTTTGTAAAATTTTAATTGAAAATTTTTTTCAAAACAACTAAAATGTAAATTAAATCAAAATTAAATTTTTAATTTTCTTTCAACAAAACAAAAAATAATTAATTCAATTATCACATTAATTAAATTTAAATACTTTTGAAAACATTTTTTTAATTGTTAAAACACTTTTTTCCGTGTATGTAACAGCCTTTAAAAGCCCTCATGTTAAATTTGTTAAATTAAAATACTAAAAATGTTTACAGAATCACCACAAAAAGCAAATATTGTACTTTTTGTTGCTGCTGCTTTTTCGTAAATCGATTGTTTAGATGACACTTAAATAATGTGCTGCAATTACTTGTAATCATTCAATAATATTTAATTTTAGTTATTTACCATAAACATTAGGATATATAGTCATTAAGAGGCTTAAATATTTTGGTTTTGTTTCTTTGTAATACTACAAATCAATAAACCTTTAACAGCTTAAGTACTGCAGAAATAGGAGTTAGATTGCTTTTTGGCTATGCAAAATTTATGGAACATTTTACCAAGTTTAAGAATACTATTGATATCAAATATAGAAAAATATTACATAACTACAAAAAGTCCATTTAAGAAACATACACTAACAATATTATTACAGTAACGGACTGTAGATTATTTAAGAAGTATTTCGTTCAGTCATTATTAAATAAATAAACTTTCAAAATTTCAAGCAAATTTATTTTTAACTGATTTAACTGAAAATTAGTGCACATTAATACGGATTTTCGGTTGCATTTAATATTGTCTGTTAATTAAGTAAAAGTATTCTCTATGTAAAATTAAATGAAATTGTAAATTGAAACAACTGTAAATTTTCTTAAAAACTAATCTACTTATTTTGCATTTAATTTAAACTAAAAGTTCATTTAATTTTTGCTGTCAAAAATTCAACTGCGAATTCCGTAGAAAAACAAATGAATTTTCCGTTATTTTATATAATTTAACTATCACAAAAAAAACCGACGAACTCCGTAAAAACAAATGAATTTTCAGCTATTTTATATAATTTAACTTCCAAAAAATATATTTTCAGTTATCTATTTTTAGATCTGTGGCAAAAAGTAAAAGTAAAAAACGATTTACTTGTGTTATGTAGAAAACTCCCATATATTTGTTTAAATTATATATTTAAATACGAGGACGGATCAATAAGTCCGTGACTTTTCGAACTTCCCTCGTAGTTATATGAAATGCAACACTGCTCCCATCAAGTACCTCCTGTTAGTAGACTACTGTCAAGTTTTGAGCAAGTTCCGTCATTTACTTTGCGTTTAACAGCTGTTCAAAACAAACAACCTCGTGGATTTTTTAAAAATGGAAAACGGTTAATTTCGAGTGCTCATGAAACATTATTTTTTGCGAAAAAAAACCAAGGAAAAGCTTAATAAATACTATGAGGACTCTCCACCATCGATATCAGTGGTAAAAAAAGTGGTTTACTGACTTTCGTTGTGGTCGCACAAGAAAGAATGACGCTGAATTGAAGTCAATCGATTACCTTCAAAAGGGAAAAACAATAAACGGCGAATATTATGCAAACTTATGGGATCGATTTAACGAGGATTTAAAAAAAGCGACCCCATATGGCCAAGAAAAAAGTTATTTTTCATCAAGATAGTGCACGGGTGCACACGTGTAAAGTCTCAATGGCAAAATTACATGAATTGGACTACGAATTGGTACCTCATCCGCCATATTCTCCGGATTTAGCCTACAGGGACTATTTCCGAACCTAAAGAAATGGCTCGGTGGAAAGAGATTTAGCTCCAACGATGAAATTATTGGTCAAACAAATGCCTTTTTTATGGACTTCGAAAAATCCTATTTTTTGCAAGGGATACACAAATTAGAAAAACGTTGGACTAAGTGTATTGAGCTGAAAGGAGATTATGTTGAGAGGAGATTATTTGGTAAAAAGGGTCACAAACTTATTGATCCGCCCTCGTACATCAAATTTTTAAAGTAAAATAATTGCGAATACCATATCGGTCATGCTGCTGGTGTCTTACAATGGAAAGTTCTTCTGTAAACAAATGGTCAGTACAACAAAAGTGAAACAAACACGTATAACGGGGTAAGTAAATAAAAATAAATATTCATTATCTCTCTCTCATAAGAAAAACAAGACGATAGGTGTCTGGTAAAATTACTGAATTACATAAAATAACTGAAAATTCATTTGTTTTTACGGAATTCGTCGGTTATTTTTTTTTTTTTTTGTTTGATAGTTAAATTATATAAAATAATGGAAAATTCATTTGTTTTTTTTACGGAATTCGCGGTTGAATTTTTGACAGTAAAAATTAAATGAACTTTTCGTTAAAAAAAAATTAAAAGCAAGTAGACCGGATTTAAACTGAATATTTACTTATTTTATATTACAATTTCAGTTAATTTTACGAACAGAATTTTGTGAGTGTAGTTAAAATATAAGATATAAAAAATTAGGTTTAACCCCGAATTTTATAAAGATAAACATCTGTCATTCCGTGTTAAACTTTTTTTAATATTCATCCCAGCCCCCAATATTTACCATAGGCCCCATATAAAACACACTCTCAGAAAGTATCCCTAAAACCGTTATGAATAAAAAAGCTTTTGCTGTGGAATATTTCTTACTTTCGAAAAAAAAACACCGTAATGAATAAAGCTTTAGTTGGTCCAATTACGCTTTATATCAACAATATATACAAGGGCGGATCAATAAGTCCGTGACTTTTTTAATTAAACCACAGTTTTTTTATAAAAAAAAATTTTTTTTTCAGTATAATCTCCTTTTAGCTCAATAAAGTTAATCCAACGTTTCTCCAATTTGTGTATCCCTTCCAAAAAATGGGATTTTTCCAGGTCCATAAAAAAGGCATCTGTTTGACCAATAATTTCATCGTCGGAGCTAAATCTCTTTCCACCGAGCCATTTCTTAAGGTTCGGAAATAGTGTATTGACTTCAATTGGCCGTCCAGAACGTTCGGCATAGTTTTTTAATGAGCACTCGAAATTAACTCACAACATAACAACCAAAAATAACAAGAAAAAAGCTAAATTTTGCTGTGACCAATATTTAATGTCAACCACGGAGATTAGAATCTTTAGGCGTGGGCGAGACATAATATCAATGATAAGCTAAGAACAAATATTCGTAAACCACGACATCATAGTAGTTTATTCCGAGAGTACACTGTACATGAAACCTATGTTTTAATATGGACTAGTCATCATAAACTTTCATAAAACTAAGGGTAAAGTAGGTCTACTTCAACCAAAGTCTCATCATCGTTTCGGGAGAATATATATGGTAAATTATAGATCAATAATCACAAACTTTGTAAGAGTACGTTGTAGATTTATATTTTTTAATCCAAACTTATATATAACAATATATTTTGTTATCGTTTTAGGTGTTTAAAGTCATTTTAGGAGGACGGCTACATATGAGACCTATGGTAGATTCTTTAAACAGTTTTAAAGCTCGATTGCTCTACGCAGGAATTTTAACTGAAAAAAATTTCCCCAAAACAACTTTATCTTTCGTAGTTATATGGGTATTCAATTTTTTCCCGGGGGTTTTATGTGAGATCCATAGTTACCGTGACCATATTTCTTAAACAAAAAAACAGGACACACAAATTTTATAATATTTATGCAAACACATAGATCATATTGATACAATTATTTATCATCCTAATGAATATCGTATTTGATGCAGTCGATACACAGTCGATACACTGACTGCACGCAGAGAAAAAATATGGTTGAGTATGGGTTCGGCAACTACACTATGTTTATTGTAACACTATATTGTTGTCGTACACAAAATACTGTTATTTTTATTTAATATCAACAATATAATAGCTACTGTAAACATCTCAATGTTTATCGCAATTATAAATTTTAGTACGGTTCGATGAAAAATAATCATGTTTATAAAAACTAAATAATAATAATCTTCAAAACAAATATAATATGAACCATTGAATGATATTTGTTTATTTATTTACTTATCATTTTATTTACGTAATATTAAGCCATGTAGGTCAAAAATCAATATTACAAGTAATTAATGCTTAAGCTATACATACAATATTCCTTAATCTATAATTATAATTCATAATTAAAACTTACAAAATGAAAAATAAGAATAATAGCCATAACATGATAACACGTATAGATGTACTTATAATATGTTTAAGATGCAAACAAAATATCTTTTCTCTAATAATATTTTGTTATCGCCATTTGAAAAATAATTTTGCATCAGTTGTGTCGTCTGTTTTACATATGCCTATCGAATTATTAGTTATTCAGTGTTTAAACAATTAAAAAAATACCCATTAAAAACCCAAGTTTAAAGAAATTAAAAAAAGATATTGTAAGTACATTAAAAAAAAATTGTTAAGTGTCACAAAATAAAATATCAATGCTAAAAAAATTTTAATATTGTTTGAAAATGGTTCAAAAATTTCGACCATTATTTTGTGTTTTTTTTTAGGGAAAAAGAATGAAAAATCTTTAAAATAATTTATTAATAAATGCGACCTGTGACAAAAATAGGTTAATAATATTATGCTGTAAATTTTTATGAAGTGCAATATCTGTAACAGTTTTACGAAGTACAGTAAATAAATAAGCATAAATATATATTTAAAATATTTTTCGGTTTTAGATATAATATACATATTATTATGAATAACTTGATAATAATATGATTACTCCTTAATTTATTATTATTAACATGATAATAAAATGATTACTTTTTAACTTGTATTGATTTACATGATAATAATATGATTACTTCTTAACCTATTATTATTAACATGATAATAATTATAATATGATGTCATAAAAACTAATTTAAATGAAGGGAAAAATATTATGACGTAATATTACGAATATATTTGGTGATAATATGATTCAATAATAATCGTTATATGATGAGTACAATCATGAATCTTATCATGATATGTTGCTCTTAGAATATGTTTACCACAACCATGTTTTTTCTTTGCGTACGTGGATCTGAATTGGAAAATGCACAATAGACTACAACACCTGGAGTATGCTGACGATGTTGTTTTGTTTTTTAATTAGCAGACCGATTTGCAATCGCTTCTATCATCTCTCACAAACGAATCAATGAAAGCAGGCCTGAAAGCAAACATTCCCAACACTAAGACAATGAGAGCTAATGCAACAAGCTCTTCTAAATTCCCAGTAAAAGAACAAGAAATCGAAGATATTACGACCTTGGTAGTATTATCAGTAGAGAACCGGCTGAAGAAAGCCAAGGGCAGATTTGCTATGTGAACCAAGGTCTGGAGATCAAACACTATTTCCAATATAACGAAGGAAATATTTTACAAAAAGTCACTCTATTCTACAACAAGCCAAGAATTTAAAAAAAAAAACCTAATTTTACATGACTTTCTTTAGAAAAAATCCTACTTTTACAAAAAGTCTTATTTTTTCGCTTATTGCTTTTTTAAAAATTTGATTTATTAGTTGTACCACATGGCGTATTCATGCTATTGAATTGGAATTAAATAATACTCATACGTAACCAAGTAACATGACAGATGTTTTCCTTGCAGATTTTTCCTAAAAAACATAGATACAAATATGGACACTAGGGTGAGTCTATTTAAAAATTGCCCAAGTGACAAGGGTGGGTCGGGCCTTCAAAGCTAGTGGGGGTTGGTAAACCACACAAATTGCTTGGCAAACATGTCAAAATTTTACGTTTGTGCAAATATTTTGTGTTGATAATTAGGGTGTTTGTTCTTTGGACAAACAATTGAAGCATGCTTGTAGAAATATTAAAAAATTTTAATATTGGGCAGACATGTTGAATATTTGCCTAACTTTTTGTAGTGTCTATTGCGTAATGAAATCATTTTAGTGAAAACTTTGCAGAGTAACGTTACAGAAAAAGCATTTAAATCATTTTCAGTCGTAAATTCTAATTTTTTGAAGTAGCATTGTTTGCCACAAGGAAGCTTTTTGCTTAACCCACTCTTTATTCCAAATTATTTTCCATTATTTTATATTTCTCATCAGTTTTTAAAAAATAGTGAGCAAAACTACCGCTGCACTATCGTCGTCTGCATTCATTGAAAACAAAACAAACATTAAATATGAATGTTTGTACTAAATATGATTGTGTTGTTTATTGGCGAAAATAAAACGGAAGCCAAGTGTGTGTTTACCAAGCCATTTGTGTGGTTTATTTTGCCCTTTAGACCCGATTGGGGGCTCTTTAAATGGGTCAAAGTGGGATTTTTCAAAATTTGACTTTTGGGTCAAAATAAGGAACATCAGAATTCATTTTAGAGGGATGGTTCCTTGGCCAAAGTTTCTTATTTTAATCAATATTATACGATTTTCCTTGCCCCTTGGGTAATTTTTAAATCGACCCGACCCTGTATATAAAGGATGGTTAAATTTTAAGGGCCGATGTTGATTTCGAATAAAACACAAATTATTTAGGAAATTATTGTAATTTCTTTTTATTATGATAATATTGGTATAGTTCAATTACGTATGGAAAAAAATATCGGCCAAATGGCCGCCGCGACCAATGCAGCACACCTCCATCCGATGTTCCAAATTTTCGATGACGTTGAGGCATAATTGAGGTTCTATGCCGTTAATGTGCCGAGTTATCTCATCCTTTAGCTCTTGCATTGTTGCTGGCTTATCGACGTACACATTTTCCTTCAAATAACCCCAAAGAAAGAAGTCCAAGGGTGTCAAATCACATGATCTTAGCGGCCAATTGACATCGCCATCACGTGAGATAACACGGCCATCGAGTCTGTCGCGCAAAAGAGCCATTGTTTCGTTAGCTGTGTGACAAGTGGCACCGTCCTGTTGAAACCACATATCGTCCACATCCATATCTTAAAATTCGGGCTTTAAAAAGTTCGTTGTCATCTCACGATAGCGAACATCATTCACAGTAACTGCCTGACTGGCCTCATTTTGGATGAGATTATGCCGCCAGCCCATAAGGCGCACCTAATAGTCACTCTTTGTGGGTGCATTGGTTTTACGACAATCACTCTTGGAATATCATTCGCCCAAATGCTGCAATTCTGCTTATTGGCGAATCCACTGAGGTAAAAATTTGTCTCATCACTGAAGATGATTTTCATGATATGCATTTTGATTTGAACGCCCATTTTCATAATAAGCCTGAATAAATTTAACGCGGCTCTCGATTGTGTATCTTTCCATGGTTCAAATTGAATTAGTCTGAAATTGAGAAATGTCATTTGTAATGCAGAAAAAAATCGACCCGCCGAGATGATATTCAAAATTTAGCCCATCTTATGACCAAGATTATTGCTGAATACTTTCGAAAATGGCAATTTAATTTCCTGTTTTTAAAAACTTCGGATTTCAAGCAAATAAAAACACCAACAATATGAACGTGATGTAAAAAAAATTGCAAAAACGAAAAGAATATTACTTTTATTTTAATGAGATATGAATTTGTTGACAAGAACGTATAGTTGAATAATAACGTAGTAAATCTTTTTTGCAAATCATGCTCTATTTACGCCCAATACCATCGTAGACGTATTCTGTTTCTTTTCCAAATTTATTGAAATTGTTGCTTGTTTTTTCCTTCTTTCTATTTGTTTTCAAATACTCAATTTGAAAACACAAAAATAATTTAATTTTATATTTTAACCCCCATATTCATAAAAAATATTTAAGGTTCATAGCAGGTTTATAAAAAGATTTTCTATAAAAATTTGTTTAATAAACCTTTTATTAGTCAAAAATTTTTTTTATGAATATGGGTGTAAATATTTAATTTTTTTGATGACAATAAGGCCATAATGGTCGTATGAAAGAGAATTAGATCTATATCGACCTACGGCGTAGATACGCTTTTACATTTGCGCCAACTATTTTGTACTTTTATATAACATATTACAAGTTTTTATTTGACAACCTATCTAAGTCATACTACGTTCTTTGTGTTCCCAAGGAATCTTTATTTCTACAAAAAAAAAAAAAAATTAATTATTATTAAACTAAAGAAAACATATTCGAACTGTGAAATGTAAAAATGTATGTATGTACATATGTACGTATCTAAAAATTATATTTATTTCCTTTGAAACGCTTTTTTCTCTAACATTTTGAATTGTCAACAAGAAGTAAACAACTGTCATAACATTCTTTCCCAATGGAGTCATCATATGCAAGAAAAAACATAAAATAAAAAACCTTGAACAAGTTATCAAAAAAACCTCATATAACTTTATGCATATACACATTTTATAAAGGGTGGGGCATAAGTAACGTTATGGTCGTCAAAAAAAAAGAACCATATTTGAACGAGCTGTGTCTCCATCTTGTTTGATCCACAATTTTGGATTACTTTACACATCGCGCCTTAAAAAAATGTCAGCAATTGTTCGGTATTCAATGACATTCACGTTAACCGCAACTTGTTTGCAGTTTTTAAGAAAAGATGGTCGAATGATCTTTTCTGAAGCTATTACACACCATACAGTGCATCTTGTGGCCAATTTCACCAAGTTCAGTTATAATAAATTATCAGCTATAACTGTCAAAATATTTATATTGTTAACTGGAAGTTAAAGAAATACTTAGTTTTAACTGAACTTGGTGAAATAGTCTGTAAGTGTGTGCATTTGACGTTCAACAGTTTTTCTGGGCCCCATATTTTAATTTAATTGAAGTGACAATTGAGGTAAAAATAGGCCCAATAGCTCATAATATTTGATATGGTCTTTATGTATGAATAATCGAATGCCGACTTTCAAAATAGAGTTGAACAATTTCGGTTCTTTGTTCTGCGCAGAGTCTTTTCATTACAAATTTCCAAGTTTTTCAAAGTTAATTGCTGAAAAAAAACCTAAACAAAAAATTTATTTTTTATTTTTACCTCTAGCTTACTATCAAAAATATATTCACAGATTCTAACTTGTACTTCTATATTTTTGATAAACAATTTGAATCTATAAAAGAATAAAAATTTTCCAAACGTTAACTGGTTAATTGGTTAACTTATTTAGTACAATATAAAACATTGCAACAAAAAAAAGTATCTTAAAATTTAGATATTTTAATTAGGCTGAAGTTCATTGAATTTAATTTTCATTAAATTATTTTTATGAAGATAGGAATTTTACAACATGAAATCAATTAAAATTTTTATTAATAATTTTTCATTCTTGACTGCGCTGAGATTTGAACCCAGGCGTTCACGGACAGGTTGCCCAGACTAGTTTCGATTGGAACCACACATTTTGTATCTTAACATTTTTCACAGAGCCCTTAACCCTTTGACTGTCCCCAAACAAAAATTTTTTTTAGAGCGTACGTCCACGTACATAGTCTAGTAAAAATGGCATGCATCACATATGATACACGGACCAATATCTCAACTATTTATTATTGAAGCGTTCTATGAATCGCATACGATTCATGCCATTTTTATTCTTTACTATAAAAATTAACCTTCCTAAGTTCCTTTATAACTATATAATGAAATTATCTTAAGTTTTATTTTAATTATTATTTTTTTTTGTTATATTTTAAACGTTTTTCAAAATGAATAAAGTTTATTTTCTTTGCCAAAAAAATATTTTTATCATGGAAATTTGCAGTGTTTTTCCATACAATTATTCAGGTCTTATATGAAAAAAAACATTGTCTACACGCCCAAAGCGTTAAATAACTTTACTTTTTATAAGTTCATACAAAACTTTGTTAAAGAAAATAAGACAAATTCTGTAACACATATGATGCGCAAGCGTATCAATCAAGACACCTGTGCATCATATGTGATACATTGGACAGTCAAAGAGTTAAAATAATATCTGCCTTATGGCATCCAATACCGTCCCTGTGGAAATTTGTGTTAATTGTTCCAACAGACTGGTCCTGGGACTTTAAGAAATAGAACAAGTACAAAAAGAAAGAACTCATGACCAGTTAATGGAGAATCAATCATTTAACTGGTTTATGAAGAACCAAAAGGTAGAAAAAGTAATGCATTGCAGTACAGTAATCACCGGTGGTGTGACAGATATTTTTGGGACTTTCTAAAATTTGGTTCTTAGATCTAGTTCTAGGACTTTTTTCATTGATATAATTCTACATTGTATTGAAATAATACTCCGTTGTAGTAACTAACACTACACATGTTAAATGAGAGAATAGATGTGTGACCTGCCAAATAGAAGGATGTTAGTTGTCAATTAAGCCCCTCCAATGACAACCCCATGTAAAAGTGATAGGTCCCTTTCATATTAAGTGTTAGAACAAGAACCGTTCTCTACCACCAAACCCCTATCACTGGACTACTTTGGTGTGATTTCGCTTCCCTCTAGGGGTCAGAGTAGTACTTTGCTACTCGCTAGGCATTAGCAGATTTTTTGGTACTATTTATTATATTATTTTCTTTTTTTTTCAAACCAAGCCCACTGTGCTACGAGTATGAATTTGTTAAAAAGTTAACAAAACATTTGCTTAAAAAAAAAGAAAGAAAATAACAAAAAACTAGCCACAGCAGCAACAATCAAAACGATACATTCACATAAATTTTTTTCCATCGAAAATTGTATAAAACTTCTCAAAAAAAGTTTCGAGAAAAATCAGCAAAGATAAACGAATGAACAAAAAAAACAACTGATGCATAATATAATACGAAAAAAACTCAACGTAAAACTTGTTTCCAGTGAAACAATAATGTCAGTGCCGCATCATTGAACATAGTGTTCAAAAAAACTCTTCCCCACAAGTTGAGTTTTTTTCTTGTTGACATGTGCTCAAGCCCATAATCATTCCACATTACTATTTGCTTATATATTCCTGGCAATCAGAACAATAGGACATGCTAAGGGGTTGAGAATTTTTACTACAAAAAAATTTTATATCAGCATATGATTTTGTATGTGTTATTTAATATAAATAGTAGAGATCAAGTACTGTAAAAACCCAGAGTCATAATTTTGCCGTTGTTTAGACGTCATAACAACAGATTGTCTTATACTTTTTTGGAAACATTGAAATACCATGATTTTAAAATCATTTTTTTTAGCTATAGAATTAAATTATAGGCTTAAACATGGAATTAAGTTTAAGGAAAAAGTGGGGAATGTAAGAAAAGATAAACTCATTGTTGTATTGATGGTATTTTGTTTAAGATTTGATATCGTTGCCAATAAAGATTTTTTGAGTGAATGTAATTTTCATTTCCTCTGTCGTCTTGTTTACTGATAGCTTTGGCTTTTCTAAAATTATTAAGGAGAAGTTTTCCTGATGATCTGGACTAAGCAACCAGTGAAATGCGCATATATGCATATATAGGAACAGCTTATCCTCCAACAATAAATTTCAGTATTTTTAGCAATTTTAAAAATATGGAATTAAGCACAACAAACAAAATCTTTTAGCAAAAGCTTATTTGAACTAAGAACAACACATGGATCGCTTAGATCTAGAATAATTTGCTGTTTTTACAACACAAATGATTGGACGTATAGTACAATTTATATGAAAAACACTCCAAAAATTTAGTGATTTTCATATACATTTTTCTGCACGTTCAATCACTTGTGTTGTAAAAACAGCACATAAGTCTATACTCCAAACAAACCTTCTCAATATGCAGTTATTCGTATTTAATTCGGCTATATTAAGTGAGTAACAATCGCAAATTGTCTTATAAAATTTGTAGTTTGTCTGCCCATAGAGGAGCCATATATATAATATTCTTGAAAATATAGTAAATGTGGTACGAAGACCTTTTCTTTTAGAGCAATCTGGCTGAAATGCAAATCAAAATTTTGCGGCCTTTAACATCTTTACTTATCAAACTACCTAGTCGCCATCGCAATAGTAGAGAGGACAACAGCGTTTGTGTGTAATACATAAATGTATTTGCTTTTGACCCATATTTTAGTATACCAATCGAATTACTTTCAAGGTCGAAGGTAGTTTACTGAAGTTTGGTACCTACGTTTTCATTGTCATTAGGACGAAGCCTTTTGAAAGTGGCGAGTAGAGGACACAGAAAATATAGCTAGTAATTTTAAAAATTAACTGCCAAATTCACGATGTCGAAAGAACGCTTTCTTTCGCACAAATGCATATGAAACAAAAACAATTTTTTGAGAATTTGTTTTTGTTTAACATGTTCGCATTTATTGAAAAAGGCAGTAAGCTATTAACAGGGTTACCGTTGTAAATTTTCGAAAAGGTTATCAAAAAGGGGATTTCCCAGAAAAAGGGTTCAAAAAAGCGTATTTCAATTAAAAAAAACGGTCAAGTTTTTTATAGCACTATTTCCCATTTTAAAGAAAATAATATGACCATGTTTTTATAAACAAACAAGAAATATTTATTTCAGTGCCTTAAAAACTTAACTTTTTGGAATGCCCTTTTCTGTTTTTAACACCTGACAAAAAGTTTATTCTTCATCACTAAAGCTCATTTTTTAATGCTTTTTATGTTATTTTCCGACACTTTCTTTTTTTTTACCGATTTAGCGATTATAAATAAATTTTACCAATTTTGCAATTGTTCGCAAATTTTAGCGATAGAAGCGATTTTTTCCTGTAAGTTTTCTGATTCTTTAAAGCTATTAAGATTTTTAATTAATTTTAGGCTCTGCTATTATACCGCTGTTACCAAGTTTTTGGGAACTTCCGCTTATTAAATAATTTATACCGAATTTTCGCCATTCCTCTTAGTTTAAGGGACTTTTAATCATTTTTATGGCTTGATTAAAATACAAAAAAATGTTCACTAGTTTTTGCAAGCTTTTCCGAATTTTTAAATTCTTCGAGGCAATCGTCGCCATTATAAAAATCTGATTGCTATTTTCAAAAAGGGCCAAAAAGTGGAACAAAATAATTTAAAATGATACAAAATTATAATTTAAAAAAGGGTCATAAAGAGTATCAAGACCTTCAAAAAAAGGTCAAATTGCTACTTAAGTATCACAACGGTAACGCTGCTTATAAAAAGATAATATATTAGATATAAGTTGATTTTTTATTTTAAATAGATATATATGAATACGCATTAAAAATACACGCAAAGAAAAAACGTGGTTGTGGTAAACATATTCGAAGAGCAACATATTATGATAAGATTTATGATTGTAGTCACCATATTACGATTATTATTGAATCATATTATGACCAAATATTTTCGTAATATTACATCATTATATTTTTCCCTTAGTCCTAATTTGTTTTTATTACATCCTATTATAATTTAGTAATAAGTTTAGAAGTAATCATATTATTATCATGCTAATCATAATTATATGTAGATTAAATCTAATGTAAAATAGATGTATGCTTATTTACTTACTGGCAACCTTTACGTGAAACTGTTACAGATATTTCACATCATAATAAGATGCAACTTTAAACATAATATTTTTAACCTTTTTTTTATCGTAGGTCGCATTTATTTATAAATTATTTTATTGAATTTTCATACTTTTTCTCTTAAATAACACAAAACAATGGCCAATATTTTTGCACCATTTTCAAAAAATATTAAATTTTTTTTGCATTGATATTTTATTTTGTACCTTTTTTTCTTAATTTTTTTCAATTTCGTTAAACTTGGTTTTTTTAATGGGTATTTTTTTATTGTTTAACAACGGAATAACAAATAATTCGATAGGCATATAGATCTTAAAAAAATACAGATTTGACTTCTTCATATCAAACGATTGCTATTTTTGTGTTCTAATACTGCAACAACTTATTATTTCAATACTTTGTCTCAATTCTGTAAATATTAATAAATTATTGAAATAATAAGTTGTTGCAGTAATAGAACACAAAAATAGCAATCGTTTGACATGAAAAAGTCAAAACCGTATTTTTTTAAGATTAGAGGTTGAGAATGTAAGGCATCGATATGTAAAACAAACGACACAACAATGCAAAATTATTTTACAAATGGCGATAATAAAATATTATTAGAGTAATGATATTTGGTTTGCATCTTAAACATATTATGAGTACACGTATAGAAAGTTAAATGGCTGTGAGGAAGATAATATGTTTTCAAGGTTATCATTATTTAGTTGTTATAAAAATGATTATTTTTCAGTGAACCATACCTAAATTCATAATTGCGATAAACATTGACATGTTTACGGTACGACAACAATATAATGTTGCACTAAACATAGTGTAGTTGCCGTAACCATGCCCAACAATATTTTTTCTCTGCGTGTGTGTTAGATAAACATAAGTTTAGTTTACTAATATTGTTATCCGTTATAGTAATATTCTTTTGTCATAACATTTTTTATTATTGTAAATATGAGTTTTGAATTTGGTTTAACTCTGTCAGGTTGGATGGTTAGTTAGTAGGGAGATCGAACGGTTATTATTCGACCGGTTTTAACCGGTTAGTTTCGGTTTGCCCAAGTCGGTTATTTTAAAATGTCCATTTTTCGAATATCGAATAAACCGGTTATTTTGGTATAAGTAACCGGTTATTTTAGTAATGTGTAATTTATATACATTTTCCTTACTCTTGTAGTAGATGTACCCGTAATTTAAGTATTTTCTAATTGAATATTGGCTAAACTTAAACTTTTTATGAAGAATGTCAAAACAAAATGTAACAAAGGTCAAAAAATATTATGAACACTCGCTTATAAAAGCGTGTGTTTTTATAGAAAAAAAAAACCAAAAACTATTCAAAATACTACAAAAACGTGTTCAGCTAAAAAATAAATAGTAATTTGTGCAAGAGTATTCTAAATATTAAATATATTTTTATATAAATGATATCTCTAGATATTTTTCGAATGCGATTAAAAAGACAAAGTTAAGTGCTTGAAGTGCCCTAAAATGATAAGTTACAAAGGTTCTTCCATGTCACTACTTATTAATCACCTTTCATTAGTGTACATGCTTGACATTAATGCGATCCAAATGAAAGTTAACTCCGTTCGAAGAAGTTCTAAAAAGACGACAAATAATACTTTACTTAAATACGCTGCAAAAAATGAATTATTGGGTGAAATATAAGCCAGTTGTGTTGCCGAGGACGAAATGCCCGATAATGCACTTAAAACTCTTAAGTACTTCTAGCATCTCTTCATGCTGAAAACTACAACATTACGGCGGAATCAACGATATGGGAAAAAATTTTACCAGTTTTATTTATTAAAACACCAAGAACTAAAAAACAAAATTGAAGAAATCAAACAATGGCATGGAATGTTTTAAATTGTAGTCGACGAATTGACAAATATTTTACACAAAAAAAATGTTTAGTTCACTATTCATTTCTATAATTTTCAAACAAAATAATTTGAAATAGATAATAGATTCTGGCTAAGAGGTTTTGTTTGCAACTTTTAAAAAATTTGGTAAATTAATATAGATAGCTTAACCACCAACAAATTAAAATTCATTTAAAATAAATTTGAGAGAATGTTTCAAAAAATAACTTTATAAAATTCCTATAATTTATTTGCTTTTGCAAAACGTTTGTCTAGATCAAATATCATTCAACCGTTTCTAAATTACATTATACAAATATCTTCTTACAAATTAAGCTTTGTAAATCAATAACAAATATCGTAAAATATTTGTTAGGTCTGATCTAAGTCATATTTATGTATTTTGTGGGTCCTTACCTTTGCAAATTGTTTTGTTTTTATTCAAATTAACGTTTTATTTTAAAAACTTATTTGATTTTTATGTTTTTAAGTATTTAAATTAAAACCGGTTAACCGGTTATTTAAAAATTGCTTAACCGAAAACCGGGTTTTTTAAAATAGCAACTATTCGTAATATTCGAAAACCGGTTATTGAAAAAAGTCGAATAATCGATCTCCCTATTAGTTAGCTAACCACCTTTTCTAGAGCTTAACCATTACATTTTTTAAGATCTTCGATGATAGATTTATGCGAAATTTTGGCGCCCCATAGCGTGGTTTAACATTTATATATATTTGAAAATGTGTAAACTTTTAATTTTTAGCCGGGATTTCACCCAAATTAAAAAAAGCCCTAGGTTGTTTGCTTTGTTAAAAAAAAAAAATGTACAATGCGTACTGTATTGTCATGCAGGACCCGTTGAGATCGTCTATGCATCCGAACAAATAAAACAAAAATAAATCTTTATGTCAACCGTCATGGTGGTTAGTAAACTAACCACCTCATTTATCAAAAGTATCTACATTTTTATTATAAATAACGTTTAAATAATTCCAAAATGCGGTTGATTTAGTTATTAAGTCGCAAATATAAAAGTGTGTTTGTAAGAGCTAAAGATAGAAAATGTTTTACAGTTTGTATGAATTGTTATTACTTTAGTTATAATATTTTTATTTTTGTTAATATGGTTTTTAAGCTGTTTACGACAAAAAGGCTTTTTTTGAATCTAATTTTAAATATTTTATCCATAATTTTTTTTTATTTGTGTTATACATATCGAGCCATAACCGCAAAAAATTCTTAACCCCAGGATTACCGTTTTGGTCTGGCCAGACCAAATTTGTGTTTTGCTTGTTATATTTTTCGCATATAACAAATGAATTCTATAAATGATATGTTCTGAATCGAATGAAACTAATTTGGATTCGATTGGAGCAAATAAGTGGGGTTAAATAAAATTTTTATGTAAAAGTCTATGAAATGAGTCTCTTGGTCTAGCAAGACCAAATTTTTTTTTCCTTGAAAGATATTTCAAAGACATCTTAAAAGTGCACAAAATAGTTCCAATTCCGAAAGAAGTTAATGCAACAACTATAGGTAAATATAGACCTATTGCTGTTCTTTCTACAATTGATAAAATTTTTGAGAAGATTCTTTATGATAAACTTTTATTTTATATGGAGGAAAATCCTTTTTAATACAATTATCAATTTGGATTTAGAAGGGGCTGTAGTACTGAAGATGCTGTGTTGAATGTAGTGCAGTTTATTTGTAGTGGGCTTGATGGAGGTTCTAGTGGAGTTGCTGGAATATTTTTTGATTTTACTAAAGCTTTTGACTTAGTAGATCATGAAATAATGTTACAGAAATTAATGAAATATGGTGTTCAGGGAAGAGAACTTTTATTGTTTAAAAATTATTTCGTTAATAGAAAACAATATGTTAATATAAACAACACGGACAGTTTTCTTGGTTCTGTTGATTATGGTGTACCGCAGGGTAGTGGATTGTTTTCTTTTGTTTTCTATATATTTAAATGATTTAAAAAATCTAAATTTAGATGGGCAACTTTTTATGTTTGCAGACGATGTGTGCTGGTTTTACCCCTACAAGTACGATTTATCACTTAAAACAAGAATTGAACGAGATGCTGCTTTGATATTTGAATTTGCGCGATTAAATAGATTAGTTCTAAACCCTGATAAAACCAAATTAGTACGCTTTAGCCCACATGCTTTAAGTATAAATAGTGATTTCAACGTGTTTTTAATGGAAAAGCTGTTTATGAAACCCATTCCGTTAAGTATTTGGGAATCACATTGCAAAGTAACTTGTCATGGGATTTACATATAACCGATTTGAAAAAGAAAATAGCTCCAGCAATTGGAATTTTATATAAGTTAAAAAATAAACTGGATGTTAAATCAAAGATGATGATATTTCAATCTTTGATTCAATCGCATTTGAATTACTTACCAATTATATATGCTTACAATAAAAATAACATTTCACTGAAATCGCTTCAATGCATGCAAAACAAAGCACTAAAAATTAGTTACAAACTACCAATACTGTATTCAACTGTCATATTGTACAAAGATATAAGCAAAACAATTTTACCAATTTATGGATTGCATGAGTATCAGGTGTTAATGTTTGTTTTTAAATGCATTAACCATATTGGTCACCAAAGCATAACATTTTCTCAACAGCAATTTAGTTTTAACACACGAAACAGAACAAATTTAAGAATTCCTCGATGTAGACTAGAAACTACCAAGCAACGCATTGATTACGTGGGTGCTGTAAAATTCAATAATTTACATGCAGATTTGAAATCAATTAATCGAATTTCACTATTTAAATCGTCTTTTAAACAACACTTATTTAACAACTTCGAAACGCTTTTGTAATTTTTTATTTTTTTTGTAAAACAGTTTTATACTTATTTTTTGTAATTTAATAATCTTAACATTAAGTTAAATCTTTTATTTGTACTTTTGACAATGAATTAATTTGCCAACTTGCCTCAATAATGCCTTACGGCGCTGAGGCCGAAATTGAAATGTATTTTAAATATTTTGTACAAATAAAATTTTTTCTGTAAAAAGTTTTGTCTATAGGAAACAAAAAAAAAAAAAAAAAAAAATAGGACAAAATATTAATATAAAAAACAGATACGTGAATTCTAGAAATGATATGTTCTAAATCGAATGAATCAAGTTTCAATCAAATAAGAAAACTACGGACCATTATGCGCTTAGTTCAATCTAACTACAAAAATCTAACGCAAAACTCGTTTCAGCTGTGGTAGATGCGAAATAGCAATGTGCGAAATTAAACACTACATTTTCGATGACTTGCATATGGAACAAAATAATGATATAATAAAATTATATAAAAAATTTGTATAATCTAAAGTAATTAGCATACGTCCAATAAAAAATATATTTATTTACTTTTTATTTAATTGGGGTTTTTAGCTATACAAATTGTGGTCTGGCCAGACAAAGAGGAGAATTTAGTGGAAAAAAGTTACCGAGAATCCTCAGGTTAAGCGACATCATTACTAGTACTTAAGCCTATAGTACACGGCATGTAAAAAGACACATGCGCATGTGGTTCTGACGTAATTTTGCAGTCAATGCAAAGCCACAATAAATTGCGTGTTGTGTGATGACGTCAAAATTACGTCAGAACCACATGCGCATGTGTCTTTTTACATGCCGTGTACTATAGGCTTTAGTAACGAAAAAAAGTTATGTGTATATTTTCTGTATATTTATAAAAAAATAAAAAACAAAACAAAAACAAAGCAAAAGATCTTAATGGTTTTTTAAAACATAAATTGCAAGCATTTAAAAAAAAATTGTTAATCAAAATATTTTCTCAGAAATTTTATAATATCGGTAACTACTGCAATACTGGATTCACAAATATTAAAAATAAACATAAGTTTTTCATCAAGATGGACCAAAAATAAAATAAATAAACAACTAAATAATTTATATATAATATTATTAAATAAATTTCGCGATAACATTAATATAATAATATTTTTTAACACCAATAATAAAGCTTTTTCATAAGATGTTTTCGCTTCAAGAACATTTGAAAAATAATCTTGCAACTGACTGTGTAAACACTCAATCTTCTTGCAAGACTTTCGGCTATTTCTTCGACATTTTTGATGATAATACATATACACTACTTGCAAGTAATTACTTGCATGTGTAAAGGCTGGGTAAAATCCCATGGTCATAGAAGGTACCGTTACGATTTTATAGTAAACACAATGTTATTTTAAGCGCCAATTTTCATACAAATTTTTTTTTAAAATTAATTAAAAAAAACCGCTCCTGTAAAATGTTGTTTTTGTCGCTTGATTTTTTTTTCCGGTTATGGCTCGATATAAGAAATTTTTTCCTGAAAAAATATCGAAAAGAATTAATAAATTTTTAAATTTTGTTTGTATAAAAAAGGCCTAGAGCCTAATTAAAATACGTTTCAATATTATTAAAAAGGTCAAATAAAACTTACGATACATTATTAATGACGTTTATAATAATTTTATTTAGTTTTGAATGAAAATTTTAAAAATATCTTAAAAAATAATAATAAATATCTAATATTATTCTAGGTCCAGTTTGCAAATGTTTTTTTTATTGAAAATATGTGTGGTTGCGAAAAAAAATCGTTGCTTTATTGGGAACACCAAGTGAAAATGTTGCTGCGATTGTGAATTTGGCCTTAAGTACAAAAATTTTTTTTATTAAAATAAGTTTTGTATCGGAAATAAATCCGGCCTTTTTCACTTAAATCCGTAGTACTTTCTTATTATTTTTTTTTTTTTTCAGTCAATGATTCGTTCTCTCCAACGACAGACGTGTTTACGCTCATTAGCTTACTTACTTTTGTGATCGTTTCCAAAATAATAAACATTGTTTTAAAACATATACACATATTTACATAAAAATAAGTTAAATAAACAAAAACAATTACATACATTATTGTTAAAACAAAATAAAGCGAACATATAAAAGTGATGATGTGCATGCACATCTTACGTCAATGAATCCAAAGAAAAAACATAAAAACAATAACTCTGCAGCAAATGCAGACAAAAATAATTATTTTTCACCGTTACAAACCATTGACGATGATAATGATATTGAAGACGATAAAATACCAAATGAAGGTAAAAAACATATTCCACCAATAACTATTCTAAAATGCAAGTTAGAAGAAATTCATGAGATTTGTAAGATTTCTAAAATAAATGATTATGCCATTCGAAAAATTTCAATTGGACATAAGGTTTTTTGTAACACAAAAGAAGACTTTGATTTAATTTGCAATACCCTTAGTGGAAAATATGAATTTTTCTCGTATGCTTCAAAAGAAGACAAGCCTTATAAAGCATTATTATTTGGTTTGGAAACCCAAGATCCAGCCGTGCTTAAAAACAAATTAATCTCTAAGGGACTGAAATGTCTAGACGTAAAAATTGTAAACAAAAAAACACAATACGGCGTACATGTTATTTTCGTCGTCTACTTTCAACGCAAGACTATCACTATCAGAGAATTAAGACAAAACCACTCTGTAATTGACTATGTTAAAGTCAAATGGGATTTCCAAAAGACTAATAAGTCCAGAGTTACACAGTGTCGCAACTGTAAAATGTATGGACATGGCTCAAGCTACTGTAAAGTAAAAACATTTTGCGCAAAATGTGCTGGAAGTCACCCAACCGCAAATTGCAATGAGGAGGTTGTGAAATGCGCAAACTGCAATGGGCCCCATCAGTCAACTGATAATAATTGTCCCAGCAAAGCAAACTACTTACTGGTCAAGCAGCGTAACAAGCCAGTGAACAAACGGCCAATTGTGAACAATCCTTACATTGTGAACAACCAGAACTTTCCAAATACTCTCCAGCAAAATGTTCCACAATCATCAGGCGATTGGCAAATATCGAGGAACTTTCAGACCAGTGGTAATAGCAACAACAAGCAGACCGCAACATCTCTTAACAACTCCGGACAATTGTTCTCTATTCAAGAAATACAAGCAATTACAATTGAATTAATCACTAATCTCAGGAATTGTAGAAATAAGTTAGATCAATTTGAGGTGATAACAAACCTCGCCACAAAATTCCTTTCATAATGGCTAGCAATGTACTAAATATAGTAACTTGGAACGCACAAGGCGTTCAAAACAAAAGTACTGAACTGTTTCAGTTCTTATTAAATAATAACATTCACATATGTTTATTAACAGAAAGTTGGCTTAAACCAAAAATACCCCTTAGTCACCAAGAATTTCTTATATATAGAAATGATAGAGAATTAAAAAGAGGAGGGGGCGTAGCTATAATAGTAAAGAAAAATATTATCCATTCGACAATTCCTATTGTGAACACTACTCTTATAGAAAATATCGGTATTAAACTTTCAACTATTACTGGTAATTTAAATATATATGCTTGCTATTTTCCTGGTGGCCGCGCCGGCCCCGATAATTCCAAAAAACAAATTTTCGCTTCTGATATTCATAAGCTTAGTAGGGGTCAAAAGTATATAATTGGTGGCGATCTAAACTGCCGACATCAAACATGGGGATGCGTACGAGCCAACTGTTGGGGCAATATTTTATATGAAAAACAGGATTCTTACAATTTAAATATATTGTTTCCTGGTGAAAGTACATACATACCTTACCAATTAAACCGTCAAAGTTCAACACTTGATCTTTTCGTAACAAATTTTACAAACAATTTATCTTCCCCGGAAGTTATTAATGATCTAAGTTCAGATCATCTTCCCGTTAGACTTGCTCTGAAAACTGATTATGTGAACAATAATTTTAGCTATTTTGATTTTAAAAATGCGAATTGGAAACGGTTTTCTAAATTCATAAACAGAAATATTTCCTTGCCTAATAATAATATATATTCAAGCAAAGAGATGGTTGACTCTGCACTTCGCCTATTTATTGATACCCTAAACGAGGCAGTTATGCATAGTGTACCACAAAAACAAAAGAGAAGTGTAAGAAAAACTTTGCCAAATAACATCAAATTGTTAATATGTAACCGAAACCACTTTCGTCGGATATGGCTTCGTTATAGAGATGTTCGTGACTATTATGAGTTTAAAACCATAAATTCTGTAATTAAATCCGAAATTACTAAATTCAGAAACAATTCATGGAATCAGGTATTGTCTACATTAGACAAAAACTCTTCTCCTTTTTGGAATTTAACAAAAATATTAAGGAAGAGATCCAAAAATATTCCAATGTTAAAGCATAATAATTTACGATTTTCTTCGACTGAAGAAAAATGTGAATTATTAGCTAGTACTTTTTGTGAGAATCATTTATATTCAACTAGTATAAGTGATATTGAAACCGAAAATTTGGTTAAGAATAGAATTAATGAATTCAATTCAAATATTGTATTCACAGAAAATTGTGTTGTTACGTATAAAAAAGTGTCTGATACATTAAAGGTTTTGAAAAATAAGAAGTCACCGGGTGCTGATGGCATCAATAACACAATTCTTAAAGCTCTGCCAAGAAAAGGTATAAAGTTCTTGACACATCTTATAAACAGTTGCCTTAAATTAAGTTATTTTCCAGATGAATTCAAAGAAGCAAAGGTTATTGCAATTAAAAAACCTCACAAACCTGCTGATTCCCCATCTTCTTACCGTCCAATCAGCTTATTATCTTCTATAAGTAAAGTTTTAGAAAGAGTTATAAAAGATATAATTATTAATTTCTTAGACTGTAGAGAGATTTTACCTCCCCAACAATTTGGGTTCCGCAAAGCACATAATACCGTACACCCGTTAGTACGCATAAGGAACATTGTTAAGTCTAACTTTAATCAACAAAATTCGACCGGAATGATATTGATGGATATAAAGGCTGCATTCGACAACGTATGGCACGATGGCTTAATATTTAAGTTAATACAGTTTAATTTTCCACCAAATATTATTAAAATAATTCAAAGTTATTTATCTTCAAGGTCATTTAGAGTGTACATAGGCTCGAAATGTTCAAACGTTTTTCAAATAAATGCAGGATGCCCTCAGGGGTCCTGTTTATCACCAATTTTGTATAATATATACACTGCGGATATACCTACTATAAACCACTGTGTTATATCCATGTTTGCAGACGACACTGCAGTATTATGCTCAGGTAATTTTTCATCTGAAATATTAGCAAACCTGAAATCGGCTATTGAAATATTAATTAAATATTTTACAAAATGGAAAATAGCATTAAATTATAACAAAAGCCAAGCAATTTATTTTACCAGAAAAAGGAAACCATGTTTTATTCCCCAAAATGGTATAAGTGTTAACAATACCGAAATCGAATGGGAAAACAACGTAAAGTATCTAGGTGTAGTTCTAGACCCAAAATTAACTTATAGAGATCACGTATCATACATTGTTAATAAATGTAACGTACTTATAAGAACCATTTACCCTTTAATAAATAAGAACTCAACTTTAAGTATTGACAATAAAATGTTAATATTTAAACTTATATTTCAGGCAATTATATTTTATGCAGTTCCCGTTTGGGCAAAAAGTGCAAAATGCCACATAAAAAGGCTACAAATTCTTCAAAACAAACTTCTAAAGTTAATTTATAATCTTCCCAGGCATTATTCCACAGCAAGACTGCACCAAATGGCAAATGTTGATTTGGTTGCTGTTAAGATATACAAATTGTATGAAAATTTCAATACTAGTTGTTTATATTCTGAACATAACCATATAGCTGAGCTAGCCCCCGCTTTAGATTACTCAGTTAAGTAGTTTTTAAGTTTTTATCATACCAAAAAATTTCACAAGGTTTTTTGAAAATTTTAACCTTAACTTAAATACTATATTAAAAATTAAATATACCATAAAACGAAATTGTATTATTAAGTAGAAAAAGGAAAAATCCTTAAACTCTTTGTAAATATGTACATATATACTTTTGTAAGTAAATTTTGTAAATCTCACTTAACACAATAAATTGAATTGAATTGAATTGAATCTTATTTTTTGTCGGATTTCCTCTATTTTATTTTTCCTTAATTTGGCACAATATTTATTTTTACGTGTACGCTTAAAAGACATATCTAATTAATGAAATTTTCCATATTAGTTAAGAACTCCAAAAAGAAATTGATATATCGGAAAATTTTTAAAAAATATTTTTTATATAATTAATGTACTTGTATTGGTGTGTTGGTTGGACACCAATGCCAATTAATCATCTTCTAAATAGTGTCAAGGGCAGATGGCCGCTTAGAGATAAACGGTAGGCTATACAGAGGAAGATAAGAATTATAATTGCTCCAAAGGAGTAATTGTAATAGATGGGTTAAGGGAGAGAAAGTGAAACCGAATTTTAATAATTAATTTTTTTTTCCAATTATGGTTGGGTTTATTACAATTCAAATTTCACTTACATTAATACACACTTAGTGTGTCCCAAAAAAAAATTTTTTTTTGATTTTTATAGGTACCCCAGCACTTTTTGAGAGCTTATAGGGTAAAGTATTTTTGTGATTTTTTTTCAGATTTTTCGGGTTTTCTCGACTTTTTTGAATTTTTGCTGATTACTCGGACCATTGCTGAAGTCTCCTGAATTGCTGAATATTTTGAAAGAATACCTTATATCTAAATATCTAACATTAAAACAAATCCGAAGCATAACTGGCAAACACATTACAATATTTTTAATTTCACAAAATGGGTAAAAAACTTAAAAAGGGTATATTGGAACAGTAAGAGCAAATTCAATTATTTTTTTTTTTTGCAATGACTCAGAATTTACCCACCTTTTAGACTGAATCATTAGTTTTTTTAACTTCAATATAAATTTTAAAAGTAACAAGGCATTTTTTTTTTAATTTATGCTAAATTTACAAAAAAATGTGATTAAGGGGACCCAAATGAGCAAAAAAAATAACCGAAACTTTTAATATCTGCACAGAGAAGTAAAGTTTGAGAAGTTTTCTTTAAAAAAATTGACTCAGTAACAAAGAAAATCGTGCTAATGGGCCGAGTAATCAGCAAAATTCAAAAAAGTCGAGTAACCCCGATTTTTGGGTTTAAATCGATTTTAGCGACCTCTAAACCTCTTCCGAAAAGAATCACAAAAATACTTCACACTATAAGCTTTCAAAAAAAAGGTGGGGCATAAAATAATATTTTTTTTTTAGTACACACTAATACACACGTATTGGGTATACAATTGCAAATTTCATAAAATCGTAGATTTAAAGTGAGCTGTCCGTGCTGCTGGGTAGTGGTTGTGTTATTCGCTTCGCTGTTGAGACGAGAAAAAAACACACTGGTTGCAAAACCTAAGAAT
The DNA here is from genome assembly GCA_943735925.1 of Pollenia amentaria. NCBI lineage: Eukaryota > Metazoa > Arthropoda > Insecta > Diptera > Polleniidae > Pollenia > Pollenia amentaria. Next base: position 44,052,585 of record OX031009.1, read on the forward strand.
CTTCTCAATTCAGAATCTTCTCAATTTCAAATTGATATTCACAATTTCAATTAAAATTTTTTCAATTTCAAATTGTTATTCTCAATTTCAATTGGAATTTTCTGAATTTCTAATTAATATTCTCAATTTCAATTGGAATTTTCTCAATTTCAAATTGATAATCTCAATTTCAATTGTAATTTTCTCAATATAAAATTTAAATTCTCATTTTCATTTGGAATTTCCTCATTTTCAATTAAAAATGGTGTAGTTGCTTGCGTTTTTTTTGCTTTTAAATATTATTGAAGATATTTCGACATACACAAAAATTTTACAACTACTTGTTCAAACGCAATGTTTTTATTTTTCTACATTTCGTTTAGATAAAATATGAAAACGAATAAGCAAAAATTCTCTCTGTGCATTTTTGTAAACAGTTGTCTTCAGTAATACTTAAATAGTTTAGCTGTGCTCAGGAACTCTTTCTTAGTTTTCTGTCTTGTCTATATTTTCCTCGTTTATGTTGTGGGAGTGGATGCCTCTATTTTGGAAAGTGGTTGTAATGTATGTAACTCTTAAAGAAGAGAACTTTAATTTAAAATATTTTACTTTGCTTCATGTTTTTCGCAGTCAGAAAAAAAGATAATAATAAACAGAATAAAATCAGCACACAATCTGTTCAAAAATAAGTAAATATTTTTGAAGAAAAACTTAACTGAACACAATTTTGTTTCTAAAGTTGTTTATAAGAAAATTACCACAGTGGGTCAACATAAGCAAAATATTTGTTTTAATTGTTCAAAACAAGGCGAACTGAAATTTTTTGCAAATTGAGTTTAACAATTTTTGGCAAGTATGAAAGTGAGGTGGGTCAAACTCGACCATATCGTTGCAAAATATTACATTATTTGCGTTTACACAAAGTTTTGCTAAAATAGTTAAAAGAGATGTGTGGTAAAAGGCGATTATCAGGAGAAGTTACTATAGTGGATATATTGAAAACGAGATTTTGTTACGCTGTTAACTTGTATGTACAAATTTATCGTTTTAATTTTGTCTTAAGATTTAAAAAATTTGTATGTGGACTTGTCCAAAAAAAAAAAAAAAAAAAAGAGTTGGAAAGTTGCCAAATTTTTACAAGAAATTTCGCCATATTAGAAATTCCCTATAAACCAGGAACCGTAAAAACTATGACACTGAACAAAAATCAAATTATACTAGTAAAGTTCTGATTTATATTTTAAGTTTTTTTAATTTAAATTTTTGGATTTTTCTTTTTTGGGTGTGTGTGAAGCGGTAGCAAAGTACTCATGGAAGTAAAATTTTTTAACTTTTGAAGTGAATAAAATTTCAAAAATGTTGACATTAGCGTAGAACTTTTTGACAATTGTAAAACACCATAAAACTCTGCTACCGTTTCACTCGCACTCTCAGAAACAAATTTGATTTATGATTTAAATTTGTATACCCTCCAAAACTAGTTGTAAAGTGGAGATACTAAGCTTGTCATTCCGTGTGAAACTTTTTAAATATTCATATAAGACTCCTTAAAGTGTATACATTCTGGTTCATTGTGTATCTCTAAGTTGATTTAGCAATTTCCTTTTGTCTGTCTATCTGTCCATCTAATGAAATCACGCTCACTTTCGAACGACTAAAAAGAAAAGAACATTGGTGGCAAGTTCTCTCTAGTTCTCCTAAGCAGAGAGTTTAGCATAACTTACTATAGGCCCCATAGAAAAACCACTTATGAAAAACTCTTTCGTACAACTAATAATGCTATTGTCATAAAATTTGGGATGTCATAGTTTCATAAGGCTAGAAGTCACGGTCACTGATTTACCATAGGCCACAAATAAAGTCAAATATTTCAAACATATTTAAATACGTCTTAACCCAAAACCCAAATCATAAAACTTTTTGTTTTCAAAATGTCGTTGACGATCACTTCGAAAATGTGGTTGATACTTATATACAAAAACTAAAAAGATTCTAATTTTCATAGAAAATTTGTATATTCAGTCTGCTTTAAATTTTTTTAATAGATGAAATAATCTTTTACTTAAATCCAGACGAGTTTGGTTCAAATATAGATTTGTAAATATATTTGTAATTAGTGTTTTATTTAAGAATCAAACGCCATAGGCGAACAATTTAATTCGCTTAATTCTCAATATAACAGTTATTCCATATATATTTTAAAATTAATATTTCAACAAATTTCGTTAAAGCCCATAATATATTATCAATTAGTGCCCATTTGCATTATACGATTTTTGTCGTTGATATTACTTTCGTTTCTTCTTTGAAGTCACTCTTATGTTTACATTGTTCGATTTTTGTCGTTACAACTTTTTCTGTGCCAGCGAACTTAAATATATTTTTCGTCAAATGAAAGCACAATGAGAGAACGAATGAGCGAACAAAACAATCGAAGAGTGTATCCCATGTGTTCCCTTTTTAGTTCCTCTTTCCCCTCTCCATTATAAGGAAAGAATCTCAACGACGAAAATTGTATAATGCAAATGGGCACTTTGTTAATTAATAATAATCAGGGACACCAGAAATATGCTCTAAACAGCGCACTTTATGCGCATTAAATATGCAGTAAAAACTCGAAAATATTCCCTGAAAATTTTTTAAAAATATACCTCAATAAAATCAAAAATTGCTCACTTGAAGACAAAACATTCAACAGTTTAAAAGCATTTGCATTAAAAAAAAACAATCCTAAAATTATAAACGGTAAAGCCCAAACGCCAAACGAATTTTAGAGATTTTACTCTATTTGGAAACAAAGGTCAGTCGTGGACTCACAAAAACAAAGTAATGTTATGAGGTTAAAATTCATATGAGACTTATTTATGCCGAATATTATCTAGATATTAACATCATATCAGAATGTTTGTCTTAAAGACATTTCAGGGATGGTCGCTAAATTATATACGCTTTAAGCTTTAGGTCACTTTTTGTTTATTAAATTGATTCAAATGTTTTTATTTTAAAATGATGAATCTGCCAGCTACGGCAAAGGTTTTAACATGGTTTTTATTCCGTGAAAACGTCTCAAAATATGCAGTTAATGCGATGTATCGCATGTACCATTAGATGCTATTTCAAAGGGCTCCCAAATTTTCAACTTGCCGGATTACAGTTTAGGAAACTTTACCAGTATTGAAATACATTTTATCACTTTGACCGTGTTTCGCGGCTTATGAAGTTTAAAAAATCTTCGCTGGATATCCGGACTTTCCACATACCGGCTTTGCTAATACAGCATTTCTGCATTGACGGCCTGCGTCCATGAGCACAGCTTTTCTCCTCCAGCTTCGCTAATTAAAGTTTTTAAATCTAGCCTTGAACTGGGCCGAAGACCGTTTTTGAGAAAAGGTTGAGCTAGCGAAGCCGGTGTTTTTTTATATCATAGAGGAAGAAATCCTTGCTCCCGGCCTAAAGCCGGTAGTGCAGAGAACCTCTTGTTAGTGAGGCCGTTGTTTGTTATAGCATAAAGTAGAAAATCATTGCAGAGGGTCTCCACATAAGATAATATCTGATATAATATCTGAGAGAACGTCGGCAGAATGTGTAATGTGCGATCCTTACATTTAATAATTAGAACAATTTTTTTTCATTATTCTCCTTCAGGTTCCTTTGAACCTCTTAAACACTTATTGCGTAAAGATGTTTGATATTGAATACAAGTTCCTTTATGTAAATTAACAGTTTTGTACTAGCACTGTATTATCATTTGTTTAAAAGGTTGTACGACAGTAGTCACTGAAGTAACATTTGTTGCCAACATCAAACTTATGTCATACTTGGATAGGTACTGGCAACCTAGGAAAGTAGCGAGTAAAATGGAGGACCTTTCAAGGTTATGGGAAAATGGCAACATTTTGAATTTCAGTAAAGTTAGGAGGAGTTAACTTTAGATCGCCATCATTCTTTTCCGTAAAACCTCCGCCTTGATAACATCAGACATTGTTTAAAAGATACTCCATTAAAATTTAAATAAAGCATGGTCTGGCTGGATATCCTAATTGGACAGGATTTATAATTCAAGAATAGAATATTTTAAAATTTTATAAAAGAGTAGCAAGGATAAGGGAGGACAATATTCCAGTGTGTATGTATAAAAAATACGTTAATTACAGACCTTCTATAATCTGGCAAAAAAATTATAATTCTATGATGGGTAGATTACCAAGGGGGAACGTGGTACTGGCTTATTGGTGTGGGGTGTAAAAATTTGTATTTATGGAAAAGGAATTAATAGTGTCAAGGAACTAGGAAAATATTAAGATAAACTGATTTTGATTCATCATCCCAGGGTTAACCGGACTATATCATAGGAAAGAGAGAAGGAAAACATCAAGAGGTAATAGTAGTCAATATATATTAAATTAGCAAAATCCAATAGAAAACCAACAACTCTATATTTTTCTGCAGATTTAAGAGCTTTCTGCATTCTGATTCACAGGCGAATTCTGGCGTAAAGCAGAACTGAGAAACAGAGCTGATGATCAAATGCCATTGCTCTGTATGTTCATTACAAATTGACACGTCAGTTGAAAGGTTGCGCTAATTATCAAGTTCCATAATTCTAATTAACGAAAAGAAATTTAAAAGCAACCAAAAGTGGTTAAAACCAAATGTGTGTAGTTAAAAAAAAAAAAAAAAAAAACCATAAAAAAAATATTACTTAAATATCCTATGTGGCAAGACCATTTTACTGGCTATTATTAAAGTGAATGGTGTTATAGTATAGTACCAAAAAATATATATATTAACAAATAAAATTGCACATATAAACGTTTGCTTACAGAACAGTGTTTCGGGTCATCAAAAAAAGAGAAAAATAACAACGCATTGCGATAAAAAATTAAATAAACAAAAACACGGATACAGTGATAATATCAAATTAAACATACATCTCTTTCGTTTGTCATATTATAAAATATAAATTTCAAAAGTATTGAAAAAAGCTAACTAAAATATTAGAATATTTCAGCGTGAGTTTTTGGGTTGTGTGGAATTTATAAAAATAATTGTCTACCAGTTAATTCTGTACCTAAAAAAAAAAAAAACACAAAAACAAAAAAATTGAAAAAAATCAATTGTGTATTAAACTATTGCAAAATCAAAAGTTCAAAAGAAACCATAAAGGAAAATTAAATAAATTATTACAAATAAAAACCAAAAATACACAAAAATAAAAAGTGATCATATTAACGAAATAAGTAAAAGAAAAAAGAAGTAATTAAAAACAAAAAAAAAAACAAAATTAGCAACCGCAACAAAAAATATATTTACTACATACGCACCTATTGCTGATCAGAGGCGTAGCTGAGAACTAAAGCAGAACCTTGGAAGGCCTTTCATCGTTACTGTTTGTAAGTAAAAAATTAATTTATTTGATTTTTTTTTAAGTATACTAGTTCAAGTTAATGATTACGTATTCGATTTGCTATAATCTGATATTAATTCCTAACTGATTTAAGTGTCATAAGTTAAATATTGAAAATCTTGTTGTGTAAATATTTAAAACTTGAACTAATATACTTGATTGTAGTTTTCATTTAATATGATCACCCACCAGATTCTCCCTACCCCGCTGATTTCTGATCAATGGGACAATCGATTTTTCACTGTACTAAATAAATTGGCCAATAAGCATTTTCGGTAATTTACCGTTTAAATATTGAACAGTAAATTATAAGAGCATTAATAAAACAAATTTCAAAAAAAAAAAAAACAAAATCAACCTAGATAATATTTTTTTATAAATTCTAAAACCAGCTCAAGTAATATTTGTATATATATATATAAAGAAACAAAAAAAAAAAAAAAACACAAAAAAAAAAGAGAAATTGTCAACAACAATAAAACCTTTCCGTCTTGTTCATGATCAGAACATATACGTAAAACAAAATTAAGAACTTTTAACAAACAAAAAAAAAAACACAGTAAAACTCACCACTAATATTTTTCCGAAAGAGAAAATGAAGAAAGATATAGACGAGTAAATATATTGCTCGTGATTTTATTGTTTTTTTTTGTTTTGTAACGATACCCTACATACGCGTTGGAAAGAATTCGGTTTTATTTCGGTTTCAGTTACCAAATTTTTGGTGGTCAATCATAATTGCGAGCCGTTTATGTGTGCAATTTATATGTGTAACTATAATATAATACAGTTTTTTTAAGATAATTCCTAACATTGAAGTATTTCTCTTTAGAATCTAATTGTATGTTTAGAATGGTTAATAAATGAATTTTTGGTAATAAATATAAAAATCATGAGTAACTAAATCCTATTAAGACTTCTCCTTCGGGTAGTGAAAGTTTGATTTATGATTGGGTCCTTCAAATGATTTATGTGTAATGAAGGACAAGGATGGGAGGGTTTCGAACACGGGGTTTTATCACCTTCACCCCTAAGAAATTTTCACTATAATAACCTTAATTAAATTTCATAAAACCAGTCGTAGTTCATTCACGCAAATTGGGGAAATAGTTTAGTTTAGTACCATTTCAATTTGTTTAACTTATGTCGGGACTCTGTAATAACAATAATACGTAATGAGGTGATTTGTAGGCGATGGTCAAGAACCTCCCCAACCACTGAACCTAGCTGGTAAGATGGGTCCCGCGGACCTACCGCCATACAAATGTTTATGTGTTGAGTTTTTCCCATTATAGAATTAACATTTTCATAATCATATGAAGAATTTAGGTTACCGGAGATATACCAACATACTTGTTATCATTCATTACAAAAATGGCGCCCAACGTGGGGCCTGCGTTTGTGACATAATATGTCTCCAAAGCGGGTTTAATTATGTCAATGAATCAGGTTTCCAATAGAGGTTTCTGTGGTACCTTTGTAGCAGATTTTTCTGTGTGCATAAATTTCCACAATATCTTTTCGTGTAATTTATTTCATTGTCAACCAAGTTATTGGATATTCAAAGGTTATATTTTTTTAAATTCTAGATGTAGAATAACTTTTTAGGGCTTTCTGGAATTCGGCTAGCTGTCGTACATTTGGAACGGTTAGATTTCGACCGATTGATTCTTAAAATTTTCTTTCTATATTATTATTTTGATCATATAATTTTTTGATTATCTGAAGATGTTAAAATTTAATGTCCTGTTGTTTACTCAATTTACAAAATTAATTTTTAATGGACTATCAAAATGTTGCTTCTTACAGTATATTTTGATCCGATTAATTGTTTTATTTTTTGAGTGATAACACGAAATTAAACTTTAAATCGCCAAACCATAGACCAGCTTTAAACCAGTTATTTGGTGTAAATTTCTTTTATTTTAGATTGCATTGTTTAAATTTATTAAACAATAAATAAGTTAAATCTTTCACACCCAAAAGGAAGTCGCTTAAAGTAATTTTCTTGTCCATTACTTATTTTATTGAATTAACTGATCCAGTTCTAGTTAGTGGATTTCATCTGAAATCTCAATTTATTTCGTAACTGATTTTTATTTTTTTAAAAAACATGGTTTTGACTCACAGTAGCGAAGATTTGACCGCTACGGGGGAGACGAATTTAGCAAAGCTTTGTTCACTATGTGGAAAACAGATGGCTACGCCGTCAGATTGTCTTAGTACCAAGTGTAGGCACATATTTCACAAAGAATGTATCACAGAGTGGATGAAAGAATCCCATGATTGTCCTAATTGTAAGGCATTATGCCATGAGCGTGACCTAGTTGTCCCGGGCCAAGGCCACATGTCGAAGACTGTTGTGTCGGGTGTGGAATTAAACTCATCTAGCAATAAAGCTTATACTGTACACAACATAGGAAGGGGTCGTGGGTCTGCAATAAAGAAGTATCATACTCGGAGTACAATCCGCCATGGGGATTCAAAAGGTTCGCAGGGAGTTCAGACAGATACTGGTGAAAATAAGGTTTCTAAATCTCAGTTAATAGATATACCTATTGATACGAGTCCTAATCTCAACGTATCTCAACTCTCCACAAATCAATCTAACTTTTCACGTCGTAACAACCGTAATCGACGGACCCAAATTGATTATGATCAAGTATCGCAAATGATCGAGTCAAGTTTACAAAGAGTTTTATCTAATTTGAATATTAATTCCCCTTTGCCGCAACAAGGATCGCATATTTCAGATAATTCTCCAATTAATCCGCCATCGGTTAGCCATCCCAATCTTCAGTCATATTCATTTTCAGTTAACACACATTCTGCTAAAGTAACCGCAATTATACAAAATTGGAATGTAAAATTTGATGGATCTTCTAATGGTCTCCGATGTGAAGAATTTCTTTATAGAATTCGTTGCTTAACGAATGAAAATTTTAATGGGAATTTTGAGTGTATTTGTGCTAACCTTCACATACTGCTTAACGGTAAGGCGAAGGATTGGTATTGGAAGTATCATAAGTCCGTAGATCGCATTCAATGGGAATCTTTTTGTTTGGCATTAAAGAAACAATACAAAGATTACAGAACAGCTTACGATATTCGGGAAGAACTTCATAGTAGAAAGCAGAAGGCGTCTGAGTCCTTTGAAACTTTTTTCGATGCAATTACAAATATAAGTGATAGGTTAGAAGTACCTTTAGACGACGAAGATCTAATTGAAATTCTTACTCGAAATCTCAGGCCAGAAATACGTCACGAATTACTATATGTGCAGATAAGATCGATTTCGCAGTTGAAAAAACTTTGTTTAATGAGAGAAAAGTTGTTAAATGAGGAATATTTTAGGAAAGCCAGCTTTAACAGAATTCCAAGCATTAATTCGAGTAGGAAAATAGCTACTATTGAATCGGAGGATAGTAAATTGGAAGACGTGGCTAATGCGTATGTATCTAAGGATGATAGCACTGAACTCAAAGTAGATGCTATATCTTCGATACAAAAACCATTCCAACAAATAAAATGTTGGAATTGTGACGATGAAGGTCATTACTGGGATATGTGTTTACGGGAAAGGAAGATATTTTGCTATGGATGTGGGCTTAAAAATATTTATAAGCCACAGTGTGTTAATTGTGCTAAAAATCCAAAAAACTTAAACACTTACGTTCCAAATCATCGCCAGAATTGACTGGAAACGATTTGAGTGGGAAAAACGATGATAGCGAACAGACTTTAAACATAGATAACGTTAAGATTTTGAATAAGGATAATGAAACAGGAATAGAAGTTAGGAAGTTGTACAGAATACAACCCTTACATGTGCGTCTAATGAATTATATTGCAGTAAGGGATAAACTTTTTAATGATAGGCATTTAGATAGTAATATAAGAAGAAAATATAAAAGGTCAACGGTGCGTATGAGGAACTTTTATAAAAAAATTAAGAAGGAGAATCTTTCATGTGTATCTGCGATCATTAGTTCGCAAGAGGATGGTCGATTGTACGCAGAAGTAAAATTTCTAAATAAAGTCGAATTATGATTATTAGATACAGGTGCTAATATTAGTTGCATAGGACAAGAATTAGCCGCAACAGATTTTTCTGGACAAGATGGCTATAAAAAAATAAAATCTACAGTGAAAACAGCTGACGGTCAGGCCCAGAATGTTACTGGTCTGATAGAGGTTGATTTGGCATACAAGAATGACATTAACAGAGTAAAGTTATATATAGTACCGGCGTTAAAACAAAGGCTTATATTGGGCTTAGATTTCTTTAGAGATTTTGGTTTAATTAACAATTTTATATTCAGCTTGTCAATAGCGCCTAATGTAGTACCAAATTCTCTACGTTCCGATTTAGTTGAACTCACAGAATCGCAGAAACAACAGTTGGAAATGGTAAAATCACTTTTTCCAAATTTCTCGTTACAAGGATTAGGCAGGACTCAATTAATTAAACACAGCATAGATGTAGGGAAGGCCAAACCCATAAAACAGAGATATTATCCCGTGTCGCCCGCTGTGGAAAAATTAATGTATACCGAAATTGATAGGATGTTAAGTTTAGGAGTTATAGAACCAAGTTCAAGTGCGTGGAGTTCTCCGATGCGAATGGTTTTAAAACCAGGGAAAGTAAGACTTTGCCTTGATGCTAGGAAAATCAATGAGGTAACTGCAAAAGATGCCTACCCGTTACCAAATATTGAGGGTATTTTCGCCAGACTACCAAAAGCTAACATTATTTCCAAAATTGATTTAAAAGATGCATATTGGCAGATTGAATTGGATAATGAATCGAAACCAATAACAGCTTTTACCATTCCTGGTAGGCCATTATACCAATTCACTGTTATGCCATTCGGCCTTTGTACAGCGCCGCAAACGATGTGCCGGTTAATGGATTCGATAATTCCCCCGGACTTGCGACATTCTGTATTTGGTTACTTGGATGATGTATGCGTTGTATCGGAAACTTTTGAAGAACATTTGTCTGTTCTGTTGAAATTGGCAAATCAGTTTAAAAGGGCAAATTTAACTTTAAATTTGAATAAAAGTCAATTTTGCATGAAACAGGTGCAATATCTAGGTTATATCATTGGGGAGGGGGGTATTTCCACAGATCCAGCTAAAATCGAATCTATTCTTAATTGGCCAACTCCTAAGACACTCAAACAAGTACGGGGCTTTTTGGGATTAACAGGATGGTATAGGCGATTCATTTCTAATTTTGCGGACATAACTCACCCAATAACAGAAGTTTTATCAAAGAAAAGGAAATTCGAATGGACACTAGAAGCCGAAAACGCATTCCAGAGAATTAAGCAATTGCTGACTACAGCCCCTGTGTTAAAAAATCCAAATTTTGAAAAAAAATTCTATATTCACTGTGATGCGAGTGATTTTGGAATAGGAGCAGTCCTTGTGCAACTTGACAATGAAGGATTAGAAGCACCAATTGCGTTTATGTCCCGTAAACTTAATTCATCACAAAGGAATTATTCAGTGACGGAAAAAGAATGTCTAGCTGCTATCGAGGCAGTAGAAAAATTTAGGTGTTACGTTGAGTTGCAAGAATTTGAAATAATTACAGATCATAGCAGTCTAGTGTGGCTTATGAAGCAACCGCAATTGAAGGGTAGACTTGCCAGATGGGCTTTAAAACTACAATCTTATAAATTTACAATTACTCATCGAAAAGGCAAGGAAAATGTTGTACCCGATGCTCTAAGTCGCATGCATGAGAGTGAGATAGTTGCAGTTGAGCAAATTGGTCCAGAGGTCGATTTAGACTCAATACATTTTTTCGATGCGGAATACAAGAGTCTTAAAAATAAGTTTCTAGAAAATTCAGAACAATTTCCAGACATTAAAGTAATAGATCAATATATTTACATTCGAACTACTTATGTAACAGGGGATGAAAAAGCCGATGGAAACTGTTGGAAATTATGGATTCCAAGGCCACTTCGCTCAACAATTCTTAAGAGATCACATGATTCAGTAATCGCATCTCATGGTGGCATAGCCAAAACTCTGTTACTTATTAGACGTAATTTTTATTGGCCTAGGTTGGCCACAGATGTTAAAGAATACATTAGAAAATGCGAAGTGTGCAAGACAACGAAGGCATCAAATCAAATTCTCTGTACAAAAATGGGTAACATGGCTATATCATGCAGACCATTCCAACGTATGTATGTAGATATACTTGGACCTTACCCTAGAAGTAAAAAAGGCTATATCGGCCTATTAATTGTGTTAGACCATTTTTCAAAGTACCACTGGCTATGTCCATTAAAAAAATTTACATCTGCAGTTATAGTCGAGTTCTTGGAAAAACAAATATTTCATCATTATGGTGTGCCAGAAGCCATAATTAGCGATAATGGCAGTCAGTTCAAATCTAATGATTTTAACGCTTTTTTGACTCGTTATGGCATTGCTCATATTTACACGGCCTTGTACTCTCCTCAAAACAATGCTTCTGAGAGGGTAAATAGATCCATAATAGCTGCAATCAGAGGTTACTTGAAGAAAGACCATAGGGAGTGGGATGAGCATATATCGTTTATAAGTTGTGCTCTGCGAAATTCTAATCATAGCTCTATTGGTATGTCGCCTTACCATGCACTATATGGCTATAACATGGTTACCCATGGTTCAGCATATGAATTATTAAAATATATACAGTCGTTAGAGGAACCCGTTGCTAACATCGAGAGAGATGATAAGTTAACTTTACTTCGTAACCAAATATCACAAAACATAAAGAAAGCTTACGAAACAAATGTGAAACAATACCATTTACGATCCAGGAGTATAAATTACTCTATTGGTCAAGAAGTTTACAGACGCAATTTTGCGCAAAGCAGTGCTGAACAAAACTTTAATGCCAAACTAAGTCCTTTGTTCATTAAAGCGCGTGTAAAGAAAAAACTTGGTAATTGCTACTATATTCTCGAGGATGTAGAAGGAACAAGTTGTGGTACTTATCATGCAAAAGACATAAAAATATGATCGCTGTTTCCATCTAATATGCACGAGAATTCTTCATATTACACGGTTTTGTAATGTGCGATCCTTACATTTAATAATTAGAACAATTTTTTTTCATTATTCTCCTTCAGGTTCCTTTGAACCTCTTAAACACTTATTGCGTAAAGATGTTTGATATTGAATACAAGTTCCTTTATGTAAATTAACAGTTTTGTACTAGCACTGTATTATCATTTGTTTAAAAGGTTGTACGACAGTAGTCACTGAAGTAACATTTGTTGCCAACATCAAACTTATGTCATACTTGGATAGGTACTGGCAACCTAGGAAAGTAGCGAGTAAAATGGAGGACCTTTCAAGGTTATGGGAAAATGGCAACATTTTGAATTTCAGTAAAGTTAGGAGGAGTTAACTTTAGATCGCCATCATTCTTTTCCGTAAAACCTCCGCCTTGATAACATCAGACATTGTTTAAAAGATACTCCATTAAAATTTAAATAAAGCATGGTCTGGCTGGATATCCTAATTGGACAGGATTTATAATTCAAGAATAGAATATTTTAAAATTTTATAAAAGAGTAGCAAGGATAAGGGAGGACAATATTCCAGTGGGTATGTATAAAAAATACGTTAATTACAGACCTTCTATAATCTGGCAAAAAAATTATAATTCTATGATGGGTAGATTACCAAGGGGGAACGTGGTACTGGCTTATTGGTGTGGGGTGTAAAAATTTGTATTTATGGAAAAGGAATTAATAGTGTCAAGGAACTAGGAAAATATTAAGATAAACTGATTTTGATTCATCATCCCAGGGTTAACCGGACTATATCATAGGAAAGAGAGAAGGAAAACATCAAGAGGTAATAGTAGTCAATATATATTAAATTAGCAAAATCCAATAGAAAACCAACAACTCTATATTTTTCTGCAGATTTAAGAGCTTTCTGCATTCTGATTCACAGGCGAATTCTGGCGTAAAGCAGAACTGAGAAACAGAGCTGATGATCAAATGCCATTGCTCTGTATGTTCATTACAAATTGACACGTCAGTTGAAAGGTTGCGCTAATTATCAAGTTCCATAATTCTAATTAACGAAAAGAAATTTAAAAGCAACCAAAAGTGGTTAAAACCAAATGTGTGTAGTTAAAAAAAAAAAAAAAAAAAACCATAAAAAAAATATTACTTAAATATCCTATGTGGCAAGACCATTTTACTGGCTATTATTAAAGTGAATGGTGTTATAGTATAGTACCAAAAAATATATATATTAACAAATAAAATTGCACATATAAACGTTTGCTTACAGAACAGTGTTTCGGGTCATCAAAAAAAGAGAAAAATAACAACGCATTGCGATAAAAAATTAAATAAACAAAAACACGGATACAGTGATAATATCAAATTAAACATACATCTCTTTCGTTTGTCATATTATAAAATATAAATTTCAAAAGTATTGAAAAAAGCTAACTAAAATATTAGAATATTTCAGCGTGAGTTTTTGGGTTGTGTGGAATTTATAAAAATAATTGTCTACCAGTTAATTCTGTACCTAAAAAAAAAAAAAAACACAAAAACAAAAAAATTGAAAAAAATCAATTGTGTATTAAACTATTGCAAAATCAAAAGTTCAAAAGAAACCATAAAGGAAAATTAAATAAATTATTACAAATAAAAACCAAAAATACACAAAAATAAAAAGTGATCATATTAACGAAATAAGTAAAAGAAAAAAGAAGTAATTAAAAACAAAAAAAAAAAAACAAAATTAGCAACCGCAACAAAAAATATATTTACTACATACGCACCTATTGCTGATCAGAGGCGTAGCTGAGAACTAAAGCAGAACCTTGGAAGGCCTTTCATCGTTACTGTTTGTAAGTAAAAAATTAATTTATTTGATTTTTTTTTAAGTATACTAGTTCAAGTTAATGATTACGTATTCGATTTGCTATAATCTGATATTAATTCCTAACTGATTTAAGTGTCATAAGTTAAATATTGAAAATCTTGTTGTGTAAATATTTAAAACTTGAACTAATATACTTGATTGTAGTTTTCATTTAATATGATCACCCACCAGATTCTCCCTACCCCGCTGATTTCTGATCAATGGGACAATCGATTTTTCACTGTACTAAATAAATTGGCCAATAAGCATTTTCGGTAATTTACCGTTTAAATATTGAACAGTAAATTATAAGAGCATTAATAAAACAAATTTCAAAAAAAAAAAAAACAAAATCAACCTAGATAATATTTTTTTATAAATTCTAAAACCAGCTCAAGTAATATTTGTATATATATATATAAAGAAACAAAAAAAAAAAAAAACACAAAAAAAAAAGAGAAATTGTCAACAACAATAAAACCTTTCCGTCTTGTTCATGATCAGAACATATACGTAAAACAAAATTAAGAACTTTTAACAAACAAAAAAAAAACACAGTAAAACTCACCACTAATATTTTTCCGAAAGAGAAAATGAAGAAAGATATAGACGAGTAAATATATTGCCCGTGATTTTATTGTTTTTTTTTGTTTTGTAACGATACCCTACATACGCGTTGGAAAGAATTCGGTTTTATTTCGGTTTCAGTTACCAAATTTTTGGTGGTCAATCATAATTGCGAGCCGTTTATGTGTGCAATTTATATGTGTAACTATAATATAATACAGTTTTTTTAAGATAATTCCTAACATTGAAGTATTTCTCTTTAGAATCTAATTGTATGTTTAGAATGGTTAATAAATGAATTTTTGGTAATAAATATAAAAATCATGAGTAACTAAATCCTATTAAGACTTCTCCTTCGGGTAGTGAAAGTTTGATTTATGATTGGGTCCTTCAAATGATTTATGTGTAATGAAGGACAAGGATGGGAGGGTTTCGAACACGGGGTTTTATCACCTTCACCCCTAAGAAATTTTCACTATAATAACCTTAATTAAATTTCATAAAACCAGTCGTAGTTCATTCACGCAAATTGGGGAAATAGTTTAGTTTAGTACCATTTCAATTTGTTTAACTTATGTCGGGACTCTGTAATAACAATAATACGTAATGAGGTGATTTGTAGGCGATGGTCAAGAACCTCCCCAACCACTGAACCTAGCTGGTAAGATGGGTCCCGCGGACCTACCGCCATACAAATGTTTATGTGTTGAGTTTTTCCCATTATAGAATTAACATTTTCATAATCATATGAAGAATTTAGGTTACCGGAGATATACCAACATACTTGTTATCATTCATTACAAATGAGAGAACACATTTCATTATTTTAATCTTAATATTAAACAAGGGGAACACGTAACTTATAAGATTTCATAATCGACTGATTCTCGTACAGTAAACTTGTATCGTTTTTAATCTTTTTTTATTCCTTTTTTTAGATTTTTTATTTTTTAGTTTAAAATATTATTTTTTTAAACACTTTTCACAATATTGACACTATTTGCATTAATAAATTACACATTTTAATAATGGTGGCTTATTATTGTTTTATATGTGTGTATGTACATGTGTATATGTGTGTATTTTTGACAGCTCATCTTATAAGATAGTTGTTATAAGATTTATTATAACAACTGTCTCATAACATTTATTATAATATTTATACTAACACTAGTTGAGAGTCCACACGTAAGATAATACTCTCTGCGATTGAATTTGACGTTTGCTGATGTAAAAATCTTATATCTTATCTCAGGTGGACCCCCGTATGTTAAGCCTGGCCGAAGTCCGGCTATGCAGAGAAACTTTAGTTAGCAAAGCCGATATTTGTTATTTCATAGAGGAGAAAATGCTTGGGCCAGCCGTAGGCCTGCTTTACAGAGAAATTTTAATTATCGATTCTGGATTTTAAAATTTGGGATTTTCGAATTTGGGACTTTAAGTTTCGGGTATATGGCCCCAATCGAAATAAGTATGTAAGTTTAAAACTTCTTTGCACCTCCTACTTAAATATTTACAGCCGTATCATAACGAAAATTTGGCATGAAGTTGGAACAAAGTTTATTCAAAATACACTTGCCACACGCTGACTAACGATTTGCTAAACCCTTGTTAACGAGCCGTTTAATGTTGAATAATTTTTTTGGTTTTTTAATTTACTTTCTTTTCTTAATTAAGAGTCCTTTTTTTATTTATTTTAATTTAAAAACATTTATCATTTTTATATGGGGAGGGAAAACAAAAAAAAAATTAAATGACAAAACCAGCGATGCTGAATGCAAAACGTGTTGCATTTTTAAGCAATATAATGTCGTATCATAAATATTTCGAGATTTGTTAGAAATTAAGAGGCGGATAAAATTTGTTATGAATAAACTCTGTGCTAAAAACCTGCTTAGCGTAATTGGTATATTCTAGTTAGCAGCTCGTTGTACGTAGTGAACAAACTGTCGCTAACTTTTTGTTATGAATACGGCTGTAACATGTCAGGTAATAGAAATTGTTAAAACATTTAAATAAATTGCAAATAATTGCAAATGAAATAACTTTCAAAAAAAATGAAATAACTCCCACAGCAAATGAAATTACAGCCAAAAACAAAATAAAATGAATTAACTCCCATGTTAACCCTTGCTCTGGCACTATTTACATATGTAAATATATGGATTTTAAAAACGCAATAACTTTTATATTTTTGATTCGATCTTGAATTTTTAAGTTAATTTTAGATCCATTTTTAGCAATTTTATAGAAATTTCTTTATTATTTGGCACTATTTACGTTTGTAAATATGTATGTTAAAATTACTACTTTATTTGTTACATAAACGCAGAGAAAAAACATGATAAATGAATGATCACTACGACCATTTTTATTCATACTAGCCTAATATGTTTACCCTCATAAAATAATTATAGTCTTAATATAACTTACAAAATTGTTTTTTGTCCTTAACATTTTTAAATCCTCTATAATAATATAATATGGTGGTTTACATCTAAAAAGTTACTCTGATCTAACTAAATATATTAAATTATTTGATATGTTTGCTACTATAATATATATATTCAACTATACAACTAAAATCATAATATGAGTTGAACACAAAAGGTATGTTTAATACCATAATTTTTGTTTGCTTGAAAACACATTCTCTTAAGGAGCAAACATTTATTGTCAAAACAAACAGTGTGTGCTTATAAAAAAATGACATTTTCTCCATCCGCGAACGTCAGTTAATCAGGAAACATGAATGTTGACAGAATAATTAAAACATTTTTCGGGGAGAAAAATGCCATGCTGCCTTGCAAAACTAACGAAATTAATTATTATACGTTTATTGAAACAGGTAAGTTATTTTAATATAATTGTAAAAAACATATATAAATATGCAATTACTTTGTCTTTCTTGCAGCCAAAAAAACCTATAACACTGTAACCGGCATATAAATTTTGGCACATAATTTTGTCATTAGCCCCGAATTTTTTTCAAAAACGGTTCAACATTATATTTATATATGACGTAGATTTCATAAAAGAAATAAAAGGTAAGTTTGTGTTTGACTTTTTTAGAAGTCTTAAGTGAACGGATAAAAATATTGAAAAGTGTTATTGCATGCTGAAGTAAAGCTACATAGAATTCTTATTTTTTTGGACATATTTGTACCACACAACGCAATATAAAATTTATAAATTAAAACACACACACATGTATATAAATATGTGTATTTAATTTTATTTTTGGCATGTGCTATATTTTATTTATTATATGTATTTGTAATAAAACATAAATTTTTTAAAATTAAATTTTTATTTGTTTTATTGTAAGAACCATATAAAATGTTGAAATAGACATTTTGCATGGTGTTGGGAAATATAGAAAAATGGTTTGAAAGATCGTGCGCATTTTTCTTCTGAACATATCGCTCATTTCGTGCAAGACCGTCACAACTCAAAATTTGAAACTTTACAGGAGAGCCTTTTTAAGATTCCAAGCTATTATTATTTATTTTATTATTTATTTTATATACAGTTGTAAAATCAAATGTTCCTTTTTTGCTACAAAGAAAACCACATGTACAAGAGGAATGCCAACAAAAAAACTGAAATGTGACCTTGTTGATGTTAATTGCTCAAGTTTGTTACAAGAGGTCATAGCGTCAAAAGCATCTGTATTACCGTTATTTTTTCGATAATTCTCTCCGTTCTTAGATCAATTTGTAGAGATTTAAGAGGAGAAAATTTCTGCATTACTAACTCGAAAATGCCAAATTTTGAGTTGTGACGGTCTTGCACGAAATGAGCGATATGTTTGAGACAAAAATTATCTAAAAACATTATGACTGAACATATATTGTTGCTTAAGTCGTGTTTGAAACAATCATAACCACAAACATTAATGATAGTTTGCGATTGTGATTGTATCAACCATGTTTTTTCTTTGCGTGTACAATTCAATTCAATTCAATTCAATTTATTTTATTTTATTTCTACAGAGAAAGACAAACAGTAAACGAAAAAAGTTAATTACTTATTAAGGCATTGGTTGCATTTTGTTTGGACTTTACTATGCTTCATGCAAATAGCTTTCTTACATAGGCCGCATGCTTTTCGGGTCGATTGTTTTCTTTTATTGTTCTCTCGATAGCATATGCAGCAAGCGTCCTTCACTTTCGAATGTCCACGGTCGTCTTCATCTGGAACGAATTCTTCAGTTCTGTCCTTAATTAGTGATTCGATAGGAACCCCCATTATGCATTCGATTGCATCCTTTGTTGGAAAGTATGATAGGACTCGCGGAATTTGTGCCCTTTTTAAAATTATTGGCTTACATAACTGCTCTCCTAATTCTTGCAAAAACCAGAAAAAAGTGAGTAATACACTGTGTTGTAAATTTTAATTAAGTTTGATGGATTATTTTCTGAATATGATACATAAGCTGCAAGATCTGATATATCCAGCATGTTATAAAAAAGTGCAAGGGGCCAACGATTTTTTTTCCATTTTGTTGAATATTCCGTTAACATGTTTTCCATTACGTCAACCCCTCCTTTTGTTTTGTTGAAAAACAATATAATATTTGTTTTTTTCTTTATCTCAGATATTGTGTCATCACATGGCATTGTGGACAACAAACTGACGGACTTGTTCCTTTTGGGAACATATGAAGAAAGTGTCCTGTTTTCGCTATATCCAATGTTCCAACCATAGTCAAGTTCCATTCTGTAAGTGCATTAGCTAATAACAAAAGGCTTGTAAAAAAGTTGTCACAGGTAACATTTCTTCCATTGTTTTTATATTGTTTAACCAAGTCTTTAACAACCCTCTCTCCTTGATTTTGCTCTCTTTTGCTTCCTGATTTGCCAGTGTATATTTGCCCAGTTAGTGGGTAGTACGATTTTGCATCACATACCCACCACAACTTTATACCGTATTTCGCCGGTTAAGAAGGAATATATTGGGTAAATTTTGTGCGGCCTCTGTAAGGAAAAAGCTGTTTATCCACTGTCAAATTTTCGCCTGGCCTGTAGCTTTGTTTGCAAATTTGAATTCAGCATTTGAAAAATTTCAGAAAAATTCCAGCTTTATCGTTTGGGGGGAACTTGTATGTATAATCCTAAAATTGTGTTCTTTTATATATTATTTTTTTAAATGCCAATAATTAAAAAGAGTTGGGGGGAATATCCCATTTACCACCCCCTGTATCCGCGCCTGATAGAAACAGCAGAGTTTTGGTCGTGGGGGCACACATTTTAATAAAAAAAAAAACAAAATAGTTTGCAAAGCCACAAAGGAAAAGCACTGGCACTAGTTACAAATGTAAATAGTTACAAATGTAAATAGTGCCAGAATTCGTAGAAAAAAATTGGTGCCATAGCTAGGGTTAAATTGTTCTGGAGCTTATTTCATTTGGGTATACTTTAATTTTGAAATAATCCCCAGCAAAAAAATTAAAAAACATTCAACATTTAATATTATTTATTGCTAATATTTTTTATAAAATTTATTAAAATTTTCATCGTATTTATTTTTCTACGTTACTGTTGTGGGCAGAAGCTCTGCAGCAAATTAGCAATTTCTTTGGCCATTATTATATTGTTACAATTTTCCTAATTGTTTTCAGATGTCAACATTTTGTTGTTTGTACTTTTTATTTTTCTCCAATGTTTTGGACATTCATGTTAAATATTTGTTTTTTTTTTTTTTTTTGCATAAAAATAAATTTTGTTTCTTGTTTTCTGCAAAATTTACATTTAAATAACATTTAAACAGAAACTTTTTCTTTCTACAAAATTTTGTTTGTCTGAGAATTTTTGTAATTAACTGCAAAATAGAGTTCTGCTACAAAATTATTTTTCCCATCATGTTTGCAACAGTAAAAGAATAAAGTAAAATAAGATGAAACAAGGAAAAATAATATATTTGTCAATGACGAATCTTTGATACTCTCCACAAAGGATTCGATTTTTTGATTAATTCTAATATTACAGTTTCTAGTCATATGAAAATTATCTGTGCTAAGTTTTATGAAAGTATTTAGTGTCATTATTATTTGTAACAGTTTTAAGCGTGATAGAGTGTTTCTAAAAGAAGGATTTATATGGGCCCTATTGCAGGTTGTGGACTGATTTGATTTTTTTTTTTTTTTTGGTTTTAAATTTGATGAAGTTTTAAAGTGGTTTGTTCCACAACATCCATATTTGTTAGAGCTTTTCGAAATGTAAGACCTGCGGTAAATAATGGACCAGCTGACAAGAATGCTAGTAGTATAATTTTAGGTCACATAGAATAATTCCACCAACGCAAGAGTGATTTTTTTTTTGTGAAGCGCAGATCTGAGTGGGCGAGTCAAAAATTATTTTGCTAAAATAACAATATATCGTTAGAATATTTGAAAAAAAAAATATAATCACTGTTGGTTCTAAGTACTAATTACTGTGAAAGCAAAAGAGAAATATGTTTTAGAAAGGGTTGGTCCACATTTGAATCCGTTACTACTATTTCTATTATGGTGGATTTCAGCCTGAAAGTGCTTAGGAAAACGAGAAATAAAATTTACTCCAAAATTATTCTTTTCTGCAAGGCCGTTCGGAAGTGCGACATACGGGCTAAATCGACTTTAAATTTATCAAGATACCAGAATATCTCCGGTGAATATTTCTTTGTGAGATATCTAATATACATCACCCGTGGTGGTTATAAACATGATTTTCTTTAACTTTGCTTTACGAAAGTGCAGAATGTCTGGAACAGTTAAGCATGGTTAAAACGACTTGAAAGTCCTCAAGGACCTAAAATCATTTTTTTATGCTACTCACGTAATGAAATAATGAATTATGGTAGTTAAAGTAATATTTGGACCAACTTTTACAAAATTTTAGAGAATACTGGAAATTTACTGCCATAAAATGAAGAGTAATGTTTAATATTCTAACTTAATTTTAAAACTTCACCATTCAATAGACTCTTGGACCAAAATCAAACCGTTTGATTAAGCGCATAGTACTCTTAATCCATTTTGTGATGTAGGGCATCTTAACGAAATATAAACAATTTATATTTATCTAGCTGATTGTAAATTGTTTGAATCGACGCTGCTGTTGCTTTTGTTAACTCTAGTTGCTTGTTTTTAGTTATTCGTATACAAAATATTGCTGTTGGCAATTTTGTTAAGTTGTCTGTCATTGTTTTAATAGTGAGTATTAGTGCGTCGCTTTTTTATTCTACTCTTCTACATGAATGTTTTACATTTTATCTCTGTTGCCTTTGAGGTTGTGTTAATTTATCAGCAATTAAAACGCAAAAACAGCGACTAAAAGCAAAAAGGATTATCATCTCCAAAGTTAAGTGTATGTTTGTTGAAGATGACTGTCATCAATCTCAAAGGAAAAGTTATACTCGTCAAAAATAAAAACATAAAAAAATAATGCAAAAATATAGAACAATACTGTAAATGGTAGAGTATCCAATTATTTGACTTTTGATTTTGTTTAAGTAAGGAGTTAATCGATTTTTGAATTTGAATATTGCTCGAATAATCGAATAAGAATTTTAATTTATTCGAATAAGTCGAATAATTTAAAAAATTGTATCCAATAAGAAAAACAAACATGTCTATTTTATTTGATTCCATTATTATATTAATAAACAGAAAGAAAAAAAAAACAAAAATGTAGTTAAACAATAAAATAACAATTCGGGGGGCTGCATGAACAACGTTATGCATAACCACTTTAAAATGTTGATTCACTGAAGTTCGTGTTCAAACAAAATTGAGATTACTGAACAAACTGTTGGTTTATCCGTCCTACTAGTAAACAGATTTCGTTTCATATGACTAACAGAAAATATGACTAATGAAAATTTTTTTTACATTGAAAACAAAGTCAAATTTTTTTTTTTTTTTTTTTCTTTGTTATTTTAATATTAATGTACTTCCTAATTTTGTTGCCTTTACTCTTCATGTTTATTTTTTTTTTATTTTTCCTAAATGGTTTTCTTTGCCTTCAACTGGCAACACTGACTTTTAAATCAATGTGTTTTTCCATGTAGTTATTCGTCATTAGTTCAATGGTTGTTTTGTTTCACAGTTGTTAATGTTCATATTCTCTTGTATAAGTGAAAAAACAAATTTCTTCTTAATTTCATCTCTTAAATATCGAGTGTTTGTTGCCTTCATGCCATAGTTATTTATATTAGGAAGCGAATAAAAATAATACCTATCAAAATAGATGTGAAATTTTAGTTCCAGCTGACCATACACTTAAACATATTATAGTTACATTATCCATATTATTGTTATCGGCAACCATAACATGGTAAAATTTATCCATTAAAAAGCCATAACCATATTAAGGTTGTCTCCAAACATGTTGTGTTTAAAAATAACAATCATATGTTTGAATTTATAATATTTTAAAACATTTGGGTAGTTCACGAAAGGCAGATTATGAGGGGGGCTACAGCGTATTTCGATTCCAAAAGTAAAATTTTTCGAGAGCAATTTCCGATTCGAATGTTGAACCATACTGCATAACTCGTTCGAAACGATGACAGAGCTGTATTTACGAACAAATGGAATAAATTATTAAAAGTTGGTAGCACTGCTATTCAAATGCCACGATGGACGAATATATCTATCCCAATAGAAAAAATGTGTAAAAAATATTACAATTGCGTTTTTTATATATTTATAAAAAATGATTGTATATCCCTATGGTTTGAAGATTCCAATAAAATAAGTCAAACACTTCTTTATAATGCTTCTTATTTTTACATATACATATATAATGTTTTTTTAATATTTGCAAGCCCGCTAATATTAAAACATTTCCAATAATAACATTTGTAATCATTTAGATTATTTCAAATCTACCATTATGTGGTATAACACTGTACAACAAAACCAAATTTTTCCCAGAATTACAAGGTTCGGCCTATTAATTTTGATAGAGGAGACAAAAAAAAAAGACACGTGTATCGGCGTTCTGAAAGTTTACATCTGAATTCCATTTGAAGGGGGTTAAAGTTTCCCAGCTCTGACATTTTTTTATTGTTAATCGGCATAATGAACCTTGTGAGCCTTACATTTTAGGTATAAAATGTGTTCAGCAAATTTATGTAGAATGTTACGGAGAACATTTTTGTAGAATATGCTAACCCTCTAACTCCTTAAGGTATGGGTCTTTTTTTCCTAGCTCAAAATACTTTTTATAGATGTCTTCAACTTTACTATTGAAAAACGTAACTCTATATTCCGGTATAGTATTTTTACCGCAGATATAGAAAAACAAATCAAATTTTTCTAACCAATTGTCCATTTTTGCCAAAACAAATATTACACGTTGTTTTGAGTAGCACTTTATTTTACATACAAATTATTCTTTCGAATTCGTCCTTAAATACTTTTTACAAAATTCTTAAAACTATCTAGCAGGCATGCGTACCTGACCATGCGTGGAAAAGCATTAAGGAAGTGATATACAATAAAATCGTTCTCCTATGCTCGAATATACGTAGGCACCATGCTTAGAGCTTTTGAAAAACAAGGCGTTCATATGTCAACAAAAATTCAGGCACTCATTGAAGAACGCTATAAAGGCAAAAGCATTCATTCGCTTATCGCTGAAATATGCTGGACTTTGTATGATAATGAAGTGGAATTGCATACAGCTAAAAAAAATGTAATTAATGAATACTTCCTATCCAGATTTGCTATCTAAGGTAAAATAATAGAGATGTTAGTGATTTTTAGTTAAATTTGAACTATTTTTTTTCATGCTAAATTTTTGGGGTACTTTAAAATAAAATTCTTAATAAATGCGAAATTAACCCTACGCTCTCTTTTGTTGTGTCTTATTTCTGACTTTCTGGATGAATTTTCCGTTTTGCTGTATTCAGAGACTTATAGTAAAATTTCACGGATAATATTTTGCGGAACATTTTAACCCTTTAAATCCCTGTTTTAATGGTATTTTTTGCTCTTTTTTAAAAGAAGGGCAAAAAAGACCCATACCTTAAGGAGTTAGAGGGTTAACATTTTCTATAAAAATGTTCTCCGTAACATTCTACATAAATCTGCTGAACACATTTTATACCTTAAATGTAAGGATCACATGGTTTCTTACGCCGATTAACAATAAGAATGTGCCAGAGCTGCGAAATTTTAACCCCCATCAAATGAAATTCAGATGTTAACTTTCAAAACGGCGATACACGTGTCTTTTTTTGTCTCCTCTATCAAAATTTACAGGCCGGATCTTGTAATTTTTTTTTTGTGTTGTACAGTGTAATATGTTTGTTTTACCCTTTTATTTATCTTGAAAGACTTAAATACTTTTTTGTTTTCCTTGCACTTTGTCACCAATAAAATAGTTTTTGACCAATTTCCTAACGCTTCTGGCATAACTGACGCTTGTTTTCGTAGCACAGAGTTGGAGTTTCGAAATGGATATTTGTCTTTTTTAAAAATTTTTTATTGTGGTTTTGTGAATATAACTTAAAACCCATATTACCTGATAACCAGCCTTCCGTGAACAACCCAATTGTATTTTTATTTTTAAATTTCGAATAATTTATCTTGTAGAAACAAAATTATGGTTGTTTTGCTCCCTACAATAGTTGAATGCTTTTCAATTACATACTTGCTTGGTTTGCTTATAATTCGCCATTATTTTTTTATTAAAGTACATAAATTTTTGTAATAGTATGAACCAGTTTAACAGAAAGAATACTAATGAATTGGTTATAAAATTGGAACATAACACGTAAAAAAAATAAAAAACGAAATACAATTATAGATTGACACTTAATAAAAAAATTTAAAAAGGGCTGAAATAAAAAACCATAATATTGTTACATAATTATGGTTAATTTTGTACAAATTATGGCTAATTTTACCATATTTTGGTTGATTTCGTACAAATTATTGTTTATGTTAACCATATTATGGTCATATTTTACCTGCAAACATAAAAATTGTTTAAATGCAACCATAATATGGTTTTCTTATGATATGGTGACCTCCAACTATATTTTTTCTGCATGTACTTTGGTTTGCCCCCATGGGTATGTAGTTATTGGTATCATCTTAATGATATTTAGCCATTTGGTGCTGTATCCTATGGGGAAGTCGTTAAAAAATATAAAAATTTACAAGTCTAAGGAGGCCCTTACGATATCCTGGGTTCGCAGCAAACTTAAGATACTATCTGGAACCTCGGGAGTCGGTAGCCCCAGGTTAAGAGGCAGCTGACTGACTATAGGTTAAACCCTCCGTTATTATCTGGCTTCTGGTGCAAAATGTTTTCTGTATTTCGGGAAAATTGTTTTGGCTGAAGTTTAACTTTTCTTTCGTAAATATACTTTCGGGGATCACGTGGTGGTTGTGGTTTTCTACCCAAAGCCGCAGAGAGGGGGCTCCTGAAACTCACACTAATGGTCAGATTTACCCCATGTGAGATAGTTCCGCGTGTGAGACGATCTTCCGTTGGTGCGGTGACTACACAATAGAATTTGCTAGCGTATTTCCAAAACTAGTGGAAGCTAGATATCTCCAACTTCTAAACAAGGGGCGAGTGTATTTTTTGCCGAACTATTTACCCAAATTGCTACGGAATTTCTTACGTATGATATTTGACTTTTAACGTAATTTACATTATTTGTCACACATACACCTACATCTAAAAAAGGACTAAAGTATGTTTAAAAATATGTGTAATGAAAAACAGCCGAAGTAAACAATATGTATGTATATTAGTTTTATGCTATTTATTTAATCAGTTAGAAATAAAAAAAAATAAATAAAAAATATTTTTATATTAAAAAAGTAGAATTTTTTAAGAAATTTTTTTTAATCAATTAATCGATATAACTTGTTCGAGTTATTCGTTATTGGAAATTGGCTATTTCAATTGTTCCAACAAATAATAGCGAAAATTTTATTAAAATTAATCGAACATTTATTAATCGAGTGGATACTCTAGTAAATAGTGTGTATGTAGATTTGTTTTTATAATACACACGGATCTTTAATAAGTTGTGCTTTAAAAAGCAGCTATTTTCTATAAGATGTAATTCAATATTAAAACTTGTTAATTAAAAGACACTCACACTCAATCTCTATGGAACTTTTCTTGATGTCTTAAAGTCTTTGGTATTATCGTGGTGACGACATGAGAGATAAGACGAAACAGTTTGTGGTTATTAAAATATTGCATACATTTTATGAATAACGACAAACTTTTTATTTTAATTTTGGAATGTAAAATAAGACCCAGATATTTATTTATATTAAAATATTTTGAAACTAGTTGCACTGTTTTAATCTTTATTATTTTAAATCCATAAAAGCTGACAACCAGACAAGCTATTGATGTTTAAAAGATATATCTTTGAGTTGTCTTAGAATATTTTTTTTTTTTTTTTTTTTTTAGATTTTTATTTATTTGCAATCTATTTACGATAAAAAAAAAAATATTAAGCAAATTTATTGGAAACTTAATAATAACAGAGTCACTAAGTTCCATTGAACTTAGCAAAATATGTGTAAATTACATTTAAAGTAATATTATAATATATTTTCATTTAAATTATAAAATATTGGAAAAAGAAAAATTTGTTTTATAAAAACTATTCTGTAAAAGGGAGATCTAAAATGTGCAGTCTTTTTAATCTTCTCGTTTCATTACTATCATCTAGTAAAGTTATTGCCAGTACATTAGGGTGATTACTTAATCTATTGAGGTAGTTAGTGCAGTATTTTTTAATTTCGTGTTTAATTTTAGGTACATCAAGATCTTTG
Source organism: Pollenia amentaria (assembly GCA_943735925.1). Taxonomy (NCBI): domain Eukaryota; kingdom Metazoa; phylum Arthropoda; class Insecta; order Diptera; family Polleniidae; genus Pollenia; species Pollenia amentaria. The sequence continues at coordinate 44,080,244 of OX031009.1, forward strand.
TGAATGACATCATTTCTAACGAACCACGGAGCATCGGTAATAAGTCTTAACGTTTTAGATTGATACTTTTGTAAAATGTCAATGTTTGAATACGCAGAAGTGCCCCATAACTGGATCCCATAAGTCCATATAGGTTTTAATATGGCTTTATATAAAATTAGTTTGTTCCATAAACTAAGCTGCGATTTAGGACCCAATAACCAATACATTTTTTTCGTCTTGATATCAAGCTGTTCCCTTTTTAATTTTATGTGTTTTTTTCCAAGTTAACCGTCTATCGATGTTTAAGCCTAGATATTTAACATATTCGGCAGAAGGAATAGTTCTCCATTCAAAGTTACTGGTGGACAATTGCCTTCTTTGAGGGTGAAGGTTACATGAGTAGATTTGTCAGGATTAACCTTTATGTTCCATTTGTTTAACCACTCCTGAATTTGATTTAGCTGCCTTTGTACAACCATGGATGCTTCAGAGGCAGTCTCCTTGGATGCTAGTATTGCTGTGTCATCTGCGTATGTGGCAATAATCACGTCATTGTTAGTAGGCATATCTGAGGTAAATATCGTGTATAAAACGGGACCTAATACGCTACCCTGTGGGACACCTGATTTTATATATCCGATTTCAGAATTATCTTGATTAATATTTACATAAAAACTACGTTCAAGCAAATAAGACTTAAACAGTACATAAAAAGGAGCAGGGAATATTTTTTTAAGTTTAAATAATAGTCCTTTATGCCATACTCTATCAAATGCCTGTTTGACATCTAAAAATACCGAGGAACAGAAATGCTTATTTTCCAAGGCTTCTCTAATAGTTTTAACAATCCTATGACATTGTTCAGGAGTTCCGTGTTCATGGCGAAATCCGAATTGATGTTCAGGAATTACGTTCATGGATTCCAGAATGGGAAATAGTCTTTTCTGAATTAGTCGCTCAAACAATTTGGACAGAATTGGAAGTAGACTGATAGGTCTATAAGAACTAATTAAGTTTTCCGATTTGTTTGGTTTAGGGACCATTACTATTTTTGCATGCTTCCATTGAGTAGGATAGTGCGTTAATCTAAGCACAGAGTTAAATAATGTTGTTATCAGTACGAACCCCTTTTTTGGTAAAAATTTAATTGATTTCACATTTAAATTGTCGTATCCAGGAGACTTTTTTGAATTGAGGTTTATTACTTCTCTTTTTATTTCAGAGACTGTAAAACTTTTTATTGGTAAACTCATTTGACAAGGAACGTCAAGAAAATTTTCTATTTCGGTATAGTCTGTTGAGTTGCAAAAAGAAAAAGGTGTGAAAGTGTCTTCAAGAAAGTCTTTGAAAGCTTCAACTTTATCTTTATCCGATCTGCACCATGAATTATTTAAGTCTTTAATTGGAATATTTCTTTTTTGGGCTCTTTTAAGGTATTTTGTCGCCTTCCACAAATTGTGTTCGTTGTTATTTGCTGGAGAAATATTGCTTAAGAATCTACCAACTGATTCATTTTTTAAATCACTAAGACGCTTCTTTAAGTAGTTAGTAGCTCGATTGAAGTTGGATTTATCCGTAGGGTGTCTTGTTCTTTGCCACACTTTACGAAGTTTTCTTTTCTTGTTTATAAGCTCTCTTAATTCTGCAGTTAACTGAAAGTTCGAATTGAAAACAGTTTCTTTCGGTGTTGATATGTATGCAGCTTCGTGAATTATTTCAGTAAAATTTTCTAAGGCGTCTTCTAATTCTGAGCTAGATTTAATTGAAATATTTAGATTTATTTGATTTTCTATCCAATTTTGATAAGTGTTTATATTGGTTTTGTATGTTACTAATTGCGTATTCTTTTCCTTTCTCAACGGAGTAGTTTCGTAACTTATAATGATTGGACTATGATCAGAACTTAATTCATCGCTATTTTTAATGTCTAAAAGATTTCTAGATATTCCCTTGTAAACAAAAAAATCTAGCAAATCAGGTATTTTTGCCGGATCACTTGGCCAATACGTAGGTCTACCTGATGACAGAACGCTGTACTGGTTATTTGAGATACACTTGAATAATTCTTTTCCTTTTGGATTGGACAAACGGGAACCCCACCAAGGATGTTTAGCGTTAAAATCACCTCCTGCTATAAATTTGTTGCCAAGTTTTCTAAAGAACTGTTCGTACTGCTCTGAGACAACTTTAAATCTTGGAGGGAAATAAACAGAATATATCGTTATACTACAACTGTTACTACAGATTTTTACTCCAGCTGCTTGTAGATATGACTCAGTTATAGGTTCTACAACTTCATATTTTAATGATGATTTAATTACTACTGCTGCGCCTGCATGCGCCCTGTCATCGGGTTGGTTAGCTGCAACTATGTCATAGCCCCTTATACGAATAAAAGATCTACTAGTAAGATGTGTTTCGGATACTAGCAGAATATCAACAAAGTTGTTTTTAAGAAATATTTCTAGTTCATTTAAATGATTTGAAATGCCATTGGCATTCCATTCTGCAATTATTAAATTTACTTGCATAGTTTGGTCATTAACATTGACATCATATTCATTAAAGTATTGGTTAATTCAATTTGTTTAGCAAGCATTGCTTCAATTTTCTGTAAAAGAGAATTTTCACTGTGTTCAGTTACTTTAACAGCTTGGGCATATGTAAATGAATTATTGTTTTGATTTGGATGAATATTATTGTTATTAAATGAATAATTGAAATTGGCTTGTTCATTAACATTCCTGTTATTTTTAAAATTAGTTTTTTTACTAATAAGTTTTTGATAAACTTCACAGCCTTTATACCTAGCTGTATGATTTCTTAAACAATGTACGCATATAGGTGGTGTTTCAGATGACTTAGTACATTCCGCAGTAGAATGCCCCAGACCACACTTAACGCATCTAAATGGCTTACGGCAATAAGATTTTGTGTGTCCAAACTGTTGACATCTAAAACATTGGACAATATCATCAAATTTTCTAGGTGCTTCAATTTCGATAATTGCATTGTCAAATGATCGCATGTTGTAAATATCTTTGTTATTTAGATTTGGATCTAAGTCAATGAAAAACATCGGAAGGGGTTGCTTAGTAGTACGGCTTATAATATTTCGTACATTTCTAACACCATGTCCCAAATACATGAGTTTAGCTTTTATATCCTCAACTGGGGTGGAGTGATGAAGACCCTTAATAACTACACTAAAAGCGCGCTCCTGTTTAAGCTGATATGTGTGAAATTTTATATTACTACTATCAAGGTATTTAACTAATTTTCGAAATGAGTCGACAGTTTTAATGCTTATCCGAATTTGACCGTCTTTAAGAGATTTATAGTGAAAATCAGCACTAGCAATAACTTTACTAAAACTATTTACCATTTTATTAATATTATCAACATTTGGAATGAAGATAGGTGGAGGTTTCGGGGCAGTTGGTTGAGGTTGATTGTTGCCTTTTACGGCTTCATCATCGTAGGCAAGGGTAGCATACCGGTTAGAAGTTGTAGGTACATCATCCAAGTGCTGGCGTTTAGGTGTTATTATTTTAGCTGACTTAGTATTTAAACGTTTCCGTAGATTAATAGGGACATGTTGCCAGTTACAATCGTCATCGCTACTGGAATCACTTAAATTAACATCACTGTTTGTTGGCTTGTTGATAATATTGTTTAATTGTTGTTGGTTGTCGTTTGGTTCAATAGTTGACATTATATTTTGTTTTTTTTTTTTTTTTTTTTTGAACTGTCAAATAAACTCACGAATAAAAACGAGGTGAGAAGCAATTAATTAATGAATTTAAAAATTCAATAATTAATAACACGGCAGAGGTAAGTATTTTGTTCTTGGCTAATTTTCTAATTGTTTAAATGGTTTGCTTTTAACATTTTTGAAAAATTTTATTATCAAAGTTGTTTTTGCGAATACTATTATTTATAAAAAGATTTTGTTTGTTGTGCTTAATTCCCTTTTTTTAATAACTCATAAAAAATACTGAAATTTATTGTTGGAGGATAAGCTGTTCCTATTCGCATTTCACTGGTTGCTTAGGCCAGATCATCAGGAAACGTTCTCCTAAATAATTTTAGAAAAGCCAAAGCTATCAGCAAACAAGACTACAGAGGGAATGAGAATTACCAACAAACACTCAAAAAGTCTTTTTTGCAACGATATCAAAGCTTAAACAAAATACTAAACAAGAAATTTTTTTTTTTTTTTTTTTTTCATTATTTATTTATTGAATCTTCATATATTAAATATGAACTAACAATAATTAATCAAATCTTATCCTAATATTTGCTTTATGTCCTGCCAGTGCCAAACACAAAAGATTTAGTCATCACGGTTTCTGTTTACATATATAGGTGTTTATCGCTCATCTGATTGGGTGAGTGCTGCAGTGTCTCTTCTTCTTAAGCGAGTGTGGCCGCCATAATTTAAAATATTTCTAGCTAATGGATTTGGGTGCAGTTCCAGCCTTTTTAAATATTTTACTGCATATTTCGTTATCATAGTTTTTACTAATGGCACATTGAGATCCTTGTGGATATTTTAGTTTTTGACGGCTGTGATTATTCGAAGAAGTTTATTTTGGCGCCTTTGAATATTTTCGATATTTGAGGCCGAGGCAGTGCCCCATAGCTGAATACCGTAGCACCAAATTGGCTTTAAGATAGAGTTGTAGAGTAGAAGTTTGCAATCGAGACTAAGAACAGAATTTCTTCCAATAAGCCAATTAATTTGGATTGCTTTTAGTTTCATTTGAGTTAATTTCGCTTCTATATGCCATTTCCACGTTAAACGCCGATCTAGATGTATACCGAGGTATTTTACATGCGAGTGTTGGGGTATTATTTGATTATTTATTTTAATAGGGGGGCATGTTTCCCGACGCAATGTGAATGTTATATGTGCGCATTTTTGCTCATAGATCTTTATCCTCCATTTTTTTAACCACCTTTCTAGTTCAAATATATGATCCTGTAGATAACGAGATGCTTCTTGACAGTTTGCGTGTACGCTTAGAAAAGCTGTGTCGTCCGCAAATGTTGAGGTATGGGAAATCAAGAAATCAGTGATGAATTTATGTTATTTATAAAAATATTTTCAAAGCTATTTTGTAAACAACAATCATTAAAGTCGCAATTTACAATCTTTGGTATAGCCGACGTTTGTATTTTCACTGCCATTATAGAAAATTTTGAATTTTAAGTAAATTTTGGTTTTACATATGTGTGATTGGCTTTCTCAACGTCTGCAATTACACATTGGCTTCGAGTGGAATATTATAACATATACAACTTAACGACGTAATGTCTTTTAAAAGTTTTCGACATGTATTACAGACACTTTTTTCTCATTTTTCGAGAAACTATGGTATATTTTGGTTGACATCTTTTCGATGCAAGACGTTGTAATTTAAAATATTTTTATCAAATAAAAATTGTTTACTTCTAGAAATTTAGGCAGCTGCGCGCTGAAGATTATTTTAGCTTTTTTATATTCTAGAATTTCATGAATAATTTTCTCCTCCCAAAATTTTAGCATTTTCAATAGAATCTACTATAATTATTCCAGAAGTATTTTAACGCAAAATGTTCACTTATTACTTTTTAATAATTAAGGCCCTAATCATGTAAAACGCAACGCAACGCCATATAATTACATTAGAACCAAAAAAAAATCATACATATTTTGTAATTTTGTAGATGCTTTCTACAGAAATTCACATTGCGTTTATAAATTTCAAACCCTGCATAGTTTGTGGTGTTTAAAATTTTCAAAAAGTACATAAATTCCTGAAGAAATCAACAACACAATTACAAAATATTCAGGACATTGTTTGTGCTTTCAATGTAATTCTTTAGCGTTGCGTTGCGTCTTACATGATTAGGGCCTAAACCTATGAGTTTTCTTTACTTATGGTAAAATTAAAAAAAAAAAACAAGAAACTATAGTCGGTCAAGCCCGATCATTTGATACCATTTATCACAGTATATAAAGAACAATTTTCGAAAGTTTGCCCTACTTGGAATCCATGGCCAACCATGGGCCCGGAAAACGAAATAATGATAAGGGGTGTGGGTTAATATATGAGTTCTTTGTGCCGAATATTATCTAAATATCAACATCAGTATGAGATTTGTTCTTCTTAAAGCGATTTTGAAGAGGGAGTTTATAGGAGACCTAAGGTAAATTCTGGACCTACCAGTTCAAAATTGTGCCATTACTTAAAAGCTATTGTTAAAGTTGTCGCTGCGAACTTTTATATCAATAACAACATATATATGAAAATGATAAGCTATTCTCGGAAGTGGTATTTATATGAGAGCTATATACAAATATGGACCCATTAAAAAAAATTTGTACCCGATTTATGTTGCAAAAACATATATTTGAGTCAAATTCATTTTAATACTAACATAATTAGATAGCTTATGGATACAAAGACTATTCCGGAAAAAAGTTTTTATGGTGGCCATGTGAAATTGTGGACCGATTTTCAACATTTTCAATAGGTTTCATCCTTATCCTTTCATCGCAATTTAAACGTATGTATTGACCGAATTTCATCAAATTATACTTTGCGCACAGGGTTCAATAGATAAACAACAATACAGACGGCCGGACATCGTTAGATTAACTCAGTGATTCTAAGTCGATCGGAATTTTTTCAATTGACACACACAAGCCCATAATACCCTTTCTAATATTGTGGTATGCGAATAAACATGGTTTTTATATTCATACAACTGTGTTACAAAAAATAAAACGACGCCAAAGACAAACGACATTAACACACTTGTTCATGTACCATTTTGTTAAATTATAATTTTAAATTAAACAAAACTGTTGTGCATGTTGATAAGATCTGTGTTTGTATATGTTATTAATAAAATAATGTATACATATTACATGTATGCATCATATATAACAATATAATTTAAAGCCAATGGAATGGATATCCAAAAAATAACCACTCAAGGGTTGATTTTGTACCGCTTGTGGGAGCGTTCGGTCTGAGGGAGCATCGTCCCTATGTACTGCTGCTACTCATCAGCGGAGGTTAGCTCCAGCTCCTTAACAACGGTCATGTAAATAATCTTTCCGGCACTAAAATTGCTACATGTGTATGCTGGTATGTCTCACGCTTGGGATAGTTCTTAAACACATTGTCTGTCACCCAAAAATTAAGATCCACAATAGGGAAGGTCTTAGGGCAGTTGTCCATGTAATCTTTTCCACATCTAAAAAATCTATAGAAACATAACGTTTATGTGCCAAATTTCATAACATAACCAACGTTTCGATTTCTTCTCACCCTAATGGGCGTGCCCTATTTTTATAACAGAATGCCGAAATTGATTCACTTGAATAAACGCTTAATTCACTTGATTAAGCGTTTAATTCACTTGATTAAATTTTTAACTAGAACTGATTTTATGTCTGATTAATGCTTTAACTGGGGCAAAATTTTTTTCTGTGTGCTTTTATTTCAAAACTGAAAAAACGATTGCACAAGAGCGCCATCGTAGGAAGCCCCGTTCTAAATAGGTTTACTAAAGTGTTAAATTATATTTTGTATGATGATTTTTCGTCGTTTTATTTAAACTAATGGTTGTGAGTATTCTACATTTAGCACGGCTGAATATATATTTTGCACTTTTTTCTTATAATCTTTTTTTAGTGTGGGGATATCATCTTGTATTAAAAACAAAACATATTTCTCAATTGTTTTTTTAGGAGTGGATTATATACAAGCCTTATTATACTCCATTATAATAATCTCACTTATTAGCGATATTAATATTGTATTAAATTTCATAATTGTTTACTGCCTTATAATAAGTTTTCAGCCGCAGGATATACCAATTATAATCATTACTTAAAAAGCTTTTAAACTTAGTTATTAATAATATTGAATTGGTGTTTATTTGATCCAATTTACATTTTCAAAATAAAAAATTGATTTTAAATTAATGATATGTAATATGTTAAGGCAAACAATAATGACAAATGAAACCTTAATAAACTACATTAAATATTAATAAGCAAAATTTAATTGTAAATTTTCGTGGAAAAGTTAAAATTATTGATTTAATTAAATGCGCATATTTTTTGTTTGATAAGTAGTAGGCAATATTAAAGTAATTGTTGATTGAATGATGTTGAATATATACGAGTATAATTAAGCATACACTAGAGAGTTCGAGTGAAAGTTTATAGTATTTTATTAAAAAGTAAGAGTGCTATATTTGGCTGTGCCGAATTTTTGATGCCCTCCAATGTGCTTTAAAATATTTAAAGAGTGGGATCAATGGGATCTACAAATTATAAAAATTTAACCCACAGTATTATAATTTGTTGCCAAAATTAAAAAAAAATATTATTTGGCGTATTAAAGTGATTATCAAGATGATTTTATTTTGGACCTATCGTAAATTATAAATTGCTTATCACAAAATTAGGTAAATTCATTTCTATTATTAATCGTAGAATACATAACCAAAAAAACCACGCAAACACATAACCAGGGTACATTTGTACCCCATCATAATTTTAAATAATTTTCAGCTTCACAGCAAAGACTCTTAGACTTAAAACCCTTTTGACAAAATCTAACAAATTAACTAAATTTTTTTTTATATTTGATACAATTTTTAATTGTTTATTAATTATTTTGTGTTTTTATTTACTTTAAAAGTAAATTTAACATTTACAAAATTTTTCTCCCAATTACTCAAAAAAATGAAAAAGTAAATGAACGCTTTACCAGCAAAAACTAACAAGTTAGAAATATCGACGCTATTCAGCTGCGAGAAACGAGATTTTTTCTTAATAAATTAATTTGTTTTGAACTATTTGCGCAAGAATAAATTTTTTATTTTATTGAAAAACTTTTAATCCAAATTTAAATATTTTTAATTTGGCTTAAGATCATTGAATTTAATTTTCATTAAATTATTTTAATGAAGACAGGAATTTTACATCATGAAATCAATTAAAATTGTTATTGATAATTTTTCATTCTTGACTGCGCTGAGATTTGAACCCAGGCTCTCAATCTATCCGTGATTAAATTCAATGAACTTAAGCCTAATTAAAAATATCTAAATTTTGATTAAAAACCATTAACAGTTCAATAAAATAACCACAATACTACTTATTAAAAGACTTTAAAAATAAAAATTATGAAAATTATTTTTGTTTTGTAAACAAAAACATAAAACAGGTGGTTGAATAATTCTTGCTAGTAAAAATATTACTATCAGAAATTTTCAACAAATTTTTTGTCTCTCTAATTTTTATGCTCTTTTTCACACTCTCGTTGCAAGTTTTTCGACTACTTTAACACTTACTAGTAACAATTATTGAAATTAATCAAAAATTTTCTGTAAATGAACACACCTATTATAACAAAAAATGTATGCAAATTTTTTTTCATTCTAATTTTTACCTTCACAAAAAAAATATATATTTTAAAATCCTTTTATTTAAAAATTTAGAAAAATTTATTAGATTATATAATATATTTGATTAAAAAGATATTTTAACAGCCTCTTATTTGCTCATTTTTTCATACAAAAACTATTGGGTACACGGGTACCCCGCTTATGTGCTTGCGTAGGTGTCCTCTTTGGAAGCTAATAGTTATGGAACCGCTGTATCAATAAAACGACTTCAGAAGGACTTGAATATTTTAGATTCGAAGTTTCAATACTCAATAAGGCTAGAAACTTTTAAAGTTGCTAGTGGGCACACGGGTACCCGGTTATACGTTCTACTGTTAAAAACCCATAATTAGACCAAATTTTAATACGGTAATATGAATTTCATCTTAAATTACATTGCGGAATCTGATAATCACAAAATTACGTGGTGTTTTTTCTAGTCATATAAAGCAAAATTGGACCAAATATAACCACAACATTTTTATTTGTTACGGCTTAGGCCGTATTTAAATTATTTCCCAAAACTGGCTTTATATACGGCATTCGGTAAATTATGGACCAATCTTCACGAAATTAAGTAGTGGATTACCATCATATAAAATTAATTTGTGGCAAATGTAAGGAGAACCGGTGCATTCTGTCATCAATGTTTATTAGTTTTTGTAACGAAAATATCAATAATATCAAAAATATTTTTTAGTAAAGTTGTTCCACATTTGGGTTCAAACTCTTTTCCTACTTAACCGATTGTGCTGGATTATTAAGTGGGTAGAAGGGATAGAAATAATTTGACACCAATCTTTTTTTTCTCTTTAGTCTTTCGAAAATGAAGGGGGTTCAAACAGACGGTCATGGCTAAATAGACTAAGAAATACTCAAAGACCTAGAAAACAGAATAGATACACAGGAAAAATTAAAAATTCTTTCTTATCACCAAATGCATAGAAACAAGCAAAAAGTTTGTTGATTTGGCACCTATTACCAAAATCATTATATCGACTACTAAAAATTGTGAATTTTTTAATAAATGATATTTTTAATTTTAATTAAAAAAATGATCAAAAAACTTTGCCATTTAAAACAATGAGTTAATTGATTTAATTAAATAAAGCTCAGGTGTTGACAATTCCAAGCAACGATTCTACAAGTTTAAATTATTTTATTTTAAGCGAAAACTTTAATTAAGTTTTTTTGGTATATAATTAATATTTTGTTTAAAAATATATTTCAAAACTACAAAAATTTTAATAAAATTAATATTATTTTTTTATTTTTTTTTTCAACTAAAAAAATAATTGATTCAATTATCACATTAATTAAATTTAAGTATTTCCCAAACAATTTATTTAATTGATTAAAAACTACGTAACATATACCCTTTGGGAAATTTGTGTAAATTGCTCTTGAAGCACTTATCCCGTGAACAGTAAACAAAATTTTATAATTAAAAGGAACGAATTGTGATAGGAGAAAACAAGACCTATTACTTCAATGGTGATAATGTGTTTAGAGTGTAGTTTGTCTAGAGGAAAGGTCATTGTCACAAAACTATTCATGAAACTGGATTTTGTGCGGGTAGTGGCTGATTCTCTCTAGTTCTATTACTTTATATGAAGGGGATCTATGATATTGACATGGTTCATTTGTAGCAATATCTGCCACAGACATTATTTTAACCGAAATTGGATGTGTCCATTAAGGTTGTTTCAGTGACCTATTACAAAGTGTCAAAAATGTGCCAAATAACCCCTCGTAGGACATCGCCATGTTAAAGTGACTTTTCACGTGACAAGTTTAGTGTTAGTTCCCTTTCCCCTAGGAAATGTTATACATAATGGGCTCTTAGATATATATTAAAGTAGTTTCACACGGAGCTAATTACTTAGTATACCCTAGTTCAATACTAGTAACAATAAAAGTAAAAGTAACTTAAATCCTTTATATGGGATTGTTTTGTCAGTTATTATTTTAATAATAAAATTATTATTCAGAATATTTTAATCATAAACGCATGAAATTCTGACTCATAGTATACAACTAGTATGCCGACTCTTTGACAGGTACATAACTCAACTGTCAGTGGTACATTTTTATGTTTGTATTAGTAAGATTTTTTTCAAATGTATTGGTGTATAAAACTATTTCCACCACTAAACATAGTTGCATAAAATCGTATAGAATGTGGCAACAATTTTTTTTCCAAAATAAAATTTTCTTAGTTCAATAAATTTTCAATTTATTGAATGCTGGCTGCATTTATAAACTTTTAAAAGCCATGTTTGCTAAATTTTTATTCTGCAATATCGGATAATATATAAATAATTAATGATTTCAAATATTATTTTTATACCACAAAATGCTACTCTGCTGGCTTTAATAATATTAACAACAGAAAAAATTTAGTGTCAAAAAAATTTATTTAAAAATTTTTAGTTTGTGAAAAATAAAAACATTTTGTAAAAGCAAATTAGCAAAATGTATTGAAAAAAATTATTAATTATGTGTTTAAGTTATAAAATTAAACATGAAGTGTTATATTGTGAAAAATTTTAAATTAAAAAATTTCAAATTTTGTTTTGTTTTTGTTGTTCTTAAGTGTGTTGAATTCACACAGTACCTATATGTGTGATTAGAGTTATAAAAAAAAGAGAACGTTCTCACCAGTCGGCATACTAGTTATATACTATGTTCTGACTGTTGTAAATTATAACAATTTATAACGAGGGTTTGACAGAGAGAGAGAGAGAGAGAGAGAGAGAGAGAGATAGAGAGAGAGAGAAAGAGAGAGTTTTAGCAGGAAGCTTACTTCAATTGAAGCTATATTTCCCTATGGAGCTTTCGCGCCAAAATTGTGATGCAGATTTGGTTTTAATAAAATTTATTTTTGCTAAGCCTTATTTTTTTTATAAAAAAAATGCTCTTACTGTCTATGACTCTCATATTTCGGTCTGTTGTTTTTCAAACATTTTCGGCGCTTTTGGAAGTTAAAGTAAAATCAAGAACCCATTAGTCCCGTAAAAAATTCGTTTGATACTTTCCATTTTATTTCACAATTATATATTACAAATTTTTAAGACAAGGTATTCAAAGGCACACCGATATCAAACAGATGGTCGGACAAGCATAGGATGACCCCTAAAGTGATTTTGAGTCGGTTCACTCACTTAAAACTTTAGGACCATTGGTTACAGGCGTTAGATGTAGTATATGAATTTAATTTTAAATGAAAACTAACTAAACGGCATTTATACGTTGTAGCACAAAAGATCCTCTGGGTCGTGATGATTATGGAATTCTACGTACATACCCACGATATTTTTGCAGACATGTCTAAAAAACACGAAAAAACATTATTCAAGAGAACAGACATGTTTGGAAAGACATCGTGAAAATGTTGAAGGGTATTGGTAGGGTATTCAAAAGAGAATTAATTAAACATACATATCTGAAAAGACATCGTATAAATGCCGCCTAAGAATCTTAATCAATTTTAATGAAATTACACATTTAAAAGCAGAACATAAAATCAAAACAGAATAATAAATTGTTTATTTTAATTCTTAGGCTGGAGTTTCACACCTCGCGTTCTAGTCGTTTGATACCTTCTTTACCTTTTTTCAAGACGCATGCAATTGTGGAAAGTAATCCCACTTAATGCGATCTATAAAATTTTACACAGATTCTACTTTTTTCACAGATGCTTTTACGCATCAACGAATTGAACGCGTAGTGTGGATCTTTAGCCGTTTAGCTTTGCACCATAGTACTGAAATGTTCTGTCACTGCTAAATCTTGTATGTATTTGTAGTGCAAAAAGGTACATATATTAAAATTTTTAGATTTCTATACTTATTTTTAATTTGATGTTTGTGAGAATAAAAGTCATTTTGCTGAAAATCTTGGCTTACTTCGCAGAGGCCACAAAATTCATTAGCAAGGCGTTAATCCGCTAGTTAACCTTCTTCGAACATTATAAGAAAATAAAATAAATGAATAAGCCGAGATAAAGAATAGTCTAGAGGCCCCAAATTTGGCGACTAACTTAGCATTAGTGCTGAAAGAAAGACAATCGGCTTCAATCGTATCGAAAAAACGTGAACAAAACAGATGTGGTTCTGCTAAAGAAGAAGTTGAGATGCAGCTTAGATCTACCAATTTTTCTAAAGACGCAGATTCGCTTGTTCACTGGCGCAATTAAATGCTATACCAAAAATTTAAGAACATGGCGCAGAAATACTTAAGTTGTCAAATGAGTTGAGTGAGAGACGAGTTTCTTCTGCAGGCATTCTTCTAGCGGTGTTAAGCCAAATGGCTTCGCGGGACTAGATATAAGATCCATAATGTTTATAAAGAAAAATTTAAATAAAAAATTGAATTGAAAATAAAAAAAAAAATTGATATAATTTTAAATATTAAAATATTATTAACATTGTTTTTTTGTCTAAATAATAAATTAATATTTGTTAATTTTACCATGAATTCAAATTCAGTTATTTTTTTTGTAAATCTTATTAAAATCAATTTAGACCGCTTGACACTTACAGTTAAAATAATTCGTTTTATGCACGTATCGAATACGTAATTCTTATTAAAAGGGGCTACCTAAATTTCAGAAAATAACATATCGCACTTGATCAACAAGAGGGTATTAACTCAAAATTTTTATTTTTTCACTTTGTAGAAAAAATCGTCATGTTATATTCATTTCTACCCGCTCTAAAAATATCGGGTTATTTTGTCTACTCTTTGGTAATGAAACGTTTGTTTTAAAAATTATTTTTCATATGCCATTAATATTAAATTAAAAATTATTTTGTTTCTACTGAAAATTTTTAAATTTTGAGTTAATACCCTCTTGTTGATCAAGTGCGATATGTCTTTTCATATTTCCTTGTATTCGTTATTACGAGTTCTAAAGCATTTATTTACTATTTTACTATTTTTACAATGTGTATGTGATAAAGTTTCGAGTATAAAAGGTAAAATAAAGTTTTAATTGCCTGTTCTTAGAAATAAAATTAAAAAAGACAATATGTATATTACCAGCTAGCATATGCTGTATGTTAGACGATTATGTTCAATAAACAACTCCTAAGAGAGTCTTCTGATGATTATCTGACGAGTTACACAAACAAAAACATCAACATTTTTTTTTTTATTACTTTTTTATATATTTTTGACACGCCCGTTTTTTAATCTTGGATTGAACCTTTTTTTCTCTGTAAGAGTCATATAAGAATTGCTGAGCTACCTAAATGAGAGCATTTTTGAAATATGAAAATTCTATTGCCAATACAATTTCAATAAAACAAACCGACCTTAGGATCTGTAAAATAAGATTTACCGATAGGACGATGTTGTTTTCGCTACCTTAAGGTTTGTTTGATATAAATTGTATGGAAATTAGAAGTTTTGACATGAAAAACACGCTTGATGCCATTATTTTTGTAGCTCAGTTATACGGCTGAGCATTTCACGAGTCGTAAAATAATCCCTACGTGAGTCTCATACGACCCTTGGCATGCTTTTTGAAAGATTCGTTAGATAATCTCTACATACATCATAAACGATTGCCTTTAGGATTAATATAAGAGTCGTTTGCTGTGTTATGGAAGAATCTCTCATACGAATCAGCACGTGTAACAGTTTCTCCCGTGCGAGGATTCGTCTGCAATTAAAAAATGAGCTCGTCGACGATCAAAAACACTCGTCATGAGATTCCCAGTAGACTCCCAGACGATTGAAAATGCTAGCTGGGTTGAAACAACAATATTTCAGTGGCCTATAGACAACAATTCCAAACAACTGAATTGCTCTATAAAGCCACCGGTGAGGAAAAACCTTCTTATCGTACATTTTGTTTCTGTTACGAACCGGTTTTTTCCATCTCGGGCCATGGTTACCATACTAGCTCTACTCGGTGTCATCTCCTTAGGGGGGTGTTCTCAACGCTTTGGTTGACCCTGGTTCGCAGCCAGAACAAAAACAAACTGAAATCAAAAACTTAAAAACCATCAACACACTTACTCTTTACATTACCTGGAATATCAATTCATAGGGAGGTTGATGTTGACCTCCAATCGCCCATTTCCCAACCATGACCGCGATATCCATACATTTTTTCCTAATTCTGAACGAAAATTTTTATTTTATTTCAAAAAACGAAAAATGTTTGTATGCGTGTGCGTTGCAAGCAAGTTGTAAACACTTTAATCCTAGAAATTAAGAAAAAATAAGTTTATATTGTGCATACATACACAAAAATACCTTTAAAACGATATATATTTTGTTAAAATCGGTGGACGATAAGATACTTTAAAATCAACTACAAAAGAGTTTTTTTAATTTCACCTTTTGAATTTAAACTTTACCCGAATTCTCCCGGTTTATGAAATAATCGTTCGGTTGTTATAATATTTGATTCATTGTTTGTTTAGGATACCTTTAGTATCTATTTGAAAAGAAAACTGGCAAATCAGGTCCAGTTTTCGAGAAAATGGGTGTCGTCATATGACGACGCTATTAAAATAAATGTACTAACATTTCCATATGGATTTAAGTTTTATAACTTTTATTTCTTCTTCAGTATTTTATGTTATTTATAGTTATAATGAAATTTAAATTGAAATATTTTTATTTTGATGATATGGGGCGAAGCAATCAATACACAAACCTTTATCACATTTTTGGCACTCTGTCCAAACTTGACTTACATTTATCACCAGCACATCGTCTATGCTCATTATTTTTTGTTCTTTGCACATAGTGCATATATCCATCGTATCTCATGGAATCAGCCATAGGCTGAGATTTCGATATTCTCCCTGGACCTTTCGGAAAATTAGTCTCTGACAAAAGATATGACATTTCTAAGTCTCTTCGGAAGCTTTTTTGCTTGAATTTAGGATCATGCTGTCTCGCTAAAAGCCAAGCATTTTGTACTGACACACCCAGCATCCAGGTAAATAATGGTCACCACCATTTTTTTGCTTCGAATAGATATACTACCAGAATTAACATTTTGATCCATTCGATCTGTTCCGCCCATATTTTTATTAAAGTTTTGGATAGAATATGGAATATTTACTTCAACGTATTTTAGGTTGGCCTTACCCCACCTCTTTGCTCTTCCCTCGGGATCGGCAGAAAAACCAGTTGAATCTAGAGTGTCCACAGCGTTGTCTTTTCACCTAGTTACAAAAAAATCTTCCCTTTGAAACCTCTTTCTTTCTTTTTGAACTCTTTTACATCCAGCAAACAGCAATTGTTACCTAAACGATTGCTTCTCATAGTCCCAGTGCAATTGAAGCCTCTTTTTCTCATCTCTTTGAGTAAAGGAAGTGTTGTAAATAAATTGTCGCAAAAGAGATGGTAAGGAAGCACTGATTTTAATAAGGGGTATTGGTTAATTAATTGCAACAAAGTGGATGCACATTTTCCAAATTGTTTTTCCGTTGCTTCATTACCCTGATATGTGTTTCCTTGATATGGATCAAATGCAATAAGGTAGCCAGATGGTGAATTTTGGCACCAAATTTTGTATCCAAAACGTATCGGCTTATTTCGGATGGCTTGCTTACAACCGTGTTTTACAAAATATTCTACCATCGCTTCATCATGTGAAATAGACTCTGTGGGTTGAAAGTTCTTCATAAAAGCTTTTTGAAGGTGATATATAAGCGGACGTAATTTGCAGAACTTATCAGCTTTATCTACGTTGGCATTAGACTGAAAATGCAGCGACTTCATGATGATGTCAAATCTGTTCCTTCGCATTGAATTGTTACAGCATTATTACGCAAATCGTCGCCAGTATTCCAAAACATTGTGCTGTTTGTCCCCCTAGCTTCCAAATAATTTCCTTTTGCTTTTTTATTCACTTTTTATACCCTCCACCACCACTGTGGTGAATGAGGGTATACTAAGTTTGTCATTCCGTGTGAAACTTTTTTATTATATATCTAAGACCCCATAAAGTATATATATTCTGGCTCCTTGAGTAATTCTAAGTCGATTTAGCCATGTCCGTCTGTCCGTCTGTTGAAAACACGCTCACTTTTGAAAAACGCAAAAGAAAAGAACAAACTTGGTCTCAAATTGCTTGTAATTATGCTAAGCAGTTTGGGATTGAAATCCAGCAACATCGGTTCAGTAGGATTAGAACTATGAATCAAAATGTGGAACCACCACACTGAAAAAATTGATAATTTTGATACAAAAACTAACATAAATGGTTTATTAATGCACGGAATGACATTTAATTTTGCTCGAATTTGGTTTGTACGACTGCAAATCATAGGGCCCATATAAACCCATCTCGAGGAAAACAGTTTAGTACGCCTAAAACCGCAATAAAAAAACGCTAGCATACTTAAATTTGGTACGTCACAGATTTATAGGACCAGAAATCACTCTGTAAAATTTTTTGAACATCGGTCCATAATTGACACTAGGTCCCATATAAACCCTACTCCCGGAAAACAGTTTAGTACGCTTAAAACCGTAATAAACGACGCTATCATACTAAAATTTGGTACGTCACAGTTTTATAGGCGCTGAAATCACACTGTTAAATTTTTTGAAGATCGGTCCATAACTTACACTAGGCCCCATATAAACCCTACTCTCGGAAAACAGTTTATTGCGCCTAAAACCAAATAAAGCTAGCTTTGGGAAAATAATAAAATTCGCCTTAAACCATCACAGATATAGATATTGCGGTACAATGTCTTACTTAAATTTATATGGCCAGAAAAAATATCATGCAAATTTGTGAAATTTTCTGTTAACGCTAAAACTAATTACACTGCTGTATTGAAATTTATTCTAATTTATTTTTTGTAATACTAGAAAACAGTCTTCAGAATTTTGGGATGATTGGGCCAAAACTTACCATAGGTCCAATGCAAATTACTCTCCTAAAAATTATTTTAGTTCGGCTAAAACTTTTACGAATCATGATATTTTACTTAAGCATGTTCAAAGTCCTAACAAGAAACGCATAAAATTTTCTTATTGTCGGTCAATAATTTAATTCATGTCTAAACCGCAACTAATTTTAATGCTGACGCTCGTTTTTGTAAATCTTAGTTAATAATATACATATATGTATTTATCATATAGAGCTCACTCCTGTCGGTGGAAGGTATCAAAGATTCGGCACAGCCGAATATAGCACTGTTACTTGTTTCTTTTAATGTCTTCTTCGGTATGTATGGGTAGCTCTTCATTGGTTCTTCGTATTCGTATTGGTATCGGTATCGCCGCTATTTCTTTTTGAATATCAGCATCGGTATCGTATCGGCAAAAAGGCGTATCGTTACATCCCTAGTTATAACCCTTTTTAACTAAGAAAGTCGAATTATAATTTAAAAAAAATATTTATTTGTTAATGTTTGCACCAACGTAAATTACATTTTTGATAATCTCCGCTCCTTTCTACATACTTTTAATATATTTTTTCAATATCCTTAAAGAGCTTGTCAACTAAATTAAATTATGTTCATAACCCAGCTTATCACCTCCACTTAAAGGATGTCGAATTTATCTTTTGAATTTACTTTTTTTTTTTTTTAATATTTGACTTCACTTAATGGCAGGTGATATTTCGTGGTAAAAAATGTGAGAGATGTAAAAATATTATTTTGAGGACACGTGCAGACATGCTTTCATAAATCCATTTATTTACAGCAAGGGAATTGATATGTATGTAAAGTAAATGTGCCATATTGCAAAGAATATGTTAAGTTAACTAAAAAATAACTTTTAAAATAGCACATAAATAAATTAAGATAAAAAAAATAATTCGAATTGTGAAATAAATGCAATTTTGTACGTATCTGTTTCATTCCCAACACAGAAAAATAAAAATTAATTTCAATTAAAAATTTTATGATATTAATTAAAACAAAAATTAATTTAGGGGCTTATATTATAAGTCCCTTCAACTTGAGTTGAAAATTCTTTCATATAAAATTTTTTGAATTCTCAATAATTTGTACGAAAATAATTTTTAAGTGAGGTGAAGTGTTTTACAAAATATGCCCCTTAATTTGCACAGTACGCAAATTAATAGTATCTGTTAATAGTATAATTAAAAAATGGTGTTGAAACAGGTAAACGTTTAATTCACTTGCTTAAATTTTTTATTAAAGCTGATTTCATATTTGATTAATAGTTTAATTGACAACGAATTGGCGAGAATCGTGCATAGGAGCAAACTATCTAATTAAAAATCAGAAAAGTACTAAATAATCAATGCAGTTATAGAATTTCATTCTCTTTTTTACTAATATCTCATTTCAAATAATAATAGTAATCGTTGCCTTATATGCCAGGTTGGCACATTTTGACAGGTTTAAACGAATTTGTGTTTTATAAGAAATAAATAAAAAATAAAAGTAAAAGTTTAACTAAAAATTTGGATATCCTAAACAAAACACATGAAAGTTGGAATTCAAATAGCAGCAAGAAGTATAACTTATATTTAACCCTAGAAATTCATACTTCGTCGAATTGATGACGCGTGTTTCCTTTTGAATATCTTCTTCTGTGTTTGTGTTCTTTTTAAGCTGATTTTTTATATAGCGGTTGCACTGTTGGGATCTCAAGGGTAAAATTGTACCAAATTGTACCAAAATTTCGCTTTAAAAAAAAAACATAGTAATTCATAACACTTTTTTGTTCAGTAAAATAAAATAAGTAAAAAATATTAGTCAGTCAAGCCCGACCAGTTGGTACCCTACATCACAGTATATAAAGAAACATTTTCAAGAGTGTACCCTATTTTGGACCCATGCACCCGCCAGAACAAAAATTTTTTATAAGGTTAGAATTCTTGTAAAACTCCTTTATTTCGAATATTATTTAGATATCTTCGTCTATATGGGACTATGGCTAATTTTGGACCTACCAGCACAAAATTTTTTCGTGGACTTCAAGATGTATTCTTAATAAAAATTATGAACAACTTAAGTAAGGAAAAAACATGTTAATCAATTAAAAATAGACGATTACTCACAACAACAAATTTCGATCCACCAACTAAAAAACATTTGTTCGTAAGTTCAATCAAGAATGAAAAATAATCATTAAATTTTAATTCATTTCATGTTGTAAAATTCCTTTTTTCATAAAAATAATTTAATGAAAATTAAATTTGAAGAACTTAAGCCTGATCAAAATATAAAAACTTGGATTAAAAATATTTTTGTTTAAGATAAATTACTAATACCGAACTTTACATTTATTAATAAACGGAATAATTTTCTTACTGATTGAATTTATTATGGTATTTAAATGTTCCATTATATCCTTATATCCTTAATACCAGTTTTGAGGATTTTTTTTTTTTTTGTTACCAATGAATTCCATTTAAGGTTACCTTAACCAAAATTATCTTTAAATATTTTTTAAGTCCAGTTCATTTATAGAAATATATCACAGCAGAATGTTGACACACATTTTAAACATGAATAATTTGTATGTGTTAACTTCCACCCTGCACAGTGAGGTGGAATAAATAATTTTTTTTTTTTTTGCATTAGGTTAGCAGAATATTTTTATGGATAGATTATATGTAGGCAAAAATCGAAAATATTTTCCAAAATAAAAATAATTTTGTCCCATTGTGTTTTTGAAAACACTTAAAGCAGCATGCCCGCAAAAATTAAAAACACAATCCTAATCCATTTTTAACAAGTTTAGTAAATTACGTTTCCTTTTATAGAATTAACAACTCAACATTTAATAACATGATTCGATACACAAAATTGTGGGTGGCTTACTTGTGTTGTTATTCAAATAGCTGACTAACATTTAGTAACACTTTGGGACTTACATAACCTTACACAATTTCTGTTTTGCTACACCTTTTTTAAGCTCACAAAAAATCTACCCAAATAACTCTAAAGCAGCGAAAGGCAAATTCAGGTTGCCGCACCTTTTATTTTTGTATGTGTGTACAAACATTGTGGAGAAGCTAACCACAGTATATGTAGAACACATACAACGCAAACAATCGCAAAAGGTAATCGTAAAGGTTGCCTATCACTGCTCTTAAAAAATAGATCATAGAAAATGTGCAAAAATTTTGATAATGTTTTCTATATTCATTTTCTGTATTTCATTTTCCTTTTTTATAAAGGAAGAGGAAATCAATTAAGCAATTAAAAGATTATGGTCATTGGCATAGAAAATTGAGGTTAAGTTTCATTAGAAATTGATTGGCAGACTTTTGCAAGGCAAGCAAAAGTTATAGTGACAATACTGCTGGAGTAGTTCAGTGGGGCATGGTAGGGAAAAGATATTAAATAAAAAAAAATATAATAAAGATATTTAAGTCCAATCAATAATAAATAAAGAATTAAATAACAGACTATTTTGCTAATACTTAAGGTAACGAAGTAACAAAATTTTAAGGCTGACAGACAATAAAGCAATAATCCAAAATCATGTAATTCTGTAATGAATGACACAATTATCTTTATACCAAGAGCATGAAAAAGAGATTTTCTACATTCCTCTTGATCCAAAGGTAATCAGTATCGAAAATAATGCAAGCCTGTTGGCCAATTTAACCTTATTGTTTGTATCAGGTTAATTTAAATACAGCGTCGTGCATAAGTAAAGTTAACGACACTGCCTGGCCATAAAACTTGCTGAATACACTAAACTCGCAATACGTCAATATTTAGTTCAACTCACTGGCGTATCGAATAACATCTTGCGAAATATTTGAATCAGCACTTTTCAGACACGCGCAGACGTAAACCGACACCATATCAGGTTACCACATGCGTATTAAATTAGTCAGCAGTTTCCACGGTTTGGGGCGCAAAACAACAGCGAGCGCAGCGACAGAGCAGAGGCTATAAAATGGAAAGATATCAGCTGGTCAGGCAGTTTTAAGCACAGAGCCGTCGCGTTTGGATAATTAAATTGTCAACATTGATATCTTGTAAAAGAAATTAAATTTTTGTTTGTTAAATAAATTAAATTTTTGAATTAAGAAAAAAGTGTTTGTCAAATTAATTAAATTTTTGAATTAAGAAAAAGAGTGTTTTAATTAGCAGACCGCCGTTTAGGTCTGCATAATATATTTTTTTAAAGTGAATAAAATAAATTTGTTAACTGTAACGTTATAATTTAGTAAGTACATTTTTTGTTTACGTTTTTTTTTTTTTTTTTGTTTCTTCAGAATTAAGTTTGAAAAACTTATGATGGAAAGTCTCAGGATAGAACATAGATCTAAAGTTGTTTAATTATATTTTGAAAGTCAGCATTCTATAATTTAGACCATAGATGTCCAAAATGTAAACTGTGGTTGTCCAGCTTGTTATTATTATTAGTGAATAAAGAGACAAATATTCTTAAAAAAATATAATAAATGTGTAAGCAAACAACCACGCGGAGTCTTTTAATTTTTTACAAAAAGACATTATTTAACCTTTAGATTGTTCCTTTTAATCAGATTTGATTTGTAGAGTTTTGAAAACCCACAATATATAAGTTTATTAAATAATCGTGACAGAAAAAAATTTATATTTACTTGCACCACTATAAATGATGAAACCAAAAAAGTTCCGCAGTTAAATAAGAATGTTAACAAAACTAATTATAAAGCTAATTAAAGGGGACGATTTGCACTTTGGGCTTTTGTACTGCTAGAAGCAAATTATCCTTGGGCTTAGTGCGGTTTAATAAAAAAATTATAATATTCATAATCATATTGTCGACGACATAAACAACAACGAGATTTTAGGGTCGACTTTTTTATATATTATAGCAAAACTAAGCCGATAATAAAAAAAATTATTTATAATCTGTGTAAACATTAACCTAAAAGGAGGCCAAAGCTTCTTTAGAGGGAGCATGAAGTGCCTGTATTTATTCAAACGAAAAGCTCTACAAACAAAAGTATGGAAATAGAAAAAATATATATGAAAATAAATAATAAATCCCACTTCTATGAACAAATATTTACGTGCAAAACTCTTCAACATTTACAACTGGCTGGTTGTACAATAACAACAAAAATACAACAAACTACTGGTGCTAACAAAATGACGGCGCTTAAGGCAACAACAACATAAAAGCAAATTAGGAAAGAAAATTTGTGAAGAATAAAAAAATGGTTTTAGTCCTGTTATTTTTTAATATAACCACAACATAAAAAGAAACAAACCAACAACAAAAACATCAACAACCTAAGTAAAACTTTAACTATAACAAGCATCAAATCCAGCAGAATCAAGAACAAAAAACAGAAGTCTCTTGTCAAAGTTGTTTCTTTTGTTAGTGCTATTTTTGCTGTTTTAAATATTACCGAAACTAAATAAACAGCCACCATGTGCATCTTGGGAATTTAGATCATTAAAATATCTTATTTTCCCTAACTTTTTGCTGTTTCAGCCATTTTGTTTTTGGGTTCCTTTTTGTTTATAAATAAGACATAAAAAATAGGTAATGAGTACAGTAATTTTTTAGGTGGAAAATAAATGTGAAAACTAAACAATCCATCAGCTTAACAATTAACTCCCTAAGTTTAAAAAAATTAAATTAAACAAGTTTATAAAGGGTTTAAAAAACTAATAATTTCATAGAACATCCTTTCATAAATCTTTTATAAACCTATTTTATTTTTTATAACTAACTAGGCCGTACAAACTTAATCTGCCTTTACTTAAAAGACATATTTTACGATATGGTCACCTCCAAAAAAAATATTTTTAGCATAAAATGTTTAAACAATTTATGGTTAATTCAAAATAAATTATTTTCACCGGCAAACTTAGGGCCTTATCATGTATAACGCAACGCAGCGCCAAAGAATTACATTGACAGCAAAAACAATGTCATAAATATTTTGTAATATTGTTGTTGCTTCCTGCAATAATTGACGCTAGGATACCTATTCGGAAAAAATTGCTTCGAATTTCTGGTGCATATCACGTGTTCAATCGTACGATCTCGGTGATTTTGTGTTAAGCCCACTTGCCTACAAGACCAGGTGCCCCGGGTTCTATCCCTTGAAAAAGACAAAAACGTGGCTCCAACACTCCTCAGACAGTCCATCAAAGAAGGCCTCTGACCCCCATCCCCTGAAAAAGAGGATAACATCATGGCAAAAGGTCAGGAAGCCGCCACCCCCTCGGATAAAGGTAGGAACAAAGATAAACAAAGTTATCCTTCACTATACCAAAAATAAAAACTGAAAAAACACAAGGCGTTATTTTTAATGGCTAGTTTACACTATCACACAAGTCGTACGTATTTTGAGTAAAATACAACGCTGTCGTGATAAGTTGTTATTGTTTTCTTTTTAAATGTTCAAACAATAATTAAGTCATTTTCGTTAAAATACGTAAGACTTGTGTGATAGTGTAAACCAGCCATAAGCAATGAAAGATGGCAGCCCCATTATCCTAGAGCATGTTACGGAGGACCAATCATCTACTAAGCATAGACAACAACCAACTAAAAACTAGGATAAAGGTAGGAATAAAGATAAACAAAGTTATTCTTCACTATACCAATAATAAAAAATAAAAAAACATAAGGCGTTATTTCTAAGCAATGAAAGATGTCAGCCCCATTATCCTAGAACCTGTTATGGAGGACCAATCATCTACTTAGCATGGACAATAACCAATAAAAAGGTACTGATACAAGAGGGAACGAGCAAGGCGCTGTGGAATTTACGAACTACATGGACCAAGATGAACAGGGGCGTTGTTTCTTAAGCAGGAACGACAAATGGCGGCCCGATTATCATGGGATATATTACAACAGACCAATCACTCGTCTATTTAGAAGGAACAACAACCGATTAACGCAACTGGCAAAGGGCGAGGATGACAATAGACTGGGTAACACTAAATTTAACGCGAATGGCACAATGGAATACACGAGCTATACAGAGGGATATCGATAATGGACCATGCCGTTCTCTATAATAAAAAATATAAAATTAATAAAAAAATACGTAGAATTTGTATGAAAACCCGAAAGAAAAATATGTTTTTAGCTTAATATCTCAATTAGTAGGTCGCAAGTGGTAAAGTTTTATATACCATTGGATGCTGCTTCAAACCCCCTTTTCGATGATAACAAATTCTATTTATGTCGTCTTGGAGCAAAGTACAAATAAATTCGAAAAACTGAAAAGGAGACCTTTTTTTTTCAAATAGTCCAGCTCACGGATGGTCAACGCTAGAACCAAAATATTTTGGGAATCATCATAAAACATATTAAGCTTTATTTTCAGAGCGGTAACTAAAACACTTTTTTCGGCACCATACAACTTAAGTCTGTCTAACATACATATATCTAATATTCTCATAATTCGTTCATTGGTTCTAATAACAGTAGGCCTAACAAGGATAACTTATCAATCATTATATTCATTTTTAAACAAAGAGTCAGCCGTTAAATTAATGGTGACCATTCTTGAAAACGCGAGGACGAAATGAAAATTTATATGAAAAGAAAAACAAATTTACAAAAAATTTACAAAAATGGTTTTCGTTTATCATACAAAATTTACAGTTTTCAAAAGAGACAGAAACGAGTTAAATCTCTCACGTAAATTTAATTTAAGAAGTGTATAGATAACAAAAACCATTTTCATAAATTTTGTTTTTATTTTCATGTAAATGTTTACTCCTTCGACGTGTTTTCATGAATAGCCACCAATGTGTTTTATAACTCACTAAATTATATATGTAAGTTTAAGACCTCACCTCCTACAAATCACTGTGTAAGCTGTCAATATGTCATGGATGTAATTTGTTTGATTATTTTTGTATCTTGATTTATTTAACTTTTTTTTAACTTTAATATTCTGTCCATATTTAATTTCCATGGTTACTGTTGCCGTTACAACTACATACACGTATTCACTTAAAGAAAATCATTTTTTCATTCATTGCCATACAGAGTAACATTAGTGGAGCCTTCAGGCCGCTAGGCAGAGATTTAACACGAGACTTACTAACGAGCATAATCATTTTTATTAAAGTCAGAAAACAACCGAGACATGAATGATGTTAGAAAAAATGCAAAGGAGACAAGTGACGATGGTTATGTGGCTTTAGTGCGTAACCATTTATTTGTACAAGTGGGAACTTTTCTTTCTAAAGGATGTTGTAGGCACTACATGGATTTTGTGTACACAATCAATTTAATTGGGAGAAATTGAGTACGTACGTCTGAATGTTGTTTCATCGCATATTTTTTTAAGAATATTTCCAAGAAAGCGTTAAATTAAATTGTCCTTAAGGTTTTAACTTTTTTCTAAACAAAAAATCGGAATGGTGCATATGTAACGAATAATTGATAGCCTACAATTGATAGTCTACAAATAAAAACTTTTCTTGGAGTTGACTTTATCGAATAATCTTTACAAAATTTGATATCACAATTTCCTGTCATATAAAACTAATCTCTTCCAAATTTTATTACCTTATTTTACTGTTTATGTTTAACCCAGAAAGGTACTCTCCATTTTAGTACATTAAGTTAACTCTTCGTCGAACCAACGAACTTTTTAAAACAAAATTCTAGCGGTACGATTTTTAAAGTAAAAGATTAACAAAAATTTAAAGCATTTTATTAAAAAATAGAGTAAAATAAAGCAAACAACATAAAAGATCTTCTTCTCTCTCAAAATTTGATAGGAATTTTCACTCTTTTTTGTGTTCTAAAATTTATTATTTTTTAAAGCTTTTGTCATCAGGTAAAATTGTTGAAAAAACGAGCGCAACTTACATACACATAAAAAAGTTATATTATAAAGTAGAAATAAGCTTCGTCGATTCGACGAAGAGTAACCATCCAGGGTTAAATGGTCGTATTATAGGGAGTGTGTTTTAAATATGAGCATGATTTGGCAGTGAGTCCTTTTGTCCAATGTTACTAAATTGAGCCAATTACAATTTTCTTTTTTCTTTGCGTTATAAAGTTATTTTTGGGATGAAGTTTAACCTATTGACGCCCGACCCACGAATGCGTTATACGATTTTGATGATCATAGATGTATAATTTTTTTTTACCTGTGGCATCTGTGTATTTTTCTACCACTACGGAATTAATGAGTTTTATATATTCTTTTATTTTACATTAACACAACCTGGAAAAAGTATCAGTTGACGCATTTTTTGTGTGCTGCTAGTGAAAAAAATTCGCGTGGAAAGTATAGCTGGCTTGATGCCAGTAATAAATTTGCAAAAGTTACTCCACTGAATAATGTTTTAACCCTCTGCGACTTACGTGACTTTATAATAACAATTCCACTGACGTGGTAGTACGCTAGACACCATTTTGATGGCTTATATTTTACAAGTTCTGGGTTTTAAACCTTCTGAAACTATTTTTTATTTTAGATTAATGTAATAGCTTGTTATTTGCTGTTATTTATTTTTGAGAACAAAATTATAATTAATATTAAACGATATTAAATGGCATGGCACAAAATGTCTAGGAACTTACTTCTATACAAAAACCAAAAATAAATAAAAATTTCTTATTTGTTTTTTACAAAGTTGTACACTAGGTTAAGTTCGCATCTATGCTAACCAGTATAGAAAAATAAGAATATATAAATAGTCAAATAAACAGATACAACTGATTTTATCTAGTGCATAGAAGCAGACATTCTAACATGGATATGTCAAATTGTTTGATCCAAAGCTCAGAATTTGCTCTTTACGGCTTTTAAAATTTCCAGGTGATGTTCCCTTAGAACAATGAACAATTTGTTTTGTATTAGAGCACCCCATCAAAATAAAAATAATAAGAGATTTAAAATATTGAAACAATTTTATTGACGTGTTGTCTAGGAGATACTACAAAAATATAACAAAAATATTGATGTGGTTGTTTCTCAGACACCTGCCTTAATATTGACGTGGTTGTCTTAAAGACACTTCTCTGCCCAGCGCGACGCGGTTGCTCTATTTGATCGCGTTTGTCACACCAACGTACACGTGAAAATGTATTTAGAAGGTACTGAATGCGTGGGAGCCGATGTTGGAAAAAGAACGGAGTTTTTGTGATGTTGACTTTTGAAATTTCTTTGATTAATAAAATTTATACTATTACTATTTTTTTGACTTGACTGTAATAGTTATTCATTTTCAGAATTAAATCCAAATGCTACATTTTATTATTTTTTTTAAATTATAATAGGCATTGATTTTTAATTGTCTTATGAAATATAAAAATGTTTCCTCATTACAAAAATAATTCCCGTGAAAAACTAAACAGTTAAACTAGAAATAAACGTAAAAATATTTTAAATATTGGAAACGGAAATACCTCTTATTGGATTTTTGTCTCAGACGGTAAACAGGATTTAAAATCCGTGGTAAGCAATGTTTTTTTTATTTTTACAAATTTATAAATTCAATTGTTTACTCGTTATTTAGAACATAGTGATTTTTTCTGGAAATCCAAGATATTTTCGTGGAAAAATCAATTCCACTGGACATTGGCATCAAGCTGGCATCATTATTTATAAACAACATCGTTAATATTCCACACTTGTGTGGACATCGTTATAGAATTGTATGCTAAATTAATCAATCGGTTACAGAAAACAACACCAACCTTCACTTAATAATCGTATTATTCTTTTGGTCTTAAAAGAAAACAATAAACATCACTCAAATTCCTTTTGGGAGGACTAGATGGTCTAGTCAAAGTCAAATCTCCCAAAATGTTAAGACCCAAATTCGTAAATTAGACATGAATACTAACTAACTTTAAATTTTATTAATATTTTTTTTTTTTTTTTGTTGCTTGTACATTTTCATAAATTTTATTTGTAACTTTCTTTTAAAATTTAAATTCGTGAATTCGTGTTATTTTTCCAAAAAATTTTTTTTATTCCATTTCGTACAAATTTACACCAAAAACACATTTTCTTTAGTCTAATAAACATATAATCTGCAAAGTTACCAAAATACACAAACACACCCTCTTTCTCTCTTAACGGTTATATTTGGCTAAGCATAATCTATATACGCAAGTCTTCCGGCGCCTGATGACATGGCTAAGATATATTTATTTTCTTAGCCATGCAATAATTACACTCTTTTAATTTGCAATGTAAATATACACACACACACTTTTATCGCAACATAATAATTACATTTGGAATGTATTTTTATTTTGTTTTAAATACTCCTAACTCGCGTTGATTTTGTTTTTGGTTTCAAAGGTAACAAAGGTAACTATACGTATGAAAATCTTAATTTAATTTAAATCATCGTTAATAATATTACCTGTGTTGTTTTAAAGCCAATAATTATTATTTGGAGATAGTTATTGAAATTTTATTGTTTTATTTACTTTTTTATGGAAATTAATTCGAATAAATAATGATCATTAGTATACTACATATTCTAATATCAATTTTAGAGAGCGACCATTTTCAATTAATTACTGAGTTCTATGTTGAATATTACATTAATTTATTTCGTAAATTAAACTTAAATATTCCCCGAATCAAAATAAAACTTATCTAAGTATTAAACTTAATAAATAAAAATTACATTTATAACGTTTTTATATAAAACATGAATTAATTTTGGTTGTTCATTATTGTGAAAGATGAAGTGGGGCGTGAGGGATAGGTAAATTTTTTTTTGATTTTTTTTTTATTCATCTTCAGGCTGCAAAGCTTTCCTAATTTTTCCGGTATAGTTTTTCGCGTATGTTTTCTTTATATGCTACCTAAAGTTAAGTTCTCCTGTAGCGGTACAGATAGTTAGTTAGTTAACCTTTCATTGGGAACCTGAACACCCCCCATCCGACGAGCACAGCCGCATTTAATAGGTAGCCCCGTTTCCAAATTAGTACACCTAAACGCAAAGAATCGTTACATTTTTCTTTCATTGGTGTCTGTTAGACCAACACGTCAGTCGCAGAGGGTTAAACAAAAAATGTATGCAATTTGGCGCATTTGATCAGGACCTTTCGATAGATGAACAGATATTTGGTAATTTTTATTAGAGGCAAACCGCTACGATATGGCTACAAATATTGGCCAAATTTTTAGAACGTTGAGCCAATGCCGTCAATGGTAACCTGTATTGCACCATTTTAACGGAGTATGTGCTTCCTGAAATTCAACTGCATGATCTCGGTGAGCTCTGGTTTCAACAAGACGGTGCTACGAGCCATACAGCGCGTGAAGCAATGAGCTAGTTGAGAAATAATTTTGGGGAGCACTTAATTTTACGTTTTGCTACGGTTAATTGGCCACCTCGATCGTGTGATATTCTTTGGGGATATGTAAATTCTGAGATCTTCACGAATAAGCCAGCTACAACTGACGCTTTGGAGGCCAACATTACTCGTATTATTCGAAAGATACCTGTCGCAATGCTCGAACGAGTCGCTCGAAATTGGACCTTCCGAATGGACCACCTCAGACGTAGTTATGGCTACTATACATGATATCATTTTAAAGCAGTAAATACTATAAACTGTTTTTTTTTAATATCACGCTGAATAACCCGATACAAATCAATGGCTCATAAATGGCAGTTAACTTACTCAAACTCAATTAATTTCATGGTTGTTTCTTGGTTCGCTTCAGATCTGAGCCAGGGAACGGGAAAATTGCTGTCAACCAATAAAGTATCCAAGAAGTTATTAAAAATTATTAAATTGTCAATGTACCATTTTTTAAAAATCGGTAAAATGGCGTTAAATCGTCCAATCTGGCAGCCGTGCCTATGACTTTCTATTGCATCGGGAAGAAATGATTTATGGAAACGAGGGCTATATGTGTTATGGTTTATAACGGAGCTATACCAACGATATACAATGCGACTAGAATTTTTGGAGGTACTATTCGAAAGAGAGTTAAAACCATTTTCTGGATACAAACTGGCATTTATTGGATTTATTTGTGGTTATACCTATACCACCTATGTGAAATGTTGTTCCGATACAAACATATAAAAGTCTTTTCTAGGATACCACTTGCACAGGTGCAAGACTATACCTCGAATATATTTTCGGCAATTCTGAATAGACTTTGCAAATACTTAAGCCATTAACAGCGGTTTTCATTAACAGACGTTATAAATCCTTAAGGCCCAAACAAGCTGAATAAGTAGTCTGTGAATTCTAATATAATAACTAGCACCACTGTGAAAACGTATAAAATACTTTTGCATCTAAAATTATATAGGAAAATCATGAATAGATATTCATAAATAACATCATAAAAAATCCAAAGAAATGCAAATTTTTAATAAGCTATTTATTTCAGTAGCCATAATTGCAAATCTACATAATTCGTGGCAAAGTTAAAAGGTGTATAAAAATCTTATTCATAAAACAATCAACCTTCAACCAGAGTTCTCTTAAGAAAATATTTACAAAAGGAATCTTTATTAAAATCGTTTAACATTTTTTTATATTATGCTGAATTTTTAAATACATTCTTTGATAATTTAACAAGAACGCAATTTAAATTGTTCTTCTTTTATAAATTTGTTTTCATCTTTTTTTATAATTTTAATTGACTCCATAAGCCTAAATAAATAATTGTTAAGAAAATTTAAACGAGGGGTAAATATTTGCTCTTATTTTTTATGTAAAAAAACATTTAATTAAGTTGTAAAAGTCATTTATAAATTTGAACTTTTAGTTAAATATAAAATGAAAAATTAATTATTGAAGACTATGAAGTGTAAATGAAGAGTAATGAAAGCAGATTTACAGACATTTAAATGTAGAGGAAGTGCGGGTAATGTGGTTTACCTATTTGTTTTTACATTGACAGATTTTTAATTTTTGTCTGATTAAAATATGATTAACCTATTAACATGCTTCATATGTTAGGTTCCCACGAAGCCATATGCAAAAAATATTAAACCCACACTTTCAGAGGAATATAAGAAAATATTGCAAATCTCAGTAGATAAGACTTTAAAAAATGTACGGGTAATGTGGTACACCAAGTGATGGTAATGTGGTATAGTGAAGTACTTTACCAAATCATAGTATTTTCTTTAAAATTAGGCGTGTTATATATACATTTTTACTTTATTGCAAAAAAAAAACAAGAAAATAACAACAATTCATGTAAACAAACAACAATTTCATTAATATTTTATTTGACAGGTAATGTGGTATAATATAACAAATTAGCTGATTTAAGGTATACCACATTAGGCGCACTTGAGGTTAATGCAGATATTTATTAATTTTAATTTATTTACTACAGCTATTCAGTAATTGCATATATTGTTCACTAATTTGGTACTTCCCAATTACTTAAGTTATACACTTAAAAACTTTTAAATCCACCTTTACAAAAAACCCTTACTTGTTAACAACACCCAAAAAAAAGTCGACTTCGCAGCCAATCGAATTTTCCGACACTCACACTAAGAATGGCTTTCAAAAATAAAACAGATCAAAGCTTTCTTAATTTTTTGAGAGCGGCAAAGCATTTAGATTGGTTTCATTACGCTTGATTTCTTAGTTTAAGAAAAAAGGCACTGTACCACACTACCAGCCTATACCACATTACCCGCCCTTACTCTAATGATATTTCCAAAAAATTATATAAAAAAAAAAAAAAAATAGGAATAAGGAAAAAGGTCCCAGGACCTATAAATAGGCAGCGAGCGCATCTATTTTCAAACAATCTACTCTTTCGTTGTCTGCGTGAAGCCTTCATCTCAGGGGTATTTCACAAAGTCTACATTTAGTTGGTACAGTCTCCCAACCTTATATATGGTTTCAAAATACAAGAGCTCGACTGGATCAGGAGGGGGGGTCAATATCTCCCTTGAATCCACGCTTGCACGCAGGGCACTAATGCCCAGGTAAGTAACATACCTTCAATTTGTGTTTTCTAGGACACTTCGAGATGTAACAAAGTCCAAGACAACCTCCGACTACATCGCAAAGGAGGACGGAACTTTAAGAGCAGCCTGGCAATTTGACATTACAAATAACCTAATATCTCTTGAGTTTCTCCTCAAATAATCCCAAATACATATGAGTATGGCGTAAATTTCTGCCTGGAAAATTAATGGTTATTTACTAGGGAGATCGAACGATTGTTATTCGACCGATTTTAACCGGTTATTTCAGCTTTGCTCAAGTCGGTTATTTTAAAATGTCCATTTTTAGAATATCGAATAAACCGGCTATTTTGGTATAATAAACCGGTTATTTTAATAATGTGTAATTTATATACATTTTTCTTACTCTTGTTTTAGGAAAATTTAAACTTTTTATGAACAATATCAATACAAAATGTAACTAAAGTAAAAAAAACATTTGAACACTGTAAATAAATACCACTTATGAATGAGTGTGTTCTTGTAAAAAACCCAAAAACTTTTCAAAATACTACAAAAACGTGTCAGTTAAAAAGTAAATAGTATTTAATTTGTGCGACCGTTTTCTAAATATTAAATATATATATATAAATATAAATATATTTCGAACGGGATTAAACAGACAATGTTAGGCTTTTGAAGTGTCCTAAAGTGATAAGTGGCGAAGGGGTTTCCACGTCACGATTTATTAATCACCTTTAAGTGTTCCATATGGTTTACATTAATGTGCCCCAAATAAAACTTAACCCCGTTCGAAGTAGGTCTAAAGAGTTGACAAATAATAATTTACTAAAATACGCTGCCAAAAATGAATCATTAGGTGAAGTATAAACCCGTTGTGTTACCGAGGGCGGAATGCCCCTTAAGGTACTAAAACTCTTAAATAGTTCCAATATTTCTTTATGCTTAAAACTACAACATTCCGGCGGAATCAACGATATGGAAATAATTCATCAGTTTTATTTATTAAAACACCAAGAACTAAAAAACTAAATTTTGTAATCAAACAAAGTCATGTAAGGTTTCAAATTGTGGTCGCCGAATTGTCAAATATTTTATACAAAAAGCATTTTTATCTTACTAATCGTTTATATAATGCTGAAACAAAATTGTTTGATATATAAAATCCAAGCAAAGCCTCTTAGTTTGCAACTGTTCAAAAATATGGTTAAAGTCTACTGATTCAGATAGAGATGGCTTAATCACCAACAAATTAAAACTCATTTAAAATAAATTTAGGAGAATACCTCAAATAATAAATTTATTAAATTGCTATATTATTTTATTTGCTCTTGCAAAACGTTTGGCTAGATCAAACATTATTTAATAATTTTTAAATTATATTATACAATTATCGTCTTACAAAAACAGATTAGTAAAAAAATAGAAATTGTTAAAAATGCGGTTAAAGTTTGATCATTTTACTGGACTCGTTTTTTTTGGTTTTTATCGTCAAATATTTGTTAGGTCTGACCATACCTTAAGTCATATCTTTGTATTTTGTAGGTGTTTTTAAGTATTCGAATTAAAACCGGTTAACCGGTTAGTTTAAAAATGTTTAACCGAAAACCGGTTATTTAATATTAGCAACTATTCGTAATATTCGAAAACCGGTTATTGAAAAACGTCGAATAATCGATCTCCATATTATTTACCCATATGTTATACAAATTTTGTCCCCGCTAAGACAAATTTCTTGCCAGTTGTCCTCATTAAGTGTAAAGACGTTTACATTTTTTAATAATACCAGCTTAGTATATAATCACTCACTGAAATGGAAGAATAATTTTCAATACTTCTGAAAATCCGCATAGGACCTAAACAAATCAGCTGTTTTGAACTCGGCAATGTGTAGGTATCCTGAAAGCACTCCCGAAGGCCTCCTCCTTCACATATCTATATATATCGC
Organism: Pollenia amentaria; assembly: GCA_943735925.1. Taxonomy (NCBI): domain Eukaryota; kingdom Metazoa; phylum Arthropoda; class Insecta; order Diptera; family Polleniidae; genus Pollenia; species Pollenia amentaria. Next base: position 44,115,464 of record OX031009.1, read on the forward strand.
AAAAAATTGCAGCAGGAAAGCTCCTGAAGCTTAAGTATGCCAGGTTTTTATAGCACCTACGATCTAAACGCAGATTAGGCAATAAATCTCACCGAATAAGGCCTCAGCTTTGACCTGCTCCACTTTTATTAACCACGCTAAGACGGAATGGGTAAAAATTGGCCTCATACTTGTAGAAAAGGGTCTTTGGCAGGCATAAATTTCACTTGTTTCTCTTTTGGTAATATAAGATAAATGTGTTCCAAGAAAGAGTTTTACCCAAAACGCTCCTCAAATATTTTACCTGAGCTGTTCAAAATTGACTGTTTCTCAAGGCTTCCCTTCTGCTCAATGTTGTTTGCTTTATTTGAATAGCCTCTTCTCTCTTTACCAATTAAGTGAGAAATAAAGGGCCTGCTGCTTCCACTGTAGAATTTTTGTAAATTCAATTACCCAAACGATTGATATGGAAAAAAAACTTTTTCTGTTGGTGATTTGCTTTTTCTAGAGTTCTTCCAGAGTTCAAATTGTGCAACACAGATGAATGCCAAATTTCTTCCAAAACACGTCGGTGTTTAAAGCTGTCGAATTTATAAATCCAATAAAGAAGTTCTGACCAAAATATTGAAATCCTAATATGTACCACTTTAATACTCCTTTTTACTGGTTAAAGGATACATATAAGTTTGTCATTTTATCCGTAATTTCTACAGTAGCAGTCTGAAACCTTTTTTAGTATATATATATATATATATATATACCTTTATACCTTTATACCTTTATAGTACTGATTTTATACCGGTCACCGCAGACGGAAAGGGAATATATAAATTTGACATTCCCTTTGAAGTTTCTACAGTAGTAGCATACAACCTCATTATATATACCCGGCAAAAACTTGCATTGCAAAATAATGAGTTAAAAAGCTAAGATAACTACTCTTTACTACTTATACATTAACTCATTATTTTAACACGGTTATGTCATCGGAGGCAAGTACTTACCACCCTCGCTTACGAATAGCGAGTTAAATAAGTCACTACCACGTTCGGTTAGAAATATGTATGTACTTCATATTGATATAAACAAAACTGAATTTGTCGAAAAATTTAATATACTTTCTAATGACTACCCTGCATTAAGGACATAAACATACCTAAAAATATTATAAGGAAAGGTACAATTTAAATACTATCGTTTATGATGATCATATAAATATTATAATTTATATCACCTAGAGGATATCGTTATAATAACTTTTGGTTGATTGCGTAGTGTAGTTTTTATTAAAATTTTTAATTTTAAAATATCAAAATCAATTAAGTATTTAAATTTTTGATTTTCAAATCAATTACAAATTTTTCTTAATTTATAACAAATAAAAAAACAACATTGTAAGAAAAAAACATTGTATTTAAAATCAATTTGTATTAGATTAGATTTATGAATTAATTATAAATTTTCTTAATCAACTTATAAGCAAGTGATGTATCAGATTATATGTCAGCAATTACTCAACTACTTCTATGTAATGCAGATAGTATGAAGTAGTCATGGAAAAGTAAGTTGTTCAGTAATTGCAAGTTTTTGCTGGGTATATGTGCTGGATTTCTAAAAGAAGGGAAGGCCATTTGCCGATGTCCGTCTGTGCATCTGTAGGTTTAAATTAAGTTTACGAAGCCCTTACATAAATTCTATGAATCGTATGTCAAACGGTAATCTTTTCGATAAGCCACGACTATATAATTGGGTAAAAACTTAGTAAAAGAGGAAACGCAATTTCATGCAAGTGAACTTTATTAGTACTCCAAATTAATAAAATTCGCGCAAACGACAAGAATTCTAGTGATGATAATTTGGTAATTCTGAAAACATGCTAATTTGACTCGAGTTCAATCCCGTGTTCTGTCAAGAAAAAAATTATCGAAAAATAAAAATTTCATTAATTTTATGTTGTAAATTCGTTTCTTCACTAAAAATAATTAAATGAAAATTTAATTTGATGAACTATCGCATAATTTAAACATCAAAAACTTCGATTAAATAAAATTTTCAACAATTAAATATGCAGATATCAACACACAGTTCGATTACCCTTAATACAGACGGTGTTTTCGTACGCAAAATATGGTGATGATGGGATCTCCTATAATACCCACTATCATAAATCACTCTTGAGATATAATAATGGGCTGTCAGCTGTTTATATTGTCCATATCTTCCATATAAGCGCTGCGATGCTAAACAACTTATGCTGTCAAAAATCTTAAAAGTTAAGTTTCGAAATAAAATTCAGAACCAATAACTTTAATGCCAGCGCACGCCAATTCCCAAAACTCACATTGTAAGATTAATATCACATAGCGCGGATCCAGAAATAAATGTTTTGTTTTTTCTTACAAAACTAAACTCGAAACACTTCTATTTATTAAATGCTTCCCCTTAGCTGCTTATTTAAGTAAAAACCAAAAAAATGTATTTCTGCCCCACTGTTTCATGTTAAATTATCAAATTAAATCTTACAGTTATGAATTCTGTTTCTGTATCTTTACACTTTTAAAATATTAAGAATAATCCTACTAAAAAAAAGTAAAAAAAACACAAGTTTAATTAGTTAATTAGGAAATTTAAAAGTTCTTAAATTTAAGCCGTCATAATCCTTTATAAGCATTAATATACCTTTATGTAAAAGATCACAACTAACATAAAGACGAATGTAGGAATTTAAATAATGATTAATTTTATTTCATAAGCCCTATTGAGGTGTTGCAAACAAATAATAAGATACTTTTAAACGCAGGTTACATTATTCTGATTTAGAACAATTATGGCTGCAATATTCGGCTGTGCCAAATCTTTGATATCCTCTACCGACAGCTATAATATTTCAGGAGTGGGCTCTATATGCGATCTATTAATTAAAACCCAATCTTTATTGAAACAAACTTCATTATTTTAATTGATTTCGATTTAGACTTATGTGAAATTTTTGGCCGACCATCAGAAAAGAAAGTCTTATAATTTTATTTCTAGTCATACGAAACTTTATTTGAACTAATTTGAAAAAATATAATTGGGGTATTCACAAGGTGTGCTATCATGGTTTATTGTCATAATGTTCTAACATTTTACAATGGTTTAAAAATATTGTTGTTGGTTTGTAAACAAAAAGTGTCTTAAATAAATAGAACGTTGCTTGCTATGTTTATTGTGCTGTCGTAATTAATAGCACATTAAATTATGAGGCGTTGCTCACAATAGTCGTATTTTTTCATGTTATTATTTTAAGACATATGACTTTATGACACCTTGTGAATCCCCCAAATATATTTAAATAAAATAGTTCTAGCCGTACTAAGATGATTTTTAGGAGGGGAATTTATATTGGACCCATGATAAATTATGGATCAATCATCACAAAATTTAGCAGAATGATTTCTAGTATTCATAAACTCTAAAGTATACCAAATTTTAATAGAGTTGTAACATTTGTTTTAACGTTTTAAGGTTCGTAACAGAACGCTGCCTTATATGGGACCAATGATAAATTATGGACAGATTATTACCAAAAAGCATCGTGTTACATCTGGCCATACAAAACTTAATTAAAATAGGTGTATTTGAATGTTTTTCGATAGTGGGCTTTATATGGAGCCTATGGTAACTTATGGACCTTTCATCACGAAATTTGGTGGCGTATTTCTTAGTGCTATGGAACTCCAACAAACCAAATTTCACTAGAATAGCATTATTTGCAACGGTCTTAAGGCCTCATTAGTTGTTACTTTCAAATATTTAGCAAATATTTTGTAATAACTTTTTAACTTTTTCTGTGAAATGAATCATCTGCTTTTAAAATGAAAAGAATAATAAATATTTCATTCCCGAAAATAATTTTTGATAATAAATTTGCATGTGCCCGGCAAATAAAAAACTGAAATGGCAAGCTGCTTTATTAAGCAACTTGTTTTTTTTTAATTTTGTTTTTTTTTTTTATCCTCTTACAACTACAATTCGTGTTGGAAAAAACCCAGCCAATTGTAGGGGAATGTAAGAAAGAAAAATTCTTATTCACTATTTATTGTTGTGTCTTTGTTGAAACTTTGATATTGTTACAAGTAAGAGCTGAGTGTTTAAAATTCTTATTCACTTTATGGTCTTACTTGTATAATATTTTTAGCTTTTCTAAAGTATTTGGAAAAAGTTGCCTGACGAGCTGGCCTAAGCAACCAGCGAAATGCGCATAGAAACTAGCTTTCCCACAACAATAAATTTCAGTGTTTTTTATCATAAATTGAGATTATTAGCACATCATTAATAAATGAATTAATTAAGAAAAGAATTGAAATTGTAAAAAAACTTTTCGTAAAAAATAAAAAACTTATACTTTGTGTCAAAAATACGTCAATGTTTAAAAAAACATTAATTACATGGTGGAATAAGTAGGTGGCAGCGCTACGGCAACAAATACAACTTTACAACAAAAATGAAAAATAAGTCTCCGTATACGTCAAAAATTATATTAAACTTAAATCAAATTTTGCCGCCGAACGCAATGGAATAAATTAATTTTTAGCCAATTTTTATTTCACTATGGTTACTATCTTATTTAATTTTAATTTAAATAATCAAAAACTTTAATACAATACAATAATTACAGCACAAAACATGGACTTTTTGTACACATAAACAATACTTTGACATAAGACTAGACAAACAATGCAATTGCAAAAAATCGTCATATGGCGTAGTAATGCCACCTGTTTATTTCATCATGATTAATTAAAACCAATTTTTCTTGCTTAAAACAAAAAATTACAGATTTTTCATATCACAACAAACTAACCCATATAGACTTTGGCCGTAACTTAACGTTGAATTCTATTTACAACAGATTTGTCCGCAACAGAACAGAATGAAAACGTAAAAACAAACCAACCATACAGACTTTCAATTGAACAGAAACAAAACAGCTGATTCATAACAGAACAGAACGTACAAACTAATTCTGCCTTTAGACTTACAAATGTGTTTTCAGATAGTCGGCTTTATATGCACAGAAAAAATAAAAATTGGCTCTAATCACAAAATTCATAGAATCAAGCAAACAATTGGTTGATTTTTCACTTATTATCAAAATGATTTTATTGATTACTAAAAATTTTAACAATTGAAAATTCTGATTTTTTTTTTAATAAATGATATTTTTAATTTAAGTTAAAAAAAAAATTACCAAAAACTTTGCCATTTCAAACAATGTGTCAATTTATTTAATAAAATATAGCTTCATTTTTGACAATGCCCAACAACAAGTCTACAAGTTTAAATCATTTTATTTTAAGCGAAAAAATTTTTGTTATTTAATTAATATTTCAAAACAACTAAAATGTAAATTAAATAAAAATTTTATATAGTAATTTTTTTTTTCAACTAAAAAAATAGTGAATTCTATTATGGCATTAAGTAAATTGAAATACTTTTCAAACTATTTTCTTTAATTGATAAAAAAAACTACTTAAAATGTTTTCTGTCAAACTGTTTGGGAAAAGTAGCAGCAATTTTACACCAATATTATTTTTTTCTTTAAAGTTGTTTGAAAGTGAGCGTGTTTTCAACAGACTGACAGAAGGGCAGACAGGCAGTGAGTCGGACATGAATAATTCAAATCAGAATTACTCAAGTACGCAGAAGATATTTATTTTATGGAGTCTTAGATGATTACTAAAAAAGTTTCACACGGAATGACAATCTTAGTATACCATCTTTCACCAAAAGTGGTGGAGGGTATACAAATTTAAATTGAAAATTAAATTAAATAGATATTCTAGTAAAATATATGGGCATAATTAGAAATCTTCAAAACTGCCACAAAGTTGATAAGGTAAATTAGTAAGACCATATCGAGCAATAACCGCAAAAGAAAAGCTCAAGCGACAAAAGTAACTGTTATTTTTGATGGAAAAAAATAAAAATCAAAAAATAACTTTTGTTCTTTGTTCAAAAAATAAAAACCAAAAAATAGCTGTTATCATCTGACTTTTATGGAAAAAGGAATAACTGTTACGGTCCCTGTTTTTAAGCTTATAGCTTGAGCTAATAGCTCGTCGTCTTAGAGAGAGTGCCACTATGCGAAGCAAGAAAATTACTTTTACTTACGCAGCGTTATTTTTTTCATCCAAATTACTATATTCTTTGTTAATTAGATAGATAAACAAAGGAGGCAACAAGCAGTACGATCAATTTGATATTTTGTGCAGTTACAATAGTTACAAGAGCAGACCTACATATCGTCACCTAAAATGCAAAACGGCGTAACAACACTTTTCAATTTTTTTTACAGGAGAAGCAAAAAGCTTCTCCTTTAACCATAGACCTTATACCCAACTTTTACTATGTATTTTTTTACAGGAGAAGCAAAAAGCTTTACAAAATCCATTTCTTTAACCATAGTCCTTATACCCAACTTTTACTAGAGAACGTATACCCTAGTACAGGTGTGGCCAGTATACATTTTTTCCGTAGTTCTTTATATCTTCGAAAGAAAAGGATTTTTTTGATGCGATTTTGTAGCGGTATATATTTACGAATATTTTAATTGGTCAAAAGAATACTATGTGATGGGGATAACGTCAAAACCCTATTTTGTCAACATCCCTAAGACCGGCGAATAAATTTGCAATATTCAAGCAATTCGTTTATGTCCGAAACTTTCAATAAGAAGGATAGAATTTAAATAAGTTAAGTTATAATAAATAGCTGTTATAATATTAATGTCATTATTATTATAATATAAAAATAAAAACATAAATTTACATTATCAGCACAAAAACATTCTTTGATTATGTAGTCAATTCATAAATTTGCATTAAAATTACACCAAGTACACCTGTACTTGGGTATACGTTCTTGGGGGTATCAGCTTTGGAGGCTCAAAGCTCAGTATTTGAGGCAGATTTGTACCATCTTTCTAGATCCGGAGTTTAAGCAAAAATCCTTAGGCAATTTAGGAGGTACATTTCTAGGAGATACATACTTTTTTTTTTAAATTAAAGTTTTCCCTATGATAATCCTGAGAAGCGTTACGCTTGTCTGCAGGAGACCAGAATCACTGGCGGGCATCGAACCCGCAACCCCGGCGCTATAATAAGAAAAACTAAAGTGTGTTCCGTTTCGAGGTTCCCTACTTTTTTAAAGAGAAAAAACACAGAAAATTGAAATTTAATGGGGAATGTTTATTATCATTTGAAAGAACATTCTTTGGCATTTATTTTTTGAAGATTATGTCTATCAAATGTTGGCCGTTGCTACGTCGCAGATGTTCCATCCTTTGAGTCCAATTTTCGATGACTCGTTCGAGAATTTCGACTGGTAACTGGCGAAATATACGCGTGATGTTTTCCTCCAAGGCCTGAATCGAAGCGGGTTTGTCCGCCTAAACCTAAGACTTTACTTATCTCCACAGGAAAAAGTCTAACGGTGTGATATCACATGATCTGGGTGGCCAATCGACCGGCCCAAAACGTGAAATTATGTACTCACCGAAGTGTTCTCTCAATAAATCCATTGATTGATGCGATGTGTGGGAAGTGGCGCCGTCTTGCTGAAACCAAATGTCGCCCAGAACACGAGCTTCAATTTCAGACATCAAATAGTCGGTTACCATGGCACGATAATGGTCGCCATTGACGGTTACGTTCACACCGACATCAGTTTTAAAGAAATATGGATGATTCCACCGGCCCACAGACCACACCAAACCGTTGTTTTTTCTGGATGAAGTGGCAGTTCTTGAATCTCTTCAGGTTGCTCTTCGTCCCAAATGCGGCAATTTTGTTTGTTTACATACCCATTGAGCCAGAAATGGGCCACATGCCTGAACAAAATTTGCCTCGAAAACGTCGGATCTTCTTGGAACTTGTCTAGAGCCCATAGACCGAAGCGATGTCGCTTGGGAAGGTCGAGCGGCTTCAGTGATTGCACAAGCTGTATTTTGTACGCTTTCAATTTAAGATCTGAACGTAAAATGCGCCAAGTCGTTTCATACGTCAGTCCGAGTTGTTGCGAATGGCGCCGAATCGACTCTCCACTGTCTTCGTGTACACTCTCAGCTACGGCTGCTGGGTCTCAAAATGGGTGATGATGTTGCGAATAGTACGCTCAGTAGGCCGATTATGTTGACCATAAGTTGAGCGAAGTACACCAAACACATTCCTCACAGAACGTGAATTTACGTAATAAAGTTGGACGATTTGTAAACGTTGTTCACGCGTAAGTCTTTCCATTATGAAATGCCAAATAATACTGAGCAAAAATAACATGACAGCATGACACGACTCACACGATCTGTCAAAAAAAGGCTATTGAAAAAAGTATCTCAACTTGAATCACCCTAGTTAACATTTTTAATGTTATGTTTTTAGATACAGATTAATGCTAGGAACACAACTGGGACGAACGACGAATTTTTGGCCACGAATATTCGTCGCCAAAAATAAAACATATTGGTGTATATGAAAATACACACAATAATAGCGCCCGGCGAAATTCGTCATTGCGGCGTCTTTGCAATAGATTTATTTCTATTTCATACGCCGGCGAACGACGAATAAATCAGTACTAGTATTTAAGTAAATAAGTATTTTAGTAAAGAAGTATTTTACTAAATAAAGTAACTTTTTACTTTAATTGTTTTTCTTTTTATTGAATAACATTTAAAATATATATACAAAGTATTTTACTATAATAATAGTTTTTAGTTGTGTTTTTGTTTATGTTTTAATTTTTAAGCATTATTTTTTTTAATATGGTCACACTATTTCTCTCTCTTTGCACAAACAGCAATCAACTTTCTCAATTATAAACGCTGCTTGTTATTCGTCGTTATTGTGCTCCATACGACGAATTTACTCTGCGAATTTTTACTGAAAATTTCGTGGTGTTGGGCGAAGTTCGTCGTTCGTCCCAGTTGTGTTCCTAGCATAACATTGTAATTTTTTTAATTTTCAAGTTTTTGTTTACAAAAATTGTATAATATATTTATTTGCATAGAAACGGTCAAGAATGTTCAAAAAATCATTATCTTGATTATATGCCAATTCTTTTTAGTACTGGTCAGATGAATCGATTTTATTAACAAAATGAGTTTGCTTGTTATTAACGCCATTAATATAAAAAAACGCCCTACTTCAGCGTTTGAGAAATTTAGAACTAAAACCGACAGTTCATACTCTGATAATTTCTTAAAAAGAGTTTCGTTAATTGAAATTCTGAAGCTACTTAGATCCTGAACGCAGTTGTAATCATATTGGTATCCTGATAACTAATATAGCTCCTTTGGTTTTAAATTTTTTTCCATTTTACCCGGACTAAAATGTTCAAACTAAGAAAAATTTATATGAATATATGAATGCAAATAAATTATATCTGTATCGTTTTATCATAACATCTTAAGTCAAATTTAAAAAGTTGAAAATCATTTTGTTAATCTTACGAGGTTTAGCTGAAAAAACATTTTTGCTTACTTTTTTTATATATTGTATTTTCAACGAATTTTTTCTTTAATATTGATTTATCTAATTATTTAATAAAAATTGTTTTTTTCACCTTTTTTGCTATATTATCTCAACTTAAGATGTTATGATAAAACGACATTAGTTAACCACTTGTGGTTAAAGGCATAAAAATGTAGTAGATTATTAACAAAAACTCAAGCAAATTAATCAAATCAATTGATCCATAAAAAAGTAATCAAATCAATAGATTTGTTTTTTTATTCATACCTAAACAATGTTTCTTCATATCAATAATCATTAATCAAATCAACCTTTTATGTATATTTAATTTAAAATATATTTTAATAAATCTAGTTGATTTAATAGAACATTAAGTTATAAGCAAAATTTGATTTTTTGCTAATCAACCAAAAATATAGTTAAAACGATTTGTTGTTAATTTATTCAATTATTAACAATAATGGGAATTAAGCACAACAAACAAAATCTTTTAATTGCGGGTAGCCCTGGTCAATTTAACTAAAAGTTCTGCAATAAAAATTCTCAAGTAAAATAAAAGACTATTATTCAATATAAAAATTGTTTTAAATCCAGTTAAATAAAAATTTTGTTTGTAAGTATTCAAAAATGTTTTCTTCTATTTTGCATCCTATTCTAACAAGTTCTCAACATTTTCTTTTAGTGTACAAAATGCAATTTCAAAGCATAATTTTATGAGGTAGTTTGGTAGCACTTATCTTGTAACTAGAGTCTAGGGCTTCCAATCCGGATATCCCGATCCCGGAAATCCCGGGATTTCCATGATTAGGCAAATCCCAAATCTCGTAATATCTGATTTTTAAACCCGGGATATTCGGGATCCCGATTTTTTTTTATATTTTTTACATTTTTTTCAATAATTTGCATAAATAAATTTTTTTACGTGCATTTGTTAACAAAAAAAATTTGTATACACCTTGTTGTTAAAAAATAAGACAATATACAGAACAAAAATAACTACAATACAATTGTAAATGACAGAAACTGTTTTAATACAAAAATATCCATTTCATAAGTTAAAACGATTTTTATTCGCATAGAATATTACATTTAAAACAGCAACAAAATTTTAAAATTAGTTTTTGTTTTAAATGTTCTTTTCTATGCGAACGTTAACGTTCGAAATCGTTAAACAGGCAGTAAAATATGAATTTTGTCGAACACAAATCAAAAAAATCCGACAAAACTTTCGTCAGATACAACATTGGATGCTTTAAACTTTCTTATGAAATCATGAGACATGTATTCTTCTCAACTTAGTATTCAGTACATAACCTTTAAAAGTTGTAACTTCATAATTTCCAATTGTATTTTATACTTTTCGAATGTATTTTAAAATTTTCCAAATATATTTAAAAAATTTTAAATTTTATTTGAAATTAACCAAATGTATATATTATAATTTTCCAATTTTTTTGTTGAAATTGTCCAATTGTGTTTGAAAATTGTCCAAATGTTTTCTTGTACACAATTTTTTAAGTAACATTTGGAAAATTTTAAAATACAATTGGACTTAAATAATATTGAAATACGCTTGGAAAATTTTTAAATACAATTTAACAGTTGTAAAATATACTGGACAATTGTAAATACATATGGATAGTTTTAAAATAAATATCGAAAATTCTTAATTATGTTTGAAAATTTTAAATTATATTCGGATAATTTTAAAATATATTTGGACAATTTTAAAATGTTTCGACAATTTCAAAATACATTTAGAAAACTTTAAAATATGTACATTTGGACAATTCGAAAAATTTTAATATATCTACAATTGGAGATGGTGTAACTATTTATATTAATAATCAAATATGGGTAAAAACAAGATTTTTATGTTTTTTTGTTCCGTTTTTTATTACATGAGCTTTATGAATTGTGATCAATTAATAATTTAAGTTTGTTTTTATTAAATATATTACAAATAAATAATATATGTATGTGCATTAGACCGACTCAAGTTGCATGGAGCCGAAAAAAATGTTTTAGTTACCCCTCTGAAAATAAAGGTTGATATGTTTTATGATGATTCCCAAAATATTTTGGTTCTTGCGTTGACCATCCGTGAGCTGGACCATTTTTAAAAAAGGTCTTTTTTCAGTTTTTCGAATTTTTTTGTACTCTGCTCCAAGACGACATAAATAAAATTTATTATCATCGCAAAGGGTTTTTGAAGCAGCATCCAATGGTTTATAAAACTTTGCCACTTGCGACCTACTTATTGAGATATTTAACTTAATACATATTTTCGTTTCGGGATTTCATAAAAATTCCAGTCAACGCTAGAACCAAAATATTTTGGGAATCAGCATAAAACATATCAACCTTTATTTTCAGAGGAGTAACAAAATCACTTTTTTTTTGAGTCGCTCTAATGTGCATGAAATATGTATTTGTACTGAAAAATTAAATTGTTTTTAATACAGTTTAAAGAGTTTTTATATATTGGATATAAATAATTAAAAAAAAATCCCGAAAAATCCCAATTAATGTTTATTAATCCCGTGAATACCGGGACTCAAAATATCCCGAAAATCCCAGGATCTCGAATCCGGAAATATTTCTCTTCAATCACGAATCCCGGGATTCTGGAAAACCAATCCCGATTTGAAGCCCTACTAGAGTCTCTTAAAAGTTACTTTATAAACACACATTTTCATTGTTTTCCTGGGGGCATTGTAATATAGATCGATATCGAATGCCGTAATTTTTCTCCTTTTTTACTTTTATATCTATTATATTGCATATATTTTAAATAAAATCAAACTTTAACTGTTTAAAAATAAAACGGATTGTAAGTATTGTAATCTGCATCCTTTTGTTTTGATATCGATATTTATTTTAGTTTTTTTATTATATTTTTCTTTATTTTGTGGTAATAAAAAACAAAAAGAATGTATGTAGCTTTTTTTAAAAAGTTTATCCTGCTTTTTACACATAATCGCACATATGAAAATAAACAACCAACTTGCCAACTTATGTGTAGGTTGCGACACACATTCTCGTATAGACCAGCATGCATTTCTAGTAGCGGATCTCATTTGACATCAATGTATGAACAACCTTTTTACATAAACACTCATGGTCATACAAATATATTTAACATACACATCTTTTGTAAAAACACTTCTTGCCGTTATTTTGGTCCTTATAGGACATTTTCTATATTTAATTTCCTTACCTAACAATTGTATGCCTTAACACGTAAAATCTATAAATTGCTATTTTTATCTCTTGTAAAGACCCAGGACGTTACATACAAAATAAATTTAAAAAAAGGAATGCAAAAATATAGTATAACTTATGTGCATACAACGAACACTACACAGGATTCGCTAGCAAAAGCTTCTCTGTATAATTGAACTTTTACCGGACGTAAGAAATTTGTCCTCTGTGGTATAAAAAATACGAGTTGTATTAGCTAAAGCGGATTGGCTAACTAAAGCTTCTAAATTCGGAATTTGATATCGGGATTTTCAAGTTTAGGATTTCACAATTCGTCATTATAAAGATCGGGATTTTTAGATTCAGAATTCTGCTAATCGGCATTAGAGAAAACTCGGAATTTTGACTATTACTATCCGAAATTATTAATTTGGTATTTTTCTAAGTTTTTCGTTTCAAAGCTTGTCAATAATGAAAGGAACAATTTATTGATTATAACACACCCAAAAGAGGATAGTGTCCATTGACCATATGAAATTCCGTACATTAACTTTATGAAACTTTTAAAAGGATAGTATGTACATGGACATTATGACACATTTAAACGTGACAGTATGTCCATGGACAATTTGACACCTTTCAAAGTAACAGTATATCCATAGACATTACGAAATTTTTTGGTGGGCTTACGAAAAAAATTTGCAAATACTATACAAATAATGAATATCACTTTTTTAAGGTGATTTGGGCTCAAAAATATTCCCCACCAAACGTGATTTCTAAAGAAAAAAACAGAGTTATTTTTTAAATATTTTAATTTGGAAATGCAAATGTTTTTACTTGTAATATGAAATTAGTTTTAAGTTTAAAATAAGTGATGATTTACACAATGTCTTGCGCAATTTTCCTTGCAGATTCTGCGCAGAGGTTGCTTCGCTGAAGTTCCTGAATAGCTGATGGTTTTTGATCCAATGTCTGAGAAAACATACATTTGCCGTTGTTAAGCCGAACAATGCTTTTTGGAGTGTGGCGAAATTATTTTTGTTGAAAGTTTGATCAGAAAACCAGTATTCGATCCAATCATCACATAAAAAATAATTCCAATCGGTATTCCGGAATAAGTATAAAGGACAAAAGTGTCAGAACAGTTCTAGAATTCCCACGAGCATTACTGAGAGCTGGCATTGCTATAAATACTTTAAAGGGAAAATATTAATTTATTTACGAGTAAGTATTGCGTGTCACACTTATATCGCTATTTAAAAATTTTTACGCAAATAATAGTTATTCAAATTTCTAAATTTAATGTTAAGCAAACACCCAGAGAAAAAACATGTTTGAATATGGTCACGTCCAACAAAACAAATTTTTCATAAAATTGTAAACATATTATGGTTAATTTAACCAAATTATTGTCATCGAAAACCCATAGCATGTTGCCCTTGGAATCGAGGAAAATAATGGGTGATTCAAGTAGAGATACTTTTTCCAATAGCCTTCTTTTGACAGCTCACGTGTGAGTCGTATCATGCTGTCATGTTATTTTAGTTTAGTATTGTTTGGCATTTCATAATGGAAAGACTTACGCCTGACCAACGTTTACAAATCGTTCAACTTTATTACGAAAATTCACGTTCTGTGAGGAATGTGTTTCGTGCACTTCGCTCAACTTATGGTCAACATAATCGGCCTACTGAGCGTACTATTCGCAACACCATCACCCATTTTGAGAAATATAGCAGCCGTAGCTGAGAGTGTACACGAAGACAGTGGATAGTCGATTCGGCGCCGTTCGCAACAACTCGGACTGACGTATGAAACGACTTGGCGCCTTTTACGTTCAGATCTTAAATTGAAAGCGTACAAAATACAGCTTGTGCAATCACTGAAGCCGCTCGACCTTCCCAAGCGACATCGCTTCGGTCTATGGGCTCTAGACAAGTTCCAAGAAGATCCGACTTTTTCGAAGCAAATTTTGTTTAGCGATGACGCCCATTTCTGGCTCAATAGGTATGTAAACAAACAAAATTGCCGCATTTGGGACGAAGAGCAACCTGAAGAGATTCAAGAACTGCCACTTCATCCAGAAAAAACAACGGTTTGGTGTGGTCTGTGGGCCGGTGGAATCATCCATATTTCTTTAAAAATGATGTCGGTACGAACGTAACCGTCAATGGCGACCATTATCGTGCCATGATAACCGACTATTTGATGCCTGAATTTGAAGCTCGTCATCTCGGCGACATTTGGTTTCAGCAAGACGGCGCCACTTCCCAAACATCGCATCAATCAATGGATTTATTGAGAGAACACTTCGGTGAGTACATAATTTCACGTTTTGGGCCGGTCGATTGGCCACCAAGATCGTGTGATATCACACCGTTAGACTTTTTCCTGTGGGGACATGAAAAGTCAAAAGTTTATGCGGACAAAGCCGCTTCGATTCAGCCCTTGGAGGAAAACATCACGCGTGTCATTCGCCAGTTACCAGTCGAAATGCTCGAACGAGTCATTGAAAATTGGGCTCAAAGGATGGAACATCTGCGACGTAGCAACGGCCAACATTTGACAGACATAATCTTCAAAAAATAAATGTTAAAGAAAAATCTTTCAAATGATAATAAACATTCCCCATTAAATTTGAATTTTCTGTTTTTTTTCCTTTAAAAAAGTAGGGAACCTCGAAATGGATCACGTTTTACTATTGTTAATTGAAAAACAAATAATTGTCAAATTTAACCCTTACATGTTTAGAGGCAACAATAATATGGTTGTGGCTTCTTGATGGAGGACTAATTTAATAATAATATGGTCGTCAGTGACAATAATATGGGAAAATTAAACATAATATGTAAAAAATTTTCTTTAAAAATAGTTTTTTTTGGAGGTGACTATTTTTAAATATGTTTGTTCTCTGCGTGAATGGCAAAAAGTGATTGCGATTGGTGCGGAAACTTTTATGTGATTTCGAAAAAAAATGTAATGAGTCTTCATACTTTTTTATGCTCTATTCGACTATGCTATGCCATTTTTCCTATTTGCAAAAATTAAAAAAAATGATATGCCTACTGGCCTTTAGTGGACATTATACCATTCCACCCAAAATCGTATCTTCTCCTTTTGTTTATGTAAAGGCTTCTTCAATAAAAGAGAACAACAATTTCTATCTAGTTTAGTATGTGTTAATCAATATTCTGTGTGACAAGTTAAAGGGAATTCATTTGAGAGAAGCGTTTTTTATACCCTTAACCACAGGTGGTAACGCTACATATCTGCGGCTATAAGGATAAGTGCAAAAGACAATTTTTTTAGTTTTGTAGGAAAGCAATTTTAAACTTTAAAGGTAAATTTGGAAAATATATTTTTGTTCTTATAAAATCATGTTTGTTCCAATGAAATCATCAGTTCTCTTCGGTTAAAGTATTTTAAAGCTCTTTTTCCTAAATACTTTTTACGCCACACATCAGAAATAAACTTAAGTCTTATTCCAATAGTTATTGCACATAGAAAAAAAGGATTGTAAAAATCTATTTTGCTATAAGTTTTAAAAAAATCGTACAAATGCCATAGACTAAAATTTTTGTCTTTCTAGCGCAGGTAACACAAAGTCAAGGTAAATTGAAAGAACTCTTTTGAAATGTGTTCAAACGTAAAGCTAGTAACAAAAATTCAAAAAGAAACAGAAAGTTTATTATGTTTTCAAGGAAAGGCACAATATAAATAATCCAAAAAGTAACTAAAATTCAAAGAACACGTTTTTGTTGTGCTCAAACAATAAAACAAGCGACAATAAAGTACATTTGGAACTGATTTCTTGAAATTTCTGGTCCCAGCGGACAGTTTCACTCGTTCGCGTTCTAAACACCTTTAAATCTCAACAGAAGCTAAACTATTGGTCGGATCGCCCTGAACTTTTTAAACGATTCAAGAGAAATTTTCCTTTGAATACATATGGGGGTTGGGTAATTTTCCCATGCACCATCAAGGAGTAATTTAAGTTTTAAAATTTAAAAAATGTCCTCAGCGACCTTTTCACCCATAGGAGGCTTAAATCGACTGAACGACTTTTTTATTTTTGCCACAGATATTAGCTTGTTATTTCAATTGTCATTGCTACAATATTGATCACAGACCCTATAAGTTATATATATTCAGGGTCCTTATGAGTAGCGAAGTTGATTTAACGATGTCCGCCTTTTGGTGTTTATGTTGAAATAAGTTTTTAGAGGACCCGAGAAATCACGAGGACTTGGCTGTTTTAAATTTTGAGTGATACTCCTTTAAAGTTTGCTATTCAAATTCAGCCTTATCGGTCCACAAATGCCTAAGATATGAATAAAACACTACGCCTGCCTCTAATTTTTCCCATTAATACCTTGTTGTTGTTTTTTGTGTTTCCGTAGAACAACAATATTCAAAGTTTTTAAGTTAGGAACAATTATATTGGTTATCACTACAGAACATTCGATAAAATGTGGGCGGGATTTTTGAAGTGGGGGTGGCACAAAATAGACTTATTTATATCTAAACAACGGTAAGAGGAAAATTAGTCAAATGCGGTACACATACCTGAATTATTAAAAGACAATCTCTGTTAAAATATGGACGAGTTTAGAGAAGTGGGCATGGCACAATATATAATTCTTTATATCTGGAGAATGGTAGCAGAAAAATTATCCAAATTCGGTATAAATAGCGTGGTTTCCAATACTGAAGATCCGTCAAAAATAATAAATGGATAAGTTGCACCTCTGATAAAAATACAAAAAAAAATTAGTAAGATTAAAAGTTACAAGGTTTAACATAAACAGATTCGGTAGGCAAAGCGCAGCGGGTAAACGTAATACATTTATATAGTATATATATTTAAGTATATGTTTTTATTTAAATAATTTTAGGATCTTATCTCACGATGGTGAAGGATATAAAAGATTCGGCACTGCTGAATACTCTTATATTACTCTTACTATTTTTTTTTTTTTTTTTTTTTTGTGGTATTGTTTAACGATAACTTTAACAATTTTACATTTGGTATAGTTTTCCAATAACTATAATAGTATTACATATATATAATACTAATTATATATACATAACATCTACACATCGCACACTATATCGTAAACAGGCAAACCTCAAAATTTATTTTAATCGATTTTTTCATAATCCAGTGCACAAACAAATCTTTACCGACCACGAAAATTTCGTTTGCATCATTGTCTTCTTTAATATTTTTGAAACTCAATTTTATTAAAACTTATGATGCCAGCTTTCCGCCTTTCCTAAACATTTTTGAAATTTTAGTTGTTCCTGTTTATGATTTAGAGTGCGATATGTACACTTTCATTTGTGCAAATTTTATTATCACTGTTATTTCTCTTCGTTCACATTATCTCGTGTTTTTTGATTAAAAAACCTCTATGGAAAACCATTGTTCATATGTTACTATGCTACAATAATAAAATATGTTATTAACATTTATTTTTTTTTTTTTTTTGTACAATTTTCGTATCCTGTTTCTTGCTCCAAGGATGTTACATCGCATTGATAGTAAAGTATTTTAGTAGCTGGCATGGTGGGAACAGTAGCGGTTTTCACTATTTGTGTTAAGTGTACAACTCTGTTCTTTTTAATGCGATTTTATACTTCAAAGGGGATGATCCCTTCTAATGCATTGCATTGTGTTGGAACTAGGAAAATAGGCTATGAGAAGGATGAAAGAGGGAGTAGTGAATATTCGACTTAAATTTGTTCATGTTGAAAGTGAGAGGAAAGAATTCAGCAGGAAGGTTATTCCACATACGAACAGTCCGGCCAAAAGAACAAATTTTCCATGCAATGCGTTATACGATTCACCGGCTAATCGACCACAAAAGGATGGGCTCCTGAGGAAAAACGTGTATAACGAACAAAGGTATGGGTTTCGGGAACCAAATCTCTAATTTCAACAGAACACATCCCGTTGTTTTAACGATTAAACAGGCAAATACAACCCACTTTGGAAGTCAATAGAATTGAATACTCAAATGTCACCAATGTCAAATGTCACCTCCGCCCTCTCCTGCACACGGTCCAAAAGCTCCAAAATAGACTTTGAACCACCGGCCCACACATGAGAGTTGTATTCCATTCGCCGTCATATATAGGTGGTATAAATAGTAAGGAGATCAGATGGAGTGAAGTATATCTTACACCGTTTCAAAAAACCGAGGCCCTTGAATGCTTCTTTCGATACCTTGAATATATTTGCTGTCCATCAGACATCTCATTGTATCCTCATGCCCAGAACATCAAGAGATTCTGATTCCTCAATGTACAGATAAGGCACTTTCATCCGTCGCGCGTTTATTGGGTCTTTCGGGCATTAAACTCGACCCTATTCGCACGACCCCATTATGAGATTATGTCAAGGTCTCGGCCAAGCGTATCATTCATGTTCTGCCTTATAGCACCAACATCAGACACGCTTGGTCTTTAATCAAATGAATACGAATGGCAAAGGTTGCTATCATATGCAAAAGAATAGATAGGGTTGGAAGTTTGACATAGGAGGTCATTTAGAAAAATAAGAAATAGAGTAGGAGAAAGAACGGAACCTTGCGGCACTCCTGAATGAATCTTGAATTCGTTTAACGAAACCCCATCTATAACAACTCATATAGTGCAATCTCTGAGAAAGCTCGATATAAATCGAGAGAAATTAACACCGACACCAAATGCAACAAATTTATTAATTATATTACTTTGGTTAAGGATGTAAATGTTTATAAAATACCATTCTATTATTACATAAAATAACGATACGAAGATAAAAAAAAAAGTTTCTAGTCTATAAAGTATAAAATTTTTAAAAACCTTCGGGGTTTAAATAGTTTTAAATGTAAACTAATTAGGTGTACAGGATTTGTTATCCAAATCACAGTAAATTACACATTTTATAGGTAGTGACATTAGCTTGTTTAAATACGTTTATTTCTTCCTATTGCATTAGTCGAGTGGAATTAATATATAAATCATTAATATATAAATTGCTAAGAATCCCTACCTCATTTGTTAGGCTCTTAAATTTAGTCCTTCATGATATATGGACGAGAGCACATGTTAAGCAGCTGCGTTGATATTTTTCCAAATACAGTTCTTCAAATAAATAATGGACTAAAGAATCCATTTTTTAATAAGCAATGTCTTTGGTAATGCCTAATGTATTTTATGTCATAAAAAATTAAAAAGGCAATAGGAGAGTATTATTAAAATGCATTACTGCATTATTTTAAATTTTTTTAAGTCAAAATAATTTCTTGTGATTCAGTTTCAAGGAAAATCTTTGCGCTTCCTTTTTCGTGTCACTGTACTTTAAAATTATATCACCAATAGAGCACCAAATTATTTTTGGGCACCACTGGTCTATTTAAATTACACGCTCAAAAATTTGGTTTAGAGCATCATATGGTCGGGCTTGAACGACTCTATACTTCCTCACTTGTTGATACCATTTTTTTGTGATTAACTGCCTGGCCCACTATGTCGACAAGAACATTTTTTTCTTATATTTATATTGAAAACAAAAACAAATTTAAATTTGTTATTTTTGTTTTCAATATAAAAATGCGAAAGAAATGTTCTTGTCGACATTGTGGGCCTGGCAGTAAATATTTCTAATTTCTTACAACTCATTACAACTTTTTTCTAAAAATCATACCGCACTTGATCGTGAAGAGGGTATTAACTCAAATTTTTTTATCATTTTTAGAACAAATCGACCCGTAAGATTCATATCTAACCGCTGTATCGTGCTATTTTTTTCTACTTTTTGGTAAATAAACAGTTGGCTAAAAATTTTTTTTATATTCCTTTAATGTTAAAATAAAAATAGTTTTGCTTCTACAGTAAATTTTGAATTAATACCCTCTTAATGATCAAGTGCGATATGTGTTTTCTATTGTAAGTTATGCAAATAACTTCAGCCACGTTGTAATTCAATAACAAGGTATTGCTAACAAAATCCTTTCGTGTTGAATTTAAATGTTAAAAGTTTATTCATCACATCTATCAGTTACAAAGAAGTTTATCAAATAAAATTGTTCCGGATAAAGTTTTGTTTAAATTAAATTTGGAATTAAAAAAAGAAAAGAAGTACTGTGCAAAGTTTTATGAAAATTTTACATAAGAAATAGATTTAAACTAAAGTTTTATTTATACTATGCAAATATTTGGCGAACCAAATGGAACCACTTTTTGCAGCAACTGGGAAATAAGGCTAATCCAGCGGCGGAAAAATAAAAAAAAAATATGGGTTTAAAAAAAATTTAAACACAGCATCAAAGCAGACTAATCAGTTTATTAAAATATAAAATTCATTTATCACCTAGTTACTTTTAAGCACTGAGAACAAATTGGGTTGGAATTTGTCGTTGATTTTTATACCAAATGGCTTAACCCGGTGCGCTTTGCTCACCCATCGAAATTGAAGTAGTAACAATTTTTTTTAACAGATCTCGTGTATTGATAACAAAGCAACTTGAACTAAATTTATATGATTTTACAGTAAACGTTCTACATATATACAGAAATTTCAGGTGTTCTCGTATGGGAGGTGCCATGCCTACTTATCCCATTGAACCTTTTGAAAGATGTTGTGTATTATTATCTAAGCTATTTGTACAAAATTGGAATACTTTCATTGTTACAGAAAATCGTTACTACCATCGTATGGGAGGTGCCACGCCCGCTTGTCTAATCCAGCCGACTTTTCGGCAGATGTCGTGTATTGATAATCTAATTATTTGTTTTCTATTCGAAAACTCTTACTGTATCCGTCCTCCAGACATAAGGTCATTCTTATTTTCATTATATGGTCGATGCCACGCCTACTTAAAATTAAAATATATTAATAGACTATGTTAAGCGCCGGGTAATCGGAAAACTACTTTGAAATTTCAGAAAAATCGGGTCAGTAGCTTAGGGGTCTGTAGAGAACAACCAAACATACGCTTTTTCATTTTTAGATCATATTTTTATTTTAAAAGGTGTAGTTTACCATAAGAGTGGGTACTACAAAGTTTGAAGACTTTTGTCTTCAAATATGAAGTGTTTAATATTTTCGTTCTTTTGGGGGGCATTGTTCCTCCTTCGTCTACCCCATCCATTTTATTTTGAAATCGTTTGAAGACTCTCGCTGTTATAGTTCTTCAGTTACTCGATATTTAATATATTCTTTCTATGGAGGGTATTGCTCCCCCTGCGCCTACCCCCCTTATTAATATTTTTAAAGGTGTAGATTTCCACAGGAGTGACTCCTACCAAGTTTGAACATTTTCACTATAAAAATTTTTAAGATATTAATCATTAGCATCCTATGGGGGCTAAAACTTCCCCTGCTGCTGTCTTATTTCAATTTCAGGGCTCAGAAGATCCTACTACAAAAAGTTGAAAGAAATAGGTGCAGATATGCGATACTTAATATTGGCATCATATGGAGGGTACCACTTCCCCTGCCTCTATCAAATAATAAGTAGCCTATTTTATTTTCGGATCTCACGTGATATCACTGTACAAATTTCAGGAAAATCGGTTTATTAGTTTAGGAGTCTATAAGCCAAAAGGCAAACAGACAAACATTTTTAGTTTTTATATATATAGTACATAGATTTGTTGGCCTATTGAATAGACGTTTTCGAAGACGGAACTTTTTTTAACAAAGTTTTATATCAGCTATTTTAAACGATTTTTCTTTATAAATATATTCGCTATTACAGTTAAAGTTTTGAAGCGTAACCACAGAAAAAATCTGCTTTTAAAAACTTTTCTAAATCTTTATAAAAATAAAAAAAAGTATACCCAACAGGGAACTGCAACAAATACTAAAATTTGTAGTATTGTTATGATTCAAACCGGTTTTGTTCAACAATAAGTCCCCTTATAGACAGGCAAAGTTTACTTTGACAAAGTCTGTTGAATTCTCTTTTAAACTTTGTTTGGTGCTCAGACACACAAAGTTTAATTTGAAAAATTTTTGTTTTCTCTTGTTTAAATATAATATATAAACAGCGTTGCCAGAATGATGATTTTATCATATTTTGGATTAGTTTTTTAAACAAAAATATTATTAAAGATTTTTTTCTCAAATGATGATTTTTTATTTTTAGAAATTCTGATTTTTAATTTAATTTTGCTTATACAAAATACACGATTATTTAAACAGTCACTTTTTGAAGCAATGAAGTTTTGCATCAGCTTGATGCGCATTAGTGCTGCACACTTTTGTACCCAGTATCTAGAATACACAAAATTGCATCATTATTTCTGGACATAAAAAATATTAAAAATGGCATATTATAACCTATTTCCAATGTGCGAAAGAATTCCTTCTTTCGAACAACTACATATAAAACAAAAACAAATTCTAAAAACTTTGTTTTTGTTTTAAATGTATTTGTACGAAGTAAATAATTCTTTCGCACATCGGAAATAGGCAGTTAGAATATTGATAAAAAAAAATATTTGTGAAATGAAAAAAATGTATATTTATAAAGTTTCATATACTGACTGAATTATGTTTTTATGTATTTCAATTTAAATAATAAGAAGTATGTTTTTATAAAAAATTAATAATTCTTACTATTTTGCCTTGTTTTAAAAAATTTAAATTAAGAAAAAAAAAATTTAAGATTTTCCTCTTCAAAATATGATTTCTTTCGCCATATGACAATTTTCATTCCAAAGATTCTGGTAACGCTGTATATAAATATAAAGTTGCAGCCAACTTCAGGTATAATCTACGAACGAAAAACAAAACGAATTTGTGAGTTCAGCAAAGTATGTACTCCCCCGCTATGCTCTTTTCCCTTCTCTTCTATAATCTCAAGACTTTGCAAAGTAAACTTTGCTTGTCTTAAAGGGGTCTAAGAAATGATATTAATCTAAAGAGCTTATTTCAAACAATCAGCTTGAATTATTTTACTCGCAACGAACATTTTTTTTTTCAAATGCGATATACAGCCAATTCACATGGAGGCTTTGGCGACGTCGCTTTGTCGACGTCTCTTTTGGTTTGATGGCGAGCGGTGTAGAGAAGAAAGAGGGGTAAACAAAACGACTCGTTTTGTGTTTTTCGTGTCGTTTTCTTATATTCCTCTTCAAACTTATTTCTCTTCTTCTTGTTTTGTTTTATTCTTTTTCTTACTTTGAAGCGTCAGGTTGCAAACAAATACGGAAATAATAAAAAAGAATACAAAACAAAAGTTTGAGTTTTAATTTAAACATATTTCTTATTTAAAAAAAAAAACACTTTTATATTTTTCTTAATGAGAAAAATCAACTAAAGCAGATTTACCGATAAAGCAATAAAAATCAACCCTGGTTGCAAATAAAAATTAAAATTGAAAAAAGCGACATGCCACTAAAAATCATCGTATAAACGCAATAGGTTTTTGGAAGTTGCTTCAAAAGAGAATTAAGAAAAAACGACGTCGTAAAGGCCTCCATGTGAATTGGCTGATAATGTTCATTCAGGTGCAGCCTCACCTCGACTCAATCATTAACGCTAAAAATGAAGTACAAACCAGTCATGTATTCTACAGCTTTGGTATGTTA
Organism: Pollenia amentaria; assembly: GCA_943735925.1. Classification (NCBI taxonomy): domain Eukaryota; kingdom Metazoa; phylum Arthropoda; class Insecta; order Diptera; family Polleniidae; genus Pollenia; species Pollenia amentaria. The sequence continues at coordinate 44,139,748 of OX031009.1, forward strand.
AATACATATGTGTGTATATTAAAAAACACACTTTTTTGGGATGGTTTGACTTCTAACTATTAAAAAATATCAAATTGGCTTAGAAGAGACAACGACTACAATATCATAAACTTTATATTGCTTATATCCCTCTACTGCATATGCAGCCATATATGGCTTTTCAATTTCAAATGCATATGTATTCTCAACAAAAATTAACAGTTACGAAAAATAAAAGTTTTTGAAAAACATAAGTACGCCTTTGTGATTATGAGACGAATGTTGTTTTCTCTGTTCTTTACTTAGGTGCATAGAAAACCTCAGTCTTGTTTATAAGTACGCGTGGTCACTTCGTATAGTGAAAATATATAAAATAAAACATATATTTTTTAATTTACAAGTAAGTTGGTATGCTTACCTAATTTTTTTTTGTAGAATATATAGCTTTGTGAATAGTGTTTATGTGAATATTTTTTAATGGTGCATGTAGATCTCGTGAAATCACGCAATTTTTAGAACAGCCAAATATGGCCTCTCATGCATTCACAGAAAAATTCGTCCAAATTGTCCGTGCCATATTTGGCTTCTCATGCATTTAAGGATAAACATTACGGTACCTGCTTCCACTCCAACTACTCTAGCAAATAGAAAAAGAGGTTCAGAAATATGCCAAAGAAATATTCAAAAAACAAAGCTCGCCGCCAAGACTTTCCACTAAGTGCTGTCAGACTGGATTCTACAGATCATCTTCCAAAATGGAAAAAAGTACGCCAGCTTTGTCAAAATGATTGCAAATTTCGATCATATATAACTTGTACTAGATGCGGGGTCCATCTTTGTTTGAACAAAAACAGAAATTGCTTTGCTTTATTCCACGCATAAGTAGATCGATCGGTTTTCGATTTTGCAATACTTATTTTCTTTACTGTGATTTTAATTACTTTTAATCTTATAAATATACAACCATGGAAGCGTTAGTTTTGTATTTTTTACTTATGTTCCTTACATTTTAATTACTTTTGATTGCTTAAATAATATATAAATATAAAAATTAATAAAAAAATTATATTATCTTTGTTGCATGAAGCGCCATATATGGCAATACATTTTTAGGGTGATACAGATTGGAGTGCATATGAAGCCATATATGGCAATTTTTTTGTTTCAGAAAACTGACCTGCTTTTCTGAAAAAATTTTGTTGGCATATGCTATTTAAAAAAATAATTTAAAAATAAAAAAATTAATTTGCAGCTGGATCATAATGCATGCAGTAGAGGGATATACATACATAAATAATACCCAAAAATCAAGTGGCCCGAGCCTATAACATTAATTTTTCTACTATCGTACCAAAGAAATATTAACATTCATGTTCGTTGCGAGTACAAGAATTCAAACTAACTGATTGAAATGAGCTCTTTAGATTAAAATCATTTCTTGATGATGGACGAAACCGATTGAATAATAAAATTCGAGTGGTCGTTGCAACTGATCGCAATAAAATAAAATTCGGCTCGGTGATTCGAAAGCCGAGTACAAGTAAGCTGTCGTTCATAAACAGATGCATCGCTCTTAAATAAACAAATACAAGCATAATTTTCGATCGATTCATACTTCTTACTGAATTTTTTGGTTCGTGTTGACGTTTGAACGAGAACAAAACTGTAGAATACTTTTTTGATTTATACTGAATTTTTAGCTGTAGTGTTTGAGCAGGCTCGATCATACTCCTTGCAGCTCTCTGTTAGCTAAGTAGCAATGAAATTGTTGTGGAATCCTAATCTAGATATTATAGACTAGCTTAGGAAAAGCTCGCTTGAAGTCAACTTCACACCCTCAACCAGAGACCAATATGGTATATTGTGACGCCTTAGTTACCCAGTAAAAAATGTGCTCCAAAAGGTGCAGGTTTTATGTGTGAATTCATACCTCAAACTAAAACTGAAGGGATGCCTGATTTTTGTATGGGGTGTTCCCGGTTTGAAGGACTATTTTCTGGTGACAATAAGCGCTTCTTTTAACATAATAAAACATGCAAATAAAGCACTCCTAAAACTATTTTTTAAGGGCTAAGTATATTAACATATTCATAAATTTTTTGCTTTTACTGGTTTAAATGCCTTTTTTCAAGTATTTTCGTAAACCATAATATATTTTTTATTTTTTTTTCGCTTTAAAACCTTCTTCGTTGTCAACACTAAAATAGCATTTTTCTTTGTATATTTTATTCTTTATCATTTACTGCTGTATAAGAGCTCTCTTATTGAAGCGCTCGATTATGCGCTTTTTCTCTTAAGTGCTTCAAAAAAGACAAATTTTTTTTACTGGGTAGTGATAGAATTATAATAGCAAAGAATGGGATAAATAAAGAATTAAAGCACAAGAATACGGAAAGTAGTAGAAGATAAAAATCGTACAAAAAAGTAAAGATGTGTTAACCTTCTTGTTTTTTAAAACACGCATATAAAAAATACAAAATGGAAATAAAACCGCTAGATTGACCGAAAATAACTTAATTGTCATTACTTATTAACAATAGTGGCCAAGTTCACTATTAAACGTGCTGTAACAATCGGATTTTCCAATTGCAAAGAGTTCTGTTCCTTTTTCGTTAAATATTGGTTAAATTTGAACTAAATAACACTTTTTGAGCTACTCTATTCATATTTTGTTTCGTTAGTTTACCTTTTTTCTTATGTATTAAACTTTATGAATGCTGTCATAAAAAAATGTTTTTTATTTAAATGAAATGAAACAAAAAATGAACATTTTTAATGAATGCATGTATCTTTATATGTATGTGTGTCTTTTATATGTTAAAACTTTTGCAATGAATTGACATACAAATGAAAACTTTTGATCACGTCTGCAAATAAATGAAACAAACATATTTTTTTAAAGTAAGAACGGAATCAGTTCATTCATGTACGCGTGCAATACCTTTCAATACAGGAACTTCCGGTAGATACAACAGGAACTGTAAGGCAACGTTGACAAGGTATTGTAAAGGAATTTTTGCAATGTTATCTACAGCTATTTATGTATAGTCGTATATACATAAGGGTGTATTGGAAAAATGAAGAGGCTTTAAAATATGAATGCTTAACGCAGGGATGTCAATCCCGGAATGTTCGGGTTCAGTGAATCCCGATTCCCGGGATTTTAATTTTTCAATTCCGTTATTTTCGGGATTTAGTCAATCTCGAAATGGGATACTTAATTTATTTGTTTAACCTTTTTTTGTAAAAACAAATTCATCGTGACATTCTCGCTTGAGGATAGGGAACAAAATATTTATCTTTTATATTTGTGTGGTTAACTCTGTTACTATTGTATTGAAGAACGAAGGAAAAAAAATTAAACTTTGTTATTCTTTTCAAGCATGTTTAACAATTATAAAGAAATTTTAATAGGAGAAGTGCTGAAAATAATTTAAGAAGAATATTAATTAAAGAAAGAAATGTCTTTTGAAATGCACAAAACATAAAGAAAAACCAAAAGTTCCGTGTGGTTTTATTTCTTTATTGATTCCACTGGTGCACCAATTGCAAAATTTAACTTTTACTCTTTACAGGCTTAGGCTAATTAAAGTGGTTTCCGAGAGTGGGCATGGGATCTACGGTAATTTATGGAGCGATATCACGAAATTAAGTAGTGTAATTTATACACTACATAATTCCTGCCACTGGTGGTGGTGGATGTTAAAATGTGTATTTGTTAAAATAAGTTTTTTGTGGTTAACTTAAAAAATTTAGCTTGTTAATTAATTTTAAATTTAAATTATTCTTCCTAATTCATTTCATAAAAATTTTATTAGAATCTTAAAAATAAATCAATTAATAGTTTGCTCTATTCAATTACGATATTAATTATTTTTTGTTTATTTTGACTCAACTGACGTAATTGAATAAAATATAGATTTTATGTTAGATATTGAATCAATTAACATATTGTTGGAAATCGTACGTTTTTTTTTATCATATCGAGCCATAACCGCAAAAAAAGCTCAAGTGACAAAAACAAAATTTTACAGGAGAAGGTTTTTTTTATTATATTTTATAAAAATTTTGTATGAAAATTGGCACTTAAACTAAAATTGTTTATGCTATAAAATCGTAACGGTACCTTCTGTGACCATAAGATTTTAGGAGATGTTGCAAGTGTTGCCAATAACTTCATTTAATAAAAAAACGAAAATCGAAAATATTGTCGGTTAAGCTTTTTTTTGCGGTTATGGCTCGATATTTTTAAAAATTTTAGTAATCAATATAATCATTATATTTAACTTTGTAATATTAAATGAATTATAAAACTTTTTTTTCTAAACCTTTTTAACCCTTGTGTTAATGGCAAATAAAACCCCTTTAACAACATGGCAAGGTACCCGGGAACCTATAGTGAAATAGTATTGAAAACAAAAATTTTTTTTCGAAAATATGTGCATAATCCAGGAAAATAACTCTGCCTATCTGCAGATTCAACATGATCCAACAGGCATACGTTTTGATAATAATGAATCCCGCATATTACGAGCAGAAAATCGTAAAACTGCTGCTTTTCAAGATATTTGGACATGGTGAATGAAAATATACGTCAGAGTTGTATACCTTTTAGTCATGCTATGCATTAAACTCCACATGGGAAGTTGTACACTGGTAAACCATCAGATGGCGAGAGTCAAACAAATATAGGCGAAAGGATGCTTTTGGATCTGGTTTTTCCATACAAAAACTCAGAATGAAATGTAACAACTGACGCTTTTTATCCCTATCTCCCAATCATAAGTCAAACCTGCTATACAGAGTGTGCCTGGGATAGATTTTGAAATCAAACATTTCCGGATTGCAAGAAAATAATAAAAGCGGCCGTTCTCCTGTAGTACGGAGTTGTCACGACGTGTGCTCATAACAGCATACATACATATGAAGCAAAGAAAAACACGCAAAGCTTGCACAAGATGTTTGGTAATAGGCATTTATAAAATTTTCCAATGTGCACAAATAGATCGCGAAGTGATCAATGAAAAAGTTATTTGCCGCTAAGTATTAATTTCTGGTTGATTTTTTTTATTTATGTATCCTATATATGAAAACAGAAATAATTTTCTTTTAAAAAATAAAAGTTTTGATCTAAAATATTCATAACGACTTTCTTAACTTTCATTTTAGTAACATTTCACTAAAAATATACATGCAATAATCGTTTTTTGATATTTGATGTATGAAGGTACCCTACCGTTAAGGGTGTACGATGAAAATTGGTTCACCACGTCCTTTCGAAGCAATTTTTAAGCTAAAATATAACGATAGTTTAAAACTTATTAATAGTTAGCAGTTCTCAAGAAGTTTCAGGTATGTGGATTATCTGCTTCTATAAAAAAATTAAAGCTGAAAACGTCAATGGTACCCGGGTACTTTGCCATTTACATAAGGCTTAAAGTCGTTTTTTAAATAAATTCATATCTATAAAAAGCATTTATCTTTTAACTTTCAAAACTGCGAAAAATCCCGATATCCCAAAAATCCCGTGATTTGTTTTTTTAAAATCCATTAATTTAAAAAAATTTATTTGTTATTGCAGATTTGGAGGCTGAAATTGAATTTTGTTTTAATCGCCGTTGCAATATTTTCTTAAGTGTACATAGCTTTGGTCAAGCGGATTTAAAGGTAAAATATGCAACAGAAATAAATATAATATTCTGGTTGTTTCTAAAAATATTCCAAATATCTTGAGCCTTCTATCTAAGGATTAATAAACAAAAGCATAAACTTGAAAAAAATTCAGAAATAATTTACCATAATATAGTTGTGTAGAAACATATTATGTTCCCCAGGTACCATTATTGCTATGTTGTAATCTTTTATAATCGACTCAATGCAACTGATACTGATTTCATATTGTTTTCGGATCTCCCAAGCGGTTTCGGCTGAAATGTATCATAATCAATTTAGTAGTAATAGAGCTGTGGACTTATATATGGACCAACCTTTCTAAAAAATTTAAATTTCTATTCTGTTTACACAGTATATGCCAACATTTATTACCTTGTTAATGTACTCTTACACTCCCCAGCAAAAACTTTACTTACCTGGTAAGTTAGCAAGTAACATTGGAGACATATGAACACTACTTATTTTTCGGCTGAATAACTACTTATTTTTGTTCGAGTTGTCCACAGAATTCAGTAGTTACAATACACTTACTAGAAGTCACAAAATATCTAGTTATGATTTAACTACCAGTAAGTTGAATTGTAAGTACTTACAATATACTTACTAGAAGCCAAAAAATAACTACTTTTTATTTAATTTGCGCTAGTTAATAGACCTAATAATTAGTTATGGAGCTAGTTACCAGTAAGTAAATATTCAGTACTGAAAACCAGACAACTGATAAGTAGTTATTTAGCTGATTATTAGTAAACAAATATTCATAACTGAAAATAATAGTAGTGAAAAGTACTTACTGAGGTCATTACTAGCAAGTACTTATTGAGGTTTTCAGAATAATGATAATTGTAATGACAACTACTTACCAGGTAACGTATGAAATAACTACGACCTATTACCAAAATTCAAAAAGTTTTTCCTGGGTCGTAGAAAAAAGAATCTTCATATTAAAGATGCCCTACCATCAGAATTGTGACATCAATGTTATTAGAAATGGCATCAATGAGGCAAAAAGTTACATCAATTCAACGACGAACGTCATCCTAAAATTTTGTCATATTTTATGCGTCATCTACGCTATAAATAGCTTAAGTGACATCAATTCGATGGCACATTTTGTGTACACTGATAGAAAAGGTGGCATAGCGCTGATGTTTTTTGACATCTGTACAGACAAACTGTCACCAGTGCGATGACATTATATATCATGTCACCAGTGCGATGGCATAATAGATCATGTCATCAATTCGATGACAAACTGTGCAATGACAAAGTGTCATCAGTGCAATGACAAAATATATCATGTCATAATATATTATTAACATTATTTTCATTCTTAAAAAATAAAATTAGAAGCAAAAATTCCCTTATTCTATTTTTTTTAAATATTTATTTAAATACATAAAATTTTGAAAGTAGAACATGTCTTATAATTGAGAGTTCTTCTGTTAACAAAAGGCGGAATACAACAATATAAATAAACAAATAGAAATAAACCTGTGTAACGGGAAAGTAAATAATGATATTCACTCAATTTAAATTAATGTCAATTACTATGACTCAATTTGATGACAGTTTGCAATTGCACTGATTACATACTTTATTAAACCGACTCCGATTCGACATTCCTTAGATGCCAATGTGTCATCCTATTGATTACGTAATTAAAATTGTTGGCCCTGATGGTAATTTGGCCAAGTAATGTTAAGGCTGATATCACAGTGATGTAAAGTATCATGGGGTCAAAAGCGAAGACACTTGTCATAGAACTGATGTCAAAATACATCAGCGTTATGGCGCCTTTGCTATCAGTGTACGACATATTGTTATTTCTTTCAAACTAAATTTACTACGTACGCATAACTACATCACAAGAGGCCTGATTTTATGAAATTCGTCGCCTCATTTCATACCAAAAAATAAAATAAAGTCGGTAGCTGAATGCAGGTAATGCCATTTAGTTTAGAATGAATTCATTCTGTTATTTATAAATTATACTATCAACTTTTGTGACAATTTTAAATCTCGTGAAATTTCAGGAGCCACATTCAGACCACCGACTTGCTTATCGATTCTCATGGAATAAAATGGGCAAGCGAAGTAGCCCCACTAAATACGTTTAGAGAATCTGGAAGGCAAGTTAATAATTGGACGACCACAGATCCAATGGATAGATGAGATGATGTCCTAGAAGGATAAACGAGCTTTCAAATTAAGGCCAAGGCGGAATTGTAGCTGTAGTACATAGGAAGCAGAAGAATGTCTAGTCGGAATTTTGTACGATATTTAAAAAACCAGCAATAGACAACAATGATTCGGGATGGGCGATTATTGGGCTCTCATTTATTGTGCTTAAATTTGGTATCTTATTTATACCCTACAATATACATAGGGATCGTTTTTATACGTGATGATGTTCGTAACAAGAGGTCGGAGTCCAATTTTTTTGTATGTTATTCGTCAAGTGTAACTTTTTTACTCGATATGGGCATGTGAGCTTCAATGTTAACGTTGTGATCAAAATTCTAGTTTTAAAGAAAAAAAATGTGGTAGTAAAGATTTCTTCAACATGGCGTACTTTGCATACTGAAAACCGCACCAATATAAGAAAACATACACACACAATTGCTAATAAGCCAGTTAAATGTTTAAATTTATTAAAAAATTGTTTGCCTTCTATTTCATATCCTCCTCACTTACAAAGCGAAACAATTTACAAAAATTTTCTTATCTTACGGAAGTGAAAAACTCTCTACACACGTTTCAGGTTGTAGATCAGTAATGAACATGTGTTTCTTTTAATCCATATTCTGAAAAGTTACTTAAACCTTAAAAAATCTTAAAATAAAATTACTTTTTAGACGAAATTTTGAAAAATTTCTTTTTGTAAATATATTCACTTGAATTCCGCATTCAACCCTTTATTTAAAGATCACAAAAAATGCTAAAATATTATGCGAACATTCGCATCAGCAAAAACTGTAATGGGAATAACTCGTTAGATTTTCACAATCTTTTAAGGTGGTGAGGCCTTAATGGATCATACCCTGCGGTAAATAATAAAAGAACCCCAAGCGGCAGGACTTTTAAGGCCTCTATACTCCTTTCTAAATGATTCGTTTTTTATGATATCCTGCCTTCTAGAAGTATTGTTGCCAAAACTTTATGACCAAAAATGGCTAAATTCACTGGAAAAAATTGCAAAAAATAAAAAAATGGCTAAAAACTTTTTTATTTAAAAAAAAAACATTTAAGAGCTTATTTTCTAAATCACTTCACCTTGCGCTGAGAAATTTTTCATATAGAGCAATTCCATATGAAAACGATCAAAATTGGCAAATTTTTGGACGACCCCTCTCCGATTTTAAAATAAATAGTCTCAATCGATTGCCCAGCAAAAAATAATGTACCTACATATTTTTTTTTTTTTTTATAGTGACTGGTTTAGTGGTGGTGTACACCACTGTCATGTGAAAAATTGAAGAATTCTTCATAAGGGACCTCATTGAAATTTGTTTTAAAAAAAAACTACTAAAGCGATCGCAACGAGTGATAGCTCGTTGGAAAGGTATTGAATCAGGCTTTAATAAAAATAAAATTTTCCTAATTTTTCTTAGAAATTTACCTTTAAATTTTCCCAAGAAAATTTAATTTTCCGATTTTCCACAGAAGCTCTTAAATTTTCCGGCTAATTTTTTTTTTTTTGGAATCCTCATAATTTTTGCTTTAAGAATCAGCAATAAAAAAATGGGCCCCGACTCCTTGTTTGGACAGGAGAAGAGCATTTAAGAGACCACCTTGTTAAAAATACATATTAAAAATTACACTGTTCACGAAATTGACACTTTTTTTTCGTGACAAGCTGGGCACCTGGCGTTTTAACATAATTCGGGTACGCTGAATCCAGTGGTGCCCTCGGTTTTTTAAGATTGGCTCTGGTTTTCGAGATATACCGTTATTTCTAAAATGGAGGAGGTTGCACAACATATGTTCGCGTAACTCAAAAACGCTTTAGCTTATTGAAAAAACTTAAAAAACCGAAATTCCGCAATAAAATTTTCTTTGAGAAAAGTAAAACTTCGTTCTAATATCCGCATTTGTTTTAGAAACATAATTTTTTTTTTGAAAAAAAAAATAATTTTTTTTATCAAAATTTTGAAATTTTTGTTTTTTAAAAATTCATAAAAAATTGAAAAATGCAGCGAGGCTTCTAATTTTTTGCAGGCATATAAAAAACGAAGCTGCAAACAAAACAAGCCATAAGCGATTAAAATCTGTTAGCAACTTTTGAATTTATTCACAAAAGTCGACAAATTTTGATTAATTTAAGATTCTTAAATTAATAATTAAATTAATATTTAAGATTCTTAAATTAATCAAAATTTGTCGACTTTTGTGAATAAAATCAAAAGTTGCTAACAGATTTTAATCGCTTAATCTGTTAGCAACTTTTGAATTTATTCACAAAAGTCGACAAATTTTGATTAATTTAAGATTCTTAAATTAATAATTAAATTAATATTTAAGATTCTTAAATTAATCAAAATTTGTCGACTTTTGTGAATAAAATCAAAAGTTGCTAACAGATTTTAATCGCTTAATCTGTTAGCAACTTTTGAATTTATTCACAAAAGTCGACAAATTTTGATTAATTTAAGATTCTTAAATTAATAATTAAATTAATATTTAAGATTCTTAAATTAATCAAAATTTGTCGACTTTTGTGAATAAAATCAAAAGTTGCTAACAGATTTTAATCGCTTAATCTGTTAGCAACTTTTGAATTTATTCACAAAAGTCGACAAATTTTGATTAATTTAAGATTCTTAAATTAATAATTAAATTAATATTTAAGATTCTTAAATTAATCAAAATTTGTCGACTTTTGTGAATAAAATCAAAAGTTGCTAACAGATTTTAATCGCTTATGGCTTGTTTTGTTTGCAGCTTCGTTTTTTATATGCCTGCAAAAAATTAGAAGCCTCGCTGCATTTTTCAATTTTTTATGAATTTTTAAAAAACAAAAATTTCAAAATTTTGATAAAAAAAATTATTTTTTTTTTCAAAAAAAAAATTATGTTTCTAAAACAAATGCGGATATTAGAACGAAGTTTTACTTTTCTCAAAGAAAATTTTATTGCGGAATTTCGGTTTTTTAAGTTTTTTCAATAAGCTAAAGCGTTTTTGAGTTACGCGAACATATGTTGTGCAACCTCCTCCATTTTAGAAATAACGGTATATCTCGAAAACCAGAGCCAATCTTAAAAAACCGAGGGCACCACTGGATTCAGCGTACCCGAATTATGTTAAAACGCCAGGTGCCCAGCTTGTCACGAAAAAAAAGTGTCAATTTCGTGAACAGTGTAATTTTTAATATGTATTTTTAACAAGGTGGTCTCTTAAATGCTCTTCTCCTGTCCAAACAAGGAGTCGGGGCCCATTTTTTTATTGCTGATTCTTAAAGCAAAAATTATGAGGAATCCAAAAAAAAAAAAATTAGCCGGAAAATTTAAGAGCTTCTGTGGAAAATCGGAAAATTAAATTTTCTTGGGAAAATTTAAAGGTAAATTTCTAAGAAAAATTAGGAAAATTTTATTTTTATTAAAGCCTGATTCAATACCTTTCCAACGAGCTATCACTCGTTGCGATCGCTTTAGTAGTTTTTTTTTAAAACAAATTTCAATGAGGTCCCTTATGAAGAATTCTTCAATTTTTCACATGACAGTGGTGTACACCACCACTAAACCAGTCACTATAAAAAAAAAAAAAATATGTAGGTACATTATTTTTTGCTGGGCAATCGATTGAGACTATTTATTTTAAAATCGGAGAGGGGTCGTCCAAAAGGTGATCGCTTTCATATGGAATTGCTCTATAACATTTTTTGAAGTTTTAAAAATTTGTATGAAAATATTTTTCAAGTGGGGTGTAGTGTTTTAGAAAATAACCCCCTTAAATTCAATAGCAAAACAACAATAGTTCATTAAAAATTTTTTACAATGGAATTGTTAATTTAAATTAAAATTTTCCATAAGAATTTAAATATTTTAGCATTAAAAAAATTAAATCATCGATAAATTCGATATCGCTATTGTTTATCTCATAGGAATCACTTGTGCTTCTTAGTTTTAAATATTTTGAAGGTAAATGTTAATCATGACATTATTTTCTTAACCTTTTGAGTCCAAATCTATAATTAAATATAAAAAAAGACACATAATAATTTGTTGTTATAATGAAAATATTTCCCTAATCGAAAATATTTCCCCAAATTGAATTAACGGTTGCTAAATAAAACCTATTTCTTAAATCACTTGTACTTGGTTAAATATCCTCTCTACTACAGCATTAGACCATGGAAGTGAGAGCATCTTTATAGTAAATTCTTAAGTTTCTTAAAGTTTTTTGTTGTTGACTGCATCTTTATATTGAAATACTTTCGACCAGAAAGGAACAGTATTTTTTGTAATGATCCATTTTTTTAATTTAATATTGGAATGAATGCTGTTCCTTTATTTTGAAAGATGTTTAATCGTCATCGTTTATAGCGATTTATTTGTTAAAAATTTTTATTTTACTGTTACCAATTTTATAAATTTTTATAAGAAAATTAAAATTATTATTTAAAAGAAAAACGGCGAAAAAAATGTTATGGCTAAACAAGTTGAAAAAAAGATAATGGCTTAACTAATTTTTTAATGGCTAAGCGAGTTTGAAAATGGCTAAATCTAGCCACTAAATGGCTTAATTGGCATCACTGTCTATAAGGAATAAACTTGTTTTAAAAATACCTACTAAAATCTTCATTTCACATTCTCATTGTTTAGTTTTAATATATTTTTTAGGACATTTTAGGACATTTTGTTCTTATGGACATTCATTATTACTCCTTTCTTTTAGAAGGGAAATAAGTTGTTGTCTAAAATTTTTTTTTTTTTGGTCTAATTACCCTTATGTAAAGGAATAGGTTGCGGATCAGATTTTCCATTTTGCTTACAAAACTTTTGTATAAATAGAAATCTTACGTCAACGTGAAGTTGCGATGCAGATGAACCACATAATATTAGAAATTCTCTCCGTCTTTAAGAATCCGCTTTAAAGGAATTTTTTTTTAATTATATTGATAAAGTGAATATTCCATCGTCGTGCAACGTTTTTTTTTAAATTTTTATACAAAACGCACGAATAATAAAAAAAAGAGCTGATTACATACACAGAAAAAATTAAAAATGTTCTCTATTCACCAAATTTATAATAAACTCATAATATCAAGCACACAAGTTGATGATTTTGCATCTATTACCAAAATGATTATATTGATTACTAAAAGTTGTAAAATTTTGAATATATTTTTTTTCAATAAATAATATTGTTATTTTTAATTAAAAAAATAATCAAAAAACTTTGCCGTTTCAAACAATGTGTTAATTTATTTAATTAAATATGGACAATTCCAATCAACAATTCTACAAATTTAAATTATTTTATTTTAAACGAAAAAATCAAAAAGGATTTTGTAATATTTAATTAAAATTTAATTAAAAATTTATTTTAAAACAACTTAAATATTAATCAAATCAAAATTGTATTTTTAATTTTCTTTCAACTAAAAAATTATTGATTTAATTATCACATTTATTAAATTTAAATACTTTTTAAATCATTTTTTTAATAGAAAAAAATCTTTTTTCTTTATTCCTTTTAACACATATGGTGGATTTCATGACAATTGACCGAACTTTTGAAATCGATGTCTTCTGATTTGGATGAAATTTGGACCTATTAGATAGTAGTTTAGACACAAATTTTCAACAATATCGGTCAAAAAGTTTCTGAGTTGGAGGGGGTCAAAATTTGAAATTTTGGCCAAACAGGTATTCTTTCTCATCCATGTAACTTATTATCTATTGGTGTTAGCAAAATTTGTCCCTAACAAATTAGATAGCTATTTCGAAAAAAAATTTTTTTGTTGTTATTAAATTTTTTTTTTTTTTAAATTTAAAACTTTATTTTTATTTTTTTAAGCGGGTACTTTTTTTTGCTCAAAAGAAAGCTTAGGTCTTTTCCTTTAAGGTAGTTCTGGTCGCTTTTTGGGCCGCGAGTGGGTTATGTATAAAAAAAAATTTATTTCTAAGTCAAGACGAGGATTTTTCAACATATGCATGCACTATTTTGAATTTTTTTCAAATTTTCTACTAAAAAATTCTGGACGACAAAATAAAAATATTATTCTTTACCAACTTTGACTGACTGATTTTAAATGCTTATAACTTTTTATACCCTCCGCATCTAGTTCTGAAGGGGAATACTAATATTGTCGTTCTGTGTGAAAATTTTTTTAATATTCAACTAAGACCACATAAAGTCGTTCTGGGTCCTTGAGAAATTCTAAGTCGATTAAAAAACTTAAAGAAAATAACAACATTGAGCTCAAATTGTTTCCAGTTATCCTAAGCAGTTTGGGATTGAAATCCGGTTCAGTAGGATAAGGGCAATGAATCCAAATGTGGAACTACCACCCTAAAAAATTGATAAGTTTGTTACAAAACTAACATAAAAAGTGGCGGAATGCGCATATTTATATACAATTGCTCATAAATTCGTTCTAAATGGCTAGAAATCATACTACAAAATTTCGTGCAGATCGGTGCAAAATTTTCCATAGGCCACATATAAAGCCCACTCTTGAAAATTACTTTAGTACGCGTAAGCCAGAAACGAATAACGCTATTGTAATAGAATTTTGTCTGTCACAGTTTCATATGACTTTAAATTACACTGTCAAATTTTATGCAGGTCGTTCCACAATCTACCATATGCCTCATTTAAAGCCATCTCTCGAAAAACACTTTATTGCACCTTACACCGTAACGAATAACGCTATGAGTAAACATCATGCTGTCAAATTTCACGAAGATCGGTTCATACTATACAATATGTCCGCTATAAACCCCACTCCTGAAATATTCCAACTTTAGGTGGAACTTATTAAAGATTTGGTAAAGCCGAATGTATCACTCTTACTTGTGTATTTTTACAGTTCTTAACTTTAAATTCTTTTTTCAGGTAATTAATTATTTAATAAGAGTTTACAATGTCATTATGCTCAATGAAATATGTGTAACATTTTTCAACTTTATTATGATTCGTGACAATCATGACATTGTCAACATAATAAGATTCCTTAATTACCCATTTTAAGAACCGGGCTTCAGTTGGTAATTTTCCTACATGGATAATTGTCTACATGGATCTATCTGTGTCTACTCGTCGACGTGCTACTCAATGTGGGAATAACCTAAACATCGCTGTGGCGCATTATAAGCGTTGATCTGCGTAGGTTTCAGATAAAACTCAATTGGCTCAAGAATTTTCCCCTAGCGATGCATTTCAATAGCTACAATATGTCAATCAGTCCATGTACATGATATCAGAAATATGTTCTAGCCGAATGCCACATTTAAACTTTAAGTACTCAATCACGTAGCGTATATGACAAAGAAAAATTTTAAGATAATATTTGCAATTATCAGGAATGTAAAACAAAAGCATAAACACAGGAGCAGAAATGTATGAAAGAAAAATTAAAATGTGTAAAAATAAAAATCATATAAAGAACAGAAAAGTGAGTTAAAGGCGCAAGGAATTGCAAAATACGTTGTATCGATATGGTGCTTTAAAAAAAATTAAAAAAGAGCTGATGAAATGTACAGAATTGTTCTAAGAGGAATGTCTGCTATAAAAAGAGGTATAAAATATTGATTTGTATGTACACAGACAGACCTTAAATGAAAGAGGGTATGTGTTTGTTTTTGTATTTATTATGTGAAAATGTGTAAGGAAACTGAGGAGATGTGTCGGGATAAAAAAAAGTCTGCTATAAAATTATGATGACAACAATCACTTTCAGACACATTTACGCAAGTGTTAAATTTATGCATTCGTTTGTACATTAAATCATATGCATACTCGTAAAATAGGACGTGTTGCTACAAATGTTTTTACCATATATAACGCCAACGGCATACTATGTAAAAAGTGAGAAAATTGTTAATGTAAGAGGTGTGGCCCAGCTCCATATCTGTACTATGATTTTAATAAGTGTAGGGAGAACAGCATTACAAGATCTTAAAGGCTCCAAGCTTAAATTTATAGCGACCACAATTCTTTACTTTTGGTCCGACTTAAAGGATCGCACTGTTCGGAATATTATTGTGAAGAGCTCCAAATTTGTTGCCAAACATTTTTGTTATTGAAGGTATTTAAAAATTTTATTTCTCCACAGTTTCCGTTTAATTACGGTTTTCATTTAAAAAAAGAAAATAATTTCTTGTCTAAAATATTATTATTAAATAACGCTAGTTTTATAACTTTTGTTTATTTTTTTAACTTTATAAATTGTTTAGTAATTTTTAGCCACTCTTCGGTAAACAGTTTTTGTTTTGCCGTTATGGCAACCCTGATATACGTTTATGACTTACCATAAAAAAAATGTTAAGTTTAATTTATACACTTATACCCATAAGTGTCATATTATGCGATTGTGCTGATATGTGCCATACATAAAAATTTTTGTCCTTGATCCACCTTTTCGTATAGAAATCGACACACTTTCTGAATCTTACGTTTCCCGTTCGGCTGGCAGGCTGTCCATGTCTTGTGTGCAAAGAAAACCTTGTATGCAAAGTTGAGATAAGTTGATGAAATTTGGCATTTGATAAATTTGGTATAATTATAGATCGATAATTTCAGATAGCCCCCGTACAAATTTCTATTTGAAATAGAGTCTTTGAGCCCATAAGCCATTTTCTTATTTTCGCATTTTAAATTAATTAATTCAAAATATATCTTATTGCTACTTTAATCATCTAACAATTTTTTTTACCGGTCCATATTTGACCATAGCTCCCAACAAAAAACACTCCTGAAAACCGTTTGTACTGTCAATTCTTTCCTATAAATGTTGCTTTTGATGTAACATTTGGCGACGTTAACTTTCATAATAGCCACAATATAATAAGAACAAATAGAAATAACTAATGACATGTGAAAGGAGATCTAATCACTGAACTGGTATATTAAGTAAGAACAAAATTTATAATTTTGTTTTAATAATTCTTTTATATAAATGATTTTTTATTTATTTATTAGGACCGTTTTTATAACATGTTCGGTATTAAAAAATACTTAAAATTTTTATTCTAGGACTTTTTTATTGAAAGAATGCCAAGAACTAGCATTTTAGTAAATAACACTAAGCACGTTTATTGAGAATAGATGTGTGACTTGTCAAGTGGTGGCTATTAGGTGTCAATTGACCCTCTCCAATGACCATCCCATGTAAAAGTGATAGGTTCCATTCATATAAAGTGGTAGGTTCAGAATTGGCCATATGTCCTATATAAACACCAGATTTAATCCCTTTTCCGCTCTTTAAGGGAGTTCTTCTTATGTCGCAGGTCAGCCTGTGTTAATACCCTTTTATTTTCCTTCAAATCACGATCAACTATGTTATTATTACCCTACGGAAAATTTGAGTCAATTGCTTCAACAGGCGGGTCCTGGAATTTGTGAAAATAGATCAAGTACAAAAAGAAAGAACTACCGACCAGTGAAAGAAGAACCAATCCTTTAACTGGTATATGAAGAACCAAAAGGTAGAAAAAGTAATGAAGTACAGTACAGTACTCACCGGTGGTGTGACACATATATTGGGACTTTCTAAATTTTGGTTCTTAAATTTAGTTCTAGGACATGTTTTATTGAAATAAAACTAACCATAGCACGTTCATTGCGAATAGATGTGTGACTTGTCAAATGGTATATGTTAGGTGCCAATAAACCCTTTTCAATGACAACCCGATGTAAAAGTGATAGGGTCCCATTAATATAAAGTGTTAGAACTAGACTTGCTCTCTTTAATAGTCCAGTAATAGGTCTCCAAGGACCTATTACTGGACTAATTTGGTGTCAGTTCGCTTCCCTCTAGGGATGAAGCAGATTTATGCTGGTAGGTTCAGAACTGGCCATATGTCCCATATAAACTCCAGGGTTAATCTAATTTCCGCTCTAACGGGAGGTCTTTTTATGTCGCAGGTCTGCCTGTATTAATAGCTTTTTTTTTCCTCCCAATCACGATCAACTATGTCGTTATTACTTGCAACTGTAGAATCTTTTCGTTTATCAAAGAAGTACCTTTTTTCGAAGATTTGTATTTTCTTGTTATCAGCGGAACTTTTGAGGCGGATTATTGCGATAACAAGAAACATCTGTAAACATCTTTAAGTGAATCTCACTATTTTTTACTAATTGTGATCTGGTCGAACTGGTTTTCAGTTATTCCATCTGGAGAAACCCATATTACTTTATGTATCCTTCGATGAAAAAAGAATATAACACCAATAGCCAGATTGTTTGTTACATGCACTCCGAAAAAAATAATGGAACTTCCAACGAAACAGTTTTGTAAGGAAGAAACGTAAAAGTGTTGCTTATCATATCGCTTACAAAAGACATAATTTATATGGCAATAAATTTTGGACACAGAAAGCTCTTTATTCGGCGCATATAAAAATTGTTTAATATAGCGGGCAGCTTTTCACACTGAATTTTTTGTTGTTACCGTTATTCTTTAAAATGCTCACTAACAATGCTGCTTCGTAGTGAGGGAGCGCCGTGGCTCTTCAAATGTTACAATTTGTTTAACCCTAGGATTACCATCTTAGTCTGGCCGGACCAAATTTGTGTTTTGTTTGCAATATTTCTTAAAAAAAAACAGAAACGTGAATTCTATGAAATGATATGTTCTGAATTGATCGAATCAAGTTGGGATCAAATAGATATGAATACACGGAAAAAAATTCTCCAAAATTTTTCACCAATTAAAGCATTAATCAAAAATAAAATCAGTTTTAATTAAAAATTGAATCAAGTGAATAAAATATTTAATCAAGTGAATAAAAAGTTTAATCAAGTGAATTAAACGTTTAATCAAGTGAATTAAACGTTTAATTGTTACTTTTAATTTGTTTACTGGTGCAAATTTAATTAGTTTTTTAATATCACAAATTTTTTAATTGAAATCAATTTTTATTTTTTTCTGTGTACTCTGCTAAGAGGATTATAAACAGATTCTTTTGTAGATTATTTGCTAGTAAATCCCGAATTGACTATAGGTAAACCCCGTCCATAAAATTGCTTAAAGGCGGAGGAATCTCATTTGGTACAAGTAGTTTTTAAGGGTCAAGTACACTTGTAAAATGCTTGGCATGCAAACGAATTTACTCGTGTACGTGTTCTGGACGTAATAGTCGTCGTCATATCTAAATTTTTTGATTTTCCATCCAGAGCTGTCGTTGTCAACATACAAACACATTTTCACTAATACAACCACAATGCTTGAAGAGTTTTATGATAAGTGTAGTTGGGCCTTTAGGACCATTTTTATTACTTGCGTATAGGTAAAGATAATATATCATCGGACGTATAACAAGTTATTTGGCAGGTAGGATGTGCTTGCTTTTACAATATCACTCACTTTAGTTTAACCCTAGATAGGTATGCCTTTTTGTTTAAAGAAAATGAATTTATATTCTTCCTTAAGCTGTTTTAAATGATAATGATAACCATTTTCATAATTTTTTTTATTTATTTAATTTTATTGTAATAAATATTAACATAAAATTTTACTTTGCTTCACAGATTCTTTTAAAAGAGGCTCGTAAGTTCAACTTATTTTAAAAATTTTTTTATTTTGTATTTTTTTCTTGAAATAGGTACAACGGATATTACAAAAATAAAAAAGTAATTCATTTCGCATTCCTGCAAGTTTTAGAATTTGCTAGTGTTTCTGGAATTTCAGATCTCACAACATCATAGTTCTCATATTGAATATTTGCTCTTAAACCTTAAAAAAGCAGAGTAAACACGAATGAAAAAATTTATATAAATGATATTCTTCGTCGAAACGACGAAGTGAATATAAAAAACCTACTTTTAAGCGTCAAAGAAGAACGTATGACCACATACAACAAAAGCTGACTGTGTTTTTTAGAGCTACAGAGAAAATTAGTGTTACGTGTAAATAGACAAGAGAGAACACAAATATAACAAATGTGTCCGTCGATTCGACGAACGTGTATGTATAAAAATTGTCTCTAATCACCAAATTCATACCAAATTCGTAGAATCAAGCAAACAATTTGTTGGTTTTGCGCCTATTACTATACCAAAATGATTATATAGATTACTAAAAATTTTAAATATTAAAATTTGTGAAAATTTTTAAATAAATGATACGAGTATTTTTAAATTTTAATTAAAAAAATGATCAAAAAACCTTGCCATTTCAAACAATGTGTTAATTGATTTAATTAAATATATATCATGTCGTGGCAATTGCCAATAACAATTCTATGGGTTTAAATTATTTTATTTTAAACGAAAAATCAATTAAGATTTTTGGTTATTTAATTAATATTTTAATTAAAAATTTATTTCAAAACAACTAAAATGTTAATTAAATCAAAATTATATATATAATTTTCTTTCAACTAAAAAATATTAATT
This sequence comes from Pollenia amentaria, assembly GCA_943735925.1. NCBI lineage: Eukaryota > Metazoa > Arthropoda > Insecta > Diptera > Polleniidae > Pollenia > Pollenia amentaria. Next base: position 44,159,965 of record OX031009.1, read on the forward strand.
AAATTTAAATACTTATAAAACAATTGTTTACTTAATAAAAAACCACTGATAATTTTTTCTGTGAACGTATATCTTGTCATTACAATACATTCTGTTCATCGAAATGTTTGTATGATTTCCATTATTTATTTTGTTGTCTTCAGCCTTCATACATAATGAAAGGTTCAATGAATTTTCACAACATATATGAACCTATTTTTTATAAAACTTCGATGACACACTGATAAAGAGTCAAATTATGTATGTTGCAAAATGCGATGTGATCAGTAACCCCAATCCAAAATAAATGTCACCTGACACCACGTAAATTTATTGTTTAGATTGTGTTAATTCAAGTCAAAAATTTTATTAATCAATGCAGATTTGCTACGTCACTTTAGATAAAGTATCTAATAAAGAATACATAATATGCACATATTGTTAAAAGGGGAAAAAACAAGATGCAATAAGGTTAATTTTTTTACTGTGTGCATGTTGTCTGACGGCACACATTATTTTATGCATCCTGAATGTTCTGCCAACAATAGGTAAAAATTTATGATGAATACAAGAAGCTAAATTTTAATTTTATAATAAAATTTAATAACTTTTTTAATTTGCGAAAAAAATATGCCGCCAAAAAGTCGTGGATAATTTCTTTTTTTCTTCTTTTAGATACATTTTCATCAATATATAATCTAGAAACTAAGTCCGCTATCATATTAGAGTTACCACAAAATTGCATTTATATATTATCCAGAGCACCGTGCAAAATGCATCTAATTTGCAACAATCTAAATTATTTACATACAAAGTTGATGCACTTGGTAAAAGGAAAAATTTTAAACCCATATTGCCCTATTTAAAATGAAGGGTAACCACCCCATTGCATTTTTGTCAAAACGCGAACTAGCACGAATTTCAAAAAAATCTGAGACCCGTATTTAATTAAATCGGCTAAAGATTAAAATATGTTAATTTGGCATTTTTATTACAAACAACCCCAAACAAAAAATTCAAAAACCGTTCTTTTTTACAGAATATCCTTCAAAAAAGGACATGGGTGATAGTTCTTGGACAAATTGTATATACAGTTGTATTATTCTTAAGCTTTAGGTCATTTTTTTAAAATATGAAATAAAATATTCTTTATTTTTCAATATTTCGATTTCCGTTGGAAATCTTTTTTAAATAATAGCTCTGTTTCTTTAATCTACTTTGGGATCCCTCGGGATCCCAATTTGCACGAAAAGCGTTCCCGTACTTTAAGTTTGTGTAAAAGAGAGCGACTTTGAGAGAATAAAATTCTTCTTCTTCTTCTTGCACGAAACAGCCCAAACTTTTTCTTCGTGTAAATTGTTAAACAGCTGTAAAACATAAACAAAACAAAAAAAAGTATGGAAAAAATGCTAATGAACAAAAGTTTGGAAAGTGTTGTGGAATAAAATAGTGTTATTAAATAAAAAGGTTTTATATTAAAATATCAAGAAAAATAATGTAAGTTATTGTAAAAGTGTTTGTATTGTTCAATTTTTGGTAATATATAGTTTATTTCTACAGCTAATATACAGTTTTTCAAAAGTGGCGCAAACTTTTATTGATTTGTTAAGACTGTCAAAACACTTTGACTTTTTATTTAGTGCTAAAAATGGTTTTTTCTGTTCCCGTACTTTTGTGTAATTTTGTATCTTTGTGAGAGAAATTTATGCTAGCTCTCATTTTCACGAACTTTACCCAAAAAGTAAAGAAACAAAGCTAATATAAAATTACAAAATTGTTTTTGACAGTTAATGGAAAATAAATTTAAAATTTCAATTCACAAATTTAAAATCAAAAGAGGAAACCAAACAATTTTTTTTATGTATTCAAAACCTATTTTAATTTACCTTTCCGTTAATCTATTTATTTTTATTTAATATATATTTTCAATCTGTGCTATGCCATCTGAGCCAAATACTTATTTATAATTTTCCCTTCCATCAACCTATTCATTTTTATTCAATATATGTCTATAAGTCTGAGCTAAGCCATCAGTATCTTTTTTAAAATTAATCCTTTTCTCAAATGAAACATTATTAATCTGTAACATTTCTAGCATATATCTACGTTTCTTAAAATTATCTATGTTCAGAATAGATGTGTACTCAAAATCAGAATAATGATTAAAATCACTACAGTGTGTTGATAATGCCGTTCCATGGGCTGAATTATAATTTCTATATTTTTGGTCATGTTTATGTCTTGCTAAACTAGTTTCAAGTTTTGTCCCAGTTATTCCTACATATATTTGCCTACATTGTTCGTTATCATTGCCACCACAATGGATTTTATAAACTAAATAAGATATATCCGACTTTTGTTATATATCCTTAGTTTTTGTGAACAATCTCCCAACATTATTATTCACCTTATGTGCCATTCTGTATTTCCCTTTGTCATATATATTTGAGTTTTCTAATCTTTCCGAAAACCCAGGTACATCAGTAGATGTTTTATAAATTGTTGGTTCCAAATTTTCATCAATATGACGAGATCTTCTTATATTGTATTGTCTTACCAATTTTCAAGTAAGTTTGTTAGGAAAACTATTATTCCTCAAAATGTTTCCAATTATTATCTTATTTTTCATATGGAATATATAATCACTAATTATTAATATCCTATCTATTAGATGCCTAGCTGTGTTAATAATAATTATCTTCGGGTGTTTCGAGTAACCTGATGAGGTTGGTTTTTGATACCAATCTATCAATAATCTATTTCCTTTCCTTATCACCAATGTACGAGTATCTAAATATGGAATTGAATAATTCAATTCCCTTTTAATAGTGAACTTAATATTCTGATTAAATGAATTAAACGTTAATAACAGGATATCTATCACGTTTTCATTAACAATAACAAATAAATCATCTACATATTTCGTTATTATTTTCGGTTTAATTATAAATTTTTCTAAACATGTATCTATTAATTTCTCCATCACAATATCAGCAACTATTGGAGATGCTGGAGAACCCATAGGTAGCACCTTCTTTGTGCATTTATTTTTCCTATTTCCTAAAATATCTACTATCCACTTTATAATTCACAAAAATAAATCTTTTTTGCAATATTTGTAAATCCTGAAATTTTGTCCCAATTTTCTTCCATAATTCCAACTGTAATACTAGGAAATAATGAAACATCAAGTGAAATTAGTTTCTCATTATTGAATAAAAATAAATAGGTTGATGGAAGGGAAAATTATAAATAGGTATATGTCTTTGATTATTTATAAAATTTAGTTCAGATGGCATAGCACAGAATGAAAATATAAATTAAATAAAAATAAATAGATTGACGGAAAGGGAAATTAAAATAGGTTTTAGCAATGCGAGCCTCCTGCAGACAGATATGTGTAAGGCAATAATGTAAAGGATGGTTCCTAAAGCTAGAGCGGGACAGGTCTTCACGGTGCCAGCGATCTGTATAAAGATCAGGCGATAAACCTTGTCCAGTATTACTCTGTTCGTTCTTGGTTCACCATGCCAAGTCGGCAAGTATTTCACCTCACTAGAGAATCCGATGACCATGCCATTTAAAACCGGTTCCTTAAGTCTCAAAATTCTACGTTTGTTGAATGATACCAGAAAAGTCCAGGGCCCGCTGCATTTCCTCCGAAATCATCGAGTTATCAAATCCGGTCACAGAAATAACTAGATCGTCAGCATAGACATAAGTCCGGAGGCCCAGATCATTAAGGAGCTCCAGTAGTTCGTCGATGACTAAAGCCCACAATACAGGCGATAGAAGGCCACTTTGTGAACAACCTTTGGTTGATGAGCCACATAGATCCAACTTGATCATCTTAGGTGTTAGCATATCCCCTATCCAGATTCTTATAAGAAATGGAACACCCTTCCTGGTTAGAGCAAAGTAAATCGCATCATAGGAGGTGTTGTCGAAGGCTCCCTGAATGTCGATGAACGCACACAGAGCTATTTTTCTTGCGTCGAGTGCCTTCTCAATCGTGACCATTATTGGCGTTTCAGTAAACGTGCCATATGGCTGTTTGAGTTTGCAAGGACCATTTGTGTTGTCCAGAGATTGCGCCTTACCAGTATTAGTGATTCATGAAGGTTGTCAATCCTGCCGCAATATTCGCACCAGATTGACCTTTTGGATTTCCAGATTTCCCTTTTATATTTAGCGAGTGCAGCTTTGTAGGCGCTCAACTCACCAGTTTCCATAGCGCTATTAAATAACCGTCCGGCCTCAGCCCTTAGAATCTCCAGATGTTCATTCCACCAGGGAACGTCTTAGATCAGCAGTCGGCAGCTCCACTTGGAGGCCCCACGGGAATTCTTACCAGGTACATTGGATTCAAAGTCAATGTCCCTCAAACACACAATTATGCCATCAGATAATTCATCATTCATAGTCAAGTTATGACGAAAGATGCCGGCATTCGCTATTCTAGCATTGTGATAGGTTTGAACATACGACGAGGGCATTCGATGTTATTCGAGATATTAGTAATCCGACAACGAAATGTCACTCGATACTAAGTGACATTCAATGGGCTCATCGCCCATATTTGCTACAAATATATTATATGATTAGGGCGCTTAGATCATAGCCAATAATCCAAACGAGGCCACGTTTTTGGCAATAAGATTCAAGCTCAGTGATATCAGGTATAGAAGCACTATCTACGCCTCCTGGGAAGTATGTAGAGGCGATAATGCCCTATGCTCGCCCGCGATGAATTGGATTCTCGCCCTTATCACCACTAGATCCCCATGGATAAATTCTGAAACAGGTAAATATATTAAATCTTTCCTGACAAGAAGAGCCTCGTCCTCGATGTTGCAGAGTTGTAAATAATTTTACCTGGATCGCTGTGAAGCCACTGAATGGCCCCAGAGTACACTCATGGTTCCTGCATGAAACAAACGTCCAGAAGGTTAGTGGTGAACCTACGGCATAGCAAATCCGAGGCTGCCTTAGCGAAGCGTAGGCTCATCTGAAGGCACCTTAGGTACCCTTATTATTTTTTGTGCCGTCTTGGTACAATTTTCTCCTTTTTCTCCCCGCCATCTTTCTACCGCGTTTGGACCCTTGTTGCACCGCTTCCTCTTAGGAGCTGTAGCGTCCCATTCGCTGTCTCCTGTACGCTTCTCTCGTACGACCTGTAGAGGCTTTTACCCCGACGGTCGAAGTTTGCTTCGTGGAGCATGACGGGCCTTCGCAGGAATTTTTGTGGTCCCTTTTTGACACACTTTTCATGCGAACATAGTCCATTGGGTCCAATTTAGCATTGTTTGGCCTATCAGATTTAATATACATAGATACATAGTTACAGTTATTTCGGTTTATATTTTTTTATTTCTTGATATGCTTTAATATTATTATTTCATATATTTGTTTTTTTTTTTTTAAATAAGTGATTTTATGTTGTGCGTACGTTCATTTTTCTCTAGTTTTTTAATTTATAATGCATAAAATGTTTATTTTATTCAATCCATTTAAGTGCAAATCTAAGATCAATTTTCCAATTATATGTGTTTTTATTTGTCTAATTTCTATATATTTTTTTTTCTATTGTACTCTTTCATTTAAACGAATATAATGCATCAATGCACAGGGCAAACGTCAAAGCTAATACATTTTATCTTATTTCAAATTGCTACAATTCATGTGCAAGTATAGATACGCAATATTTGTATTTGAAATACTTATGTATGAACAGTGTGACCAATAAGTTTTTGAACAAATATATATGTTGATATTTTTAAAATCGAAAAGATTAAAGTATACATACGCTTTAAGCTTGCGAGCTAATTACTTTAAATAAAATAAGATTGCAGCTCCTGCGTTCGCGGTCATTTTCGAATGTGTCAGTAGAAAGAAAGATTTTGGTGTATAATCGTTTTAGTTTTTCTAAGAAGTTAGGAAGTGGAATCTGGAACAAGTGTTTCAGTAGAAAGGAAGTTTGGAGCCAAATGTGGACAGAAAAATGTACTTATATTGTGTTTCACAGTATTATCGGCCTTATATATAAAAAATAAAATAGGTTCATAAAAGGTTTATTAAACCAATTTTCATACAAAAACCATTTCATAAATCCTGTACTAACATGTTTTATTTTTATAATTATGGCCGTAATGGTTTAGTATTTACTTTAATTACTTTTTTTAGGTCAATATTAGGGGTATTGAAGCAAAGATTTCAATCGCCATTTTTCTGATACCACACCCAGAGAAAAATACAAATATATGTATATATGGTCACTTCCAGCAAAACCATTTTAAAAGAAGCATTTTATATATATTATGTTTAATTTAACCATACTATTGTCACCGACAAACATATTATGGTTAATTAGTCCTCCATCAAGAAGCCGCAACCATATTATGGTTGCCTCCGAACATGTTTTGGTTAATAATACGAGGTCGGATCAATAAGTCCGTGACTTTTTGCATGAAACACAGTTTTTTTTATAAAAAAAAAATTTATTTTTCAACATAATCTCCTTTTAGCTCAATACACTTAGTCCAACATTTCTCCAATTTGTGTATCCCTTCCAAAAAAGTAGGATTTGTCGAGGTCCATAAAAAGGCATTTGTTTGACCAATAATTTCATCGTTGGAGCGAAATCTCTTTCACCGAGCCATTTCTTTAGGTTCGGAAATAGGAAAGAGTCACTATATTTATGATTTTGTCTTTGCTTTCAATGTAATTTTAGCATGATTAGGGCCATAATATATTTAAAAATGTCTTTAAAAATTGTTTTGTTGGAGGTGGCCATTTATAAACATATTTTTTCTCTGCGTGTATATTCCAATAAATCCACACATTTGCATTTGTGAATTTCTTGTGATGTGTGATTTTCTATGGTCTACAAGTACCGATTGAAACCGAGATGACAATCTCCGTTGGAAATTGCTGCCTTTGCTATACTCTCCTATTAGAATGCATTTTTTGAAAGGCATTTTTTTTAAGGAAGACGTAACAGAAGTAACAATATTCTGCGTTTTTATTAATTACACAGGCTTGCAAAATTTAGAAAAAGTGGAAACCCTGGGACTATTGTATACTACTGCACAGGTTTAAGTTTCGCTGAATCCGAATCTTTACTCTCCATGACATTAAACAAATTAAAAAAAAAACCGAAATTAACGGCCGATTTCATTAAATTCAGTTATAATTAAATATCACTCTAACTGTCCAAATACATATTGGTATCTGGCAGTTAAAGTAATAGTTAATTATAACTAAACTAGGTGAAAATTATAAAAAATAAATCAGAAACAAATTAAAAAAAAAATGGCGAAAATGCCAAGAATATAGCGAAAAATCGGATTTTTCAAATTTCTGTTTAAGATATCTCAAAGAAAGAACAAAATATCGCTAAGATTAATCATTTATTTTAAAGGTGATTTAGACGACATACGAAGCTTTATAAATAATTCGGGCAGTTATTACGTCTATAATAGGACAAAAAACAGGAATTTTTTAAACTTTAGCGGAGATATCTCGAACATCTCATGGAGAATTTTTGAGTACAGATTCGTACTCAGCGTAGTTCAAACCATTCCAAAGGTCCATTTATGTACGTGTTTTATAAAGCAAAGTATTTTCGAAGTAGTGGAAGATCAGCACAGAAAATTTACCAACAAAAAAGAACCAAATGAAGAGAGTTTTAATTCGTACTTGATTATGGCAAAAGCAGGAATGCCTATTTGATTATCAAAAATGCAAAAATCTAAAATCCTCTTATTCATTTTATTTCTTAACCTCGGAGTGGATAAGGGTAAAACCTGCCTTATAACTTCTTCTAATTGCTAAACAACTTCTAGTTACCATAATACCTCAGAAAGGGGAGTTACACACAACTGTTGAGTCATATGGGCCTATAAGCTTATTATTTAACATATCAAAGCTATTTGAGAAATTTTTGGTTTCTAAATTAATACCGATTTTGGAGGAAAATGAACGTATAACAAATCAACAATTCGAATTTAGAACGAAACATATCACAATTGAACAAACGTACAGACTAGTAAACGCCATCAGGAAAACTTTTGAAGAAAAAAAATTTTGTTCTGCACTCTTCATTGATGTTTCTCAAGCTTTCGACCAAGTATGGCATGACGGCTTAATACATAAATTGAAGCTGAATTTACCCGTAAACACACAAACTATTAGAAATGACTTAGTTGGTCCAAAGTTTATTATAAAAGAAGGAGATGTTTTAAGTTCACCCCAACCGATCAATGCTGGAGTCCCACAGGTACATAATTTAGGGCGTATAATGTATTCGATATATACTTCGGACATGCCAACCAACAGCTACACCCGAACATAAACTTCTGCTGATGGTACAGCTTTCCTAAGCATCCACGAAAAACGCCAGGAAGCATCTAGATGCCTACAGGGCCATATATATATTAAATGGAAAAAGGTTAAAATAATGGAAAATAAAGGTCAATGTACAAAAATGCATATACATAAAATTTACTTTGCGAAAAGAGTCATGCCGTTCTATTAAAATGAATAACCAAATAATTTCTTAACATACGAATGTAATATATCTCGGCATACTTTTAGATCGTCGTTTAACGTGGAGATACCATAGTTATGGAGGCATAGTTATCTCAAATGAAACAAAAAGTAATTAAAATAAATTGGCTTACTGGAAGAAATTCGACCTTTACTCTAGATTGTAATCTCTTACTTAACAATTCTTTTTTAAAGCTAATATGGTGTTATGGTATCCAGTTATGGGGCACTGCCTCGGCGAAAATACAAAGACGTCAAAACAAAATTCTTCGAATCATTACTTCCGCTCCCTGGAATGTAAAAAACTCGAACATTCACACAGACCTCGATGTACCATCAGTTAAATCTATGATCACAAATTATTCAATTAAATACCTAAAAAGGTTTGAATCGCACTAAAACCAACTAGCTCGAAATATTTTAAATGACAGTGGTCATACTTGGTTAAGGAGAAGAGATACTGCAGTACTTATCCGATCAGAACACCCAGAGAAAAAATATGTTTTAATATGGTCACCTCCAACAAAACTATTTTTAAATAACCATATTATGGTTACCACCGATTTTGTTTTGGTTAATAATAACTAAAATATCTTTAACATTTATAATAGCATGGTTGATTTTCAACCATTAAATGTTGCTCTTGGAAAAGAGGAAAATACTATTGTTAATTTAAAAACAAATTATTATCATTATTTAACCATAACATGTTAAGAGACAACCATAAAATGGTTGTGGTTTCTTGATGGAGAACTTATTTAACACAAATATGGTTGTCGGTGACAATAATATGGTCAAATTAAACATAATATGTTTAAAATTTTCTTTAAAAATGGTTTTGTTGGAGGTGACCATATTTTAACATATTTTTTCTCTGCGTGAAGAGCGCTAAACACCAATGAGAACGAGAACCGTTTTAAGGAGAACTGTCGTCTGGCCTTGGAAGGAAGCAAACTTAAGAATTAGATTAAGATTTGTTTAATTATTGTAAGTTCATATAATTTCTGAAGATTCAATAAATAAACACGAGGCAAAAAATAATAACTTATGTCCTTAATAATATTGTAAAATTGTTTAAAAAAAGATATTGTTGTGTGTTAAACAAATTAAAAATGTTAATGATGTGTTAATTGATTCGTCAGAACTGTACAGTAGAAATATAAATTATAAGCGGTTACCGGCAGCAGTCGTATTTATTTACAACTTTATGACTACCTTGTGAATCCTCAATTGTTACTCAAGTTAAACAAATTTTGACTCGCCCTCTTGGGTATGCGCTACAATATAAAAGTTTTATTTTATGTATTTACGCGACAAAATACAAAAAAAAAAGTATAAAATCTCTAGGTAAATTTACTTATTTACCATTAATTTGTTCTTTATTTTTAAAATTTATACTTTCATGAAGATCGGTCCATAATTTACCAATAGGTTTTAAATAAAACTCCAACAAACATTAGTTGATAACGCCTTTACGCTATAGAGCAACTACGGGTATTGTGGAAAAAAATTATAAGCAAACTCTTCATCGGACTAGTTGGATTGTGTCTCTAAATCGATAACCTAACTAAATTCATCACCATAATTATATTTTCTTAATACTAAAAAAAAGTTAAAGGGAAAAATCTGAGGACCCTCAAAAGCAGTGATATGAAAAATTGAAGGGTAATATGGAACCTCCCTGGTAGGTAATACGGAATACTGTTACATATTAATAGAAACAAATTAGTAATATAAAAATAAATTCAATTTAGCATATTAATTTTTTATTTTAATTAATTAAAAACATAAGACTTCCTTCTTAGCATAACTTGTTGTTTAAAAATAAAAATCCATTAAAAATTATTCCTCAGCCTTTATGGCTTTAGGTTCCACAGTTATTCCACATTAGCCGATATGCAAATTTTTTAAAACAAATCTTATAAATATTACAAAACTTATTAAATTGCCGCACTTAACAATTAAAAGTATTATTTAGTTAACGATTTGTAAATAACCACAAATAAAATACCAATATTTAAAGCAAAATATCGGTTTGAATAGGCGAACAAAAAAAGTTGTTTTCGCTTATAGATCGACAGGCAATTAACAGCGCATAGCCACAGCCGTAATGTTAATATTCTTTTGTAAGCTATCCCTGCGGGAAATTTGTGTCAATTGCTCTTAAAGAACTTATCCCGTGACCAGTGAACACAATTTTATAATTAAAAGGAACGAATTGTGATAGGTGAAAACAAGACCTTTCACTTAACTGGTGATAATGTGTTTAGAGTGAAGTTGGTCCAGAGGAAAGGTAATTGGCACAAAACTATTCATGTTACTGGATTTTGTGCGGGTAGTGGCTGATTCTCTATAGTTCTATTACTTTATATGAAGGGGATCTATCATATTGACATGGCTCATGTGGGATAATATTTGCGACAGGCATTATTTTAACCGAAATTGGATGTGTCCATTAAGGTTATTCCAGTAACCAGTTACAAAGTGTATAAAAGGTGCCAATTAACCCCTCGTAGGGCATCGCCATGTTAAAGTGACTTGTCACGTGATAAGTTTAGTGTTAGATCCCTTTCTCTCAGAACACACGAAGCACATAAGACAATATCCGCAAGGAATAATTACACTGCGGAACAAAATTGAACTTTTTTTGTGCGGCCGGGAACTTTGTGTAATTTTTTTTACTAATTTGAGGTCGCTGATTCCAAATCTAACCTTCGTTTTTCTCTATCAGCTCCAGTTTTAGAGATATACCGTTATGTCCAAAATTAAGGCACTTTCAGCACATGTATTGAAATAACATGAAAATGGTGCATCATATTCCCTTAAGAAAAAAAACCGAAATTCGCTTACAATATTATCTTTAAAACGTACTAACATTGTTTTAAATTTGGCCAGTAATTTCAGAGATATTGTTGAAGTTTTTAAAAAAACAAATAAAAATTTAAGAAAAAAAAAATTTTTTTGTTCTTTAAAAATTCATAAAAAAATAAATGTGCAACAAAAATCACAGTTGGGGTCTAAAAGCATTTAGTTCAACATATTTCGAATGAAATGAGCTTAAGTTCATTGCAATCGGTGCACAACTTTTGCACAACAAAGTTCCAGGCCGCAAAATGGCTGTTCCGCAGTGTTATCTTTTAGTAAAATTTGGTACTACTAAATTTTTTACGACCAGAAATAACATTTAAAATTTTGTTATGATCATCCATAATATTCCATAGGTTCCATATAATTTAATACATTAAGATTAGGCTTTGTTCCTTTAGCAGGCATTCAGAAGCCCGTATACTTCGAACATGCAGTTGCTCCTTTGCGATACCCAGCTCCAGTGCCCCTCTTACAGATTATTTACTCAATTGGTATCAGTACAGACTTCCACTTATTTGTTTTTTCCAATGAAAAGAAGAAACAACCTTAAGGCTAGTTTACACTATTATACTTTGTATTAATACCTGTCAAAAACTGAAGTAATATGTAAAAGTGTGATAGTGTGAATGCAAAGTGTTATGAAAATGACAAGTATTACGAAAAAATTTGACATCCCATACGACTTCATCGTTTTTTGAAATTTTTCTAAACGCTAATACTTTTCATTGGATCAGGGTTGCATTTTAACAAAAGCATGTTCATGTGTGATAGTGTGACTACAAACTGTAATGTTACCTGAGATTTTTTGACAGTCACAACAAAACTCATTAGATCTCCATCTCACAAAGTATTATGGTATACATAAGAAATGTGTGATAGTGTAAACTAGCCATTAGTTCTATTATAAATAGATCATCCAAACAAACAATATAGGTTTCGCCATAATGTCCTAAATTCCAGGACATTGACACAGAAACACAGTTTCCTCTTTCTACTCAGTGCTGGCTAAGGAGCAGGTGGATTCACGAGTCCACCACAACTGCAGAAGTCTATAGAACTCGCACTAAATAAGTGAGTTGCAATGAGTCATTGGAAAGCCAACGAACTTTTATATGACCCCATTGTTTAGCAAGCTCATCTGCTTTTTGGCTATGCCGGCAGACCGTGTGCCTTGGTCTCGACATATGCGTTACACTCGAATGCTTTGCAATCGCATTTAACCCTCTGCGACTAACGTAACTTTGTAATAACAATTACAGTGACAAAGTACATTGGACACCATTTACAGTACGCTGGACACCATTTTGATGGCTTATATTTTCTAAGTTCTGCTTTACAAACCTTCTGAAACTATTTTTTTATTTGAGATTAATGTAATAGCTTGTTATTTGCTGTAATTTATTTTTAAGAACAAGACCACAATAAATTTTAAGCCGTATTTAATGGCATGGCACAAAATGGACCTAAAAAAAAACAAAAAAAAAATTAAAAATTTCGTATTTGATTTTTACAAGTTTAATACTACGTTAAGTTCACATCTGAGCTAACCAGTATAGAAAAAATTAGATCATTTGAATGGTTAAATAAAAAAATACAATCGAGTTACATGGATATGTCAAATTGCTCTGAATCTGCACTTCACGGCTTTTAAAAGTTCCCCGGTAGGCTAGCTGGTAGTGAGCAAGTCTATAAGTACCGGGGTTGCGGGTTCGATTCTCGCCAGAGACTCTGGTCCCCTGCAGATAAGCGAAGAGCATCGCGGGATAAGCGTAGGAATAAAAAAAAAAAGATGATGTTCTTTTTGAACAATGAATAATTTTTTTTACATTAGAGCATTTTTTTACATCAAAATAAGAATAATAAGAGGTTTAAAATATTGAAACAATTTTATTGACTTGCTGTTTAGGAGACACTACAAAAATATAACATATAACCGCTCTATTTGTTCGCGATCGTCACGTCAAGGTACACATCAAAACGTATTAAGAAGGTACTGAATGTGTGAGAGCCGATGTGTGAAAAAGAACGGAGAAAATAATTTTTTTATTTCATGGGTGTCTGTAAGACAACTACGTCAGTCGCAAAAGGTTAAAGATATCCGTTTCGCATTTAGAGATATCCGTAGTTAATATAGATATCCCCTTCAGGATACTTAAACGAACAAGTAGGCGATCCTTTATATCCTGTCCCCTAATATAGAAACTCCCGCCGACTCTACTTTCTTTTTTTTTGAACTCGGTATAAACCCTTAGGGTCAGGTCTTGGAAAGACATTGCAAAAGACTCATTCCTGTATGGCATATGTGCTGCATACTGTGCAAAGATGTAAGGTTCCCACATGCAGTTGTCCACCAGGGACAATAAAATTAAACGTCGCGCTTAGTCGTATTGCCGAGCAAAGTGGCTTAGACTTACCATACATACGAATAATAATACTGTGTTGAAATTTAGCACACATGTGTATTATGGTATACGCAGAAAAAATTCTCGCAAATTTTTTTTAATTAAACTACTATTTAGAAATAAAATAAATTTTAATTTGAAATTTCATCAAGTGAACTAAATGTTTACTTAAATTAACAAAATGACTGAATAAAAGTTTGTAAATGTCAAAAAATATTTAAGTGGTACTATTAATTTGTTTACTAGTACAATTCCCTAGGGGAAAGAGGAAACTAACACTAAACTTGTCACGTGACAAGTCACTTTAACATGGCGATGTCCTACGAGGGGTTAATTGGCACCTTTTTGAAACTTTGTAATAGGTCACTGAAATAACCTTAATGTACACATCCAATTTCGGGTAAAATAATGCCTGTCGCAAATATTGTCCCAAATGAGCCATGTCAATATGATAGATCCCCTTCATATAAAGTAATAGAACTAAAGAGAATCAGCCACTACCCGCACAAAAAAAATTTTGCACATGAATAGTTTTGTGCCAATTACGTTTCCTCTGGACCAACTACTAATCACATTATCACCAGTTAAGTGAAAGGTCTTGTTTTCACCTATCAAAATTCGTTCCTTTTAATTAAAAAATTTTGATCAGTGGTCACGGGATAAGTGCTTTAAAAGCAATTGACACAAATTTCCCACAGGGTTTTAATTAAATTTTTAATTTATACTACAAATTTTTTAATTGAAATCCATTTTTATTTTTTTCTGTATACCAAACTGCAGGGAGGGTGAATTATTCCTTTTTCAAACATTCAAATGAAGTCTACCTTTTGTTTAAACCAGTCCCAACTTAAATAATACCTCAATGTATTTTAAAATGTCTCTATTAGAGTTATAGCTTATATTAAAAATTGTATGTAGAAACGATCCGAAAATTATTACAAAATACACGATTGCAAATTTACTATGATTAGAAAAAATCTTCTTTAAAAAAGAAAACTGAAATTCGATTTAATTCGATAATTCTTAAGCCAAATTTTTGTATAATTAATAAATCACTTCTAAGTGAACACAAACCGCATCGGAATTATTGCAGTAGACCCATATATCACCTTAGTTTCCTTAAATTGCAACACCCTAGTACTTTAGGTAGTGCAGGCTCAACAAAGACGTGAGTAACCCTAATATTCTTTCAGACTTGTTTCCTATTTGATTGCATGTACGTGCATGTGCAGTTCCTCTGTAAAAATAAATACATTGCCATCTTACCATGTAGATATCCTTAGAAAAGTCAATTTATATTTATTGGTAAGAGGTTTTACCAAGGAGCTAAAAAGTAAAGAGTACAAGAATAAAAATATTATTTGCAATTGATTGGTACTTGAATCCATGGCAGAGATTTTTACTGGGCATATACATACATAATTTAAGTTTTTTTTTATTTAAACATTAAAAAGGAAATTAAGAATTTTCTCGATATGATATATTAAAGCAATGTCTCAAGAGTATTGAATAAATTAATTGACCTCTTTAAATAAATAAATTTGCAATCAAATTGGCATTACTCAATTAAAAGATGTTGCCTTTTACATAATAATTTTTGCTATGTCATAAATTCTTTCTGAAGAGTGAGTTGTATAAAAATTTTTAATAACAGAACTCAAGCCACTTTTAATATTTTAAATAAAGGTTGCCTTTTATAAAGGTTAAGTTGGCAGTTTTAAAGGCGATGCCGGTTAGACAGTCAAGGGTGACCCCTATAGAGCCATGATTACTAATTTTTTCGTTTATCAATTAAAAATCCATGATATACAGGATCTGTGGTTTCAACAAGACGGCGCAACATGTCACACAGCTCGTACCACAATTTATTAAAGGAAACACTTGGCAACCGCATAGTTTCGGACGTGTGAATTGGTCTCCTAGATCGAGCTATTTATTTAATGCCGCTTGACAATTTTCTGTGGGGATATGTGAAGTCGCTAGTCTATGCCAATAAGACCGAAACGATTGACCATTTGGAGGACACAAATGTTGGAAAAAGTAATCGAAAATTGGACCTTCAGATTAGACTAAAGCCGAGCCTGCCTTGGCGTTCATATGCCAGAAGTCATATTTATATTATAATGCCTGAAGATTATCTTTCGAATAAGGGAAATTTAAGACAATTTAAAAAATTTATCTTTGTCTTATACCATTTCAAAGTTCTATATCTCAATAAAAAAATACCCTTTACATATGTGACAGCGCATAGAGTAAGGGACCTAAGGGTAAAAAAAAAAATCAATTTTCACTTTTTTTTTTTTTTGATGTGGACAACATCTGAGCGCGTTTTCAAGGTTGCGAGGTCATGAGATGTGTCTGAGGTCATGAGATGTGTCGCTTTCAAATGAGACCAATACCAACACGCTCAGTGATGATACACCAAGGATACACGTATTTAAATCTTTAAAATGGTTTTAAATGGTTTTTACCCTTAGGACCCTTTTTATTTTGCGCGTCACATATATCGCACTTGTTCAACAATTTTGTGTTAATTCAAAACTTGAAACTTTTCAGGTAGAAATAAAACAGTACTAAAAAGGACGAGATTTTAACAGCAGTTAGACATGAATATTACGTGTCGATTTATTCCTATAAGTAAAAAAATTAAAATGTGGAGTTAGTACACTATTGTTGAACCAGTGCGATGATATATTAGTATTTTAAATAGAATGAAACATAAATTACTGTCAGAAAGCTTTAATAATTTAAGTTAATGATAAGAATACAAAGCTGCAAGTCCATGCAGCTTTTTTAAAAATTCAGAATGCACTTTAAATGTAGCGAAACGAAGAAATAACGAGTTTTTAAATTGTGGCAATTGAAGGGTACAAGTGCCAAAACTAGGAAAAAAAATTATACAAGATGCAGAAATAAATACTTATTACTAATGTCTTAGACCTGCATAGTGATCTCAAATTGCCCTACATCAAAAAATATTAAGTATACAAATGAATATAAGAACAAATCTAAAGCTAAAATATTAAGATTTTTTATTCGACCTCCATTGATTCTCAGCCCTTCAATTAAATTTGCAGTTGCAACACTTTTGAAAAAGGAAACTATGTAGAGCAAAAGTGGGAAAATGTAAATAAATCGTTTCTATGGAAATTAAGTACACAGCCATGTCTTCAAAACGGTGTTCATTAGAAGTCCCGAGTTTCCCACAAAGGTCTTTGCTGAAAACAAACCCTTGACCTACTTATGAGCAAACAAACTTCTCGAGCTCTAAAGAAGTTCCAATAAGATCAGCAACAGCAGTGATCTGGTATTACCTAAGTTTGTTCCCAAAAAAAAGTATGAAAAGCATAAAAGAAAATTAAGGATATAATAATTCCCAAATTAAAATTTGTATTGCGAAAGGTAGTGTAATTTTTAGTCAATTAGATCCTCACTGAATACGCTAAAGGATACTTTTATACGATATATATTTAGCACTGTTCTTGTCACAGTTCACACTGCGAAATGCATACATGTCGTGTAAAAGCTATAAAAAAAAAAATACCAGCTCGAATAAGCAGTTACAAATTTTTCAGTTAGAGCGTGTTCTATTTTGAACAAACATCAGCTTTTTGCAAGTCATTTGTTTATGTTTACAGAAAAATCTATTTATTTTAATTAACTGAAATACAATTAAAAGTGAACAGAAATATAAATCAGTATATAGTTTTCTATTGTGAATGTTTTAGGATATCTCAGGTGACACCAATAATGAACGTGTGAAAGGAAAAATAATAAGCCTTCTGTGTTTGTAATTATTGGCAGACATGTGCAATAACATATAGATTTTACATCTGACAAAGCCTCTGGAAAGTACATGTTGTGTAAGAGAACCTTAAGCTCTAGTAATATACACAAAAATAAGGACACAGAATAGTTTATATAAAAAGTAATTTAAGGAACGTTTATTCAATTCAAATATTTTCTTTAGAATGACAATAATTTAACAATATAAAAACTATAAAAACAAAAGCTAACACGATTGAAAAACTTATTTCAACACCCCCTCTCAATCGATTAGTCCAAGTTGATCACGTAGTTTAATAAAACGACAGGAGTCTGTTGACTTTGTAAAAATATCTGCCAACTGCATCTCGGAAGATATTGATTCAACACTTATTAAGCCACTGGCAATATTATCTCGAATAAAATGGTGTTTTATATCTATATGCTTTACATGTTTCGTTTCAATATTTGTTGCCATTCCAATACATCCTCTGTTATCTTCAAAAATCTTTATTTGATAGTTGTCATCTATTTCCTTGAGATCTTTCATTATTCCTCTTATCCAAATTGCTTCTGTTGTCGCTAAACTAAGAGCTATGTATTCAGCTTCTGACGATGATGTGGCTACTGTTTGTTGCTTCTTACTGCACCATGAAATTGTACAGCCATAGACTTTAAATACGTAGCCACTTACTGACTTTCGATCTGATATGTCTGAAGCCCAATCTGCATCTGCATATCCAATTACTGGTTCATTGTTGTTCTTTGAAAAATTTAGTTTCATAGACGAAGTTCCTTTAATATACCTCAAAACTCTCTTCAAATGTTGCCAATGTATGTCGTTTGGACTTTGTTGAAATCTACCTAGGTAGCCGACATGATAGCTTATATCTGGCCGTGAACACAACATAATGTACATCAAGCTACCTAAAAGTTCACGATATGGTTGGTTTGTACCTTGGCCGGTTCTATTAATTTCCATCTGCAATCCTTTTTCCATTGGAGTCTTTACTATTTTGCACTCCGACATTCCAAATTTATTCAAAATCTTGTTAATACTTGATTCCTGCGATATACATAAGCTTCCATCACTTAGTGTTATTTTCATCCCTAAAAAGTATTTTAAATCGCCACAATCTGACATTTCAAATTTTCTTTTAAGATCAGTTTTTAACTTGTCTATGCTCTCGATTTTACTTCCAACAATAAGCAGATCATCCACATACAAAATTAAAAACAACGCATCAGTTTTATTTTTGTCGATTTTAACATATAAACAGTAGTCATGTTTTGATCTTGAAAAACCTAATGATTCAATGAAGTTATTGAATTTGTCATTCCAGCATTTAGGAGCTTGTTTTAAACCATAAAGAGATTTCACTAATTTGCAACATACATCGTTATTTCCTTTTACACCTTCCGGTTGAGCCATGTAAATGATTTCCTTTAATTCTCCATGTAGAAATGCCGTTTTAACATCCAGTTGATGAAATTTGTAACCATAATGAAGGCCAATAGCCAGCACTATTCTTATTGTGCTTAATTTTGCAACAGGAGCGTATGTTTGCCAGTAGTCAGTACCATAGTTTTGGAGAAACCCTTTAACAACCAATCGTGCTTTATATCTTGTAAGGTTTCCGTTGTTATCCTCTTTTATTCGAAACACCCATTTCGATTTTAACAACTTAACATTAGGTGGAACTTTAACTTCATCCCAAACATGATTTACTTTCATAGAATTTAATTCATCTTTAATAGCATTCTCCCACTGCTTTGAGTCATCTCTATTAAAAATATCAGCATATGTTTGAGGTTCTTGATTTTTAATCACTTCAGCATTGAAACCAGTTATATAATCGAAAAATTTGCCTGGTAATCGACTTATTCTTCCACTTCTTCGTAATTCATTTTCCGAAAGTGATATTTCTCTAGATATATCTTGGTTACTTTCGTCTATATCCACAACATCGGACCCAACGGCCGGAGTAAGTGATATATTTTCATCTTCTGTTATGTCGAATTCTGGTGTTGATTCCATTGAAGTGGAATTGTCAATTTTGTGATTGGAATCAGACACAGCAACATATTCATCTTCTTCCCCCTCTTGCTCGTGGCTGTTTCGTACAATTATATTTGGAATTTTTAAGGGTTTTATGACCGATTTGAAAGGATAGAAAGTCTCTTCAAATTTCACATCACGAGCCAAAATAACTTTACGGTTTTCCATGTCCCATAAACGGAAGCCATTTGGAGCGTAACCAATCATTACCATTTTCTTTCCTTTAGGATCAAGTTTCTTTCGCTTGGCATCAGGCACCCAACAATAAGCTTTGCATCCAAAAATTCTTATTTTCTGGAGGTTTATCTTATTACGATACCATAATTCGGCAGGAGTTGCATTTCCTTCAATCGCTCTAGTAGGACATCTATTAATAATGTAAACTGCAGATAATGCAGCTTCGTTCCATAGAAATTTTGGCACTCCAGATTCTGATAGCATTGATCTTACCTTGTCAAAAACTGTTCTGTTGAATCGTTCGGAAACCCCGTTTTGTTGTGGGGTATAAGCAATAGTAGTTTCGACTTGAATACCTTTAGACTTGTACCAATTTAGTTGCTTCAATGACAGGTATTCTCTTCCTTGATCAATGGTAAGTGTGGATATTTTAGATTCAGGAAACATTGCACTTACCAAAGCCTCATATTCTTGAATCTTTTCAAAAACTTCTGACTTCTTTTTGATACAAAAGATCATTGCGAAATGTGTGAAATCATCAATGAATGTTACAATATAATTTGAACCATTCCAAGCCGTAGGTGTGATTGGTCCGCATACATCAGAGTGAATTCTTTGAATAACTCTAGTAGCTCTGGGTCTTTTACCATCAAAAGTATTTCGACAAATCTTGGATTCAATACAAATATCACAAAAGCCAAGCTGATTTTGTTTCAGTTCACGATTTATTAATCCAAATTTTTTAAGCTGCTCGAATCCAGAAATTCCAATATGCCCCAGACGCTTATGCCACAACTCAAATTCATTTTGACTGCACGATAACGCATAACCCGTTCCACAAGTTAAATGTAATTCATATAAGTTACCAATAAGATAGGCTGTTGCGATTTCTAATTTTCCTTTCAATATAACAGCTTTTTTATTTAAAAAATTTACTGAAAGACCAGATTTAGTTAATTTCCGCACAGATATCAAATTATCTCTTAAGTCTGGAGTATATAAAACATCTTCTATTGTAACTTCAACACCTCTGTCAGTAATACCATTTATGTTTCCGACATGATTGGCAACTATTGACTCATTGTTTTTAGCAACATTTATTTCCACCGGGATTTTTAGCTTTTTAATTAAGGAAAAATATGTTTTCTGATTTGCCAAGTGATCACTTGCACCAGAATCTAATTTAAAACTAATTTTATCAGCAACATACCGTTTATCATCATTTTTCCTTTTTACCATGAATGCAACCGCTTTAGTATTTGCCACTTTCGCCTCACCTTGCAAACAATTTTTGGCTTGATGACCAAATTTATTGCATTTGAAGCATTTACCTTTAAATCTCTTCTTATTATGGAACTTCTTGCTAGAAAATGCCAATTTTTCATCAGGGATTTCATTGTTACGGTCAGAAAACTTCGCTTCTTCTGAAATCAAGCGCTCTTTCACCAAATTTAAATTTAATTTGCCATCTTCTACATTTTGAAGAGCCGTAACGAGAGGGTCGTATTTCTCTGGAAGTGTTAGAAATAGCTGTGCTAATACATCAGAGTCTTCCATCTTAGCACCAGCCAATTTCAATTGACGAATTAAGTTTTCAAAAACCAATATGTGAGACACAATTGAGTCCCCATCGTTCATTCTTAACTTAACCAGTTTCTTTCTTAAAAGCAGTTGGTTCACAACAGATTGTTTAGCAAAGGCGGTTTGCAAACTAGTCCACATCTCAAAAGCAGTTTCTTTTTCCCGTATAAAGCTTAAACAATCCGAATGAACAAAGCTTACGATTCTATCTTTTGCTTTCTTGTCCTTCTTAGAAAACTCTTCTAAAGCAGTTGCTTCACTTGGAGGAGTGCCGGTTAGAACATCCAATAAGTTGAGTGAATCCAGATGAGTTTTCACCCGGAACTGCCAGTCGTCAAATCCCTCACCTTTAAATTGAGGAATACCGTGTATATCTTTACTATCGCCCATAACCTCTAGTAATATACACAAAAATAAGGACACAGAATAGTTTATATAAAAAGTAATTTAAGGAACGTTTATTCAATTCAAATATTTTCTTTAGAATGACAATAATTTAACAATATAAAAACTATAAAAACAAAAGCTAACACGATTGAAAAACTTATTTCAACATAAGCATTGTATGATATATCGTTTCTAGTTCGCAGAAATAAGTTTGTAATCTATTCCTAAGTACATTTTTTGAAAAATTCCAAGAAAAAAACTTCACTTACAATTTACCAACAACAGCTGCGTTACACCAATTTACAAAGGGCTTACTTGTAGTACGCATATGTACGTTAAGGTGGAAAGATTTAAGTATAAATCTCAACTGAAACAGTGAATTTCTTTCTTGAAAGATATTAAGATTTATGCTTGTAAGCAAAAATCTGTTAGCAAATGAAACCACACAAACGGCGTCCACAATAGTTCCCATAAAGGACCAACTTATAAATAAAGCTTTAAATAAATATCATTATGTACACAAGGAACTTGTATGTTTAACTTGCAATATCATATCCATAAATCGCTTTGTGGAATTAAAAAAGAAAAAAATATGTGGTAAGACCTACTACAATCACTCTAAACTCTGAAGAATATCATCAGGTCGGCCTTTACCGACCATTCTACAATATTTTACTTGAACTATTTTACTTTTTAATTTAATGTTAAATAAACGCGACCTTCGTACATTTAAAAGTTTTCGTATCCCTTTTATTACTCACAATATAAAGACATTGGAAAAATGGCAAAGAAATAAAAGATAATCGATTAACCTACTTTTTGTTCACTATATTTAATTTGCCAAATAATGTTACAGCAGATCCATTTCGAGCATTCAGACGCGGATCCAGCTTAAGTCTTAGAGGGGGGGGGGGTGGGGGGAATTTGTTTATGATACAAAACAAGTAAAAAATTTGTTTTTAAAAGTTTATTAAAAACGATATGTTTATATTTATATCATACAATAAGGTAAAATAAAATACAAGATCAGTTCAATATAAATTAAAATAAATTAATCTTTTTAAAAATTTTTGCTATAAAAATAATTTTATTTATTTTTAATGTTTTTTTTTATTTGAAACAATTTATTTGACTACATCATACTTAATTGCTTGAACAATTTTTCGACCAAAAAAAAAACATGCAATTGTTAACAAAATTTTGGAAGAACTAATTTTAAAATTAAGTTATGAATTTCAGTCGAACTTTTTGGGTTTTAATCTAAAGATACATATATAATTATTCTGGTTTAAGTTGATTACAGTTAATTTTTTAGTTTAAATTATATTTATTTAGAAAGGAAAAAGACAAAAATAATTTTGACTGCACATTCATACATACCTTCAGTCGTAAATGCGCTAATTTTTAATTTTTGAAAATTAAGTTTTTGATGCAGTTCAATAGAGTAAACAAAAATATATCGTTTGCGGAAAAAAATACAAATATTTTTTTCTAGTTCTTAGAACTTTTACAACGATATGTAAAAGTTCTAAGTCCAAAAATGCTAAAGAAAAAGCGCTAGGGCCCATTAAAATGTGAAAATTTCAAAAAAAACTTGTTACTAATTGTTAATAGTTAACATTGAAATAAATAAAATAATTTTAAAGTATATTTAATTTTTTGCAAATTGACATACTAAAATGTACATTAAAAGTACAAAAAGCTATGTATAACATAAATTTATTATTTTTAGTTGGTTTGCAAGCCAATAAAGAGTCGGCAATGAAGCAAAACTGGATTCACAGACTTAAAATATATTCAGAACTAAAGACTTTAGAAAGTTTTTTCTCTCTCCTATAAAATTTATACATTGGACTTACATCCTTAACGACTAAAGGTAATAATATATACTTATATAGGTACATTATATTAAAAAAAAATTACGGACAACAACAATGGTGAGTTTCACTAATTTTTATTTTTTTTTGTATATCAAAGATCTTTTCTTAGTAATGCACTTGAAATGTAACAGTTATATAATTCTTCTTTGGTGAACTTTTACTAGACCAATACATTTATTCATATGAATATATGGGTATGTAGAATGGCAATGCATATAAAATTCAAATTCAAAGCCTACTATGATGAATGATACGAAAAACGGTTTTATTCAAATGTATATAATAAATAATTTTTATAATACAAATAAAAATATTGCATATACTACTAAGGCTTATTAATAATTCAACCGCTCGCATTTTCAACCCAAACGTTTATTTTTCGGATATAGATGGCACTTGCTGGGATTGAATGTAGAATAATATGTATTTAAATACAGTAAACTAAATGTTTCATTAGAAATATAAATATAAATACTTGTATAGTTATTGAAAATTTGAATAGAGATTCTATAAAAAAACAAAAAAAAAACTTGATGGGATTTCCAAAAATGTTGTACATTCGGAAATTCGTGTCTTATCGAAATAAGCAAAACATATTTTTATAATTTAGGGGGTGGGGCGATTTCTTTTTTTCAACCCCCCTGAATCCGCGCCTACGAGCATTCAATAACTTATGAAGCAGACATGTAAGCAGCTCGTTAAAATCATGTACACAATGTTCCAATAAAGTCTGTTTTAAGATTTTTATTTAAATTTTTTGTTTTTGTTATTATTTTTGTAGCCAACATCCATTACATGTTGTATTGCATAAAACTTCGCAAATTAATTAACTTTTTCACACAGAATGTAAACAGAAAAACAAACCAAAAAGAAAAAGCACAAAGTAAATAAAATATTATAAAGAACTTTAAGTGTAACTTAAATAAAGACAACTTGGCATACGAGTATATAAAGCAACAATGATGATGACAATAAGTGCAACAATTACAAAAACAGCAAATGAGATTGAATTTTTGATACCCTATTTGCTTCGCGTTGTTTTAAGGTTAAGAGAAATTGGTGAAATAAAAAATACTTATAGAAAAATTCTAGTAGAAAATGTATTTTCACAATATTTTGTTATTTAAAAAATACATTTTAAAATTAAATAGCAGCTGTTAAAAAAAAAATTTTTATATGTATCGGGTGTTTTTTTTTTTTTTGAGGTAGATAATTTTAAATTGAAATAAAATAGAAAAAAAAAGTCTTTATCTCTTTATTCTAATTCTAAAGCCTATAGTACACGGCATGTAAAAAGACACATGCGCATGTGGTTCTGACGTAATTTTGACGTCATCACACAACACGCAATGTTTATTGTGGATTTGCATTGACGTCAAAATTACGTCAGAACCACATGCGCATGTGTCTTTTTACATGCCTTGTACTATAGGCTTAAGTCTTTATCTAACTCCTTGAAGTTAGGCTAAAAGATCTTAAGTCAGAAACTATAGTATTTTGTAATACTAAATTGAAAATTATATAATCCAATTCAATTCTTTTTATTTACATAACATTTCAAAATAGATAATCATTCATTCAAAAGCAAATTTCGATCTACCAAGGTGAAATACCATTTGGTTTAAAAATTGATGTTTGACTATTGACGTCATCCGGCTGCAATAGCCGAGTGAGTAGAGAAGAAGAGATTGTGTGGTTACAGTCGAAACTAGTCTGGGCAACCTGTCCGTGAACGCCTGGGTTCAAATCTCAGCGCAGTCAAGAATGAAAAATTATCAATAAAAAATTTTAATTAATTTCATGTTGTAAAATTCCTGTCTTCATAAAAATAATTTAATTAAAATTAAATTTAATGAAGTTAAGCCTAATATAAAAATATCTAAATTTGGAATAAAAACCATTAACAATTCAATAAAATAACCACAATACTAATATTTTTTTTTAATTTTTAACTCTTCTAATTGTTTCGGTTAATTTTATTAAAAGATTGATATGAGAAAATATGAAAAGAAAAGAAATCGAAATCACTTGAAATTTAAATCGATATAGATTTTCATTTGAATTTTTGTTAAAATGATTTCAAAAGTAGTATAGGTAGCAGAATTTGGTCCTCAAAGTATGAGATATAGAACAGGACATATTTTTATTTTGCAAAATAGCTGTGAACTAAAGTTAGTGCTGTTTGTAATCTGGACAGAACATCCATTGAAAGTATACTAGAGCCTAGAATCGCCGTATCGTCTGCATAAATAGAAGCAACACAACCGTCAAGCGAGAGAAAGTCAGCTGTGTAGATGTTGTATAGTTAGGGTGAAAGACAGGAGCCCTGGGGACAACCGGATAAAATATATATGTCTTTGACCAGCAAGTTGAACCAATAAAGACATTAAATGCACGATCCGAGATGAAACTTTTTATCTACTTAACTAATGAAATAGGAAAATTTAATCGTATCATTTAAAAAAAGGAGCACTATAGCAAACCGAATCAAACGCTGCTTTGATGTCCAATAGTATCATTTCAGATAAGAGACTAATATTCACGTGATTAAACGTTTAATTCACTTGATTAAAGTTTTAATTAAAACTGATTTTATTTTTGATTAATTCTTTAATTGGGGTAACATTTTTTTCTGTGAACAGAAAGGCATGATTCTTTATGTAAAGTAAATGTAATATGTATATAATTTGGTCCATTAACATTTATTTTCCATTGTTTTAAACAAGTTAAGTTAAAATGTATGGTCCTGAAAGCATCGAGATATGTTCTTCATAGCGGTTTTCGCTAACACTTAGGAAAGCTGTATCATCAGCAAAAACCCTTCGTACTTCATTACTGTACAATATTTTCAATTAAAATTTAAATTTGAAAACGCTGCTCAAACCAATTGAAAGCTGTATAATAAGGTCTCTTTAAAGGCAATGCTGCCAACTTTCAGTTCTTCGCCTCAACAAATCGGTTGTTTTTTAGTTAGAAGGAGCTAAGTTTACCGATCTATCTATTATTACCCTTCACTACAGGCGAAAATATTATATATTTATGTATGAGTTTATATTTCCGTTTGTAATTTTTATCGATTTAAGACCTCATTAAGTTTATAGATATTTTGGATACTTTTAAGTTACAAAGTTAATTTAACGATACCCGTCTTTCCGTGTTTCGTTTCGGTTTTAAGCAAGGGTGGTAAAGGGTGCTTTAAATGGGTCGTATAGTAAATAATTATGCTACATTGGACCAAATGTTAGAAGTGTTTACACAGAAAGAGAAAAAAAACTCGTACTAAATTAAAGTTTTTTCTACTTAAATTTAAAAAATTGAACATTTTCTCTAATTACCAAATTCATAGAATCAAGTAAACAATTTGTTGATTTTGCACCTATTACCAAAATTATTATATTGATTACTAAAAGTTGCAAATTTTGAAAAATTTTTCAATAAATGATATTATTAATTTTATTTACAAAAAATGATCAAAAAAATAAAAATAGTTCAGGTTTTGGCAAATCCCAAAAACAATTCTACAATTTTATTTTAAACGAAAAAAGTCAACTAATTTTTTTTGTTATTTAATTAATATTTTAATCAAAAATTTAATTCAAAACAACTCAAATGTTAGTAAATAATTAGTATTGTGGTTATTTTATTGAACTGTTAATGGTTTTTAATCCAAATTTTGATATTTTAATCAGGCTTAAGTTCATTGAATTTAATTTTCATTAAATTATTTTTATGAAGAAAGGAATTTTACAACATGAAATGAATTAAAATTTATTAAAAATTTTTCATTCTTGACTGAGCTGGGAATTGATCACAGGTTTTCACGGACAGGTTGCCCAGACTAGTTTCGATTGTAACCACACAATCTCTTCAGTGGGGTTCGCCGTCTAACTCTCACCGCCATTGACGAAGGATGACGTCAATAGTCAAACATCATTCATTTCATGTTGTAAAATTCCTTTCTTCATAAAAATAATTTAATGAAAATTAAATTTAATGAACTTAAGCCTGATTAAAATATCAAAATTTGGATTACAAACCATTAACAGTTCAATAAAATAACCAAAATTGTAATTTTGCAGATATCACTATTTGATTATAAGCTCACGATGTGTGATTTAATTTAAATCTCTGACGATATTGTAAAAATGAACTTGTTCAAGAAATAAAATATATATATTCAGTTACCTCCAGTTGCAAACATAGATCTCGTATACGCATATCTCCTTTTATTTACAAAATAAAAATATTAAAGTCACATTCCAGTAGTAACGGTAGAACTAAAGATAAAGGTGACATATTTCTGTCGTTGTTTTAATGACACTTATAAAACTTGTAGTCAACTGCTATGGATTTTTTGTCATTTTCTTACATATGAACGTTCTCGTACATTCAAATATATCCACATGTCTACCCAGCAAAAAATTACACATTACCAAGAGAACGGTTATATTGCAATAATGACTAACTCTTTTTATTTCCAAATTTTATCACTCAATTACCAAACGCATTACATAAGATCATAAAAATTCAAAGTTGTAAAAGAATAAAAATTTTAAGTAATATAAGAAAGACTAAACATATTAAGTATACGAGTTTCTGTATATACTACGTTATTATTTTGTAGAACGAATTCACTGCTAACTTCTTTAAAAAAAAAAGTTAACAAAGTAATTAATTCTAAGGAACTTATTATTTTAGTCTAATGCATTTTAAAAATCATTAATCTGGTAATTCAGTTTAGAAGTCATTCCCCCAAAGATGCTTAATTCCAAACTCGATTACCTTTTTTAAAATTTTTTGCTGGGTACGTGTTAGGCAATGCAACATAAAGGTACGTGTATTTATGAATACTTACATGAATATGCAAGTCTCTGAGTAGTAAGAATATAACTTTTCAAATGTGTGCCAGGTCATCAAAGTTTAAAGCAAGAAAACTTTTGTTTTGTCACCATCATTACACTCTTCACCACAGGTGGATAGGGTATATATAGGTTTTTCGTTCCATTTGAAATTTCTAGAGTATATGTTCTTGAAACTTATAGAGTATATTAATTCAAGGTATTTATGAGTAGGTCAATTGATATAACAATGTCCGTCTGTCCGTATGTATAATGCAATTGGTTTTCCGAATAGCGCAAATAGTTTTCGATTTAAATTCAGCAAGATCGTTCTACAAATGGCTGATATAAAAGCATAAAGAAGGCTTGCCAGACGGCCTTGATTTTGCAATGCTTGTCAAGAATCAAGAAAATAAATGTGTTTTGTCAAGATTTTTTAGCCCGACAAAAATACACGTATGTTATTATTTTTTTAATTTGTTTAACTTTTTTTGATTTTTTTATGGAAGAAATGCTCTTAGTATATATATGATGATATTTATATCAAATTATATATTTTCAAAGTTATGCAGTGTGGCAAACTAGTTCAACTGAGAGTAGCCGGACCGCTTTGTTAATAGTTTTCGCTAAGCAAAGCTGTGTAACAGTAAATCGATATATCATCGTCCTGCTACAAATTCTATTAAAACTTTGTTTCCCTAACTTACCCATAATAACACTGTACTCGAATTTGACATTTTCTGCTGACAAGCGGAGCACCCAGCGAGTACGAGTTATTCGAGGAAGCTGAATCCAGTGCTGCTAACCGTGTTTTTAGGTTAGCTCTTGTTTTCAAGATATACCGTTATTTCGACTCAATACTTAACACTAACATCATATTAGTGTTAATGTTAAGTATTTCATGTCTGTTGTAGACTGGGTGTTACAATATAATCTATCGTTACAATTGTCTGAACTGACAATTTACTTTTGTTGGCAATTTTTCTTTGGTAGTATATGATTAAATACTATACGATGAGACAATCATCTAGACATAGCTTCATACTTTCCGAAAGACTCTTTCATTAGGTGAACATAGACATAATCTGTTAAAAAATAAAAAAAAAAAAACTACTAGAGGTTGTGTGTTTTTAATTGTAAAAAATTCTTTTCAAAGCCGTGATTTTTTGGTGAATTTCAAAAATGTTGCAAATTTTAATCTGGGAAGCCTTGACTAAAGCCACGACTACCTGATATTTTTATAAATAGAACTTTACTTTTTGAAGTCGTCTTATAACATATAAAATTTGGCTTTCCACTTTCACCTTAATTAAACTTAGAAGAACAACCCGTAGAATAAACTTACAAAATCGTTTTATGAATAACCAAAAAATGATTTGGGTACAATAGAACCGTTGTCATATTAACTACAAGCAGAGCAAAAAATTTGTTTAAATATGGTCACCTCCAACAAAACATATGATGTTTAATTTAACCATATTATTGTCATCGCCCACCATATTATTGTTAAATTAGTCCTCCATCAAGAAGTCACAACCATATTATGGTTGCCTCTAAACATGTTATGGTTAAATATGACAATAATTTGTTTTAAATTAACAATAGTATTTTCATCTTTTCTAAGAGCAACATTCTATGGTTGAAAATCAACAATGCTATTATAAATGTTAAACATATTTTAGTTATTATAAACCAAAACATGTTCGGAGGCAACCATAAAATGGTTGTGCCTTCTTGATGGAGGACTAATTTAACCATAATATGGTTGTCGATGATAATAATATGGTTAAAATAACCATAGTATGTTTACAAATTTATTTAAAAATAGTTTTGTTGGAGGCGACCATATTTAAACATATTTTTTCTCAGGGTGTAGGGGTACGAAATTAAGCTTAGATACTTCTTAATTATAAAAAGTATTTAATATTGAAAATAAGCCAGATCATACAAAATAAGTTGATAAAATTCTATGTAAATAAGATTTTACAATCAGCGGTAGCCGACATATTACTTCAACACCAAGCGTCAACACAAATATTTTCTCAAGCTAATCGATCAATTATTTCACCTATAAATAAAGATTTTTGACTAATACAAACAGAAAATAAGAGCTCGAACGTCCAATGGGTCCGTCATTTGACTAATACAATTAGAAAATAAGACCTTTATTAGACCTATAATAACCTATGGTTGTCCAATTTGGTTTAATATATCGCCTTCATACATGGAAAAGATTAGAGTCTTTGAAAGAAAATGTTTAAGAACATGCACATCATTATACAGGACTCCACAAAGCGAGTATATAAAATACATATCTAATAAGAAATTGTATAATAATGCTAATATAATAAGAATAGATAATTTTATAATAAGCCTAATTAGAAATAATATATTAAATTGTAGCCAATGTATAGAAAATAATGTTATAATGGCCCCTTATTACACAAATAATGAATATATAATTGATTCCTTGCAAAAGGGATTTGTTCCACCTGAGGCTTTTGTTTACCTTGATAACCAAAAAATTATTCAAAACGAAAATGGCATACCGGTCTTTTACCATAATTATAGACGTGCTAATACAAAAGCAGTTAATTGTAATTCAGAAAATTACAATATGAGATATAGCACTAGCATATCAATCAGAGATTTGAGATTTACACAAAAATCTAATACCAAAAAATTTTGGTGGTTTTCTGAATAACAGTATAATTTTCCTTTTTTTTTAACCTTTGACACTAGCCTTTCTTTACTCACTCATTAAAATTTAAGCAATGTTTTTTTTCAACTAATTTTCATTGCAAAAAACTGGTGATATATATTTATTTATTGTAAATAAAATAAAAAATAATCATAACCACTTGTAAAAACCAAATTATTATTATATTAATAATACTTGAGCGCTCGATTATGGGACATTGTATATAGAATTTGTTATTGTTAACTAGTGTTTATAATAGTTTAAGTATAAATAATGTAAATAAATAAACAATTAAAAAAAAAAAAAAAAAATTAGAAAATAAGAGCTCTAACGTCTAATGGGTCCGTTATATTATATAGCAAACATACAAATGTCCTCCCGAAATAAAAGTTTTTCCACAAAAATCGACGCTCAGGAGCTCCTATATAATCCATTCTATTAAAAAATGTGTTCTCCAAAAGTATTTTAAAATTAAAGCAAAAGAGCGTAAAAGTTTTTATCAGGATCTAATTTTTAAGCTTAAAATAATTTCACAATTCAGTTATAGAAAAACATACGAAATGATATATAAGATTCGGAAGAATATTTAAGATACGGCACATTTTGAGTTGGAGATGTAAGGATTTATAAATGGTAGTGTGCCTCATGTACAACTTGTTTTTTATTTTTTTAAATTATTTTAATGTTTAAACTTTGTTTCTTGTTTTAATTTGAAATACAACATCTTTGTGCTCCCCTGCAAATATGTTCGATGGCAGCAGTTGCAAACATCAATATTGCATGTTGTTTTTCGACAGATTTTGCAATAATTTTTCTTTACACATATGTTCGTACGAATATATGTGCATTTCCAAAAAAGATAATTATGAGATGACATAATTTTAAGCATAAATTTAGACTTTGGTTAATCCTTAAAATTTCTACTTTCAAGAACTTTTATTGAGTTGGAATTCAAAATGACAATTTTAATGGCCGTTTTCTCAATGTATCGACAAACTGCGTGTTACTTAATATCGACATAATTTTTTTAGACCGATAATGTGTCCGTTAACGATTTTGATTTTCTCAATATACCGACAAAAAATTGTTTTCAGTTGGCAAGACCTCTCAAATTACATGTCAAAGTTGGGAGACGCTGATTGAGTTTATCCGTACGGCAAAGAAATAATTGGCAGATTAGTGCCGGTTAACTGTGTGGTTGACGATAGAAGAGAGCCAAATAAGAAATTGGGAGAACTGAACTTTTATTGAGAAAAAAATAATCGCCTAGTGAAAAAATTGTCAAACGAGTTTTTTTATCTTTAATACACAGAAAAAATTATTGCTCAAATATCTTGAAGCAAAGTATATTTTTTGATTTCACAAAGGCTTTTGATTTAGTTGACCATGAAATCTTGTAAGAAAAATTGATGTGTTATGGTATTCAGGGACGTTAACTTTTATTATTTAAGGATTACTTTAAAAATAGGAAACAATATGTGGATGTAGGTAATACCAAAAGTTTCATGGGGTCTGTTAGATATGGAGTTTCGCAGGGGAGTGGATTAGGTACATTATTATTTGCAATATATATAAATGATTTAAGGAATTTGAAGTTAATTGTAAAGATATTAATGTTTGCAGACGATATTTTTCTTTTGTATCCTTAAAAATATGACTTGGTCCTGAAAACTAATATTGAAAGAGTTTCTGCGATGTTATTTGACTTCGCACGTTTAAATCGCTTAATTGTTAACCCCAACAAAACAAAATTTATTCGCTTTAGGCCACTTGCTTAAAGCATTAACAACAGCTTTAACGTTCACATTGATGGGAATAATGTTCATGAAACTCATTCTGTAAAATACTTGGGGATTACTCTCAAAGAAATTTGTCGTGGAATATTTATATAAATGATTTTAATGGGAAAATAGCACCGGCAATTGGAGTTTAATACAAATTACAAAATAAACTTGACATTCGGTCATTAATTCAATCACACCTAAATTATCCTGCAATTGTGTGTGTATGCGCATAACAATAATAATACAGCACTATAAGGGGGTGCTTTAAAACCATGTGAGATAAGGCCATTATGACTTTATTGCTCAATTGAATGGGAGATAAAGCCATAATGGCCTTATTGCCCAATCATTGAAAGGTAAGGTCATATTTAAAATTTTGCGAAATGAGAGATATAGCATTACTTTTTTGTCTCAAATGAGAGATAAAGCCATATTTTAAACTTTAGTATGCGAAGCCAAATTCCAATACTTTCTTTTAGTGTTTCCGGGAAAAGAAACACTAAAGTTGTGACGCACGCAGAAAAACTTTATTCAGCGAAGCCACCTGCCGCGTCCTACTGGAGGAAAAACCCCGTAAGTGCGGCCGCAGGACGCCACGCAGAAAAAAATGAGAGATAAAGCGTTTTTCTAATATTGCTAATGTGAGCTAAGGCCATAATGGCTTTATCTCTTATTCAAATTAAAAAAGGCCTTATCTCCCTATTGAATGAGAGATAAAGCCATCATGGCCTTATCTCACATGGTTTTAAAGCACCCCCCACTAAAATCCCTTCAAAGTATGCAAAACAAAGCATTAAAAACAGTGTACAAATTGCCGATAACATTTTTAACTATTTCATTATATAGAGAAATAGGCAAAATAATTTTACCAATATATTGGCTACATGAGTATCAAGTTTTCACAAATCCAACAACACTTTAACACCAAGAACAGTTTAAATTTAAGAACTCCTCGATGTACAACTAAACAAAGAATTAATTACATGGGAAGTGTAAAATTTAATAACTTGCCTGTAGAATTAAAATCAATAAATCGCATTTCTTTGTTTAAAATGCATTGTAAACAAAAACTTTTGAACAGTTTCGAAACTCTCTTGTAGCATGTAAATAATCATCTACAAACATATATTATTTATCACTTTTTATTCTGTATTGTTATTTGAACTCATACTTTACATAAATAAGCTATAAGATATTTTTAATTGTTTTACTTAATTTTTTTTTTCTTTTCTTTAAATAGTAAATATTTATATTTTGAATATTTTTGTACTAAGTTTTATGTAGGATACATGCCAACTTGTCAAAATAATGTCTCTGGGCGCTGGGACCAAAATTAATGTAAATTCTCAACTTTTGTACAAATAAATGCCTAATAATAAAAAAAAAACAATTAAAGCTCGCACAAAAGCCACAAAAAAATAAACAAAATTCAAAAAGGTTGCTTGATTATGCAAATTCGTTTGTAGGACCTGTTTTAAACAAAAACCAGACATTCCTCTTAGGCCAATTGTGTCGTCAGTACAAGTGCCATGTTATAGCCTTTCCAAATATTTGGGAACAATTCTCAACAACATTATTTCTAGGGAATACAATATTAAAAATTCGATTGAATTAAAGAATCAATTTGTTAATATAAAACTGAAGACACAGGACATATTAGTTTCTTTTGATGTTATCTCACTATTTACAAATATACCTGTACACACAGCTATCAAAAATATTATGGAAAAACGGCCGACAATCAAACAGTTTACTAATATCCCAAGACCAAAGTTTTTAGAAATTTTTAAATTCTGTTTGACAGACAATAATTACTTTCTTTATGGTAGAAAGGTAATAAATCAAATATTTGGAATGCCAATGGGCAACCCGCTCTCGCCAACAATAGCTGATATTGTTCTGGACAATTTGTTGGACGATGCAATATTAGAATTATAAAACAAAATTATTAATATTAAATACATAGCAAAATATGTAGACGACATTTTTGCTATAATTAATAAAGACGATAAACATGAAATTCTTCAAACTTTTAACTCACACCATGAAAAAATCAAATTCTTGACGCAAAACTACGCAGAATTAAGTAAACAATTGTTTTCAATTGGTACTCTAAGGAAACAGCTTCAGGTACAACTCATGAATTTCAACGCTACACAACCCAGGAGTCAAATCATAAATACAGCGAAAAACTTTATAGAGAGGATATTGAAAATCAGCGACGAACTATTTCATCATAAAAACATAAAAAAAATTTATGAAATATTAACACAAAACAGTTTCCCAAAAAAATTAATTAAATCTTTAATTGATGACGTAAATAGGCGGTTAAAAAATAATAATATAATTGACAACACTGATGGAAAAGAAAACAGGAAATTTTACAGTGTACAATGCATCCCTGACCTTAATGACAACAGAAACATGAGAGAAACACTCAAACACACAAACCGAACAAAACAATAAGTGCAATATTTACGAAAATAAAAGCGCCAGTGGAAAAACAACAACAAAGTAATGTTGTTTATAAAATCAGGTGTAAGGGAAATGACAAAGAACCATGTAATCAAACATACATTGGAACAACAAAGAGGGCGTTATCTACAAGGATCGGAGAACATAAAATGGACATTGCAAAACAGAAGGAGACCACAGCATTATCTATGCATATTATTGAATCTCAACATGTACCAGATTTCCAACAAATAAGGATATCAGACAAAAAAGACTCTACAAGAAAACGATTTACTAAAGAAAGCTGAAGGATCCAACAAAACATAAAAAATATGATGAATCTAAAAGAAGATACGAACAACATTTGTGCAAGTTATCGAGTCGCCATAAAATAAGTTGTGTTGTGGAAATATGTTTTTTAAAAATAACTCAATGTTTTATGTTGTTACGTTATATATGTTAAATGTAAATTTTGTCATTTTGATGTAATAATATAAAAACTGTAAGTTTTCAATGTTATTTGTTAAAAAATTTGTTAATAAATGTTATGTTTTTATTAAATAGACGTATCCCCAGAAGAAGTCGACAAAAAATCGACGAAACGTCGGGAAAAAAATGTATTAAAATTGTGTTTTAATTACAATAAAGATTTTAGGCCGTATTAGCTTGATAAGGAAATACAAAAAAAAAAAAGGATTTGATTCTAAAATTTTTTTTGTTTGAATTGGAAATTTTTTTTTCTGTATATCAATCGATAAAATTTGTTGTTTTGTATTATGAAGATTAAATTATTTTAACCTACCTTGAAATTTTTTTTTTTACTTTTTCTCTTATTTTCAATATAGCCCATATGTTTACATATTGGTGAGGGTTATCAAAGAAAAAATATTGTAAGGTTGAGTTTTTACCTGTACAAAGGCAAACCCCAAAGTTGAAATTTAAAAAAAAGTTATAAAAACAAAAGTTGAAAACTAAAATTTAAGACCATTTGCCACTCTTTTGTTTAAAATATTCTTGTTATTGTTGAATTTGAATGTACCAACCTGCACGAAAAACTGTACAAAGTGCATTTTTGTGAATCTTTTTTTTTATTTAAATTAATTTTTTAAATACTACGAGATTCATACTGCCATCCTAAGAAATTTGATTTGAGATATTTAGATTTTATGTTTTTTTGAAAATTTTATATATAGAAAAATCGCAAAAAAAATATTATATTATTCGATTTTATTACTATAACAGATAGGGGGAAATGTTGATGGTAAAGTAGAGAAAATAGACTTATGACTTTTTTGCCAAGTATAGTATCTCAAACAAAAATCTTGCGAAAACCAAATTGTACAAATTGTAGGTTCTTTTCCTAGTCAAGTTATTTTTTGTCAGTTGAACATATAAATTTCTACAGTTATTATTATATTTTGTTCAATATTAGACAATGGTGACGTTGACGGTATGTTTTGATCAGCAGATGATAGCGATGGTACATCAAGATTTTTCAGGGATGTAAAATTTTGCACTTGTTCTTTTAGTAGTGTGAATTATGGCTCATTATTTTCTTTATTGGTTTTTTATTCTTTTCTGCTGCTAACTTCCATCCAATTATTTTTTTTAAGACGACTTAGCATGTTTTAAATTTTATCGCGTTTTTTAATTTTTCACGTTTTTTGAATTGTGTATTGTCAATTTTAATTATGACAAATTTTGGTGCTGATTGGCTTATCCTAGCAAAAGTTATGCACAAAAAAGTAGCTTAGCATATAACTGAATGATGTATAGCCTGTAATCTTTAAGAGCTGCTTATGCAAAACCTACTTTTTAGACTTAGCATGTTTTGCAATTGAACTGTCGTGTCGATACTATTTTTTGCTCACTCTGTATGACTCAGATGATATTTGAAGATCCAAGAAAAAATGTTCTGGTTTATAAAAGTTATTCATACTTGTCTGTTTTGGCAATAACTTGTCCTTAGTATTGCATACATAAAGAATAAAACCCCTACTATGCAAAAAAAATCATAGATACTAAGAAAAAAGCCTTTAGAGGTTAAAATGTGATTTTTTTTTATCATAGTATGTGGCAAATATGTCTTTTCGGCCTAGGAAACATGCTAGAGGTGGTAATGTGACCCTTTTGCTTAACGCTTTTATCCAAATTTTCATATTTTAATCGGTGGCATGTCATAACGTCCAGTGTTATAGTGTCCATGGACGTTATGACACGTTTGAAAGTGTCATAGTATTATGACACTTCCAAAGCAGAGAAGCTTTAGTTATCGAAGCCGGTATTTGTTATACCATAGAGGAGAAAATCCTTGCGGCCAAAAGTGTTTTCGTTGTATATTTAATATATACACCCAGAGAAAAAGCAGCAAAACCATTTTTAAATTTTTTTTTACCATATTATGTTTCATTTAACCAAATCATTGTCACCGACAACCATATTATGGTTAAATTAGTTTCATTAAAAATAGTTTCGTTGGTTGGGACCATAATCATAGTATGTGGCAGATATGTCTTTTCGGCCTAGGAAACATGCTAGAGGTGGTAATGTGACCCTTTTGCTTAACGCTTTTAAGTAATTTACAGAAATAGAATCTGGGAATTATTTCTTTTCATAAGCTACTTTATTATATTCAACATTTTTTATTTTTTAAAAAATACATAACTGAAATTTAACTCATAGAATAAATTCGAAAAATAAAAAATGTTGAATATAATTTAAAAATTGGTATTTTAAGCTTAACACAAATATCAGAAACACATTCCCGATTCCGAATTTACCCTTATCCCAATTTTGGAATCTTGTCACTTGGGACTTTATTTCTTAGGAAGGGAGCACACTTATTGCTCCTTTATGGTAGTCATATCTCAAAAACTCAAAGATTTGAAGTTTTTTAAAGAAAAGTACTCCGTCATGCTTTCTTTATATGTAAAATCAGTACTATATCTCGAACTGAATTGGAGTTATAGCAAAATATATTTTACTAAATCAGTTTATAATGGTTCATTTTGAAAACTTTAATCGCATTTTACCAAGTTAAATTTTTTTTTTTTTTTTGAGATATGACTATTTTAAGGAACGATTTGCAAATTTACTGTGAGATTATTGATATTTATCGTCCTTACTGATAAATGAGTCGAGAGCCTGGAACGTAATATGCAGAAAACCCATGGCGGTCCATACGAAGTCCTTTTGGTCCATTGTACCATAAGCCTTAAGGTCTATTAAAACTATACTGCACTTAATGTCATTTCTTAGTTCGAAATGTATCATCATGTGTAACATATATTACATTTTTATTCTAAAAACAATTTGAAACGAAGTTTTAATGCACTTCACCACAAAGTTTTAAACTCGATGCGATAACAAATTCTATTAGAACTAACGAAAGGATAAGCTGTCTAACAAACTATCATACTACGCATACTTTTTGCCCATTATGATCCATATACTCTGGCAAATCATTATGAATAGATTCACGCTTAAACAAATCCACGAAATTATTCAAATTTACTTTGAAAATCAATCATCGATGTTTAATCGTTAATTTGTGTTCAGCGATTCGGGAAATTTTTGACTTACCTCCTTTGTTCGTAAAGAAAAATTTGCCGTTTGGTGCGGTTTACACGCTGGTGGCATTTAAAAATTAAGCCGGAGCTCGCGATCTTTACCGCACCATGATCAATGTTTTTGCTTAAAAATATGGATAACAATGACACGGGCGAGATGGGGTTTCAACGCGATGCAGCTGCGTGCCATAAGTTTACTGACACTTTCGACTTATTAAAATTTAAATGTGGTGATAAGTCGATTTTAGGAAATGGACCTGTTAATTGGTCTCAAAAGTCGTGCGTGAGACCACGTGAAGTCACTGGCTTATGCTGATAAAGTAGCAACAATCGACGCCTTGGAGTTCAACATTGTTGGTGTAATTAGTGGCATACGGCCAACAATGCTCAAAAATGCGGCCCAAAATTTAACCTGCTAACTGCGCTTCGTCAAGTTAAGCCTATATGGACTTAATCATATTCAAATGGTTATTCCATACATTGATCTTTCGAAAAAAATTTATTAAAAAGGGGCTTAAATCCAAATTTTCATATTTGAATCGGTGGCATGTCATAACGTCCAGTGTTATAGTGTCCATGGACGTTATGACACGTTTGAAAGTGTCATAGTGTCCATGGACATTATGACACTTCCAAAGCAGAGAGGCTTTAGTTAGCGAAGCCGGTATTTGTTATACCATAGAGGAGAAAATCCTTGCGGCCAAAAGTGTTTTCGTTGTATATTTAATATATACACCCAGAGAAAAAGCAGCAAAACCATTTTTAAATTTTTTTTACCATATTATGTTTCATTTAACCAAATCATTGTCACCGACAACCATATTATGGTTAAATTAGTTTCATTAAAAATAGTTTCGTTGATTGGGGCCATAATGAAACATGTTTTTCTCTGCGTGTATGCAGATCATTTTTTTGTATTTAACTTCTTTAGTAATTATGGACCTAATGACACTTTTGAAAGTGTCATAATGTCCATTTGCAAAGTGTCATAGTCTCCATGGACGTTATGGCACTTTCAAAAGTGTTGCAGTGTCCATGGATACTATGACACTTTTTGGAGTGTCATAACGTCCATGGACACTATGACACTGGACGTTATGACATGCCACCTTTTAATCAGGCTAAAGTTCATTTAAGTTAATTTTTATTAAATTATATTTATGAAGAAAGGAATTTTACAATATGAAATAAATTAAAATTTATTGATGATTTTTCATTCTTGACTGACCGGGGAATTGAACCCACGTTCACAGACATGTTGATTAGACACGTTTCAATAGAAACTACACTATCTCCTATAAAATATTTGTCGTTTAACACTTTTTAAATTATTTTTTTTAAATTCAAGTGTTAATATGCTTTAAGTTTATTAACAGCTTCTCACAACTAGGTTATTCTAATTAAAATATTTTCTACAATTTAAATCGTACCTATTCAAAAATCTTTTAGTATATACTTTACACAAATATTGTAAAAAATGAATACTAATGTCACTCGTAGGTCCTTAGAGCGCCTTTTTCTGTACAAATGGAGTGGTGTCATGAAACAAACATGGTGCTTACGGTTGGGTAGTCATGACATGTGAGCTGAAAAAAACAACAAAAACAATCTAATGCAGTCAGAGTTCAACTTATTACTACAGCTTATATTTTAAAGATTAAGGTGCAGATTTTCAACTAAAGTTGACAATAATTATTTATCTGATATCTTATATAAGATAAAAGGTGGCAAAATTTTTATTAATAAAAAAGGAACATTTCTAATGTATAATAACTTTGTCATTTTATTGAACAAGCATATCCAAATTAAATACAATTGCTAAACTAGGATTTCGGATAAAGTAATAACAACTATTGTACACAAAGGAAAACGATTTCCAAAACAAAATGATGTAGCTGTACTTAAAGAGTTTTTTACTAGGTAACAAACTTTTGCAAAGAGTTTGTTGTCATTGAGCTGGAAGTCAGCCAGCTTTGAAGTTATTAAAATGACAAATTTGAAAATTTTTCTTCAGTTTGTTGTTAATAGGGACCGAGAAAATGCGACGCAAGCTGAAACGGAGAATATCTGAATAAGTACGTATTTTTTTTTATTGCCTACATACATCGCTCATTTGCAGCAACGTCGTCATAACTCCAAAAAATACATTTCGAAATAAACGTGGTTAAGTTCTTAATTTGCTCGAACCACTTAGAGAAAAAACCGACAAATTCTCTTCCAATAGGGAGAGTATAACAGATATAAAAATTAATTTTATACACAATTTAAAGAAAAACAAAGCGATCAATTCTACGTCACTAACTCCAAAATTACATTTGTATTTTATTTTGCCACAAGTTGCAAAACGTAGAGCATAGAAAAAAGTGCAATATCTTACACTCAAATTGCGAAAATGCAGACTGGCTATGGCTGCAGAAAAAATCAAATCTCTTGTAGTAACACAAATTGAAATCAAAACAAATAAAAAAGTAAAGTCGGTCCAGCTCGACCATATAATATTGAACATTACATTATTTACATTTCAAAAACTTTTCGTGAATAGATTCATCTCATTTGAGAACCATTAGTGCTCATGGACCCACCAATACATAACTAATTATATGACAAATTCTGGGCCTACATGTTGCAATGATGTGAAATATATCGTAAAAGTTATTCGTCCTTATTTATAAAAAAAAATTAAACAGTTTAATAAAGGACTTTTGAAACGAATTTTGTATGAAAATTTGTTTAATATACCTTAACCCGTTTTATTTTTTACAAATAAGGCCGATTGTTGTTAAATTGTTTATCAATACCAACATTTATAAGGAAAGCTATTTTCGGGAGTGGCATATTTATGGGAGCTAAATATGATCAAATATTTTTTGCTAGGAGGCTAACCACGTTATTATTGATGCTACACAATTTTGCTTATAAGTTGCTACAATTGCTT
The DNA here is from genome assembly GCA_943735925.1 of Pollenia amentaria. NCBI lineage: Eukaryota > Metazoa > Arthropoda > Insecta > Diptera > Polleniidae > Pollenia > Pollenia amentaria. The sequence goes on from OX031009.1 coordinate 44,201,891, forward strand.
ATAACTTTTTTATTATATTTTTTTTTCTTTTCTTTTCAGTATTTTGTAAGGAAGACTTGGGGAATTTAAAATGGAGCTGTACTTAATTGAACAACATGCCCAAATTGTTGAGCTTTATTTTTTAAATCAACGTCATCTTTGTTGAACGAATACCGGACATCTTTGGTGAACGAATTATTTCGCGAACAAGTGATTTTAATTGGCCTCCGCGTTCACCGCATTTAACCGCCCCAGACTGTTTTCTTTGGGGTTTTTGAAAGGAAAAGTCTACATTAATAAGCCTACAACCATCCAGCAATTAAAAAGCAATATCCGCGACGAAATAAACAACATAACAGCTGAAGTTTTGCGAAAGGTTATGGAAAATGTATTGGAAAGAGCACGAATTTGCGAAGCAGAAAATGGCCACCACTTGCGAGACATTATTTTTCATAACTAAACTAAAAATATTCCCCATTTATATACTGTATTAAAAAAAAAATTAATAATTATTTCTTAAATAAAAAGTTTAACGAATTCAAACCATTTCGTTAATTTTGGACCACCCTGAAAAGTCGTTAAAGTGCTTTAAGAGCGAGAATTTACGTGCACAAATTTTACTCTTAAGACACTTTTACTCTTTAAACGTTATCGCTCTAAAAGCACTTAGACGACTTAAAGGCTTTGTTTATATTTTTGCGTTTGTCCAAAAACTATTGAAAAAAGCACTTGTTGAATTTGGTACCGTTAATTCACCGGATACTTGGGAACCAGCAATAATAAAAAAACCATACGAAAAATTAACGTGGGCTAGACTTCTAGGGTTAAAACTTCGAAAAAAAAGGATATTGTGGAAATTAATCCTCTTTGGAACCTTTGGGGTATTATGGACCCAGAACAAACAAGTTATAAAGTTCAAGTTTCTGTAAAGGTTATTTATCCAGAGCATTTTTTGTGTTACCGTTATTATCGAAAGATAATCCGTATGTTACTAATAATATCATTTCTTATATAATTATGGGTAGCCTAAAATAACCCTCCAATGGATATATGAAATAATCATCCAAAGTTTTTCATATGCAATAAAACTGAAATTTTGAAAATGAAATAAACCAACAAAATTAAATAACGCTATGTAGTGAAGCTTTAAGGCGGTATGAAATAACCCACCAAGAATTAACTCAAAAAAAAAAATTAAATATCCCCTCAAAGCGTGGGTCCTTATTTCATATGAAATAAACTCCCAGTTTTGAAAATGAAATAAACCCCCAATGAAATGAAATAAAAACTAAGGCCCTAATCATATAAAACGCAACGCAACGCCAAAGAACTATATTGAAAGCAAAAACAAAGTCATACAAATTTTTTTTTATTTTGTTGCTGCTTTATTTCATAATAACGTTTGGGGACTAATTTCATATGAAATAATCCCCCAATCAAAAAATTGAAATAACACCCCAAACAAAAGAAAATAGCCCCCCAAAAATTGTTGCTGTTGCTTTCTGTGCAAATTTTTCGGGGTTATTTATTAAAATTTTTTTTTTTTTATTTGAGTTAATTCTTGTGGGGTTATTTCATGCCGCCAAGCTTCAATTAGCGCAACTGGTGCTTGTTATACAATAGAGGTGGAAATCCTTGTGTCAGAGAAGCTTAAGTTAACGATTAAGGACTTTTAAATTCCGGATTTTTTATTTTGGGATTGACATGAATAATAGCATATCAATTATTTAAATCTCTCTATCACACAACCGTTATTTTTTACTATCTCATTCAAAAATTTGTCAACCAAGAAAATGAAAAATCAACCAAAAACGTTTCCTTACAAATTACAAAATTAAATAATCCCATAAAAAATATACTGGGGCCTAATGTCATAATGAATTTTTAGGAATTATGTCATCTGAAATAATCTCAAAATTAATCGAATGATACAATACCCTAAAAAATTAAATAGCCGCCCAAAAATCGTTGTACAAACTTTGGTCTGTTATTTCATATTTTTTGGAATTATTCCGTGGGGGGACTACGAATATCATGCCGCCATCATGTGGTATCTTCGATGAACAGATATTGATTTTTTTTAATGATTTAAAGGACATTTTTTAACGCAAAAAAATTAAAAAAAGGTTTTATATTATAAATAATATTATTTGCCCCGGTAATAATTGATAGTATATTTATTTTTAGAAAGCTCTTGCTTATACAGTTTTTCAAGTAAGCGGAAATAAGTTTTAACTGTTTAAAAAAAGTTTTACGAATACATAAAGTTTTGCTATTTTCTTTGGCAGATTCTTGGAAAGCTCCTGCAGACCCTAATTATTCAAGAATCCTATTTTAATACCTTTGGTTTAAATTATGCTACTTTTGAATTATTTTTAAGCGAATGACAATATTATTGTTAGAATAAAAATTTTTGACGACAGAAGATAGTCCATTTACAATTAAAATGCCAATTTCTTGGATCTTATTTTAACATAAACTTAAAAACTATATCAACGTGTTTTGGTCGATGGCATGATGTTTAATTATTTTTTATTGAAATAATCTTTCTAAAATTTTATACATTATGAAAGAAAAAAAAACTTGCGATGAACCTAAACATATTATGCGATTTCCAGAATGGTGAAAACATTGAAAATTAGAAACCTTCAAAATACATATACACACATATTTGCATTAAAATAAAATATCAAAACAATATAATTGTTTAACAAATGGGATTATATACATACATACCACTAAGTATGTTAAAATGGCAGAAAAGCAAAATATATAAATTTTATTTAGTCTCCTCTTACAGAACAACACAAGGCATTAACAAATATTTGAAAACCTTTAAACAATACATATTTAAGTACTGCACACATTTATGTAGAGTCACATGTATGCACTAAATATCTATGATCTAAAATGTTTTGCAAGCACAGTGGAGCAGAATAGACATTTTAAAAATTTCTCCTCTCATTGATTATCACCTAGACAAATTGACATGAAATTTAAATATAATAGGACCTGGCCGGTACGTGATGTATGATAACAAATGGGTATTTAAATACGAAACGAGTTCCATGTATGACTATTTTTCTATATCGCAAAAAATTTATTATGGCGCAAATAAGAACGAACTTATACTTTTAAAATTTATTTAGTGAAAATTAAAAGTTTTTGCTATTTGAAAATCACGTGGGGCAGAACCATTTTTTTCTTATGCTAATCCCGCAAAGCGACCAGAAACTCTGGCAGGAATCGAACCCGCAATCCCCGTGATAGTGATAGACTATTTCACAGTCAACTAGCCTACCGGGTCACCCCACATGCAGATTCGGCTGGCACATCCAGCATTCGTATAAGGTAATACAATTTTTCAATTTATGTTTATAAAACCCCAAAAAAACTTTATAAAAGAAAAAAAGGCATAGGTGTTTTAAAACAAACTATCCAATAAAGTTATTTCCTTACACAGAAAAAATTTTTAAATTTCTCCAAATTTATTTCAAATTCATAATAAAAAGCAAACAAGTTGTTGATTTTAAAACCTATCACCAAAATGATTATATTGATTACTAAAAATTTTAAAATTTTGAAAAAATATTTTCAATAAATGGCATTTTGAATTTTAATTAAAAAAGTGATCAAAAAACTTTGCAATTTCAAACAATGTGTTAATTTATTTAAATAAGTATTGACAATTTCCAACAACAATTCTACATGTTTAAACTATTTTATTTTTAACGAAAAAAGTCAATTAAGATTTTTTTGTTATTTAATTAAAATTTTAATTGAAAATTTATTTAGAAACAACTAAAATGTTAATTAAATCAAAATTAAATTTTTAATTTTCTTTCAACTACACTTTTCAACGTGTATATGACTCTGCGTAACCTACGGTTAACCTCTGCTTACACTCCGACTGAAATCAAGAAACGTCTTGTCCTACAGTTAATTCTACCTCCTATCACTACTTCTGCGGTGGTGTATAGTAAATTGGACTCGTGCGCACTACATAAATTACAAGTCTCGTTTAACAATGCTACTCGTTATGTTTATGGTATTCACAGATTTAGTAGTGTTTCATCCTGGAGGACAATGCTTCTTGGTTGCGACTTAGTGGACTACCTTCGTATGAGAAACCTTCTATTTCTACGCAAATTACTAAATGATCGATCACCGACACACCTGTTCGACAAAATTTCATTCGGCAGGTCGACCAGGGGTGTGACCTTAATACCACCACGATATAACTATCTAAACACAAGCAGATTTTTCTTCATCAACGCCATAAAGCTTTGGAACTTGTTGCCCTCAAATATAAAACTAATTGTTGAAAGACAGAAATTCAAGAAAACTCTTATGGATTATGTTTCACAAAATTGCTAGCCTATAACTTCATCTTTCTCTTTATATTATCTTTCTTTTTATTTCGTCTACCAAGAAGTCTCATTGTAATTGATTTTTTTCTTTACTAATCGTTATGTTTAATACATGATTTTATAATTATATTTTTATTATCATTTTTATTATTGTTACTATTATTATTATTAGTATTATTATTATTATTATTATTATTATTATTATTATTATTATTATTATTATTATTATTATTATTATTATTATTATTATTATTATTATTATTATTATTATTATTATTATTATTATTATTATTATTATTATTATTATTATTATTATTATTATTATTATTATTATTATTATTATTATTATTATTATTATTATTATTATTATTATTATTATTATTATTATTATTATTATTATTATTATTATTATTATTATTATTATTATTATTATTATTATTATTATTATTATTATTATAATTATTATTATTATTATTATTATTATTATTATTATTATTATTATTATTATTATTATTATTATTATTATATTATTATTATTATTATTATTATTATTATTATTATTATTATTATTATTATTATTATTATTATTATTATTATTATTATTATTATTATTATTATTATTATTATTATTATTATTATTATTATTATTATTATTATTATTATTATTATTATTATTATTATTATTATTATTATTATTATTATTATTATTATTATTATTATTATTATTATTATTATTATTATTATTATTATTATTATTATTATTATTATTATTATTATTATTATTATTATTATTATTATTATTATTTATTATTATTATTATTATTATTATTATTATTATTATTATTATTATTATTATTATTATTATTATTATTATTATTATTATTATTATTATTATTATTATTAATTATTATTATTATTATTATTATTATTATTATTATTATTATTATTATTATTATTATTATTATTATTATTATTATTATTATTATTATTATTATTATTATTATTATTATTATTATTATTATTATTATTATTATTATTATTATTATTATTATTATTATTATTATTATTATTATTATTATTATTATTATTATTATTATTATTATTATTATTATTATTATTATTATTATTATTATTATTATTATTATTATTATTATTATTATTATTATTATTATTATTATTATTATTATTATTATTATTATTATTATTATTATTATTATTATTATTATTATTATTATTATTATTATTATTATTATTATTATTATTATTATTATTATTATTATTATTATTATTATTATTATTATTATTATTATTATTATTATTATTATTATTATTATTATTATTATTATTATTATTATTATTATTATTATTATTATTATTATTATTATTATTATTATTATTATTATTATTATTATTATTATTATTATTATTATTATTATTATTATTATTATTATTATTATTATTATTATTATTATTATTATTATTATTATTATTATTATTATTATTATTATTATTATTATTATTATTATATTATTATTATTATTATTATTATTATTATTATTATTATTATTATTATTATTATTATTATTATTATTATTATTATATTATTATTATTATTATTATTATTATTATTATTATTATTATTATTATTATTATTATTATTATTATTATTATTATTATTATTATTATTATTATTATTATTATTATTATTATTATTATTATTATTATTATTATTATTATTATTATTATTATTATTATTATTATTATTATTATTATTATTATTATTATTATTATTATTATTATTATTATTATTATTATTATTATTATTATTATTATTATTATTATTATTATTATTATTATTATTATTATTATTATTATTATTATTATTATTATTATTATTATTATTATTATTATTATTATTATTATTATTATTATTATTATTATTATTATTATTATTATTATTATTATTATTATTATTATTATTATTATTATTATTATTATTATTATTATTATTATTATTATTATTATTATTATTATTATTATTATTATTATTATTATTATTATTATTATTATTATTATTATTATTATTATTATTATTATTATTATTATTATTATTATTATTATTATTATTATTATTATTATTATTATTATTATTATTATTATTATTATTATTATTATTATTATTATTATTATTATTATTATTATTATTATTATTATTATTATTATTATTATTATTATTATTATTATTATTATTATTATTATTATTATTATTATTATTATTATTATTATTATTATTATTATTATTATTATTATTATTATTATTATTATTATTATTATTATTATTATTATTATTATTATTATTATTATTATTATTATTATTATTATTATTATTATTATTATTATTATTATTATTATTATTATTATTATTATTATTATTATTATTATTATTATTATTATTATTATTATTATTATTATTATTATTATTATTATTATTATTATTATTATTATTATTATTATTATTATTATTATTATTATTATTATTATTATTATTATTATTATTATTATTATTATTATTATTATTATTATTATTATTATTATTATTATTATTATTATTATTATTATTATTATTATTATTATTATTATTATTATTATTATTATTATTATTATTATTATTATTATTATTATTATTATTATTATTATTATTATTATTATTATTATTATTATTATTATTATTATTATTATTATTATTATTATTATTATTATTATTATTATTATTATTATTATTATTATTATTATTATTATTATTATTATTATTATTATTATTATTATTATTATTATTATTATTATTATTATTATTATTATTATTATTATTATTATTATTATTATTATTATTATTATTATTATTATTATTATTATTATTATTATTATTATTATTATTATTATTATTATTATTATTATTATTATTATTATTATTATTATTATTATTATTATTATTATTATTATTATTATTATTATTATTATTATTATTATTATTACCTTTGTTACTATTATTACTATTATAATCATGAATATTATTAATACTATTACTAGTGGTGTTCATTATGTAATCCTCTGGACTATAAAAGAATTTTATTCTTAAAGTCCTTACAGTTGAAATAAATAAATAAATAAAATAAAAAATAAAATAAACTAAAAAATAATTGATAAAAAACTTTTTTCTGTGTACTCATTTCCTTACGAACATGATATTATAGGGTTATAAAGTTGTTGATTTTAAAACCTATCACCAAAATGATTATATTGATTACTAAAAATTTTAAAATTTTGAAAAAATATTTTCATAAATGGCATTTTTAATTTTTATTAAAAAAGTGATCAAAAAACTTTGCAATTTCAAACAATGTGTTAATTTATTTAAATAAGTATTGACAATTTCCAACAACAATTCTACATGTTTAAACTATTTTATTTTAAACGAAAAAAGTCAATTAAGATTTTTTTGTTATTTAATTAAAATTTTAATTGAAAATTTATTTAGAAACAACTAAAATGTTAATTAAATCAAAATTAAATTTTTAATTTTCTTTCAACTAAAAAATAATTGATAAAAAACTTTTTTCTGTGTACTCATTTTCTTACGAACATGATATTATAGGGTTATAAAGATACAATGATTGCTTTGTAAAATAAACAAAATAAAATCAATTTATTTTGGTCAATAATCGAAAACGATCGAAAACTGTGCGGCGCAATGTACATCAGTGAAATTTTACGCGTTCAAATAATAACGATATATCTTAAACACAAAAGACCCTGTCGAACATTTTGAAAATTTTACAGGAGAAACTGAAACTGTTTATACTTTATTTTTCTTCTTTTTTCTTGAAAACCCTACCAGTTTTTTTTTTTTTTATTGCCAATTGACAAAGTTGCATAAATATAATGCAAACTTTAAGTTAAGTATTTTAGCGTTTATGGCCGACTTAAAAAGATTGGTGTTTTATTTTTCGCATATAATATATAAATAGCACTCGTAAAAAGTCATAATTCTTGCAGGAGAGTTTTAAAGTTTCGGCACAGACGAATGTAGCTTTACAAATTGTTTTTAGATAATATGTATAATTTAAAAACAATATGCAAGTTCCACTGTGCAATAATGCACAGAATGTATAAACATGTTAAATATAATAAATTTTGTCTAAAAGCCACACTAACAACAATAGAAACTTGAAAGATAGAAAAGAAAGACATAAAAAGTCATAATCTATAATAAGCCGAGACATTCAGTAACGAAAAAATTTTAGTAAAAATGTTGTTTAAAACACCATTAAATTGTAAATATTTGACAGAAAAAGATACTAAAGCTATGGTCACATTTAACAAACATTTGACGCCCCACACGTAACCAACATTTTTATTAAATTTTTTTATTTTGTTTTTTTTTTTTATTTATAATGCAAAATTTTTTTGATTTTGCTTGATAAAACAGCATTTAACATTTTAATAATTGCATTAGTCTTAAATTCTTTTTAGTTACAAGCTTAAGTCGATCAACATAAATTATTAAACTGAAAGTTAAAAGTAGATAAATTAACTGGTCACGCATTTTTTAGATTTTTTCGTTAGATATTTCTTAAGTGTGAACATACCTTAACAACAATTCATTAAGCAAATGATACTAAATGTTGAAAATCAATGTAAGTACTTGTTTTATTAAAGTTTAATTATTTAAAATTACAATATTTGGTTGCAATGTAAACAAGTTTTTGTTATAAACAATTTAATTGTCTGACTTCAATGTAAATCATATTGAGTGTTGGTCAAGAAAAAGAAATAGAATTTTAATCTTAATCAATATAATTGTTAATTTACGTAAAGATATTTTGTTGATGAATTACTAAAAACCATATGCAAATATACCTGATTAAAGAGAAGTCTGGTTAATTACTTTGTTTAAATCCAGAACAGAGAAGGTTGACTGGAACCAGTGGTGCCAGAAGATTTTTATAATGTTCGCTAGTCAAATCGAAAATCGTTTGTCGAATGCAACTCATAAAAGGGGCTATATATTTTGTACTTTAGGGTAAATTGTTTAGGCTAAGCTTTTTTTTACTTTTTTATTATGGAAATGTAGTTTTAATAAATCCTTTTTAATATCAGTTTTAAAATATTTCAAACTGTTAAACCTTAAATAGTTAATTATTCATTTAACATCGATATTCTGTTTTATTTAGGTTGACTTGGCTAAGAATTCACTAAAACTCATATAAAAAGTGTCTTATTTTTGCCTTATTGAAAAAGAAAATTTGAATTGAATTGTTGCAGGTTTAAAAATTATTTATTCTTTTTTGATTTTGTGAAAAAAAAACTGTTGACTTTTTTCTTTTATTCTTTATGGTTTAAGGTATTTTTCCAAAAAATTTTCTTAAGTAGAAGCGCTGAATTAATAATAACAATTGTTTCTTCGAATTTTAAAATGTATTCCACTGTTGCACGAAATTTATAAGTTATACTTAAACAAAAGGTGCCGTGTTTTAGGTGTTTATCAAAAAATTCAGTTAAATCGAAAAATAATGCCAGCCCGACTGTTACGGAAGGAGAGAGATGTAAGCCTAACTCAGCCATTAAGAGCTTAAACTACGATTAAGAAAATATTCTTAAGATTGTTTCAGCAAAAGTTTATTAATTTGTTTCTAAAAACTAAAATTTTATATATTAATAATCATAAAATGTCATAGCTGTCCCACTGTGTTGCGTTCATTGTAAGCTTTGTGTAAAAAGTATGTGTCGCTTTTATACGTAGGCTTAGAATTGATCATTGCGTTCATCAACTCTTTTAATTATGTCTGACCAGAGGTTATATTTGGTATCATGGGAATCGGAAGCTCCCGGAGATACGGCTCCGGCCTGACTATTGGTGAAGACCGCTCGGTGATCAAATGGTGGTTGTGACCTAAACCCAAAGTCGCAGGAAGGGTGATTTTAAAAAAATAGATTTAAAGGCTGATCTTCCACCACTTTGTGGGAAGACTGATCTGCTGGCGGAACATCCTACGTGCGGTTACTACTCAGCAGTTGCTACTATTATGCCAAAAAGCAACGGACTTTATGTTGCTCCAGCTAACAAGAGGCATACTGATAGCGCTCACACACAGGTGCGGTTGGTTAGCGCATTATTTATCACCCAGTTGATACGACTACTCTGAGATTGGGCCAATATGCGCCATCTTTCTCTCATATGTTGAACTTGCCCGTAATTGTTGCCATCATTGCAAACTGTTGCTAACAACTTTCTTTTAATCTGAAAAATCCTTAAAGATGGGTCTGCTAATAAACTTACAATCAACGGCAAGCAAGTTATTAAGTTTGGACTTTTCAATAGTTATCATTTATAAGGCCCTGAAATAACAAGAATCTAACATATTTTCCCTTCACATACAATTCCGGGATTCCAGAGAATATAAGCTTTGATTTAAATTGAATGGGAAAAATTTCAAAAAACAGCGACACTAGGCATATAACATTTTACAGTTTTTGGCAAATAGGAAAAATGTAATCGAATGAATTTTTAAATTTCAAACGCTACATATCATGTGGCGTTGAAAATTTTAAAACGCAATATAAATTTCTGTAGGAAGCAACAACAAAATTATAAAATATTTTTGACTTTTTTTTTGCTCTCGATGTAATTTTTGACGCTGCGTTGCGTTTTACACAATAAGGGCCTAAATTTTAAACTTATTTCATATAAGAATTGAAAACATTTGTGTTTCCAAATCAAAATAAAAAAAAAATATAAATTTTAGAAAAGGTGCAGAACATATGTGCCACCAGATAGTAGAATTTAATTATTTGCCTAAGCGACACATTTGCGATGCATTTATTACTAAAATTTTAACAATATTGGGTTTTAACAAAACCATCAATGTGAAAAATGCTTCATTGCTTGGCATGATTTTGGGGAAAAAACCGTCTAGTAATGAAACCACGTTGCTTTTTCATTGATTGCCTAGTTTTTCCTTAGTCTGAGCTCACACTATGAAAGTTTTTTTTCAGAAAGTCTGAGCTTATTGGTGAGAGGTGTAGACAACATGCAATAAGCTCATTTACATTTCTACATTAACGGTAGGCTAACGCGGCCTTAAGTCTGGGTTGACACTATGAAAGTTTTGTTTTAGAAAGTCTGAGCTTATTGCATATTGTATTCACCTCTCACCAATAAGCTCAGACTTTCTAAAACAAAACTTTCATAGTGTCAACCCAGACTTAAGGCCGCGTTAGCCTACCGTTAATGTAGAAATGTAAATGTAAGGTAAACAGCTGTTCGTTTCTGTTATATGGAAAGCAATACAAATGCTTAACTGACTGTAATGTCACTTAACCGTAACGTGCAAACCTGTAGAAAAAAGAATTTTATAACGAGGTTACGTGACAGTTGTAGACAATGATGGGTTGCTTGTATTTTAAATGGAATGCGGGTAAATAAATTTTTTGTCTTTGGTACTTTTTTCAGTAATAATTTCTGTGGACTTTTAACAAAATAACTTACAATACATACATATAATCATTTATACAAATATATGTTTAAATGTATAAGATAAAAAAAAGCAAACATATACACAAACAATAAAACCTGTGGTTTTTAATGGTATAAAAACCTATTTTTGTGTATGCTCATTTTCAAAATAATATAAGTACACTAGAGCGACTCACCAATACAAGTGCTTGATGTACCCTCCTAAAAATGAACCTTGGCCGCGAACTAGCACTAATTTCAAAAAAAGCTGGAACCCGTATTTAATTAAATCGACTAAAGATTAAAATATGTTAATTTGGCATTTTTATTACAAACAAACCCGAACAAAAAATCCCAAAACCATTGTTTTTTACAAAATATCCGTAAAAAAGGACAGTTGGACACACCTTAAAAAAACCTTTCTTATGATACCCATATTGTATATGTTGGTAAGGGAACAGATTCTCAAATTAACAAAACATGCAAAAATAAACCCTTTTTCAAAATGGTCCAGCTCACGAGAGGTCAAAGCTGGAGCCGAAATATTTTAAAAGTCCAAGGTTCATGACTTTTTACACCTTGCACGAATTTCGCTTCTATACAACTTAAGTCCCTCTAAAGTACACGTGTATGTATATGCTATAATTCATATTTGTTTATTGTAAATCTGTAATATAAATAACAAATATTAAATTATTTCTGTTTTTATACATACAAAAAAAACAGTTTTAATACCATTTGAATCACTTGGAACTTTTCCTTCAAAGCGGTCACCCTTTGAACATTTTAAACTCCCATCACTGTGTGTGTTGTTTTATGTATAATATTGCTTTTTTGTTTATGCTTTTGAAAAACAGATGGCACGTTCTTACATGTTCTCTTACATGCACAAATGAGCTTACAGTGCGTTACGGTACGTTACACTGCATTTCATTACATTTACGTTCGGCTAAAGCGGCCTTTACTCTAAGAACTCCGCTGTTACATTTTTTATTATAAGTAACACTTTACTATACAAATGACTGCACAAACATCTCTTGTGTTCATTTTTTTAGACACGACTTCATGTAAATATGTAGAAATGTATGTAAATAGTTGCAAAGCATGCAAGTCGTCCTGTTAAAATTTTTTTCTCGTTAAATTTTACATATTCTTAAATCACCTATTTTTGAACTTTTTCAACAGTTTGACAGAATTTTTTGCTCAACGTTTATTAAATTTCTCTTAATTTTTTCCCCATATCGAACTTGTACAAAAACTAAACTTTCTGAACTCATAAAATATTAAAACATTATAATAGGTTTCGTTCATATGTGTATGTATCTTAAATAATGCATCTGTGTGTGAGGTATTGAAAGCAGCACATGCATGTTACATGTTAAAAAAAATAAATATAAATATTTAGAAAGTATTTTAAGCAAGTGTTCTTTTTTGTTTAAAAATTACGTGTTAGTACGTACATGATTGTTACGTGTATACAACACATGTATTTAAAACAAAACACAATTTATACCATCATCAAATCCCTGCCCCTTTTTAACAAAAACTTTTATTACACAAGGTGGTTCAAAAATAGGTACAAGTTTGATTTTTTAAAAATATTGCTTCACGAAAAGTTAAGCAGCATTTGTATATCATGATCAATCCATAAACATTGATTTGCGATTAAATCGGACTTTATATATAAAACGAAACGTCGTGTATTTTGGAGCAGGGTAAAAAAAATTATTTACTATTTAAGAAACTATATTGACATATCTTTCATTCTAGGGGGCGACTGGCACAACTTTTTTCGATCCACCTTAATATATGGGTAATTCCATGCCAAATCGACCAAGATTGGGACCCGACCCCTTTCGATTTGAATGAAATTTATAAAACTCATTTAATTTCTTGAAGACGTAACGTGACATAAAGTGTAGTACTTTTCTTTGCAAGTGGCCACATCGAGCTCCAACAAATAAACATAAAAACCTTTATCAATGTCGTTACTTTTTTTTAGCACCTAAAATCACACAAATCAGATTTAATAAATACATATTGCTCAAAATTACAATATTAAAATTTTATTTAAGGACTATTTTTACAGGTTGCAAAAGAAAAAAAAATCATATCTTTAAATAGAAAAAAAAACACCACCTTCAAAGTTTCAGGATTTTTAAACAACAGTTTGAGGAATTAAATAATAAAATGAGTCAAAAAAAACATTAGGTTTTTGACTTAATCCATTTTTAAAATTTAATATTTTTTTAAATATAAAATTTTTTATAAAATAAATTTTTTTTAATATATTGCTTGTAGCCCCAAGTATTCTCTTTAAAATGACATGCAGATCATCTTCGTATGTGCAGTAGTTTTTGAGATATTGAAAATATAAACTCAACACATTCGGCTAATTCGGCGAAATTATGACATTTTGAACTTTTGATAAAAAAAAATGTTTCAAATTTTTTTTCGTTAATATATGTTCTTTATAGGATGAAAGGAACCTTCACACCAAATTTCATTCAAATCGAAAGTGGTCGGTTTTCACTGTTAGTCGCTTTGACATGGAATTACCCATATACTATAACATGCACTTTTTTTTATCATTTTGAAAAATATCATCATTTTGCGATATGGAACATCTTGAGTACACTGATACTTATGAATTTATGCACACAGAAAATAAGCCATGCAACATTTTACGAAAGAAACTTTTTAAGCCGGGTTTTTTGCATTATTTACAAAAGTATTGTTTGTACGAAAATATTTTCTTTAAACTTTGCAAGCTTTAAAAAACTAATGAATTCGTATAATTTTTGTCAATACTAGGAAATAAATAACTGCCAAGCCCACAACGTCGACAAGAATATTTCTTTCACATATTTATAATGAAAACAGTAATAACAAAATTCGTTTTCAATGTAAATATTCGAAAGAAATGTTCTTGTCGATATTGTGGGCCCGGCAGCAAGTTTCACGAAAAAAATTTCGTAAATAGCGGAAATTTGAAATTCCGAAAATCATGACCAAATTAAGTAGTAGTTATTTCTAATGTTATTAAATCACAATAGCATTATTCGTTGCGGCTTAAGGCGCACTAAATTTTTTTTTCGAGAGGTGGCCTTTGGTAAATTATAGAGTGACCTTCACGAAATTTTGTACTGTGCTATCTAGTTTTATAACACTTAATACATATGGAACCGGTTGTAAATTATGGTCCGATCCTAATGAAGGTTTGTGATATAAATTAAAGTCACATCAAATGAATCTGTGCCAAATTTAATGATAACACTATGAAGTTTTGTCATGACCAGAGAATCCGGTTATTTGACTTTTGATTTTGCTCGAGTGAGGAATTAATCGAGTTTTAAAATTTAATTTTGCTTGATTAAACGAATAAGACGCACTAGTCCTTCAGAGGCTCTGAATACTATACTGCACCTAATACCAACAGAATTACACCATGGCCATATCCGTCAGCAGCGCGGTTAGGCTCTCCGCATCGGGATGTTGGAAGGCGAGGACGTACGTTCATGTAGGGATCTTACAGAAGCTACCCACATCTCTGAAACGACCAACTGACTTATGATACCCCGTACAGACTTTGATAAGAAATTCAAGGACATATTTCCATCGAGGCGGGAATGGAGCAGGGAAATCCTGGCCGGAGAATATCGCACGAGTGTTTACACAGAGGGGTCAAAGATGACTTGTGGTGATGGTTTTGGGGTTTTCTCGGGGGAACTGCACTTGAATCTCGTTTTTCGCCTGCCAGATTGGGCCAGTGTATTTCAAGCTGAAATATTGGCGCTAAGAAAGGCGATATCAACGGCAAAATTGGCATTTTCGTCGATAGCCAGGCGGCTCTGTTGTCACGAAAGTCACATAAAACAACGTCCATTCTCGTCAATCAGTGTAAGGAGGAACTATCCAGAATTGGCAGCCTATCTGGCATTACCTTAATTTGGGTCCCGCCGCATAGGGATCATTACGGTAATGAACAGGCAGATGGGCTGGCCAAGACTGGAGCCGCTCTGGATATTTCACAGGGTGTGCTAGTCGCAACCCCAGGGAACTATCAGGAGCGAAATCTTCAGACACTATCTGGATATGGCTGATGATAAATAGAGGAACATAGGTCGCTCTGAGCGACTTCTCAGCATCGAAAAAATAAAAATCAAAAAATAATTGTTATTTTTGTTCAAAAAAATTAAAATCATATAATAATTGTTATTTTTGATAGAAAAAATAAACATCAAAAAATAACTTTTATTTTTGTTCAAAAAAAATCAAAATCAAAAAATAACTGTTACTTTTGTCCAAAAAAATATATATAAAAAAATTACTGTAATTTTTGATCGAAAAAATAAAAATCAATACTATAAATATCATAGAAAAGTTCATAAGGTTCAATATGGCATACTTGAATCGGTTTGCCAGCATTTACTTCCATTTGCATTTTTTGTTTTAAAATTTTAAAATAACTGTTTTTTTCGGTCCCTGTTTTTGATGTATTACTGAGATAAGGTTCCACTGCCATCCGCAATTAAGCACACGTGGGTCGAGTTATTCGTTCGCGTTATGTGACCATGTTATACCAACCCAACCGAAATTAGCCCCCTTTACTACAAAGACAGCCGAAATTTAAAGTTCTATGGATCTTTTTTTTACAGTTTTTTACTTTTTTTTCTAAAATTTGCGGTATTTGAGGAGGCTGTTCAACCGATTTTAGCATTACTTAATAAGGAGCTATCCAGTTTTATTATAAGAAACGCTAACTTATAATTTATAAGCAGGGAAACTGAATTAGGCAATTACCTGTCTCTTCTTTTGCGACCAATGAATGCAGAGATAGTTTATTTATCCGTTTAAAAGCTTTTTATACATTTTGGCATCGATTTGTTAGTGCATAGTTTTGCATATTTTACCTTTTACTTTATTTTTCTTATAATTTAGTTAAAATAGTATTTTGCTGCTTTTTTTTAAGTTTATAGCGCATAGTTTGCCTTTTAAAGGCATATTTTGATACAAGTTAAATTTTTTAGATGCTTACAAGAGTTTTTTTTATTGTCATATTTAACTATAACGTTTTTAGAACTTCTTGATGGAGGGCTAATTTAATCATAATATTGTTGTCCGTAACAATAATTTGGTTAAAGTAAATATAATATGCTTAAAATTTTCTTTAAAAATAGTTCTGTTAGAGGTTAACATTTTGAAGTATGTTTTTTTCTCTGCGGTAATGAAATAAACAAAATACAATTTAAAGCTAAGAAGAAACAGTCTCAATTTCATTGTTATACTTGGACCTAAACAAAAGATTTTTAACAAAAATCTTCCCCTGTAAGATTTGGTTTCTCGCACGTACGTCTTTTTGGCAGTTACGGTTCGATATAATAAATAATAATCCCATATCTTGCAGTCTCTGGTTTTGATTTGCTACAAGTACTAATTTAATTTGTTCAAAATATTTTAAATTTATTTTATTTTATGCATAGTCAGCATAAATTTGTTATTGAAATCACTTACATCAATTAGTAGGTCGACGTTCTCTTATTTATAATATTTTCTATCAATTATTTTTGCTTAGTTTTCAAAAATTCAAAAGCAACACAAACATTTTATAAGTACTAAAACTTTGCAGACAATTGTGTGAATTCAGCAATTAAAAGTTATTAGAACTTTATTCGAAAGATTGTTAAACCAGAAACAACTTGAAATAAAAATATTTATTTTTTTTAAAAAGCTTTAAAGCATTTTGTTCAATTATATAAAAATAAAATGTTCAATTATATAAAAATAAAATATTGATTTAACGTTTAAAAACTGTATATGTATTCCAAAACAATGTGTAAATATTTTTTTATATTTTGAATTTTTTTTTTCCTAATATTTGGTTTGAAATGTATCCAATTATGCATAAATAGTTGTAGCGTTCTGTTACGTAAATATTTTTTTACAACAGTAGAATAATTTACAAAATTGTCAACGATAGAAAATAGTAAAAAAAATAGAGTAGAATATTGGAATACATTAACAATAAATAAACATTTATGGTAGTGTGGGTATAACAATCTTCGTAAATTGAAAGTCTTTGGTGGTAATTTGTGAGGGATAGGATTTACACTTGGCTCATCTAGGCTTGAAATTATTTGTATTACATGTCCCCTATTGTGAGGTCTAAGGAGATCGGAAGTTTGTTCTGAAGAATCCAGAATATATATTTTTTATGGGATCACAAATGATTATATCTAACAAACATGACCGTTCGACTGATGTTTCGAAGGAAAATACTTTTAATCCGTTTGTGTTCTCCAACTTTGGTCGTTACTTGTTCGTAATTATTATATCGACTGACTTAAAAGGCAACATTTTCGCAAGCAACTTTTCCCAATTTTGTCCACAAAACGTGGATTTAAATTGTCAAGAGCACAATGTTATATATTGCTTTATTTCCCTAGTTCTTCTATTGCTAGATCTTTGGACACTGCAAGGTTATTTTAAAGGATCCATAAAATATATTTTTTATATGATCACCGATGATAATCTCGATTTGTTATAAATAGAATAACAAAACTAGTACACCATCCATTTCCTCAAACATACCGGTTCGCAGCGTTACCGTTATGCGACTACATCGCATTTTGACCCCTTTTCGACTGCCTTGCCACGTTCTTTGCCTCTTTTATTAACATCCCCCTTTTGTATAATTTTGTATATTTTTGTGCCCTTTTTGCCCCTTTTTGAAAACATTTTTTTCTATTGGCAATCAATGAACTTGTATTCCAAGTGAAGAACTTATTAATAAATACAGATGAACCTTTTCAGAAAAGTATTGATATATTATAACTAAAAAGTCAACATAACACTGCAATGCATTAAAAAAAATGTATCTGTTTAGTTTGATCAAAACTTTTATGCATATGCGTTTTTCTTATAGTTTCTTCGTAATTTTTTTATTTTTTTGGTAAAGTGCCGAAGTATTTACGTACATATACATATCGCAACCTAAAATCCCAAACAACGTATCATCCCTATTCAAAAGTTGACATGTAAAAAAAAATTCGTTATAAAATGGAAAGGGCAATTTTGCAACAAAAATTTTAAATCTGAATTAAAATGAAACAAAATATATATGTGACCTTCTCCGAGAAAAAGGACCCAGTGTGTGAAGATTAAGTTTTGAGAAAAACGCATTTAAAGTTTCATAACGCATTATCACTGTAAACACACCTTCTGTTGGGAGATGCGATTTGGTATGGTTAGTTATTTTTATCAGAAATCTAACTCATTTTATATTATTCTACACCCTTTTAGGTACCAGAATCCACTCTTAAGTCCAGACCCGTTTTTTTTACACACTAGGTCCCTTTTCTCGGAGAAGGTCACATATATCGGTTGAAAAAATCTATTTTTTACTATCCTTAATGCTGTGTGGCTTACGTTGTCTGAAATTGTTATTTCATAAAACAATATAACGTATCATCAATGTATGAAATGATACAAGTTTTTTTAGAAACCTGTTTTTCTAAAAATAGTTTTTTTTAATACTGTACACCAATATACGTATGTAAGTAGGTGAAGAGAGTTTTATACGTGTGCTGCTAATTGTAACATTTGAATCGGTTTAACGATGCACGTCCGGCCGTTTGGTTGGTGAGATACTTTGTTTAATTTGTTACATGAATTTTAATTGTACAAAAGACGAAGCTTATTGAAACTGGTAGGAGTCGGTCCATAATTTCACATAACTCCCATGCAAACTTTTTTCCAAAATAGATTCTTAATTTTTGTTAGTATATAGATTGAGTTCGGTTTTAAAATATTTTATTGCTACATAAATTATCCCACCAACTATCTGGTCAAATATGGACATATTGTAATATGTTATTGTATATCTGACCGTGGCTCAAATAAAAAATACCACATCCGAAAATATTTTAAATGTTGATATATATATATATAAAATTTGTCTACCATAAATTTTATAATAGCTTCTATATCATGGTATTGACCATATATATCCCAGGTCTCCAATATCATTTGAAGACAAACAAATTTCATATACATAAATAGATTTTTAAGTTTTTTTTATCAAATCATAATATTAATTATTTTTTATTTTTGTAAGTAAAATGTTATACTATTAGGCAATTCACAAAGAATTGTATTGTGTCATATTGGTTGTATTTGCTATATTTTTATGAATGTCGCATTATTAAAATAATATCATATATGTCACAATAGAGAACTTTGTAAATTGTCTTTATTACTTTTAGGCTCGTCTTTGCAACTTTTTATAAACGTTAACTTGCAAACAAGAAGCGTACTTTCACTGTGTATATCCAAAGAAAAAATTCTCCAAAAATGTTCACCAATTAAAGCATTAATCAAAAATAAAATAAATTTTAACTAAAAATTTAATCAAGTGAATCATAAGTTAAATTGATACTATTAAAATTTTTAATATAAACTTATGCTTATATACTTACTGGCTACCTTAACGTAAAACTGTTACAGATATTTCACATCATAATATGATGCAACTTTAAACATAATATTTTTAATCTATTTTTTGTCGTAGGTCGCAATTATTTATAAACTATTTTATAGAATTTTCATTATTTTTTCCTAAAATGGCACAAAGCAATGGTCAATATTTTTGCACCATCTTCAAACAAATATTAAAATTTTTTTAGCATTGATATTTTATTTTGTCTTTATTTTTAATTTCTTTAAACTTTGTTTTCTTAATGGGTATTTTTTAAATTGCTTAACCTCTGAATAACAAATAAATTGATAGGCATATGTAAAACAAACGACACAACTGATGAAAAATTATTTTAGAAATGGCGATAACAAAATATTATTAGAGTAAATATATTTTATTTGCATCTTAAACATATTTTGAGTACAAGTATAGAAAGTTATCATGTTATGGCTATTAAATATCATTAAATGGTTTTGAGGAATATAATATGTTTTCAAAGTTATCATTATTTAGTTGTTATAAAAATGGATCCTTTTTCAGTGAACGATACCTAAATTTTTAATTGCGATAAACATTGACATGTTTACAGTAACCATAATATTGCTGATAATAAATAAAAATAGCAATATTGTGTACGACAACAATATATTGTTACAATAAACATAGCGTAGTTGCCGTAACCATGTCCAACCATATTTTTTCTCTGCATGTACATACATGTATGTATATCGCAAATGTTTATTTTTCTTGTTTTTAAATTTGGCCCCTTTTTCTCAAAATTCCCCTTTTTGTGCTACTTTTTTTGAAAATACCCTTTTTGTGCCCCTTTTTGAAAATTTTGAACGGTAGCGCTGCCAGTTCGACTAAAATAAGGGCGAATTAAAGTATTCTGAATCGGTTTGTATTCTAAAATTGTGCTCCTCACTTGTTCATTTAATATTTAATAATGATTGCACTTATCAAAAAGGCAACATTTAAAAAAACATTTCGTTGCAGAAAGTTGATGTGAACCGACAAAAAGACCACGTTAAATTCAGTTTTCTTCCTATAAGACTCAAAAACTTTATGTAGTGTTAAATCAATATTGCAAAATTTAAAAGATGAATGCAAACTTACTTTTAGTGTTGGGTTCATAGAAAAATTTTAACGGCATAATTTTATCATAGTACTGTTGTACAACGTAACAAAATTAAGCAACAATGCTAGTAGATAATAACATTTTATAATTTCTTTGTAAATGTGAACTAAAGTCGAAGATTGTAGTTTGAACGTTAACTTTTTATTCTCAATTAGAAACCAACTTTATTTTTCTTTTGTAAGAGAAATCCATCCAGAAAATTTCATATCTCTGTAATTAAGTGTGTTGTATAAATATATTTAAATTTTAAAGAAACGAAAAAAATAATAGTCAATAAAATCAATGCAAACAAAAATAGACAAAGAGATGCATTAAATTAAAACTTGAAAAGTAAAATATATATTTATTTTATTTTATCTTTATAAAAAAAAAATAATTGTTGAATTTTAAAATGTTTACTTTTTTGAATTGTGGTTTATATTCAATTGCTAATTGGAAAATTAAAAATGCTTGTAAAAATTGCTTTTTTTTATAGAATAAGAATTTGAACATGTTGCAATTAAATGAATTTTATTTTTTGTGTATTTTATACGTTTAATTTATACAACACAAACATATTGTACGTATGCACTTACGGTTGCAGTTGTATAAGTATTTTAAATATTAGACGTAGCCTTCTAATGGTGTTTTCTTTTCTACAAAAAAAATGCAATTTGGTGTTTGTTGCTTAAAAATGTTTAGCCCTCTCAAAGGATGGCTTGTCTTATTCTAAAAAAATCACCCTTAATACACAGAAAAAAGTGTTTGATTAATAAAAAAAATTGTTTAAAAAGTATTTAAATTTCATTAATGTGATAATTGAATCAATTATTTTTTTTGTTGAAAGAAAATTAAAAATTTAATTTCGATTTAATTAACATTTTAGTTGTTTTGAAATAAATTTTCAATTAAAATTTTAATTAAAAAACAAAAAATCTTAATTGACTTTTTTCGTTTAAAATAAAATAATTTAAACATGTAGAATTTTTGTTGGGAATTGTCAATATTTATTTAAATAAATTAATACATTATTTGAAATGGCAAAGTTTTTTGATCTCTTTTTTTAATTAAAATTAAAAATATCATTTATTGAAAATATTTTTTAAAAATTTTTAGTAATCAATATAATCATTTTGGTAATAGGGGCAAAATCAACAACTTGTTTGCTTGATATTATGAATTTGGAATAAATTTGGTGATTGGAGAAATTTAATAATTTTTTCCGTGTAATGGCATAAAACATTGATCTTTTAAATTGCACTAATAAATCGTAATAAATTATAGTGTTGGAGATATTAATAGCTAAAATAGATATTAACATGATTTAAAAAAACGAATTTCATCGTCATCGTTGGATATTTTCAAAAAGTACTGAGGCGATATTAACAAAAAATTCTACCAAAAAAGGAACTTATGGTGTTTCCTTTTCTACAAAAAATGTGACATTTTATTTAAAAAAAAATTAAATTTGGTGTTCGTTTCTTAAAAATGCTTTGCTCTCTAAATGAGTGGCATGTTTTATTCTAAAAAATGCACCCCTAATAATGGCATAAGGCATTGCACTTTACGCCTCGTTTAAATCGACAGTGTTGATATTGCCCTGTAAAACAGGTCACTTCTGTTTAAATATAGGACTACCAGACGAAGTTGGGAAAAAATCGGGGGCAGTAAAAACGATTAGCTTTTAAAGTTATTTTTTCTATTTTTTTATAGAAAGACATAAGAAGGCATTAAATTGTTAATCTAACGCCGCCTTTACACACGCAAGTAATTACTTGCAAGTGGTGTTTATGTATTATAAACGAAAATGTCGATGAAATAGCCGAAAGCCTTGCAAGTAGCGTGAGTGCTTAACCAGTGAGTTGTAAGTTTATTGTTCAAATGTTCTCGAAGCGAAAACATCTTATGAAAAAAGCTTGAGTTTTGGGTTTAAAAAACATTATCATATTAATAAAATCACGAAATGAATTTAATAATTTCTTCTTTATTTTATACAACACAAACATATTGTACGTATGCACTTACGGTTGCAGTTGTATAAGTATTTTAAATATTAGACGTAGCCTTCTAATGGTGTTTTCTTTTCTACAAAAAAAATGCAATTTGGTGTTTGTTGCTTAAAAATGTTTAGCCCTCTCAAAGGATGGCTTGTCTTATTCTAAAAAAATCACCCTTAATACACAGAAAAAAGTGTTTGATTAATAAAAAAAATTGTTTAAAAAGTATTTAAATTTCATTAATGTGATAATTGAATCAATTATTTTTTTTGTTGAAAGAAAATTAAAAATTTAATTTCGATTTAATTAACATTTTAGTTGTTTTGAAATAAATTTTCAATTAAAATTTTAATTAAAAAACAAAAAATCTTAATTGACTTTTTTCGTTTAAAATAAAATAATTTAAACATGTAGAATTTTTGTTGGGAATTGTCAATATTTATTTAAATAAATTAATACATTATTTGAAATGGCAAAGTTTTTTGATCTCTTTTTTTAATTAAAATTAAAAATATCATTTATTGAAAATATTTTTTAAAAATTTTTAGTAATCAATATAATCATTTTGGTAATAGGGGCAAAATCAACAACTTGTTTGCTTGATATTATGAATTTGGAATAAATTTGGTGATTGGAGAAATTTAATAATTTTTTCCGTGTAATGGCATAAAACATTGATCTTTTAAATTGCACTAATAAATCGTAATAAATTATAGTGTTGGAGATATTAATAGCTAAAATAGATATTAACATGATTTAAAAAAACGAATTTCATCGTCATCGTTGGATATTTTCAAAAAGTACTGAGGCGATATTAACAAAAAATTCTACCAAAAAAGGAACTTATGGTGTTTCCTTTTCTACAAAAAATGTGACATTTTATTTAAAAAAAAATTAAATTTGGTGTTCGTTTCTTAAAAATGCTTTGCTCTCTAAATGAGTGGCATGTTTTATTCTAAAAAATGCACCCCTAATAATGGCATAAGGCATTGCACTTTACGCCTCGTTTAAATCGACAGTGTTGATATTGCCCTGTAAAACAGGTCACTTCTGTTTAAATATAGGACTACCAGACGAAGTTGGGAAAAAATCGGGGGCAGTAAAAACGATTAGCTTTTAAAGTTATTTTTTCTATTTTTTTATAGAAAGACATAAGAAGGCATTAAATTGTTAATCTAACGCCGCCTTTACACACGCAAGTAATTACTTGCAAGTGGTGTTTATGTATTATAAACGAAAATGTCGATGAAATAGCCGAAAGCCTTGCAAGTAGCGTGAGTGCTTAACCAGTGAGTTGTAAGTTTATTGTTCAAATGTTCTCGAAGCGAAAACATCTTATGAAAAAAGCTTGAGTTTTGGGTTTAAAAAACATTATCATATTAATAAAATCACGAAATGAATTTAATAATTTCTTCTTTATTTTATTTTTAGTACATCTTGATGAAAAAAGTTATGTTTATTTTTAAAATATGTGAATCCAGTATTGCAGAAGTTACTGATATCATAAAATTTCTGAGAAAATATTTATATTTTTATTGCTCTGCGCTCTTCATCGACACCTCGCAGGCTTTTCATAAAGTCTGGCATTCAGGCTTATTACATAAATTGAAGCAAATCTTACCACCAAACACATTTTTAAATTTTTTTCTACTAAATACTTACGTTAACGCTGACGTCATGGGAAAATATTTCCGAAGAAAACATTACGTAAATGAAGACAAATGGTAATTTTTACACCAGCATATCCGTAGCTACGCTTGAGCTAAATCGAGCTCAGCCAAAACACTAGTAAATATCAACGATCACGATATGAGAAATACTAAGATAATTAAATTGATGGAGCGCAATGGAAGAGAGTATTTTAAAAAAAATTAAGGAAAGGGTAAAATTTACCACCACCTCCACAGTTAATGGTTAACCAGGTCCCTATCATATCAGGGATTAGCGGAAAACTTATTTCAACACCCATCTCAGCATCGCTAATCATAAAGATCAAGAATATATAAGCTTTATTGGGTCTAAGACCAAGATTGTAGAAATTATAGATGGAATGTTAAAGCAGCTTTGTATATATACCCTTTCACCTTCGGTGAAGGGTATAATAATGTGATGGTACGTCAAGAATTTACTAAAACCCCATATAAATCCCGACCCAAAAATAACTTAAGGCCCGAAAAAGTTCTTAAAGATTTTGAAATGTAGATAATATTCGGCCCAAACTACTCTTATATAGTTTCAAACCTCGTAACGTAATTTTGTTCCTGTGGGTCCATGACTGACGAAGTGACCTAAGTACGGCACTTACAAAGACTTGCCTTTAAAAAGGTTGGTGTAGGGTATCATATGGACTGGCAAGTTAGCACAGAATTTAAAATTGTAAAAGGTCTTAATCATACAGGTGTGTGCTGGAAATCGAAAACGTAAAACACAAAAAATTGGAATTTCTTTTTTATACTTTTTTAATTAAATTTTTAAAATTTTTGTTATGAAATTCTGTTCAATATAAAAATATTTGTATAATATTTGTCATGAAATTCTTTTATTGCAGAAATCTTATTAATAAACGACTTTTAAAATTCTTGCGTTTTACGTTTTAAATTAACCGGTTTAAAATTTTAGACTTTTCAAGAAAAACAATTTTTAAGGATATATCTAATATAAAATGTTTTAAAAAATGCATATGTATGTATAGATGTACATACATATATTTTTTGCAACTTTGTTAGAATTAAAGCAATAACACAATATTTTTATGTATTTGCATAACAAAAACATTTATATCGTACAAATAAAATGGTTTTAATTATTAAATTGTTGACCATGCAAAAAAAAAAACAAGAAAGAATATACGGGTAAGTCGAACCATCCGCAAACTACATCATTATATTTGATCAGTTTTGACCAGATGTCAAACCTTAGTAGTCTAAGAGTAATGTAGATTATAATAATCCGGAAATTACCCAATTTTAAAGTCATTTCAAGGCTATTGCCGAAATCTTAGCATTTATGGCAGTATGAGAGATTTTTGTCTGCTCTCCTATATTTTAAGTTTCTACTGGCCAATGGTGGCGAATATTCCAGATGTGAGGTAATATACGGGTAAGTCGAACCATCCGCAAACTACATCATTATATTTGATCAGTTTTGACCAGATGTCAAACCTTAGTAGTCTAAGAGTAATGTAGATTATAATAATCCGGAAATTACCCAATTTTAAAGTCATTTCAAGGCTATTGCCGAAATCTTAGCATTTATGGCAGTATGAGAGATTTTTGTCTGCTCTCCTATATTTTAAGTTTCTACTGGCCAATGGTGGCGAATATTCCAGATGTGAGGTAATGGGTGATTCAAGTAGATATACTTTTTTCAATAGCCTTTTTTTGACAGATCACGTGTGAGTCGTATCATGCTGTTAGTTTAGTATTGTTTGGCATTTCATAATGGAAAGACTTACGCCTGAACAACGTTTACAAATCGTTCAACTTTATTACGTAAATTCACGTTCTGTGAAGAATGTGTTTGGTGTACTTCGCTCAACTTATGGTCAACATAATCGACCTACTGAGCGTACTATTCGCAACACCATCACCCATTTTGAGACCCAGAATTCATTATTGGATAATATTCGACCGAATAGACCACGTGCAGCAAGCTGTGAAGAAAATATAGCGGCCGTAGCTGATAGTGTACACGAAGACCGCGGAGAGTCGATTCGGCTCCGCTCGCAGCAACTCGAACCGTTATCGTGCCATGATAACCGTTTATTTGATGCCTGAAATTGAAGCTCGTGATCTCGGCGACATTTGATTTCAGCAAGACACTTCTCACACATCGCATCAATCAATAGATTTGTTGAGAGAACACTTCGGTGAGCATATAATTTCACGTTTTGGGCCGATCGATTGGCCACCAAGATCGTGTGATATCACACCGTTAGACTTTTTGCTGTTGGGATATGTAAAGTATAAAGTTTATGCAGACAAACACGCTTCGATTTAAGCCTTGGAGGAAAATATCACGCATGTCATTCTCCAGTTACCAGACGAAATGCTCGAACAAGTCATCGAAAAGTGGACTCAACGGAGTGACCATCTGCGACGTAGCAATGGCCAACATTTGATAGACATAATCTTCAAAAAATAAATGCCAAAGAATGTTCTTTCAAATGATAATAAACATTCCTTACACGCAGAGAAAAAAACATGATTAAGGAATGGTCACTATGACCATTTTTATTCATATTTGCCTAATATGTTTACCCTAATAAATTAATTATAATCCTAATATAACTTGAAAAATTGTTTTTTGTCCTTAACGCTTTTAAATTCGTTATAATAATATTATACGGTATTTTACACCTAAAAAGTTTGATATGTTTGCTACTATAATATATATATTTTCAACTATACAATTAAAATCATAATATTGTTGCACACAAAAGGTATTTTTAATACCATAATTTTTGTTTGCCTTTAAATCAGGGATGTCAGCGTCATACACAATTGTGTCAGCAAAACTCACATGTACGCTTACGCTCTTTTATTTTGCGAGCGAAAAATATAATTGTTTACTGCAAAACACTCTCATTCAGCGGGAAATATCGCACGATCGCACGGCCTGTTTTGAGGCCTCTAAACTGAAATAATATATTTATTATTTATTATCTTTGTTTCTGTTTTGTTTTATTTCTGTTTTTAACATTGTACAATGATTTAAAAAAAACCAATTGCTTGTGGTTTTTGTACGAGGTGTAGTGTACTTGATGTAGTATCAAGAATAACTGTGATGAATTCGCTTTGATGTTGTGTTTATTGAGCTTCTGTAAACTTCAAATTTGAATTTTTTTAATTAGTCTTGTAGACAGCGATAACGAGCATGCAAGCGGATGAGTTTATTAAAAATTTAATCATCCAGATAGGGAAAATATTATTGAGTACTGGAAAAATGTAGACGGGGCACTATATCCTGTATTAAAAAAAAATTCCTTCAAATGTTTGTCGCTTTTTTTCCTCAATATATCTTTGCGAACAAATATTTTTCGATTTCAAATACATTTGCTCAAAACAACGCAATAAATTAACGTCCGCAAACCTAAAAAATGTTTTGTTGTTTCGAAACTGCAATATAAATTTAGAAGATATTATTGGTAAATAAAAGTATATTTTTATAGGCTAGTAAAATCTTCTCTTTTTATAATGATGGTTAATAATTATAGAATATTTTTAAACTTAATGGGGTTATTATTTGCATTAGTATGTGCAAATGAATTTTCATTGTTGGCATTCGCAAAGATATGTTGAGCACCAAATTAAAAATATTGGAAAGAATTCTGTAAGGTTGTAAAAAGACTTCAAATATTGTCAAATGCTAAATTTTTCCAAAAAATAAGCAAAGTTTCTGCGAAATGTAGGTTCGAAATTAAATTTATTTAAATAATAACTGATTGTGTCCGTCCATAACTCAACATTTTTCGATAATTGTATTATTATTAATTGCTCTAAAGTCTTCATAGCAAAATATGTATGTTAATTAGGCCTCGTAATAGGCCTCGCAACCGCAGATTCCTCCCGCTGGGAATGTAAGAGACAAGAGTATTCGCACCAACACAATCATAATTTACACCACTGCTTTAAATACATTCTCTTAATGAGCAAACCTTTATTGTCAAAACAGACAGCGTGTACTTATAAAGAATATAAAATTTGCTCCGTCCGCGAGCGTCAGTAGTAAATCATGAATGATTACAAACTCATTAAAACATTTTTCGGGAACACAAAGGCTCCCCGTTAAACTAACGAAATAAATTATTATACGTTGATTGAAACAGGTAAGATATTTATATATAATTATAAAAATATATAAATATGCAATTACTTTGACTTTCTTGCAGCCAAAAAAAAACCCCTATAACATTGAAGCCGGTATAGAAATTTTGACACAAAGTCTTGTTAATAGCTGTTCAACAGTATATTGATATATGTAGTAAATTTCATAAAATAAATAAATGATAAGTCTTTGTTTGACTTTATTTTTACAAGTGCACGGATAAAAATATTGAAAAGTGTTATTGCAGCCGAAGTAAGGCTACATAGATTTCTTATTTTTTGGATATTTTTATACCAAAAAACATAATATAAAATTTATAAATTAAAACACATACACATGTATATAATTGAGTGTATTTAATTTTATTTTTTAATATGTACTATAATTTATTTATTAAAATATACTGTATATTTGTAATAAAACATAAATTTTTTAAATTAAATTTTTTATTGTTTTTATTGTGAGAACCAGATAACATGTTAAAGAAGACATTTTGCATGGTGTTCGGAAATATAGAAACATGATTTAAAAGATCGTTTGCCTTGTTCTTCTGAATATAATAATATGTTTGAGACAATAATTGGTTAAAAACATTATGTCTGAACATATATTGTTGGTTAAGACGTGTTTGACACAATCATAACCACAAACATTAATGATAGTTTGCGATTGTGATTGTATCAACCATGTTTTTTCTTTGCGTGTACTAATTTGAATTTTCTGTGTTTTTTTCTTTACATATTAGGGAACATTGAAATGGATCACGATTTATATTAAGAATTTCACTTTAAAATTCTTAATGAAATTATGTGGGTCCAATGGGAATGAAGGTGTAATTATTTATTTTCTCCTAAAGCAGGTAATTGATTTTTCGTTTTAAATAAAATAATTCAAACTTGTAGAGTTGTTGTTGGGAATTGTCAAAACCTTAGATTTATTTAATTAAATCAATTAAAACATTGTTTGAAACGGCAAAGATTTTTTGATAATTTTTTTAATTTAAATTAAAAATATCATTTATTGAAAAAAAAAATATTCACAATTTTAAATTTTTAAAATTTTAAGTAATCAATATAATAATTTTGGTAAAAGGTGCAAAATCGGCAAATTGTTTGATTGATTTTATGAATTTTATTTTTTTTCTGTGTACATATTTCTATTTGAAAACTATGGATAAATGTGGACCTTGTTCTGGTAAAAAATGGGGTTTTCACTTTTACTCGGAAAATTACTCTCTGCCAAAAAACTATAAAAATACAATTAAAAAAAATGGTCCCCTCTTTAAATGTTTCTTCCTAGTAACGGGATTTATTAAAAAAATATTGCAAATAACACTTAATTATATTTTAAATATCCACAAAGCTACATTCAAATATTTTTCAAATGTGCAGAAAGTTTTTTTTTACCAAAATGTTTTTGTAAAATGTAAAAAAAAACAATCCGCAACAGGTACAAGTCTGACAAAACAAAATAAAAATGTTAAAATTTTATTTTCTGTTGATGCTTTTTAAAATCGTATTGCTCTACAAACATTTTGATGATTTTTTAAATGCATTTTGGCAACGTTACAATATTGTCAGAAAAATTGTGAAAATCTATGGAAAATATTTTCACAGACAGCAGTCAACTAAGTTCACTTGTAGCACTGATTTAATCAAATTGTTTACGTTTTTATCTCAAAACATGTTTGCTGTGCATTATAAACACAACATTTGAAGATTTACAAAGAAACCTTTTTGTAAAATATTGTGATCAGATTGTGTACGCCCCAATATGGAAAAGAGTTGAAAAAAATTGTAATATGTTTGTATATTAAAAAGTTAGTGTACTATTTGGAATACAATTGCACAAGAGTATCGGAATAGTGGTTAAATATTTAACTAAATAAACTTATATAATAATCAAAGAAAACTTAAACAATAAATGCTAACAAAATATGTTTTAATGTTAGTGCATATCTGCCTATTGTCAGTATATTTTTTACACTGATTTTCCTATTCCCAATTTAAAAAATATTTATGCAATTCACAAAATGTGCTTGCTATTGGTCATATTGTTTGTTTTTGCTATAATTTAAGACTGTTTTAAAAATTTTGTTTAACATTTTCCGTGAGCTATATTTCCAGC
The DNA here is from genome assembly GCA_943735925.1 of Pollenia amentaria. Classification (NCBI taxonomy): domain Eukaryota; kingdom Metazoa; phylum Arthropoda; class Insecta; order Diptera; family Polleniidae; genus Pollenia; species Pollenia amentaria. Next base: position 44,233,296 of record OX031009.1, read on the forward strand.
TGTTTTTTGTTCATAATTTTTATTCATTTTTCTTTAACTTAATTATTTATTTATTCGCGTAATTAAGATAAAAAAAATTTTTATACATCCTTTTGTCAGTTAATTTTGTAATATATCATTTCTTTAGGTTTGGAAATAGGAAATACTCACTGAGTGCTAAATCCGAAGAATATGGCGGATGAGGTACCAATTCGTAGCGTAGGGTGTAGTGACTTTAATTAACCGTCTAGAACGTTCAGCGTCATTTGTACTTGTGCGACCACAACGAAAGTCAGTACAAAATTTTAAACATATTATGGTTAAATTTAACCATATTATTATCATCGACAACCATATTATGGTTAAATGTGTCCTCCATCAAGCAGCCACATATACTATATTATGGTTGCCTCTAAAAATGTTTTGGTTAAATATGACAATAATTTGTTTTCAAAATAACAATAGTATTTTCCTCTTCTCCAAGAGCACCGTGCTATGGTTGAAAACCAACCATGCTATTATAAGTGTTAAACATATTTTAGTTATAATTGACCAAAACCTGTTCGGAGGCAACCATAATATGGTTGTGCCTTCTTGATGGAGGACGCATTTAACCATAATATGGTTGTCGGTGATAATAATATGGTTAAATTTAACCATAATATGTTTACAATTTCCTTTAAAAATAGTTTTGTTGGAGGTGACCATATTTAAATATAGTGTTTTTCTGGGTGTAGAGACTTTGTTCAGAATTCTGTCAGACATTGATGTCTGGCCGCTTTCTGATCGATTTAGCATGGATGCATTCGAGGGAATTTATGTACAGATATGTCTAATAGATTTTGGATTGAATTCATAGAGATGTGTCTAAGTTGTTATGTGTGTTTCATTTTTTAAATAATTAGAATTCTCATTAAGTTGAAAACATTTTTATTTTATATATTTTACTGTTTAAAAATAGATTAAAAAAATGGGACGTAAGTATGTATGTAAAATGTTTAATTATAATATTTTATTTTCCAATAAAATAAAAGACTTCTTACAGAAATCTGTGCGATTATAAGTTAATAATTGTATTCCATATTCTTTCAGCTATCTGTCAGAAAACAATAATAATGTCAGCTAACACATTAAAATTTCCCTTGCCTTTTGCATTCGATTTCGGTTTCTGATATATATAGAAATGCCAGTAAAAAAAAAGAATTTCCCACGACATGTCTGACAGAATTCGTGTCAACCACTTCATACATTTTTGGGTCAGAAATCTGACAGTATTCGTATACGATTCTGACTTTTTTGTCGACGTTTCTCTTAGATATCTGAAAGTCGTCAGACTATTTTGCTGACTGGGTATTATATGAAGTCCTCATTTTTTTGTTAACAGTTTTAATGACAGCTTTTATTATCTTTTGAAAATAAAAAAACTTTTGTAAAAAATAGTTAAGAAATTTAAAAAAAAGTATTAACAAAACGGATAATAAAAACCATAAATAAAATGGAAATAGAGGGAAACACTGTGATACGAAACTAATAATAAAGTTTGAAAAATATGTGTGCAAGTGGACCATTTTCATGTTCTTAGAAATCGAAATGAAGTGGATTTGAAATCAAACGAGATTATGATTTTAATTATTTACAAACTGGCTGTAGTTTTTCCAGTATTTAAGAGTTGTTCTTATACAGGAAGCTGGCACTCAAAGTGTGAAGTAAATAAAAATAAATAGTTTTATTAACTATCTTTACTGGTTCGATTTTAAATCCATTTCATTTCGATTTATACAAGAACATGTCCGATTATAAGAACTTCATGACATTCATAGTCATCATCTCCATCGCCTGCATATGCATACATACATATGCAAGTATTTATATTTTTTTTAAAAAAAAACCATGCTTTCTCCACTTCTTACTTAAGTAAGTCATAGCGGTATCTAAGACATACATATATATCACTGATGTAACGAATATCAATTTTTTTATATTCGCGAATACGAATGCGAACAAGAATATCTGCGCCACTATACACCGTATACGGATATCCAATTTAAAATTAGGCCTCATACGAAGGCGGTGGAATTTTTAATTTGTTGGCCCTAAACCACCCCTTAACTGCTTCTGTCAACAGGCATCTGTCAGTTGATTTCTGTTTAAAATTTAACAAAAGTTTTTGTTTGACAGTCATTGCAGACTACGCGGTAGTATTAAAATAATACTGGATAAATTGAATTTAGTATGCTCATTAAGCATTCCATGCTAAATACCTATTAATTAGGCAACGAAGTGCTCCCTCATTCGCTTGATTATCCGGACTTTGCTCCGAGTGACAATTTCTTGGTGCTAAAGCTGAAAGAGACTTGCTTCCACCGATTAAATCATCTCCCGAATACCTATATACCTATTTTAATGACCTCACCAAATCTTTATTTTTTAAGGATTTATAAATTTGAGAAACGTTGGACAAAATGTAAAGGGTTCAAAGTAGCCTACGTTGAAAAATATTTTTTTTATCCAAAAACCGGTATTTTATTGAAAAAGTCACAGGCTGACTTTTTAAATCTAAACACCAGAATGATATATATACAAAAAAAACTTTTAGGAGGATGGAACGACTGCGGACTTATGCGCAGGATGTTGCGCAAATATGTCTGTGTCAATATGGAAAAGGGGCTTGTTTCGAATATTGTAGTTTCGAGATATCCTCACTTTCGTTGAAGTTTTATTCGAGTAGTTTTTCGCTTTAAATTTGTATATTAACGTATAAGTAACCCTTTTAATATAGGCTTAAAGTAAATGTTAAAACAAATTAGCAAGTATTAAAGATTTTACACCTTTTCTACTTGTTACAACTCAAGTCCGTCTTATATCGATTAAAGCTACTCTTCCATATGACCATCTATATCCATTCCGCTTATTAAGTTACAAGCTCATTGCGCAGTACCGTAGCTTTTGAACTGTTATAACCCTAAGACGTAATTGAAATAAATAAAAGTTCTAAGCATAAAGAAAAATGGCGCCAGAGAGATATGTGCCTAGTGCCATTGAACAGAAAAGACACAAAATTAAATTGTTTCTAAGGAAAACGTGTTGATTTGCTGCAAAAATACAGTCTTTTTTACGGTGTCAAAGCATTTTATGGCCCGCTACGGCCCTCGCCAGCATTCTTTGTGTCACACTGGATAGTGGTACTTTATAAATTGAATGTATTTAACTCAACTATTTTAACAGATAGAATCTAGGAATTGTTTCCTTTTTCATAAGTATCTTAATTATATTAAACAATTTCCATTTTTCGAAATTATTCCATGAGCTTAATTTCAGTTATGTGCTCAATAAAGCTTTTCTGTAATAGTTCCATTCCTTCAATTTTCAGGCATGACTTTGTCACACTATCCAGTAGAGAGGACATAATGCGTTTGTGGTGAAGATTTAAACACCTTAAAATATTGGTCCTAGACTTACCTTTAAGTATGCCGATCGACTCAGGATCCTTTTCTGAGTATATCTAACGATATCCGTCCGTCCGGTTGGCTGTGCATGTCAAGCTTCTGCACAAAGTACACACAAGGATCAAGCCTATTGAAAATGTTGGCAATCGGGCTATTATTTCAAAAAGCACCCGTACAAGCTTCTTTCCGGAGTAGAGTCTTTTACCATCTTATTATGTTGATACTTAGATTAATTTTGGGCCAAACTTAGCTGATTACAAGCCAAATCAAGTATCACTCTTAATTTGTTGATCTTGATAAGTTGTAAACAATAACCTTTACGAGAACTATTATGTCATTACAAAATGTTGTGCTGGTAGGATCAAAATAACCCATATATCTTATATAAACCGTCATCCTGAATTCACTTAAAGATTTCTAAATAATTTTTTGGCACAAAGAATTTTTACATGAATCTTAACCTCACAACATAATTTTGTTCTGACGAGTCCATGCCTGCTAATTGTTCCCAAGGAGGGTCTCTAGAAAATTGTTTTTTAAATATTGTAGTGTAGGGTACTATATGGCCGGGGTTAGGAATGCCATACCCATGGTCGAATAAGTACAAGGTAATAGGCTCACTTCATAACCGCAGTATTGCAATGCAACACTAAAAAGAATTTCTTCATAAACTCCAAAACTTTTCTGTAGACAAGGCGTTGAGGGCATAATTGCACGGTAACGGTTTTTAAAGTAAATTTGTGCATTGTTTTTATTTATGAAGCTTTGTCAAAGCATTTGTCAAAGCATTTGTTTTGTAAAAAAGCACATATTTTTCTGCATAATTTTCTTTTTTTTAAGATGAAATTTTTCTATGCGAAGAAGAGAAAAATTTTGCAAATTTGAGTTTTTCCAATTGAAACTTGCCACATTAATGCAAAAATATAAAAAAGAACTTAATTTGCTGTTCTTGTTCTGTTTACAAAAGTTTCGTATATGAGACTTAAAAATTATTTATAGACTTTTGGTACTCTACAATGCTATTAAATTCGTTGATTTTCTAGTTTTTCGTAGTTATTAAGAGGAAATAATTAATTTACTATTTTAAATACCTAACATAAATTATGAAAATAATTCGAGAACGTTAGAGAATAATTTTCATAATTTAAAAGAAATTATTTCATATTTCATTAAAACATTTCGTTGAATTTCAAAGTCTTACGCAAATATTTTGTGGTATTGCAGCATGTTCTACAACTGTTTAAATATACAAAGCATGAAACTTTCGGTGTAATTTGTGTTAATTTGATTGTTGCTAAAGCAAATTGTTTCTTATTTCTGCACTTATTTAGTAAAAATATTTTTACTACCGCACACTAACCATTTAACGAAGCGAAAAACGTTTTTGTAATTCATATTTAATTTGTTAAGGTTAAAATAATAAAAATATGTTTTTCTGAATTAAAGTAGTAATCATGGGCAAATATGTGTGTAAATTAGGGCAATTACCAAATTTTTTCACATAGTACCACGAGGTGGGCAATGTTGCTTTAATAACCAAAAAAACCTTATCTTGGGCTCTTTTGCAAAAAATAAACTTCACTCAGCACATTATATATATATATATATGTCCTTTATTTATCTGTTCTTGCAATTTCTGTTTGTGGTCTTCGCAGTATGTGGCCTATCCACGTCCACTTCCGTTTACGAATATCAATGTGTTCTGGCAAGGAGTTTGCTCTTTGGAGCAGAGCTTCATTTGAAATACGATCTGGCCAGTGGATGTTATAGATCTGTCTTAGACATTTGTTGATGAAAGTTTGAATTTTTACTATTTTTAATTAGGCTGAATTTGAATTTTTCTCGTGGTGGCTTGCGTTAAGCTCCATGTGGTGCAGCCGTAAAGTAATACTGACTTCACACTGCAGTTAAAAATGCGGATTTTGGTTTTCCGAGAAATATTATTTCTTCGCCAAATTTTAGATAAGGAACCACCACATTCATTTTCTAAATCAATAAAAAAAATTTGTTTGATAAACAAAAAAAAAAATTTTTTGTTTGATAAACAAAAAAAAAAAAATTTTTACAAATAGGTGTGTTCATTAACAAAAAATTAGTGCTTATTTTCAATAATTGTTACTAGTAAGTGTTCACGTACTCGAAGAACTTCCAAGGAGAGAGTGAAAAAAAAGCATACAACTTTGAGAGACAAAAAATTTGTTGAAAATTACTGACAGTAAAATTTTTACTAGCAAGAATTATTCAACCATCTGTTCAAAGGTTTTGTTTACAAAACAAGAATAATTTTCATAATTTATAAATTAAAAGCTTTTCAATCAAATGGTATATTTATTTTTCTAAAATTTAAGAAGAATAATCTCGCGCATATAGTGTCACTAAATATATTAGGAAATAATATCGTTTCTTCTAAGTGAATATTGTCAATATACCTAAATTGCTAGTTTGTGCTGGTAAAGCGTTTATTTTGTATTGTTTTGAGTAATTTTGAGAAAAATTTTGTAAATATTAAATTTACTCCCTCGTTGCAAGTTTCTGCTAGTAAAGTAAATGAACACACCTAATTATACAGTTTGGTTCTTGTTTTCCATGCAACTATCGCAATTCGACGCGTATTTGATACATTTTATAAACTGCAACGCCATCTTATTGCATACAAATTGAAAACTTAACTTCATTGCTGTTGTTGCGCGAATTTTTATAACGCCAGCGAAAAGGTAAAAAGGTATTTATTTCTTCATGGTTTTTAATGGCCTTTTCAACTTTTTATTTATTATTTTTATTAATAATTTTTATGGAAATACCGCCATATTCATAAAAAATATTTTAGGCTTATAGCAGATTTATGAAACGATTTTTCTATGGAAATTTGTTCAATAAACCTTTTATTAATCACGAATATTTTTTATGAATATGGGGGATAGACTATAAAACATCGATTAAGAAAAGCCATTATTAATCGACTTATTGACTTTGGAGCCATCAATAAAACTATATAATTGATTAAAAATGTTACACATTCTTCTTAGAGGATCAGCATCACCATAATTAGCTCTGAAGAATTTGACGAGTAACGGTTTAAAATTTCGGGATGATCGTTGAGAAATATTAAATGAAATATCAATAATTAAAAATCCAGCGCAGATATCACAATTAATAATGTTCATAATAAACAACACATTCAGGATTGTCCTATGACTTTTGCCAAATTTTATATTTGCAAAGAGTACTAAAAAGTTATGGCCCTAATGCTCATACAGCGCCACATGTTTTGCTTGCGAATTTCAATTCGAATAGCACTAAAACGTTGCATTTTATTCTCAGGTACATGGGAAAATTTATGAAAAATAAATTTTGAAAGTTATATCAAATCGATCAATTTGCGAAACGTTATATGATGCACCATTTAACATTTCTTACAGTTGTTGTAACTCAAACTAGGTATCCAAAAATTTTTTACATCAAATGTCAGATTTCAGACAAACTTAAGATGACAAATTTTTGAATTCCTTAGTTATTGTCTTATCTTACACAAAAAACATTTTATAAGCTAATATTAGGTCGCTGAACACTACACAGAAATTGTATGCACAGAAAAAATTATTAAATTTCTCCAATCACCAAATTTATTCCAAATTCATAATATCAAGCAAAAAAGTTGTTGATTTTGCCCCTATTTCCAAAATGATTATATTAATTAATAAAAATTTTAAAATTTTTAAAAAATATTTTCAATAAATGATATTTTTAATTTTAATTAAAAAAGAGATCAAAAAACTTTGCCATTTCAAACAATGTGTTAATTTATTTAAATAAATATTGACAATTCCCAACTAGAGTCTGCTAAAAACCGTAAAATGGTAAAACCGCGGTTTCGGGCTTAAAATGATTAAAATCGGTCTGTTTCGGTTCGGTTTTCGGTTTTACTTATAAACTTTGCATATTGTTGTGTTTGACTAGTGCTCTGATAATTTAAAATGTTTCCAAACTCCAGATTTTAGTTCAGATTTTTCTGAAGTAAAATTAGTATAATAAAATAAGTATAAAAGGTTTCAAAGTTTATTGGTAATTACCAATTAATTAATTATAAAAAATGCATGTTTTTTGTCGATAGTCTAAGAATGGATTCGTCCAGTTATCTTTCCGAATCATTAAACTAGAGTAAAAATGTCATCGAATTGTTTTTGCATATTGTTGCAAATTTTGGTGAAGTGCATATATAAAAATTTCGACAAAAGATCTTCTATTTTTAACCGATGCAGCTAAAGTATTTTATCCAAAACTATTACAAGTCACTTGCTTGGCACATGGGTTATACCGCGTTATTATTATTAATGAAATGCATCCTGTGATTCCCCTTCCACCACTGCCAGTAGTAACAAGATGGGGGACCTGGCTAGATGCTTCAGAATTCTATTTAATAAACTTTGACCAATTTAAGAATGTTTGAAGAGCTTGAAGAAATTTTAAGTATATATTACATCAGAAGTCAATTAGCATTTGTATTGGTGAAACAAAAACTTATTAGGAGTGATTTAGTTCACTTAATACTCAAGTCAAGACGATCGTTTTCTACAATTTGCAATTTCTTTAAGCATAAATATATTTTTGAAGTAATAGCTGAAAACCGAGGTTTTTTGTCGGTTTTTAGGCATGAAAAACCGCGTTTTCGATTTCGGTTAAAACCGAACAGCAATCCCTATCCCCAACAACAATTCTACATATTTAAATACTTTTATTTTAAACGAAAAAAGTCAATTAAGATTTTTTTTTATTTAATTAAAATTATAATTGAAAATTTATTTCAAAACAACTTAAATGTTAATTAAATCAATATTTAATTTTTAATTTTCTTTTAACTAAAAAAATAATTGATTAAATTATCACATTAATTAAATTTAAATACTTTTTAAACCATTTTTTTAATTGATAAAACACTTTCTCTGAGTACCAATTAAAGCATTCATCAAAAATAGAATTAGTCTTACTAATAATGTTATCAAGTGAATTTAACTTTTGATCCAGTGGATTAAACGCATTCTCCATTGAATTAAAATTGATATTATTAATTTGTTTACCTTTGTAAATGTAATTCACTTTTTAATTAATCACACAAAATTTTTAATTGGAATGTGTAATATGAAATTCACTCACAAAGAAAAAAACTAGTCTGAAATTAACTTGGCGCAATGTTGGTTGAAAATCATAGTGAATTTGCAAAAGTTTAGACTTAATTTAACATTATCATTGTTTCATATTAATTTTTTATGAAAAATGTTAAAATAACAATATTCAGTATTGAATCCATAAAATCCTGTTTTACTTATTTTATATTAAAACAACAACAATACTACAAAAAATATGTTTTTTTTTATTTTCATGCTTAAAATCTATATATATAAAAATGGATTATGTATGTTTGTTTGTTTGTTTGTTTGTCGCTTTATAGACTCCGAAACTACTGAACCGATTTTCCTGAAATTTTTACAGTAACATCACGTGAGCCCTAAAAATAAAATAGGCTACTTATTTTTTCGATAGGGGCAGGGGAATTGGTACCCCCCATAGGATGCCAATGTTAATTATCGCACGATTTTCCTGAAATTTTTACAGTAACATCACGTGAGCCCTAAAAATAAAATAGGCTACTTATTTTTTTGATAGGGGCAGGGGAATTGGTACCCCCCATAGGATGCCAATATTAATTATCGCACGATTTTCCTGAAATTTTTACAGTAACATCAAGTGAGCCCTAAAAATAAAATAGGCTACTTATTTTTTTGATAGGGGCAGGGGAATTGATACCCCCCATAGGATGCACGATTTTCCTGAAATTTTTACAGTAACATCACGTGAGCCCTAAAAATAAAATAGGCTACTTATTTTTTCGATAGGGGCAGGGGAATTGGTACCCCCCATAGGATGCCAATATTAATTATCGCATATCTTAAGAGCCGCTGCACGCATTTTGCTGAACTTTTTGTAGTAGGATCTTCTGAGCCCCGGAATTGAAATAAAATAGCAGCGGGGGTATAGGAATACCCCATAGGACGCCAATGTTTAACATCGCATATCTTAAGAACTGTAATAGTGAGAATGTTCAAACTTTCTAAAAGTCACTCTTATGGTATACTACACTTTTGAAAATAAAAATAAAGCGGGTAGGCGCAGGGGGGGAAATACCTCCCACAGGATGCATACATTAAATATCGCTCAACTGAAGAACTATTAAAGGGAGAGTCTTCAAATGTGGTTAAAGCTACTATTATAGTAAACTATAAATTTCAATATAAAAATGTGCGGGGTCAGTGTAGCGAAGCGCACCGGGTTAAGCTAGTAATTTATAAAAAGGAGAAAAATTCCCATATTATTTTTGTTTAAATTATTAAGTTAAATACAAAAAATTTTTAAAGTAGAATAATGACGAATCCAATATCGGGCCATTCTTCTGGTGTCTTTTAATTTTTATATATTCTCTCTGTATTTATATTATATATATTCTCTCTCTCTCTCTCTCTCTCTAAGAAATCTGAATGGAAGCTGGGCAAGAAATGATATTGTTAATCATTTGAAAAAGTATTTACCCCAAATATATCTCAAGATATAGCAGTCGAGTTACCGCTTGTTAATTTCAGAGCAGCTATTCCGCTAAAATTTGAGTTAAGATAAATCGAAAAGGCTATTTGTGATTTAAACACCAAAAAGGCACCCGGTATTGATAATATCAGTAACAAAAAGCTTCTAAAGCTACCTCGCATAGCAAAGAAAATTATTCTTTTTATTTTTAATGCTATTTTACGTCTTGAATAGTACCCTCAAGAATGAAAGATCTCCTTAGTTATCATGGTACCAAAGCCAGGAGAGGATCACACAAAAGTTAAGTCGTAAAGGCCAATTAGCTTATTATCTAATATTTAAAAGCTATTTGTAAAACTACTAGTATTAAAATTAACACCGATTTTAAATAAAAATAGGTGTATTCCAAACCATCCATTCGGATTTAGAAGAAAGCACGGTCATAAGAAAAGCCCTTACAAGAAAAAAATATTGCGCTGCACTATTCATCAATATCTCGAAAACTTTTGATAAAGACTGGCATGATGGCTTATTACATAAATTGAAGCAAAACTTTCCAGCAAACATCCACAAACTATTAGAAAGCTACTAAGTTGGTAGTAAATTTATTATTAAAGTAGGCGATTTTTTAAGTCCTTCTCAGCCAATTGAAGCTGGAGTCCCACAAGGCTGCATCCTGGGCCCTCTATATATATTTCGGACATGCCAGCAACCAACTACAGCCAAACTTCAACATTTGCGGATGATACAGCTTTTTAAGCGTAAATGCTTACATATAATATCCACATTTTGTCGGGAAACATGTCCCACTATTTAAATCAATAATCAAATAAAACCTCAACACTCGCATGTAAAATGCCTCGGAATACATCTAGATCGTTTTGATCATTTGATGTAGAAATGGCATATTGAAGCAAGATTAACTTGAATAAAATTAAAAGCAATTCAAATTAATTGGCTTCTCGGAAATAATTCTTTTCTTAGTTTCGATTGCAAACTTCTACTTTACAACTCTATCTCAAAGCCAATCTGGTGCTACGGTATTCAGTTATGGGGCACAGCCTCGGCCTCTAATATCGAAAAAATGCAAAGGCGCTAAAATAAACTTCTTCAAATAATAACAGCTACTCCCTGGTATGTTAAAAACTCAAATTTTGTCAAGGATCTCAATGTGCCATTAGTAAAAACTATGATAACGAAATATGCAGTAACATATTTAAAAAGGCTGGAACTGCACCCAAATCCATTAGCTAGAAATATTTTAAGTTATGGCGGCCACACTCGCTTAAGAAGAAGAGACACTGCAGCACTCATGCAATCAGATGAGCGATAAACACCTACACATGTGAACCGTGATGACGAATTTTTTTGTCTGGCACTGGCAGGACTTAAAGTAAAGTATAAGGATAAGATTTGATTATTTATTGTTAGTTCATATTTAAAGAATGAAGGTTCTATATATAAATATTGAAAAAAGAAATATTCTCTCTCTGGTGGCAAAGGTAAGTGTTAAGAATTATTATAAAATAAAAACATAATATGTTTTCTTTAAAGCTTCACCTCAGTGTTATTTCACACTCGAATCAAATTGATTCTTTATGTAATTGACGTTGTTTCACCTCAAGTCGGTCAAGCCCGCCCACATGATACAATACACCACAGTATATAAGAACAAATTTTTCAAGTTCAGGGCGGCACAAAACTATCGCTAGGGCTTGAATGTTTGATAACTTTGTAAATTAAATATTATTTGTTATTTTTATTTCAGAAGTTCGTGAAAAAATCTTGGTGAATTTGAAATGGAACAATAAAAAACAGAACACCGATCAAAAGTTTTTTTAACCTCTTTTGGACCTCTTTGGCGAACGCATTATTTCGCGCAGAAGCGATTTCAATTAGCCCCCACGTTCACAGGATTTAACAGCGCCAGACTGTTTTCTTTGGGGTTATTTGAAAGAATACGTTAATAAGCCAGCGACCATATCACAGCTAAAAATACATTCGCAATAAAATTGAAGTCATAGCACCGGAAATTTTACGAAAGTTATGTTAAATGTACTGGAAAGAGCACGAATGTGGGAATATAATTTCTGGGATATAATTTTTCATACTTAAGCAAAAGAAAATATTCCCCATTAATCTTTTAAACAAAAAAAAAAAAATTATAATTATAATTATATTTAATTATTTAAGCTTGAGGTTTTTTTATTTATAAAAAATATTATAAAAAATAAAAAGACCTCAAGCTTAAATAATTAAAAATAATTATAAAACAAGTTAGAGTGCTATATTCGGCTGTGACGAATCTTTGATACCCTCCACCGACAGGAGTGAGCTCTATATGATAAATACATATATATTATTAACTAAGCTTCACAAAAACGAGCGTCAGCATTAAAATTAGTTGCGGTTTAGACATGAATTAAATTATTGACCGACAATAAGAAAATGTTATGCGTTTCTTGTAAGGACTTTGAACATGCTTGAGTAAAATATCATTATTCGTAAAAGTTTTAGGCGAACTAAAATAATTTTTAGGAGGGTAATATGTATTGGACCTATGGTAAATTATGACCCAATCCTCCCAAAATTCTGAAAACTGATTTCTAGTATTACAAAATATAAATTAGAATAAATTTCAATACAGCAGTGTAATTAGTTTTAGCGTTAACAGAAAATTTCATAATTTATGATATTTTTTTTGGCCATATGAATTTAAGTAAGACATTTTACCGCAATAAATATATCTGTGATGGTTTAAAACGAATTTTATAATTTTCCCAAAGTGAGCTTTATTTGGTTTTAAGCGCAATAAAATGTTTTCCGAGAGTAGGGTTTATATGTGGCCTAGGGTAAATTATGGACCAACCTACACGAAATTTGGCAATGTGATTTCTCGTCCTATAAAACTGTGACGTATCGAATTTAAGTATGATAGCGTCATTTATTACGGTTTTAAGCGTACTAAACTGTTTTCCGGAAGTAGGGTTCATATGGGGACTAGTGTAAATTATGGACCGATCTTCAAAAAATTTTACAGTGTGATTTCTGGTCCTATAAAACTGTGACGTACCAAATTTAAGTATGCTACCGTTTTTTATTGCGGTTTTAGGCGTACTAAACGGTTTTCCTCGAAATGGGTTTATATGGGGCCTATGGTAAATTATGAACCGATCGTCACGAAATTTACCAGTATGATTTGCAGTCGTACAAACCAAATTCGAGCAAAATTGTATGTCATTCCGTGGATTAATAAACCATTTATGTTAGTTTTTGTAGCAAAATTATCAATTTTTTCAGGGTGGTGGTTCCACATTTTGAGGTGGCATGTCATAACGTCCAGTGTCATAGTGTCCATGGACGTTATGACACCCCAAAAAGTGTCATAGTGTCCATGGACATTATGACACTTTCAAAAGTGTCATAACGTCCATGGACACTATGACACTTTGCAAATGGACATTATGACACTTTCAAAAGTGTCATTAGGTCCATAATTACTAAAGAAGTTAAATACAAAAAAATTATCTGCATACACGCAGAGAGAAACATGTTTCATTATGGTCCCAACCAACAAAACTATTTTTAAAGAAACTAGTTTAACCATAATATGGTTGTCGGTGACAATGATTTTTTTAGATAAAACATAATATGGTAAAAAATTTTTTAAAAATGGTTTTCCTGCTTTTTCTCTGGGAGTAAATATTAAATATATAACGAAAACACTTTTGGGCGCAAAGATTTCCTCCTCTATAGTATAACAAATACCGGCTTCGCTAACTTAAGATTCTCTGCACAGCCGGCCTTCGGCCGGGCGCAAAGATTTTTTTCTCTATGGTATAACAAATACCGGCTTCGCTAACTAAAGCTTCTCTGCATAGTCGGCTTTCGTTCGGAAACAAGGCAGATTTTAGAAGCTTTACTTAGCGAAGCCGGTGTTTGTTATACCATAGAGGAGAAAATCCTTGAGCCCGGCCGAAGGCCGGCTGTGCAGAGAAGCTTTAGTTAGCGAAGCCGGTATTTGTTATACCATAGAGAAGAAAATCCTTGCGCCCGGCCGAAGGCCGGCTATGATCCCAAATTTGTTTGCATTCTTGCTTGTTGTAGACATTATGACACCTTGCAAAGTGTCATAACGTCCATGGACACTATGACACTGGACGTTATGACATGCCACCCATTTTGATTCATATTTCTGATCCTACTGAACCGATGTTGCTGGATTTCAATCCCAAACTGCTTAGGATAACTACAAGCAATTTGAGACCAAGTTTGTTCTTTTCTTTTGCGTTTTTCAAAAGTGAGCGTGTTTTCAACAGACGGACAGACGGACATGGCTAAATCGACTTAGAATTACTCAAGGAGCCAGAATATATATACTTTATGGGGTCTTAGATGTATAATAAAAAAGTTTCACACGGAATGACAAACTTAGTATACCCTCATTCACCACAGTGGTGGTGGAGGGTATAAAAATAAAGGTCAAATAAGACTTAATAACAAAAAAAAAATTATAATAATTAACCATTAAATAAAAGAATTATTAAATATTCAAACCATAACGGTAGTTTTGCGTCATCCATTATATCTAGAACAAATAATGCAATCAAGGTTAAAATTCATATAAAAGTAATTATTATTCAGATAAGTCCATCTATATGAAATTTGTTTGCCTTTTAGTGATTTTAGGAAGGGGGTTTATATGGCACCCGTCTTGTTGGCTTATGGGCACAAAGATCCTATTCCGGAAAAAGGCTTGTATGGAGGCTATGTGGAATTATAGACTGATTTGCTCCATAAGGACCTTTGTACAAAATTTAATCAGATTATCTCCAAAATTGCGATCTGTACCTTGCGCCCAAGGTTTACATGGATAGTAAGCCGGAGGGACATCGTTAATCGATACACAAAGGGATTCTGAGCCGATAAGTTTACTTAAAAATGGGGTAGGACCATTATTTTAAGGTGTTACAAACATCAGTACAAATGCATAGTAACCTCTCCACTTTTGCGGTGTAGGGTATTACAGTAGCGCCGTGTGGTGTATCACACAAGCCCATAATGCGAGTACAATGTGTAAAACAAAACAATTACTAAAAGTATCGATACCATAACTTGATTTTTAATAACTATTTGAGAGACACCTTTTTATTTGTGTGTTTCTCTAAACACAAAATGCAACGATTGGTCAAATAGAGTTGTGAATATGATCCTTAATAGTATTGAAAGAGAATGATATAATCTTTTCATATTTAGAATAAGTTAGAATGCTTAAGATACATTTTCAAATGTAGTATATAATAAAATAAAGACAGACTGTAATTTTTAACGTAAATCGGCTTTATCGGCCTTGTTTTATTTTAAAGTTTCATGAACTATTTCGGGCAGTTCTTATGAATGCGTAAATTTAAGCTGAAACCCTTTCAGCTGTATTAAATAAATACAAGGGCTATAGGAAAATAACAAAATTACTACATTCATAATTTATTACATGGCGATCCTGCCATCTAAATTTATTACAGCGATCAAGTTTAAACCAAAGTTCATCGGTACCAAGCGTTTCAGGAAGCACATAGTCCGTTAACATGGTGCGAGAGCGGTTACCATTGAGGGTAACATTCTGATTTTCCTCATTTTTTGAAGAAATATGGACCAATGATTCCACCAGTCCATAAACCACACCATACCGTTGTTTTTAATGGATGTAATGGTAGATCTTGGTACTCTTCGGGTTGCTCATCATCAAATACGGCAATTTTGTTTATTAACGTATCCATTGAGCCAGAAGTGCGCTTCATCACTGAAAAACATTTCACGATAAAACACCGGATTTTCATTTATCACTGAACGCTGATTTTCGTAAAACAGTTGAACAATTTGGAGACGCTGTTGTGGTGTTAGTTTTTCCATTATGACTTGCCAAATGATACTGAACGAAAACGACAAAGCAGTTTGATATGAGTTACGCGTGATGTGTAAAAAAAAACTTATTAAAAATAAAACCTCACGATGAATTACACTTTACATCTCTAACTGAATACTAGTTACCTTATCTGCAGGTTCCTTCTCCACTATTGTGGAGTGTGCATAAAAACAGAACAAAAAATTCGATGTTGCTATTTAAATCATGAACATTGTTTTTTTGAGTTGAATTACAAATTAACTGTAAATTTGTGTATTGCAAGAAATAAGCTCTACTGATGATTATTATTCTCAAATCCTGGCAGATATATTAAGCAACTGACACTTAAAATAAATATTTAATATTGGATAAATTCAGTTTTACAAAAATATTATTAAAAATATATTTATTAATCACTAAAAGTGTTATGCCAGCCAGCCAGCAAGTCTGCAATCCCTTATGTTCGGTTACACAGCCCTTGGAGGAAAAAAATTTCATTAAAATGTCATAAATTTTTATTAGATTTATTTTCATACAGCATCCTGTTAATAAATTTTAAACATATATACAACAACAAAAAAAATTATAAACAAATATAAAAATCGATGGCTGAATATAGAAAAGGTGTATTTCGAATTTTTGTTTTTCACGTGAATAGCAAAAGTTTATGAAATCTAAGATAATTTTAAAATAAGAAGAATAAAAATAAAGATTTTTACTACTAATATAGGAATATATTTTTTCAAAACTTTAATTCTATAATTTATTTTTTTGGTCCTTTTGTAAATTATTAAAAATTCAAGTTATTCATTTTTAATATTAAGGCATTAAATTTTTTTGAATTTTTTTACTGAATTATTTTTATATGTATTGATATGAACTATTTACGAGTTAAGTACAATTTACAGATGGTTTAACTGACCAACTAATGCCAACTAATGCAAAATTGTTTTTACCGGCAACAAAACATGAATTGGCAGATTTTTTATTATGAAATTAAAGCTGAATTGATGATGGCAGAAAAATATTAATCAGAAGCAAGTAAGAAATTCTGGTCGGTCATGCCCGATTAAATAATAGCATACACCTCAGTTTTTCAGTGTCAGTTTTTTTGAGAGTTTACCTTTTATAGGACCCATGGGCAATCATGCACCCATCAGAATAAAATTAGCACAACGAGGTTAAGATCAAAGTAAAAGTTCTTTGTTCCGATTATTATTTACAGAGACTACTTCATCTATATGAGATTTGTTTGCCTTAAAGTAAATTTTGTTATGGCAGCTGTAGTAAAGTGAGTGCCACCAATTTTGATGTACATACAAACATTTATAAGATGTGAAATCGTGGACCATTTTCAGTAGGCGCAGTCCTTGTGGCAATTAGAATCTACATATGTACCAAATTACATTCAATTATCTTTTGAATTGCAAGCTGCACTTTGCGCACAAAGTTTACATGGATGGCCAGCCGACTGCCTGCGACTAGCCAATGAACGAACTGGCATCGTTAAATCGATTGAAAGGTATACTAAAATATTAGTCTGTTATCAATATTTAAAGGTCTTAAAACCATTAGCGCAAATGCATAATATCCTCTCCACTACAGCAAATTTTCAAATTTTGTGAAGTTGCCGTCGCAGAATCTTAACGTAAGAAAAATCCTGTAAAATCATCTTTCAAAAAACCTCTATGATTGTGTTAGTAAGAACTGCGTTAATTACGCTGCAGACAATGTAACTAGTATTAGGCTAGAAATGTAGTTGCTGGTATTTCCTTTAAACTAGTTGCACTTTTGATTTGTTTTCATATATGAAGCTATCGCATTTAACGTTGGGTTGTCATTAGAGTTTGTTCCCGGGATTTCTCGTCCCGGGAATTCCCGGGATTTTCAGTTGTTTTCAATTCCCGCTTTCCCGGGAATTTATTGCGGGATTCCCGGGAAATTTTGAAGTAAATATTTCTTAAAACTTTAGTAAATTTATGTCAGACTTGTGTCTTAAGTTGTTTTATCCAAACTAATTTCACCACAATATTTAAATTTTCTACAGTTTAAGGCTTTTATTCTAATTTTTGAGAATGGGCGTTATATTGGGCCTATGATAAATTATAGACCTATCATCACGAAATTTTATTTCTTGTCCTAGCAAATTGAAGTGTAAGTTTTACAACATTATTATAAAGCTTTGCGGTTAAGGGCATAGTAAATTGTTTTTCTAGATTGTGTTTCATATGCGGCATTTCAAGTGATTTGAGTCTTATAAATGTAGAAAGAAGAAATTTGTGTGCATTTCGCCTTAAATTTATGTTAGTTTTAGTTGAGTTTTTAGGGCGGTACTTCCACATTTGTGTGCATAACTCTTTTCCTACTAAAGCAATTCTGCTATCACAAACAGCCTAGAAGATCTAGAAACAATTTGGCAAAATCGGCTTAGAGTTAATAAAGGACTAATAATAAAAATACTTAATGGGACCTTAGATGAATATTAAACAAATATCACATGGAATGAAAAACTTAGTATACCTTCATGCACCACTGCTGATTAAGGGTTATAAAATTTTAAAAAATATGTTATTTATTATATGTAGTAAATAAAATTTCTCCTTTGTGCTGAATTTGTTAAACGGTAAAATTGTTTCAGAATTCCTACTTCGTAATGTTGTGTTTTTAGTTCCTTATCACCCTTCCAGAATTTTTATTCGCGTAAGACTAACTTTCATTCTAATTATGCAAAAAAGCTCTGAAATTGACAATGTGTATACGTATAGTGATTTCTAATATCCTATTGGCATCAATATAACATCTTAAGTGTCTTAAAATAATTTGAATCTTACATTTTTGACGTTCTTGTTATATAATAGATACTAGACTTAATTCTTTTAAGCGTAATAGCCAATAAGAAATATTAGTTTCATTGGAGAAATAAGTAAATAAATATATACACAATTTTGGGCGGGAATCCCGGGATCCCGGGAATTGGATTTTTATTTCCCGCTTTCCCGGGAATCCAAAAAGTGCGGGAATAAAAAAACTCTAGTTGTCATACGAGCTCAAGTAGTTATTTTTTTTTGCATTTTTATAAAAGTTTAAAACTAGCTGCTTTATTGACAGTATTAGGACTAATAAAATCAAAAGTGACAGTTCCCCTCAATTTTTTTTTTCATTTATTGTTTTATTATAGAATAATTATAAGCACTGACACCTGTAACCAGAGAGAGAGAAAAAGATTACGGGTTATTTTTATTTTTCTGTTACATTCCCCTTCGTTAAAAGAGTTATAAAGCTGGGATCACACGATTGCCACAAATGCACCAATATTACACAATTTTGATTGTGCTTTATTGACGCACAATAATGAAATTGCCCCAATAAAGTATTCTGAAATCACACGATTGCTCTGTTTTATACAAATTTAATTGCCGCTAGTTGTAATTAATTGTTAATTGCCGCTTTGTAGAATAATCCGCCAAAGATTTATCCATGTTATCAACGCCTCCTTTATATTTGATGTAGTCTAATACCAAAGTGGCTTCTTCTTTGGACCCTCCACTTCGCTTGTATTATGCGTTGTTGAAAGGACCACACCTGATCTATTTTTCTTTGGGATGTAGGAACACATAGAAATATTGTTGTTGTAACCAAAAATGGTTGATTCTTCTTCACGTCCTTTTGGAACAACAAATTGCGGTGATACAAAAACACGTCGTTTATTTACTGTACCTTACATCGATAACTTACTGTCCAACATCAAACTTTTCGCTAAATTGTAACTTGTAAAGAAATTATCGCAAACAATATTCCGTCCAATTCCACGAACAAATTGACACACAAATCCTTGACAACTCTTTCGCCTACGTTTTTCTCTCGTTCACCGGATGCCAACAAACCAGTGCAAATTTGTCCCTTAAATGGATAAGAGGAGCCGGAGTCACATAGCCACCATACTTGTATTCCGTACTTGGCGGGTTTTGATGGTATATATTGAGTAAAACCAGTTCCACCACGGAAAGGATACAATTGTTCATCAACTGTTACATTGGCTCCTACTACGTAATTTTTATGAAGATTATCGTTCAACATTAAAAATATATCCGTTATGGCGGTAGCTTTGTCGGTTTCCTTACGCTGTTGGCGTGTATTTCCGTTGTCGAAACGTATATAACTGCTAATTGCCCAAAATCGGCGTACGCTGATAGAAGCACGATATAACGGATGTGAGGTTGTTTTCCATAAGTCTTTGGTATGTACGTAGCCGGAATGTGTCACGCCGCTTAGCAAAAGGAGACCCAAATATGCATCAAATTCAATTATTGTTAATGCTTGCCATGTACGCTGCTCCCTTGTTGGATTTTCCGCATTGTTACGTTCATAGAATTGGTTCGCTTTTCTATTTGTCTCGCGTATGATAATGTCACACATTTCATTCGTTAATATTAATTTAAAAGTATCTACTATAGATAGACCTTGTGTTTTTCTTGCTGGCCCATAATTAGCAGATCTTAGAATATTGTGAGCTCTGAATCAAGCAGTATGTGGTGGTATGACTGACCAAATTGTTCCGTCTTTGCTAACATAGCTTGTTCCACTTTCACTGGGTATGTCAGCGAGCCCATAATTTAACACGTATAAGTCAAAACATAGAAGAAGATATTTTGTAAAATATTAGCAAAAAAAAAGTACGATTTTCACCCCTTAAACGTCCTATTTTATATAACTACCAAATTTTTATTTACTTATTTGTGATAAGTTACGAATTTAGTATGATCTTTATTATTACGTTTATTGGTTTAAAAGATAAATAAGTTTCAAAATATAGGTTATACACATTAGCTCCCTAAAATGGTCATATTTCATAAAAGTCCCACACAACTGTCTGCTTATTTTTCTAATGAACAACGATAATAATTTAATTTGTTATAGATATTTTTTAGTTTTGGAGATATGAGGTTACCGAATTTACCCGTTTTTACACTCTTAAATTGTATTATACATTGTGCACTCCTGTAAGTAAATACCTTGCAAATACTGTATTTCTTATTCAAATCGGTTTACAAACAGATGAGGAAAGTGTTCTTAACAGTTTTGCCTTTGCCGATGTATGTATATGAAACACATAAACAAAGCAATGAACAAGTATTTTTATAGTATATTTGGTCACTTCAAATTACTTAGATTCTTGAATTACCAACTTTCCATGTATGTGGAATAGCGTGTTAAAAATATTAAAAATAAAAGCAATACAAGTTTTAATTTTTTCGTCTTTGGAAAAGGACATCGTTGAGCTAAGCGTATCCTTGATGTTAATTGAGCAAAATTTGGTATGGATATAAAGTTAATTATATTTAAAACATGCAAAAAATATAACGGAAAATTATAGTGAAAATACATATGTATGTATACATATCATGAAAATATTATGATACTATGCATAAATGTTAAATTAATCTAATGAATCACGACGATGATGATAAATACAATGGTTCCTAAACGTCTTCAAAATCAAAATCCGACTCATTTTTAACGCCCATTTCAGCAGGAATCATCATAGAAATTGCATCTTTTGTGAATGGAAATATTAATTTTTAATTTTTTTTTTTTGAGCAGACTTGGTCTCATGCCAGAATAATTGGGTCAGAACTGACAAAATTCTACCTGTACAGTTGGAAATGTACGAAATAATACTGAGTTAAGAAAACATATTTCCTGACATTTATATGTAGTAATTTATTAATGGAAAGTATGAGGTAAATAATGGGAGTATTTGGTCTCAATACAAATGTTAACTATATACCTACGACCTAAGTTATAAAAAATAACATAGGTTTGTAAATGGTTTATTCCTTGTTTGCTAGCTTTATGTTAAATAGCATAGGCTTCAAATTCAAATTCAAGGAAATTTACCTAAAAACAAGTTAAGCCATGTTCACTTTATGTGTATTTGGCATGTGGATTGTCACTTTTTCACGTGTTAAATTTGTACATATCGCCTGAACACTAATGTGTCCCAAAAAAAAATTTTTTTTATGCGCCACCTTTTTTGAAAGCTTATAGTGTGAAGTATTTTTGTGATTTTTTTCAGATTTTTCGGAAGAGGTTTAGAGGTCGCTAAAATCGAATTTTACCCGAATCTCGACTTTTTTGAATTTTGTTGATTACTCGGCCCATTAGCACGATTTTCTTTGTTACTAAGTCAATTTTTTTAAAGAAAACTTCTCAAACTCTCTGCGCAGATATTAATCACCCTAATCACTTTTTTTTTTGTAAATTTAGAATAAATTTAAAAAATAAAGCTTTGTAACTTTTAAAATTTATATTGAAATTAAAAAAACTAATGATTCAGCTTAAAAGGTGGATAAATTCTGAGTCATTGCAAAAAATAATTGAATTTGCTCTTAATGTTCCAAAGTTATACCCTTTTTAAGTTTTGCACCCATTTTGTGAAATTAAAAATTTTGTAATTTGTTTGCCAGTTATGCTTCGGATTTGTTTTAATGTTAGATATTTAGATATTAGGTATTCTTTCAAAATATTAAATATGGGTGGATTTTTGTTCTGTTGCACAGACTTTAGCAATGCGAGTCCAAAAAATTCTAGGCAGCTTACTTCTCATACCCAAAAAAAAAAAAAATTAAATAACTATTTTTTTTGCAGAGGTTAGATTAATGTAAGTATTAGCTAAGGCCACGCCGTGTTCTGCGACATCACTTACCATGTGCAATTGCTGAACTTTGTTCTTTGCTTCATTAAATGAATTGTTTGTATGCCATTGCAATGACTCAGAATTTATCCACCTTTTAAACTAAATCATTAGTTTTTTTTGATTTCAATATAAATTTTAAAAGTTACAGAGCATTATTTTTCAAATGTATGCTAAATTTACAAAAAAATGTGATTAAGGGGACCCAAATGAGCAAAAAAAATTACCGAAGTTTGAGAAGTTTTCTTTAAAAAAATTGACTTAGTAACAAAGAAAATCGTGCTAATGGGCCAAGTAATCAGCAAAATTTAAAAAAGTCGAGAAAACCCGAGATTGTCGGGTTAATTTCGATTTTAGCGACCTCTAAAAACATCTTCCGAAAAATCTGAAAAAAATCACAAAAATACTTTACCCTATAAGCTCTCAAAAAATGCTGGGGTACCTATAAAAATCAAAAAATAAATTTTTTTTGGGACACACTACTGAACACCTCCAAACACTATCATGTGTTTTTTCTCTGTGTACATTACATATGATATATTTGATTTAGAACGAGTTCTATTTTCAAATGACAAAGCATCTGACATCAGCTGGTTCGTATTACCAAACTTGTTTCTGGCGGCGAAAATTAATTGAAATTTTATCAAATATAAATAAAAATAGTAAATAAATAATAAAAAAATAAAAAATAATCAAATAGTTATTCATTTTTGTACATATAACCACTCAGCTGTTTTAAGATTGTTTTTCTTGATAAGTTATGTCAAATGTACTTAACATACCAGCATTTGAAGATGGAAATTATAAACCTTATGTATAACTCAAATGTTGGCATACACATGAAATTACATGTGTGTGGAAAAGTGACCTTCCACATGATAAATACACATAATGTGAACATAACTTTGGAGTGATATATTCGGCTGTGCCAAATCTTTAAACGGTTTATGCTTTTCTTTATAGAAATTTGAATTAGCTTGAGCAAAAGCATGATTCGTAAAATTTTTAGCCAAACTTAAATGATTTTCAGGAATTTGTATTGGACCCATGGTAAATTATTGAACAATCACCCCTAAATTCTGTCCGATTTTTGGTATTAAAAAAAATTCATTAGAATAAATTTTACTATAGCAGTGAAGCTAGTTTAAGCATTTAACCTTTATGTGCTCGGGATTGTAAACTCACGTTGAAGGTCGGAAGTCTACATTTGTAGCAAATATGCACTTGTATGGAAACCTATGTCAACATATGAAAAAAAAAAACTAGTACGCAGATTGTGATACTTGAATGCATATTTATTAAGAAATATATAATTTTTAAAAAGTACAAAGTTAAGGTTAAAATGTTTAAATTAGATTCATGGTGCAGCATTTACCAAAAGTATATGTGGTGGCATGTGTGTCACATACAGGGTTTTTACACCAATTGCAAATCTTGCGTGTAGTTTTACGCTTTCCAACTTCACAATATAGACAATGAACTGGGTGTATTGGCTGTATATCGTTAAAAATATCAGCAATTGGGTCATACTAGTGGCAGAAACAGGAGAACCACCAGTGCCATTTCAATAGCCAGACGTGTTGGAGCATGACCTAATACCCTTGGATTTTCAGAGCGCTGTTCAATTGCTGACATGAAGAGTTGTTTTGCAAGACTTTGCAGGAACTTTAGTCGTTTGTCTGTTTGGTGGATGTGGTCGTTGTTTTCGAATATATAATATATGCGGCTAGAGCGCTTATATCTAGCATGTTAAAAAACATTGTCAAAGGCCAGCGCAAAGTTTTGCGTTTAGTTTAATATGCAGAAGGCATTTTGTCCATCGCAACGACGCCTCCTTTGGTTGCGTTGTAGTCAAGGATATATCGTGGCTTGTTTTTCTTCTCAGGTACAATAGCATTTGTCAAAGGCGTACTGGAAAGTAGTAAAACTGCTTTCACCTTTTTTGGCACGTAAGACACCAATGCAAACTTTGATTCGAGAAAACCAAAAACTGTAGACTCTTCTGCTCGTTTGCAGAGTGCATTTCATTTGGCTCATGAGCGACATTTTTTGACATCAAATGCCTACCTAGATTCAATGATGTGAAAAAAATTGTCACAGATTATGGTTCTTCCGGTGTTTTCCCAAGGACAGGCCGGTCTTTTTACGACATTCGATCCTACTGTTATTTCTCGCGATGGCTGATAGTACCGGCGAAGATTGTTGTTCATTAGAGTCCATAATGCAGAAATTTTGGCAGTCTTATCGTTAACCAATTGAACAGCGCGAAATTTCCTTGAATCGAGATTTCGGCATAACTGCACGGTAAGAACAAACTGCTTCCGTACTCCACAATATATCGTTTGATTTATTAACGCCTGCCAAAAATAAAAGCCCTATAAATGCTCTCAATTCAATATTTATCAACTTATTCCTCACCCTTTCCTTTGCGGTGCGGTTTTGTTCATCCCACTTTTGAAACGTTTTCTCGGCTTTTGAGTAAGTATCAATTATAACTTGTTCGAGCATCAACGGGGTCAAAATCAAATCAAATACGGCTGACTCGATGAGCCCTTTGGTAGCACGAGATGGGCCAACAGCAGTGCCACGAAATACATTATGAGCACCCATTCGAATTGCTTGATTAGGCAGATTGGAAAGCCAGATAGTGTTGTCTTTTGAAACCAACGCACCAATACGCTGTTCAAAAACTGACTCCTCCTCGAAAGCCAAATCTTCCTCATAATCTGCTTCGAACAATTCGCTTTCGCTTTTTTGTAATAGTTCTATTCCTTAAATTTTTAGGAATGACTTTACAAACAAGCTTTATAAATTACATAACTGAAATTTAGCTCATAGAATAAATTCGATAAATAAAAAAAATTTAATATAATAAAGTAACTTATGAAAAAGAAATAATTCCCAGATTCTTTTTTTCTAAATAATTTTTTTAGGAAAAACAACTTTAAGTTCGTGCAGACGCAAGGTGACAAAAATTAGACTTTTCTGTGGAAATCCCCATATATCATATGAGGAGCTTAAAGTACAAGTCTTTTAAGTCAATTTTTTTTATTTTTTATTGAAAATTGCAATGGATTACAATATCAACTTACAACATCAGCTAATGTATTTTTTTAATATTTAAATCTCTTTAGTAAATTATTAACTTTCTTGGATAAAATGAAACAGAAAATACATTAAAAAATACAAATGATAGGCTATGGTCCATTTTGGCCAATGCAGTTCATTCAATTTTTTTACATGAGTAAAATAAAGTAAAGACAGTTATGGCTCATGGATATTTTTGCAGCAAGATGAATAAATTGTTTTCATATTCAATTGGCATATAAATCTATTGCATAAAATGCATTTGGCATCACATTTGGATTTACAGCAATTGCAAGTTCCCCGTTCCCTAGGAGCTAATATTGTTATATCACTGTTTCTAGATGGTACACACTCTGATGTCAAAAATTGTTGTTGAGTCAATAGCTCTGCTGCAATTTTTTTTAGGGTTGACTGTCATTTTGAACATGTATTCTTTTTCTGATAGACACATTGCTAGCTGACGTAAAAACTGCGGTCTTCTGCGACTTAAATCATTTGCAGCCCACGATTTATCTATATATGTATATATAAATTCATTCAAGGCGGACATATCCACTTTATTTGAAAAGACACCACTTGGCCATCGATTCTATTTTATTTTATTGCTATAGTAGCTTATCACTTGATCAACTCATCACAACTGACATTTTCATATCAGTTATAAAACACTAGAAGAAGAGCTTCCCTCTAACTTGTCCCATAATTCACAAATGGGAGCAAACTG
Source organism: Pollenia amentaria (assembly GCA_943735925.1). NCBI lineage: Eukaryota > Metazoa > Arthropoda > Insecta > Diptera > Polleniidae > Pollenia > Pollenia amentaria. The sequence continues at coordinate 44,259,701 of OX031009.1, forward strand.
ATCACTACTTTTTGTTGTCTTCTGTTGATAACGTCATCAAAACGAAGATCACTTGGTTTAATGTGAAAATTATTTTCGACCTTAATGGACCGAAATAATGCACGACCAAAACATGCAACAAATAAACAATGCAAGTTTTCATTTTTGCCTCTACAATATAAAATTATTATGGTTAGCACTTTAGACAGAAAAAAATTAATAATATTCTCTCATTGCCAATTTTATACCAAATTCATAATATCAAACAAAACAGTGGTTGATTTTACACCTATTACCAAAATGATTATATTGATTACTAAAAATTGTCAAATAATAAATATTTTTTTTCAATAAATGATATTTTTAATTTTAATTTAAAAATTTTCAAAAAACTTTGTCATTTCAAACAATGTGATAATTTATTTTATTATATATTGACAATTTCCAACAACAATTCTACCAGTTTAAGTTATTTTATTTTAAACGAAAAAGTCAATTAAAGTCAAGGCGAATTAATTTTTCAGGTGGCGTTGAAAGCACAGCTGTGCTACTTTTTTTTCTTACTTAGAGAGAGAAATGTCAAAAGTTGCTTGTGTTTTTGACATATCGACCAACGAAAGCAACAAAAAAATACATTGTTGTGTTTTTGGTGTTGTTACTTGTTGTAGTACCGACACCACCATATACATGAATTCGCCTTGATATTTAATAAATATATTAAATAAAAATTTATTTCAAAACCACTTATATATTAATAAAATCAAAATTATATTTTTAATTTTCCTTCAACCAAAAAAAAATAATTGATTCATTTGTCAGATTAATTAAATTTAAATACTTTTTGAACCATTTTTTTAATTGATAAAAAACTTATTTCTGTGTACGTATTCACAAGAACAAAAATATTCTAAATACCGACATGTTTTCACATTTAGATCAACAACATTTTTCCTTATTTTTAATGATTATTTTGTTTTTACTCTCGGAAGGTAAATAGCAGAAAAGTAGACAGAACGGCATCTCGATAGCGCAAAACGTAGCGCAACCCGGTGGTACCGATATAGTATTCTCTGCTGAAGCTTCAATATGACGTGGAAAAGGAATTGCACTTCATTGCATTTTGTTTTTTGCAATGTATAATGACATTGAAACCACAATTTTCTTCACCATTTTCCATTTCATATTCACATGTATCATCACTCACTTTGAATATTTTCATCTAATATGGATATCTAAATGAAAGTATCTCAGATACACTTTCATTTAGAATTTCAGCAACTGCACATTGCTGTCCAGATTTTGGCGATTTTTAATTTTTTTCTTCTTGAGAAAGTAAACAGATAAAAAGCTAATCACAAACTGGAGGAAGAATCATACTGGTTGTAAACATATCTGTATAAAAATGTCAAATCCCCGAAAAAGAACAATATAAAGCCACAAAATATATGCAATGCACAATAAAAGAATTTGGGGAACTACACAATTATTATTTCGTTCATAAATTAATTCAAAAGTGTGGCAAATGATTTTTATATATTCTTACTTATGAAAAAAACAAAGTTTACCAAAAAGGTCCCCAACCTAAGATTCGTAATTTTTTTCAACCTTACAGCAGGGTTAAACTAATATTACATTTGGAATTAGCAGATGCAGTTCAGAACACAAAAGGTGAATGTGAAATTCTCTTTCGGTTGCGAGATATGACGACCAATTCTAGAAGTTGTCATTAAAATACCTGTTTCGCTTGGACCACACGGGGTAAATGAGACTTAATCTCGATTTAAATAAAAAGGCGGTTTAACCCCTTTGTGCATTAAGCCGCTGATATAAATTATTTGTTTGTGAATTTATTTTTTTTTCTTTTTTTTTTTTTGGCTATTTTTCAGAATTTAATTAGTTTTTTTTTATAAAGACTCAGCGAAGAATAGCAGACCAATTTTGTTTAATTTTTATAAATCAGCATTAAACTATTTAGGTATAAAAATTATATCTCAATTTCTTTATACTTAAAATGAACACAGTGTTCCAACAAGTTACCGATTTTACCGAGGGAACAATGGGTTGTATAATGTTGGACATCACTTACATTATTTTCTTTAATTTCTTGTAAGACGTGGAGTAACTTCAGAAAGGATTATTGGACCATATTATTTTGAAAACAACTGCTGTACTGTGAACGGCATTCAATATTAAAACTTTTGTAGGACCACCAATAGAGAATATTTCTGAATTGCGGTTCTCACAACAAGATAGAGGCACAGCGCATAGAGCTCATGCAATGATGGCTGTTTTGGGCAAAAATTTAGCTGATCGAAGAACATCGCGTTTTCCCATTTTAAATGGCCGCCGGTTTTTCCCTTTACAGCTGCCTAAAGGGTAAAATTCTGAGAAAAGTTATTAGCAACATTTTTTTTAACAAAATATGAACATACGAAGGCGGATCAATAAGTCCGTGACTTTTCGAACTTCCCTCGTAGTTATATGAAATGCAACACTGCTCCCATCAAGTACCTCCTGTTAGTAGACTACTGTCAAGTTTTGAGCAAGAATCGTCATTTACTTTGCGTTTAACAGCTGTTCAAAACATACAACCTCGTGAATTTTTTAAAAATGGAAAAAAGTGAATTTCGAGTCAATCAAACCAAGGAAAAGCTTGATAAAAACTATGGGGACTCTGCACCATCAATTTCAATGGTAAAGAAATTGTTTACTGACTTTCGTTGTGGTCGTACAAGTAAAAATGACGCTGAACGTTCTGGACGGCCAATTCAAGTCAATACACCCGAAAATGTAGAAAAAATTCAAGATATGGTATTGGCCGATCGAAGAGTAAAAGTGCTGAGATTGTTGATGCCATAGGCATTTCATATGGTAGTGTGGTTTCGATTTTAAATGATCAGCTGGGCTTAAGAAAGCTGTCTGCAATAACGTAATCGTGTGACAACTTCAAAGGATTGTTTGGAGTTGTTTAACCGCAATTCGAATGAGTTTTTGCGACGTTTTGTTATTGAGGATGAAACATGGATCCATTACAACACTTCGGAGACCGAGCAGCAGTCTAAACAATGGGTTTCTCCGGGTGAACCGGCTCCGAAGAAGGCCAAGGTAAGTTTGTCGGCCAATAAGGTGATGGCAACAGTTTTTTGGGATGCACGCGGGATAATCCACATGGATTACCTTCAAAAGGGGAAAACAATAAACGGCGAATATTATCCCAACTTATTGGACCGCTTTAACGAGGACTTAAAAAAAAACGATTCTTTTTATCAAGATAATGCGCAGGTACACACGTGTGCAGTCTCAATGGTAAAATTACATGAATTGGGCTACGAATTGGTACCTCATCCGGCATATCTCCGGATTTAGGCACCCGTGACTATTTCCTATTTCCGAACCTAAAGAAATGGCTCCCTGAAAAGAGATTTAGCTCCAACGATGAATTTATTGGTCAAACAAATGTCTATTTTATGGACATCGAAAAATCCTATTTTTTGGAAGGGATACACAAATTGAGGAAACGTTGGACTAAGTGTATTGAGCTAAAAGGAGATTATTGATCCGGACTTATTGATCCGCCCTCGTATATCCAAGCTATAACCGATATTAAAAAAAATTTTAACCATATATTAAATCAGATAGAACAATGGTAATCGCTACTTAAGCGCCATTACCATTATGTTTAAAAAAAATTTCTAGCGTATTTTTGAACGGGACAAGTTTTAACACTTGCTCTGGCACTATTTACATATGAAATATATGGATTTTAAAAACGCAATAACTTTTATATTTTTGATCCGATCTTGAATTTTTTTGGACTCAGTGACTAATTTCTTATGTTTCGTGGAAAAATAAAAAAAGTTAATTTAAGATCCATTTTATAGAAATTTCTTTATTATTTGGCACTATTTACATTTGTAAATATGTTAAAATTACTACTTTATTTGTATGTAATTCAATTTATTTGTTTTATTTCTAAAGAGAAAGACAAACAGTAAACGAAAGAAAGCTAATTACTCTTTAAGGCATTGGTTGCGTTTTGTTTGGACTTTACTTTGCTCAATGCAAATATATTTCTTACATAGGCCGCATGCTTTTCGGGTCGATTGTTTTCTTTTATTGTTCTCTCGATAGCATATGCAGCAAGCGTCCTTCACTTTCGAATGTCCACGGTCGTCTTCAACTGGAACGAATTCTTCAGTTCTGTCTTTAATTAGTGATTCGATAGGAACACCCATTATGCATTCGATTGCATTCTTTGTTGGAAAGTATGATAGGACTTTGTGCCCTTTTTAAAATTATTGGCTTATATAACTGCTCTCCTAATTCTTGCAGAAACAGACGACGACCACCTATTTTACCAGAAAAAAGTGAATAATACTCTGTGTTGTAAATTTTAATAAACTATGATGGATTATTTTCTGAATATGATATATAAGCTGCAAGAGCTGTTGTAAAAAAGTGCAAGGGGCCAACGATTTTTTTCCATTTTGTTGAATATTCCGTTAACATGTGGTCCATTACGTCAACCCCTCCTTTTGTTTTGTTGTTAAACAATATATTATTTGGTTTTTTCTTTATCTCAGATATTGCGTCATCACACGGCATTGTGGACAACAAGCTGACGGCCTTGTTCCTTTTGGGAACATATGAAGGAAGTGTCCTGTTTTCGCTATGTCCAATGTTCCAACCATCGTCAATTTCCATTCTGTAAGTGCATTAGCTAATAACGAAAGGCTTGTAATAAAGTTGTCACAGGTAACATTTCTCCCAGTGTTTTTATATTGTTTAACTAAGTCTTTAACAACCCTCTCTCCTTGATTTTGCTTCCTGATTTGCCAGTGTATATTTGCCCAGTAAGTGGGTAGTACGATTTTGCATCACATACCCACCACAACTTTATACCGTATTTTGCCGGCTTAGAAGGAATATATTGGGTAAATTTTGTGTGGCCCCTGAAAGGAAAAAGCTGTTCATTTGAATTCAGCATTTGAAAAATATCAGAAATTCCAGCTTTATCGTTTGGGGGGAACTTGTATGTATAATCCTAAAATTGTGTTCTTTTAAATATTATTTTTTTAAATGCCAATAATTAACCCTTTCAGTGTTTTTGTCGAATATATTCGACATTGCATTGTACTCTCTTTCTACGCACTTTTACTATATACAAATGTACAGTTAATTATATTTTTTTTTGTTTTATATGAAAGAGGGACACTTTTGATATTTTAAATTGTTACTAAAGTAGACATTGACTTTATTTTCTTATTATTGAGTGCATTGTCGTACCCAAGTCAGGAAATTTGTAAAAAAAATTTTAAGTATTGAAAAAAATATTGCAAAAATAAATTGCAGGTTCTTTTCTGGACATTTGAAGGTCAATTTTGAATATATTCGGCATTCCCTAAAAACCAGGGGAGCTGCATGAGGCAAAAACTATTTTTCCAGGCTTCAGCGCCATCACATTACCTTAAATACAAATTTTCAGATTTTTATCTCGTCAAAAATTATTTTTGACCCTGAAAGGAGTAGGGGGGGAATATCCCATTTACCACCCCCTGTATCCGCGCCTGATAGAAACAACAGAGTTTTGGTCGTGAGGGCACACATTTTAATAAAAAAACAAAATAGTTTGCAAAGCCACAAACGAAAAGCACTTGACAGTAAACATATTTACAAATGTAAATAGTGCCAGAATTCGCAGAAAAATATTGGTGCCAGTGCTAGGGTTAATTTATGTACTTTTATTAAGTAAATATTAAGTATTTTATTAAAATTCCATTACCCTTCTTTGCAAAATGGCATATATACTGATTATGCTTAAGCATTATTCTATTGTGTTATATTTAAATTTGATTTTATAGAATAAGCACTCATACTATTCAGTTGAGTGTTAATTACACAAACGTAAACTAATTCTATAGCACTTTAAAATCATCTTGCATGTACTTAAGCTTATGTTTAATTAGTTTTGTCTTTCTACTCTTTACATTTCATAAGAAGAATGTTTTGTTGCCAATTTGGACATTAGGAGGCTGGATTTACCTAACACCACAATACATGAGAAGGGCATTATGCGTTAGTGTTAATGTGTGAAACACATCGAGCTGACAATGCAGTTCGTTGTTATGTAGGTCCATCTAGATGGATATTTTTCTTTCCATGCCATTGTCGAGTACGTCACATTTTTTGGATATAACTTTATGAAATTTGACATGTACGATTCTGCTGTCATAAGCAGGATTATTAAAATCAATCCACATGCTCACTTAGCACTCACTAAAATTTTTTTCTGGAGCCTTAGTACCGTTAGGACTTTAATAATGTTGGTATTTAAATGAAACTTAGCCCACAAATTGTATGGGAATTATAGCAGATTTTACCACAGCTCGGATAAAAAATACACCCAAGCTTTCACTGCCATAAAGAGCTTAGAATGACCTAATTTGAGTAAATGGCGCCTTTAGGATCTTAACGTTCAAAAGTACACATGAGCGAAGTAACAATTATTTTGTAGGATTTTTTAGGAAGTTGTAGCAAAATAACTTTTTACTTATATTTTTTAAATGTGCATTATTATTATAAGCTTGCTTCCGATCGGAATATCGGAAGTCGGCCGGAAGAACTTTACAACGTTAAAAGGAGGTACAAAAAGAAAATCCTTATTTACTTTAATAATCAAATATTTTAAAGAAGAGATGGATTTGATAAGTAATAAACTTACAAAAATATATAAAATTATGATAAATTCACTAATTCATTCTAAGTGGTATCGAAACTGGAGCTAGTTCAAGTCGTCCCAAATCTCGTAACATTTTACGTAATTTTTTAATTAAGAGAAATCATACAAGCCATATGAATGCTTCACCATCGACGAGCAACTGGTTCCATTTAGAGGCCATACCAAGTTTACAAAATATAATCCCTCTAAACCGGCTCAGTATGGCATTAAAATTTTTTGGGCTTGTAACTCAATGAATGCTTACCCACTACAAGGCCACATTTATACTGGAAAGCCGAAAGACGGTCCACGACAAAAGAATATTGGAGAAAGAACTGTACTTCACCTAGTTGAATTGTATAAAGGATCTGGAAGAAAAGTAGTGACAGATAATTTTTTTACGTCCTTAGAATTAGCTAAGAAATGAAATTCTAGGAACATGACCAAGCAATATGCAGCCTACAAAGGACCGGTCTATTTATTTAACAAACTTTGTCTACAACAGTGACGCCACAATATTTTCATATGTACAAAAAAGAACAAAGTAGTTGTTCTACTGTCAACTATGCATACGACAGGATAAGTTGAAAACACATTATTAGCCATGCCAGAAATTATGAAACACTACAATAAAACTAAAGGTGGAGTTTATGTAATGGATAAAATGTTGGGTGAGTATACAGTGAGGCGACGAACATTACGCTGGCCTCTTGCGCTATTCTATAATATCATTGACTTAGCTGCTTTAGCTTCTTACGTAATAAGTAGAGAACATCATTCAAGATACAAGACAAAAGATCAGAGAAGAAAGTCTTTGAAAGAAATTTCTAAGCCGCTATGTATGCCGGCAGTTGAAGAACATAGCAGCAACAAATTAATTGTATGTAAACATTTTGTACGAGGTGCTATAGAAATGGTACTGGAACAGCCAATTGTGGCAACGCTAAATCTTGAAGCTGGTACCAAAGTACCTTATGGTAGACGTGGCTTCACTCCAGTCGTTGGCAGTTGTTATGTTTGCCAATGTGAGAAACATAAACAACGTAAGAAAAAAATATCGGCGATTACGATACCGATACGATTATTCAATTTGAATTGCAGGTTAAATTCAAGTAGAATAATTTTTTATTATACAAAATTATGCTGCAAGTGGTAATTAATCTTTAAGATTGATATTAGTATGATTTAAAACAACGAAATTCATATTATGGTAATATGTATTAACAAAAAATAAATAATGTGTTTATAGAAAAGAACAGTGTAAGAGATTATTAATATTTAACATTTAAATTAATAAGATTTTTGTTAAAAATACACGGTACTCACAACTCTTGCGAAGATCGCAAATAATTTCAAACCAGACCTGCAGTGGAAAAGAGTCTCTCAGATGAAACATAACTCAATTGAAAACTTAAGTATTTCTGGACCCAGTGGAGCTGCGTTTCTAGAAATATAACCAGATCTAAGATATATCTCGTCTTCTTCTTTAGCGATTTTTAGACTTATCAGAACTTTAACTAAGTGTAGTAAAAAGTATCGTCGTATCGACAGTAAAATATCGCCGATGCCGATATATCGGCAAAACTGAAGTATCGCTGATATATCGGTATCGGTATTAATTACTTCCATTATATAAACCTCATAACAAAATTGTATGTTGTAAAGTCCTCAATTTTGTTTGGATTCCAAAAAGGGTCCACTTTTAAAAAGCATTTAACAATACTCAGAATTGGTGCAGGGTATTATATGGTCTTGTTTGCTCTACTTTACCTTGTTATTTTCCAATTTTAAGGAGAGCCTTTAAAGCTTTTTAAACGAATAAAAAATTTTTTTTTTATATTACCAATAATATGCCCCCTTCCATATAACATTTTTTCTTTTTAAGTTACATAAAAAGATCAAATTTTTCACACAATAAGATCCGCTCAATATGAAATTAATTAAAAAATTGAACATCTTCACTAAAATCCGTAATATATCTACTTTCTAGTCATACAAACTGAATTTGTGTTAAGTTTAGTGACAATCGGTGCATTCCGCGCCCAATTTGTGTAAGTATTTTTTAAACAGAAATATAAAATTTTTAGGGAGGTTGTTCAACATTTGGGTCTAGAAATCTTTAAAGCCCTGACCAATTGTACTAGATTTTAATCCCAAACTGCTTAGGAAAACTAGGAACAATTTGACAGCAAACCTGGGGGATAATTGTGGCACTCTTGTACGAATAATTTTTCAATTCGAAAGCAATTTTATTTCTAATTCTTTCACTCGATATTGAACGAATCTTATACCCCAATTCGGTTAGACAATTATGTCGTCTTGTCTTAATGAGAAAAGTAGTCGAATTTACGATTCATTTACACAAAAAATTTTTTTCGTCTATATTATGTGGTGTGTGTCTATGATTTACGGCATTTTCATGTTATTATTGCCAAGATAATTATTGATATTTATTTAAAATTGTTCTTCTACTTTTTTATTTAAATTTATATATTTTAATGGTTCGGCAATGTTTTAAAAAAACTTGACAAATAAATAAATATAAAAATTATTAATAACAAAATTGTAACCTATTGAAAAAAATGGAAGATTTTCAATGAAAACTTTTCATCCAAACTACGGCACATGCTGGTCTGAGAAATTCATCCATTCGTTACCAACGAGACTTTGGTAAATACCCAGGCAGAAATCGTAACTCTAAACAAAAATTAAATACTACAGTAGCATTATAAATACAAAATTAAGAATTTTAGTCAAATGCTGTGTCACCACAGTTCTACTAATAAAAAGTATGACTTAAGTTTGGTAGTACCACACAAATTATGTATTCCTGCACACCTAAACATTAAAAACACGGCAATTTTACATTAGTTATACCCACACCACAACAGTGGAGAGTATTATTATGTATGCATTTTGGCCGATGTTTGTAACACCTTAAAATATTGGCCCTAGACTCACCTTAAAGTAACCGATCGACTCAGAATTACTACCTGAGTCGAACTAACGATGTCCGTCCGGCTGGCTGGCTGCCCTCGTAAACCTTGTGGGCAAAGTTTTGGAGATAATTTTATGAAATTTATACATCTGCTCTAATTGGCACAAGAGGCAAGCCAGTTGAAAATGGGGCGGTTCGGTCCATAATTTCACATAGCCCACATACAAGCTTTTTTTCGGAATAGGGTCCTTGTATCCATATACCATCATATTATCTTGGTACTAAGATTAAATTTGGTCCAAACTAATTTAATTACAATTGAAATCATCTTACCAAATTTTATTGGAATGGGTTCATATTTGACCATAGCTTCCCTACAAATACTTCTCCCGAAAATAGCTTTTCATGCAATAACTTTCTTATAAATGTAAATATGTATATACAAATTGGCGACAATGACTTTTACGATATCTACTATGACATGACAAAATGTTGTGCCAATAGGTCCAACATTTACCGTAGGTCCCATATAAACCCCCTTCCTAAAATCTCTTAAAGGCAACAAATTTCAAAAATAAAAAGTCAATGATTGCCCATGGGTCCCAAATAGGGTACAAATGTAAAAAAAATCCTTTATACTATGGTGTAGGGAATCGTAAGGTCGAGCTTGACCGTCTATACTTAATTACTTGTTTTCTAAAGTAACACGCGGTTCAGACGGTGATTTTTTGTTTTTTTAAGACATGATAATTGGTGTTTGTAGGCGAACGGTGTAGAGAAGCAAGCGGGGTAGAGCAAAAAACACGTTCTCTGTTCTCTGTGTCTTTTTTATATTTTTCTTTGCACACATTCGTATTTTTGTTATGTTGCTTCATTTAATTTTTTATTTCAATGAGGCAACATCTCTTTAGAATATAAAACATTGAGCGCATTTAAATTGTTTGTTTTTATAAATAAGCCAGTAAAGAAGAATTACCGATAATGGGGAAAAAATCAACCCTAAAATCATGCAGAAAAAAACCTTCGTTTGAATCTGTTGTTTGTTTGGAAGCAACTTTCAAATGGAATTAAAAAAAGACATGATTTTTAATTCACGGTCTGAATCTAGTGTTACATTTTTAATTTAGATTAAAAAAAATTTTCAATAAATATTGCGGAAAAAGAAAACAAATATTTTTATTTGTTATAAATATTGCTAATGTCATTAAACTGTAAATGTATTTCAGCGAAGTTAAACGCAATAGTCCAAAAAATGTAAATTAATTTAAAATTTAACATTGTGACTATATTGTAAATTTAAAGTATTAGAGTAACATTGCAAACAAGAGTAAGAGGAGTGCCAATTGGTGTTATCATTTTAGTAATGTGAATGCATTGTAATTTTGGTAAAAAGTGTGTATAACTGATGTAAGTTGTAACCCTAAACCATTGTAATAACGTCTTTTTCTGCATAGGTTCCTGTCGCTTAAATCTTTGAAAATATTGCTCCTTTAGTGTTGGGTGTATTGCAGTAGTCTGTTGGTTTCTGCCGTGTTACCGGGGTTACCAAGAGCAATTAATTTTGGAATACTTCCTCGGTCAATCTAAAATCCAACAATAAAAGTATTTTTAATATTAAAATATTCAAGAAGACTACAAAATTGTTATTAAGATATTAATTAAGTGCCATAATCGCAGACAATAACCATTATTGATTAACAGAATTTAAATATTAAAAGTAAAATATTTAAAGAAGAAAATTCGTCATAAATCGTTTAACAGAATTGGGGCATTAATCTTTTTGATCGAAAAAAATAAAAATCAAAAAATAACTGTTATTGTTTTATAATTTATTGAGCTTGAGGTTTTTTTCTTTTTTATATACAAATTTTTATTAGATTTATTTAATTTGTTTCCCTAATGATGATACACATTGCTGTATCGAAATATTGGAGTTATAAAATAAATCTAATAAAAATTTGTATATAATAAAGAAAAAAACCTCAAGCTCAATAAATTATAAAACAATTTAAAAAATAAAGGTTGAATAAAACAAAATTTAATAACTGTTTTTTTTTTGTCCAAAAAAAAACAAAAATCAGAAAGTAACTGTTATTATGGTTCAAAAAAAAAAAGAAATCAAAAAATAACTTTTATCATCTGACTGTTGCGGTCCCTGGTTCTATATATGAACGTTTTTTTCCTTCACTTAAAGATGAGGAACCTTCACTTAATTGTGAATCGATTTTTATGATCTATGTCTCATTCTGTTTATAGGTTATATGAATTTACGGGAAAGCAAAAAGCCTTTTACTTTCTACCGTTTTGGATTTTTAATGATATTGAAAAATACAAATTATTTAAAAATTATTTTTGGGAATGAAATATTTTATTAATTAATTCATTTATTAATGATGTGCTAATAATCCCAATTTTTTTAAATGAAAACACTGAAATTTATTGTTGTGGGAAAGCTAGTTCCTATGCGCATTTCGCTGGTTGCTTAGGCCAGCTCGTCAGGAAACTTTTTCCAAATACTTTAGAAAAGCTAAAAATATTATACAAGTAAGACCATAAAGTGAATAAGAATTTTAAAACACTCTGGTCTTAAATGTAACAATATCAAAGCTTCAACAAAGTCACAACAATAAACCGTCAATTTTTTCTTTCTTACATTCCCCTACAATTGGCTGGGTTTTTTCCAACACAAATTGTAGTTGTAAGAGGATAGAAAGAAAAAAACAAAATTAAAAAAACAAGATGCTTAAATAAAGCAGCTTGCCATTTCAGTTTTTTATTTGCCGGGCACATGCAAATTTTTATTTAAGCATCTTGTTTTTTTAATTTTGTTTTTTTCTTTCTATCCTCTTACAACTACAATTTGTGTTGGAAAAAACCCAGCCAATTGTAGGGGAATGTAAGAAAGAAAAAATTTACGGTTTATTGTTGAGACTTTGTTGAAGCTTTGATATTGTTACATTTAAGACCAGAGTGTTTTAAAATTCTTATTCACTTTATGGTCTTACTTGTATAATATTTTTAGCTTTTCTAAAGTATTTGGAAAAAGTTTCCTGACGAGCTGGCCTAAGCAACCAGCGAAATGCGCATAGAAACCAGCTTTCCCACAACAATAAATTTCAGTGTTTTCATTCAAAAATTGGGATTATTAGCACATCATTAATAAATGAATTAATTAATACAAATTATTTAAATTTTTTTTTTACATTACATGTTTTTTAAATTTACATTTTACCGCCATTACTAAGTCGTTTCTTTGGTGATTTTTAACAATTTGATAGTTTTTTAAAGCTAACTATTACATTTTTAAAAAAAGAAAAATTTTGAAAAACGCTCAACGATGGGTAATGTTATGATTTTTTCGAACTTTAAATTTTTGGAGAAAAGCCAGAAGTACGACTTGTACCTGTAACTTAAAAATGCGAGTCGATTGAGAAAAACGGAGATTTGATTTGAAATCAGCGTCCTCAAACTAGTAAAGAAAAAAAGTTCAACTTTGTTTCATTGTGTTATCTATAAACAAATTTAAATTAATAAGAAAAATAATTAAGGGCTATATTTAGTTCGATAGGGTCCATACAAAACAAGCTTTGTTGTACAAATTGCACTTAAACAAGCGCAATAAGCGAAACTGACGTATAATTTCACCTAGTTTCACCAAATATACTCCTGAAATTAAGAGTTTTAATACTACGGTGAAGTATATGTATATAATATTAGGCACTTTTACTTCTTCTTCATATAAGTCATTCACGTAATGTGACTTTTGAAAAAATTTTCGTCAGATCATAACCAAATTATTTAACAGTTTTCAAAGTTTTTGTCCAAACATGTCTATACACGGAAAATAATTGCTAGATCTATTTACAAAATTGTTAAACTGGCAACACAAATAACATGTATCTTGTAAAACCATAAAATTAAAGTCTCTTATGTATTTAATAACAACTAAAAAGTAAACAGATGTTTAACATAGAATATTTTAATTTCTAATATTTTATTCAGTTTATGTTGCACAGATTAAATTCATAAATTAAGGGTGTCCTTAATTATTTCAAGATTTCAATTTAAAAGAATATAGTTCATATCGCAGTTGTTTCTCGAAACAGAGTCAACTCAAAATGTAAAAATGTTCAGTAGAGACAAACAATTTTATTTTTTTAAATGTATTCTTATATTACAAATGGATATAAAACTGCATTTTTTAGGCAAAATACTAGAGAAGTAGATCTAAGATTTTTACAGTGGGTAGATATGGCCACTGTTTATCGATTGCTTGCAAAAAGTGAAAATTGAAAAAATTTGAGTTCACGCTGTTTAAAGGAACATATTTAAATGTATATGTTTATATTAAAAAATTTCTAACCTTCCAATTGTTTTTTTATGTTATCATAAAGTACATAGGAGAGGTTTGTTTATGGAATAACACATAATGTAAATGGCCTCCTGGATATGCTGGTACATACCAGAGAATGCGAAACGTATAATTTTAAGTTCTTTAAAATTATTAACGCGCAAACATACATAAGTGTGTTATTAAGGATGGAAACGATACACAATTAAGGATGAATACGATACAGATCGTATTTTTGCCAAAATTCACTGCACTGACTAGAAATTTGGGCAGGATGTGTGTTTGCAAAAACGATTGTAAAAAACGCAAATTTCACCAATTCTTTTAAAATAGTGATTCATATTTAAATATAGTATTTCATATGGTTTTATTTTTATTTAACATGTAAAACGAATTTTAAACGTAAGTTGATATATACTGGCCTGTTCTAAAAATCACGTGATATCAAATCAAGTGCTTTTAAACTCACACGTGTGAATTTGTTGTGTTCCGAAAATAATTCCGTTTCTGTGTTTCACGGTGTGCTTTCGGCAATTGAAAAACACACTAAAACAAACAAATCCGGAACACAAATATATCACACGTGTGATTTTAAAAGGCATATGGGATTTAGTGTTGCCAAACTTGGTGACCAAAAATGGCTAAATTTACGGAAAATAATGGCTAAAAAAGTTTTTACAATGAAATTGTAAATTCAGATCAATTTGTAACTTAAAGATAAACGAAAATTAAATATGTTTTCAGTAGGGATGTGCAATAAATATCGATATATCCAAATACCGATTTTTAAACGAATTATAACCGATATATATCGCCGATATTAAACATACCCATATATCGATACATCGATATTTATCTATGACTATCGAATTCGAGATTTTTAAGATCTCTTTATAATAAAATTCAACATTTTAACCGTTGCTCAACTGGTAACAATACTGTTGTTTTTTAAGAATTGCATCATATGTTTTTTTTTAACTAATATTAAGAAAATAACGGCGCTTTTCCATTGTACATTTTCATAGATTACACAGCTCAGTTTTGTCTCGGGTTTTTAAGAGATGACAACAAAAAAATAAGCGCAGAAAAAATATTCTGAAAAGGGTTCCTAGAATTATGCAAAGAATCGCCCTTACTATGGCGTATTAGCAGCAATAGACTCATGAAAGTTGGAATGTTCATAATAAAAAAAAATATTATATTTTTTTTAATTGAGCATGTTCTTGTATATTAAAAATAAAATATTGCACAGTTTACTTGTATAGTATGTATCACAAGTTTCGTTTACTGCCAGTAAATTATCCGGCATTATATAATCCCAATTAATTTTTTTTTTTTTAGATTTCATATGGCGAACAAATAAATTTTTTTTTGTATTCTTTACTTTTTTTTAATTTTTTTCTATTGTAGAATTAACTGCCGGTCCCTCGATTTCAAACGAAAACTTCGTTCGCATAACTTACCTTAAAAACTAAATTTTAAAATTGGTTTTTGTTTTAAATAAAAGTTAAGCGAATAAAAGTTTCGTTCGAAATCGAAGGACAGGCGGTAAGTTTGAAATTAAAAGAAACAATAAAAAGTTAGAATGGAATAACATGTACATAATATGTTTGTACATATGTAAATATGTATTGACATAGGTATATTAAGTTCTTAAATTTGGTATTAATTTCAGCTAAATACGTTCGATACATCGATATATCGACATTTTTAATTAATAAATAATGATACTCTTAAAAAATATCGATACGATATATATATCGATATATTTTTTCAATTTGCCCATCCCTAGATTTTAGCATATAAAAAATTAAATCGTCGATAAATTCGATGTCGTTATTGTTCATCACTTGTATCTATTAGTTTTAAATATTATGCAGGTAAATCATAATCATGACAACATTTACCCAGACTTTTGAGTCAAAATGTCAAACAAAAAAATAAAAAGAGATAAAAAATATTTTATCGTTATTGCTAAAATATTTACCTAATTGATAAAATCGAATTAACGGTTGCTAAATGTAACCTATTTCTCAAATTACTTTTAGGGATGTTTACTTAGCGAAATACCCTCTCTACTACAGCATTAGACCATGACGTGGGAGCAACTTTAAAGTAAATTCTGAAATTTTTAAAAATTTCCCGTGTTCAGTCAAGAGTTATCAAAAAAAAATTTAATTTATTTCATGTTGTAAATTTCTTCCTTCAATAAAAATAATTTAATAAAAATTAAATTTCATGAACTTAAGCCTAATTAAAATATCAAAAACTTTAATTAAAAACCAACAGTTCAATTAAAAAACAAAATAGTTATATTAAATTATTTATATATTTATACATACACAAAATTCTGTTCAAATACCGTGAATCTCTTTGTATTTTTTCTGCACAGCGGTCACCAGTTGAACATTTTTAATTCCCTTTACTATGTATATTGTTTTTGTATACAAATTAATGCCTTTTTTGTTTATGTTTATGATAAACAGATGAAACGTTTTACATGTTCTCTAAGTGCAAAAACATCTCTACAGTACCAATGTACATTAACATAAGGACTCATTAGCGGACAGACATAAACCCCAGTCGGGTATTTTTGTAATGCTTTCCAAAATGAGCCTATCTGATGTATATGTACCTTGAACAGTGCGGTACTATATGTTTCATTACATTAAAGATACAGCAACGGTCCTTTAGAGTACTTAATGTCTCTGTCAAAATTTTCTATGACCATTTTGCATAAATATCGCAATATTTTGCTGATACAGGATTTTGATCCCTGCTGCATGATAGGGGAGAAAAAAACTTGAAAACTTTTATTATGTTTGAAATATTGTTAAAATCAAAGTTGTTTTTGGGAATACAATTATTAATTAAAAGATTTTGTTTGTTGTGCTTAATAGCTATGGCTTTTCTAAAATTATTTAGGAGAACGTTTCCTGATGATCTGGCCTAAGCAACCAGTGAAATACGCATAGGAACAGCTTATCCTCCAACAATAAATATCAGTATTTTTATCAATTAAAAAATAGGGAAATAAGCACAACAAACAAAATCTTTATATATATTGTTGAATAGTTAAAAATTGTATTAATCTTGAACCGTAAACTGTTAAATTGCTTTTTTTCCTTTACTGCACCAATGTTTACAGTTCAGATCTTACGTTTATTTTGGGACACTCTTCATGTATTCAATCTTCTGTATTGTTTAAAACTTACCAAGAACTTAACATCATTATCGTATGTTGTGAAATTCAACCAACAACTAAATTATGTTGCATTTAGAATCTGTTTTCCTTATTGTAACCACAACCAAACCACTTTATGGTTGGTGGCACAAGAAATTCAATAAAAGTACATAAATAATGATAACAACAAGAATCAATGCTTCAAGTCCTATTGGTAGATAGAACTAAAAATTAATCTTTTATAATGTGAGAATGCAAACTAATGTTTAAATTTAAATGGAATATAAAAAGGTAAATTAAAACCCAAAGCAAAAATTTTTTTTTTCAATATTTATTTATTGAATCTTCATATTCTAACAATAATTAATCAAATCTTATCCTAATACCAGGGCTGTGGAATCGTCAGAAAAAGTACTAACTCCAACTCCGACTCCAGACGCTGGAGTTTGTTAAGTGCGTCTTTGACTCAGGATTCCCACTCCGACTTCAACTCTAACCTTGATACTAAATGTATATAAAACTGGCCATTATTTCCCCTTAATCTCATTTTATACCCTCAACCACTAAGCCATTTAACGATTAAGCCATGTCCGGCTGTCTGTCCGTCTGTTTAAATCACGCTCACTTTCGAAAAACTCAAAAGAACAAACTTGGAGTCAAATTGCTTGTAGTTATCCTAAGCAGTTTGGGATTAAAATCCAGCATCCAGTATCCATGTCCGTCTGTTGAAAACACGCTCACTTTCGAAAAACGCAAAAGAAATGAACACACTTGGTATCAAATAGCTTGTAGTTATCCTAAAAACTCTGGTACACGGAATGTAAAAAGCCACATGCGCATGTGGTTCTGACGTAATTTTGACGTCAATGCAAAGCCACAATAAGTATTGCGTGTTGTGTGATGACGTCAAAAGCTTAAGGCTTAAGCAGTTTGCGATTGAAATCCAGCAACATCGGTTCAAAACGATCAGAACTATGAATTAAAATGAGGAACCACCACCCTAAAAAAATTGATAATTTTGATACAAAAACTATCATAAATGGTGAAATAATGCAAGGAATGATATAAGATTTTGCACGAATTCGCTTTATACGACTGCAAATCATACTGTTTCGTGAAGATCGGTGCATAGTTTACACTAGGCCCCATATAAACCTTACTTCCGGAAAACATTCTATTGCGCCTAAAACCAAATAAAGGCCACTTTGGGAAAATAATTTAATTCGCCTAAAACCACAACAGAAATAGATTTTGCGGTAAAATTTCTTCCAACTTTGATTCATATGGCCAGAAAAAATATCATTCAATTTTGTGAAATTCACTGTTAACGCTTAAACTAAATGCACTGCTGTATTGAAATTTATTCTCATTTGTTTTTTGTAATACCAGAAATCAGTCTTCAGAATTTTGGGATGATTGGTCCATAATTTACAATAGATCCAATATAAATAACCCTCCTTAAAATCATTTTAGTTCAGCTAAAAGTATTACGAATCATGATATCTTACTCAAGCAAGTTCAAAGTTCAAACAAGAAACGCATAAAACTTTCTTATTGTCGGTCAATAATTTAATATAGGTCTAAACCACAACCAATTTTAATGCCGACATTCGTTTTTGTGATGCTTAGTTAATAATATATTATGTATTTATCATACGGAGACCACTCCTGTCGGTGCAGGGTACCAAAGATTCGGCACAGCCGAATATACCACTTTGTTTATTCTCAAATATTCTTTTATCAATCTTTTAACAGAATTATCCGGAACAATTATTAGTGTTAAAAATTAAAAAAAAATCAAATAAGAGTTCTGCCATAAGGGAAGATTTTATATGTTTGGAGATATTCAGGAAAAGGAGAAATTATATATTCTGTATTATGGCTTGCTTTCGATTTCTCCAACATCTACGATAATTGAAAGAATTTTTCCAAGTCAAGTTTTATTAAAACTAAAGAAAATAACCGCTAAATCTAAACCAAATTATTTTTCTAAAAGATTATTTTTTTAAGATCTCCTTAAAGTATTGGAATAACTAATAATATTATCTTATAGTTTATTTTTTAATTAATACATAATATTGATGTATTACATATTTATGAATTATTTTTTTGTTTGTTCTTTTTAGTTCAAGAATTGTTATGTTTGTTATGTTATTGTTTTTTTTACAACACAGAAAAAAGTGTTTTATTAATTAAAAAAATGGTTTAAAAAGTATTTAAATTTAATAAGTGTGATAATTGAATCATTTATTTTTTTAGTTGAAATAAAATTAAAAAGTTGATATTGATTTAATTAACATTTTCGTTGTTTTGAAATAAATTTTCAATTCAAATTTTAATTAAATAACAAAAAATCTTAATTGACTTTTTTCGTTTAAAATAAAATAATTTAAACATGTAGAATTGTTGTTGGGAATTGTCAATATTTATTTAAATAAATTAACACATTGTTTGAAATGGCAAAGCTTTTTTAGTACTTTTTTGATTAAAATTAAAAATATTATTTATTGAAAATATTTTTTCAAAATTTTAAAATTTTTAGTAATCAATAAAATCATTTTGGTAATATGTGCAAAATCAACAATTTGTTTGCTTGGTATTAAGAATTTGGAATAAATTTGGTGATGGGAGAAATTAAATAATTTTCTCTGTATAATAAACTCCAAATAATAAATAATTTATGCACGTTTATTTATTGAAATTATTTAATTTATAAAAAAACCTTTATTAATCGGTTAACGGCCAATGACAAAATCAACCGGTAAAACCAAAACCTTCATAAATTAATCGCGCGATTAACCGATTAATGCAAAATCCAAATCATTTGGATAACCCTAGTAATACTAAAAAGATTGATCAACTTTGTTCCAGAGCTAACTACCTTTTCCCTTTAAATAATTACAGATGGATATTATATGTATGAATGTAGCCTTTAAGTTTCTCATTAAAACAAATTTTTTTTTTAAGCTTTACTGCATTTCATTTTCTGTAGAAACAATCCGTTTTGTTACCAATTAATGCCCGTAAATACAATCCGCAATAGTAACAGATGCGCCAAGCCAAAGTATAAACTGTATCCATGTATGCATTGTGCATCTAATAAATGACAAAAAATAAAATTTTAAAAACATATGTATGTACATTAGGGTGGGCCGATTTGTATGGAAAAAAAATTGGCGACATTGTGTCATCGATTTTTTGATAGCTTTTGGCATGGGAAAAAAAGTTTCACTACGACATATCAAAAAAAGTAACTTTCGAGGTGCCAACATTTAAATTTTTTGACTTTTTCCCAACTTTTATTTTTAAGGCTTTTTTTTAGTAGGTAATTAACAAAAATCGGCTGATTTAATATTTTTTTTTTAATACAGTACCTTTCCGACGTGAAATTGTATGTTTAAAACGATGGCAATAGCAGTTTTTGCAAAAAATGTTTTTCTTGATGTTTTGGACGTTTTTTTTTCGAAAAAATTATTTTTTATTTATTTATTTATTTTATTTTTATTTATTTATTTATTGAAATCCTGCTCAACAAGAATATATCTTATAATTATAGAGCAAGAGTATTAATGTTAATAGAAAAAAAGCCACAACAATTTAATAAATAAAAATTAAATTAAAATTAAAATTAAAAAAAAAAAAAAAGATAAAAGTACAAAATTAAAACAAAATTAAAAGTACAAAATAAAAATTAAAAAGTACAAAATTAAAACAAAATTAAAACGTACAAGATAAAAATTAAAAAGTACAAAAATAAAGCAATAAAAATTATAAGTTCAAAATTAAAACAAATTTAAATTAAAAAAAAATTAAAAAATTTTTACGCGTTAATTTTGCTGGTTTTTTTTAGTAGGTATGTTAAAAAATTGGTCGATTTAAAATTTTTTAAATACATTCTATTCCAGGTAAAATTGAACGCTTAAGACGATGGCGATATCATTTTTTCAAAACAAATTTTTTTTTGGTGTTTTAGACGAGATTTTATCGAAAATAAATTTTTTTACTCTTTTTTTTTTTTGCCATTTTTAAGGCTCCAAACCAATTTTTTTGTATTTTCTTCCGTAAAAAAATAACTAATTTGCAACAAAATTCGCACGTTAAAGGCGATTATGATATCAGTTTAAAAAAAAATAATAATAATTTTGAACGAGTTTTGGTCGAAAAACCGATCTTTCCATAAAAAAAATTAAATCATATCGCCATTGTTTTAAGCGTATAATTTTACGTAGCATATATTTAAAAATATTCAACATTTTCTTACTTTAACAATTTTTTCTCTGAGCTAAATTTCAATTATTTATTTTATAAAGCGTTTTTTAATAGTTCTATTCCTTAAAATTTTAGGGATGACTTTTAATATATTAAAAAAATTTTAAATCGCCGAATTTTTTTAACATACAAAAAACCCTTAAAAATTAACGCGTAAAAAGTTTTTTTGACTAAAACTCGTCTAAAACATTAACAAAAAAAAAAAAAAAAAAAAAATGCAATCGCCATCGTTTTAATGTACAATTTTACCATGGAAATGTAAATTATATCAGCCGATTTTTTTTATTGCCTGTTAAAATAAAACTTGAGAAAAAGTCAAAAAATTTAAATTTAGGCGCCTCGAAAATTATTATTTTTTTCTCATGCCAAATGCTATAGAAAAGTCTATGGCAAAATATCGATTGCAAAATCGACCCACCCTAATGTACAGGGTATTCGTAATCGGTTAACCGATTAATTTCCACCCGATTAACTGATCGGTTAATTTAAAATCGGCTATTTTCGATTAACGATTAAACGGTTAATTTCAGTCGATTAACCGATTAACCGACGTAACAAAATTTTTAATTTTTTATAGTATTATAATATATTTTTTTGAGTTTTTAATTAATTATTTCGTCTCATATGTGTTTAGAAAATATTTTTTCATACAAATAAAGAAGGTGTTCAGTGATCTTCATTTTAAATAAGTGTTTGCTGTCAACAGCTTTTTGTTTCACATACCTTTTACATGTATGTGTTTAGTTATTTGTTTTATCTCATATCTTCTCATATCAATCTTTTAACAAAATTAACCGAAAGAATTAGAAGTGTTAAAAATTTAAAAAAAATAAACCATGACTCTTACGACATGATATAATGGACGATTTTATATGTTTATAAAAATTCAGGAAGAGGACTGAGAAATTAGATATTCTGTGTTATGGGTTGCTTTTGATATCTCCAACATCCACAACAAGCGAAAAAATATTTTCCAAATCAAGTTTTATCCAAACTAAAGAAAAAAATTTCTTTAATCCTAAACATTTAAACTAAATTATTTTACTAACAGATTAATTAATACGATCTCGTTATTAAAATAACTAATAAAATTATCTCACAGTGTATTAATTAAAAAAATATGTATTACATATTTATGAATTATTTTTTTGTTTGCTCGCTTTAGTTCAAGAATTGTTACGTTTGTTATGGTATTGCTTTTTTACTAATTAACTCCAAATAATAAATTATTTATGAATTTTTATTTATTGAAATTACGAAATTTTTAAAAAAAGTTTATTAATCGGTTCCGATCAATAACAAAATTAACCGATTACTAACCGATTAAACCAAAACCTCGGTTAATTAATCGAGCGATTAACCGATTAAAGCAAAAGCCCGATTAAATGAATACCCTAGTATATACAAAAAAGAAAAGAGGAAACTGTTTTACCTTTTTCTTTAAAATTGTATAGAGACGAGGACAGCAGAATAGTGCAACTGGAAACGCAAATATAAAAAATGTCTTTTCTTCTACGCGTTTTCGGCTCAAGTGACAATTAATCAGTTTAGCAGAAAAGAAAAATAAAAATAAATTACCGGATAACAGAAACTACGTCAAGTTGCGAAGGCTACTGGAATAACCGAACGAGTGAATGCATGACGGACTCAGTGGCTGAATACAAGAATTCTAAGGCGAAAAATCCACCCTAAGTTATGCCACCAATTTTTTGAACAAAATATATCTAAGTGAAAGTGTATATATATAGTCAACAAAAGAAAAAAAAGCAACATAAACTTGATGTTGCAAGGCAACTGCTATTTAGTTTTCCTTTTTCGTTAAGAATTTTTTCCTTCATTTTTTTTGAATTCGCTGCCAGCTATACAGAAAATGTACTTTTTCTAAGTTGCAAACAAAATTTTTGGTGTTAGGTTCATGGTTTCATTCTGCTAGTTATTTTTTATTTTCTTTATGCTTCTACTGATTTCTCTTCTTATTTTGCTTTTATTTTTGGATATTCTTTTCGTTATTGCTGGGGAAACACACCAATTTATTTTGACCCACGGCTGTTTTACTTCTTTCTGACTTCATTTTTTTCTATTTTTTTTTTTTTTTTTTTTTTTTTTTGCTTAAATGATGCAAATCAAGGTTTAACTGGTTTCCTAGTAATTAGTTGTAGAAAATAATACACGAAAAGAAAGGGACTTAACTGTTTTTGCTCTATGGTTCAGTAATAGTTTAAGTGAATGACATAAGCAGCTGCAATGTAATCGCTACGGCAGATACCAATAAAATTCATAAGCCAAATTTAATTTTAAGCAGATATAATGTTTATTCTTGAAGAAAAATGTTCCCCAGATTTTCTAAAAAAAGGTTTTTTATTTCTAGGGATTTTTTTTTAAATCAAAAATAAGTGTGATTTTATTTACCTGTTGGCTTTTTTAATTGAAATTTTTTGATATCCTTAATCAGGCTTAAGTTCATCAAAATAAATTTTCATTTAATTGTTTTTATGAAGGAAGGATTTTTACAACATTAAATTAATTAAAAATTTTGTTTGATAATTTTTATTGTTGACTGAACGCCGCACTAAACTGAACTAAAGATTAATAAAGTGCTTAGAATAGCTAACAAAGTACTATAAATAGATCTGTAAGTATAATTCATCATTTTCACTTTTTATTGACAGTGGAGCGCTCAAAAGTCAAATAATTTTTGATTTAAACTGTTAAATATAAAAACGACTTTTACCTGTTTTACTAAAAAAAATGCCAAAAATTTATTTCTTTATATATTCTTTTCAAACTGAGTAGTTTTGTTAACCACTTAACGCACAAAAAAAAGGAAATTATTGTTGCTAAACCATATTACTGAGAAAAAATTTTGTAATATAATTCCCTTTTTTTAATTGATAAAAAATACTAAAATTTATTGTTGGTTAAAATTATTTAGGAGAACGGCCTAAGCAACCAGTGAAATGCGCAAAGGAACAGCTTATCCTTCAACAATAAATTTCAGTATTTTTTTTATCAATTATTAAAAAAAACGGGAATTAAGCACAATAAATAAAATCTTGTAATGAAAAAAAATTATATCTTGTTTGTAAGGATGATAAAGTACGCGTCGAATTGTGGCTTATTGGATAGAAAATACTGAGTTATAGTTGAACAAGGCTAAGATGTTATAAAAAATTTTAAGCCATATTAGATTTAAATAAGAAAAAACTTAAAATTCTATAATACTCGTAAGAAAACACAACCATTAGTATTTAGCTTAATTTTTTCTAAGTACCACTATCAAATTTTCGCATTTTTATAGAAATGTATGCACCGAATGAAACCAAATTTACGCCTTATTTTAGAATCACCTATTAATTTTTAGCGCATTCTTATCATTAATGCATCTAGAACATAGTTTTTTAAGAAAATAATATATGGGAGATAAGCATGTCCTTGCACCTAATGCAACAAAATTTGCCACCTTCTGATTTAAATTGTAGCTGAAAATCTATAGTTTTAATACAGGATGTATGGGAGGTAGGCATATCCTTGCAGCGATTTTCCTCAAACTTAAAATTGTTCTTAACTTAGACATTAAGTATAAGTATATTTAATTTTGTCGTTCTTCGATAAGAACTCTAGTTTTGCCGATTCACTATATAGGTACAGAGCACTGTGGATGATGAGACGATAGATCAAAATAGAAACTAGTTAGTAATTGATAAGGCCTGGTGGCTTGTTGAAGTCAGTGGGTCAATAGATAGGCTCTACACAGAATACGACATCAAGACAAGACGTGGTATTTAGGCTGTGTAAGTAAATTATTTTTCTATGTGATTATTGTGATTTTGAGCGCGTATATTTTTTTTGGATAGATGAAGTGATCTTTAGTTACTTTAAAAATAAATAAAAGTTAAACGAAACCAAATTTAAAAAGTCCATAACAAAACCCCTGGGGATAGGGGTGGTTAAGTGCTAATTACAAACACATATTATTGTTAAGTGTAAAGAAGTACCCTAGTAACCAGAGCATTTTTAGTGACTTCATCTATTTAAATAATATTAGCTTGCCTGACTGGGTGATATTCGCCAAGCCCAAACAAATTAAGCTATAGCTTTAAAATTCTGTATCCCAGTGTGTAGATAAAATAAGTGGGATTTTTTTTTACCCTAAAAGGTTACTCTTCATTTTATTACATTAAGCTTACTCTTCGTCGAATCGACAAAATCTTAAAAAAAAACTAGCAGAACGATTTTTAAAGCAAAAACTCAACAAAAATTATTTTAATTAATCATTTTATATTCAACATTTTTCATTTTTCGAATTTATTCTATGAGTTAAATTTCAGTTATGTATTTTATAAAGCTTTTTTGTAATAGCCCCATTCCTTAAATTTTTATTTTAGAAATGGCTTTATAAAAAAAAAATGTTGAATATAATAAAGTTGCTTATGAAAAAGTAATAATTCCCAATATCTATTAATCATTTTATTTAAAACTAAAATAAAATAAATCATAAAAAAATTAATATTTTTCTTCTCCCTCAAAATTTGAACTGAGTTTGAACTCTTTTTTTCTTTGTGTTTTCAAATAAATTATTTTTTTAAAGCTTTCGTCATAATCTAACGTTGTTGAAAAAATGAGAGTTTGAATAAACATAAAAAAAGTTATACGATAAAGTATAAATGAGCTTCGTCGATTCGACGAACTGTAACCAACCAAGGATAAATTCAGTTCCTAAGGGATTATAAATGGGTAAAATCGGTTACCTTTTATCTTATTGAATCAAAAATTAAATTATAACTGTATATGATTCCATGTAAGACACATAGTTATTATAGTGATGCCGTTGGGGATACAAGAGACAGAAAATTGGATATTCACAAAAAAAATTTTAAATTGTCTGCAATGTACAAGTCGCAATTTTCAAGATAATCGGGCATGTTCTAGAAATCGAAATGAAATGAAATTAAAATCGAACGAGATTTTTAGTTCAATTATTTACAAAGTGATCAAAGTTTTTTCTGGTTTTAAGAGATGTCTTTGCGAAGCTAATTAGTACTAAAAAATTAAATAAATAAAGTGGAATATTTTACTAAACTTTCAATACAGAGTCGTTTTTAAAATTAGCTCAATTATATTTTCACTTCATTCACTTCATTTCGATTTCTATAACATGCTCAAATATGAGGGAATTTGTTTGTAATTGTCATAAAGACGAAGTCTATTAAAAATTGTGTTAATCGGTACAAAATTTTACATGGTTCCCATACAATCATTTCTTTGGAATATTTTGGTAGTTGGTGTTATGATTGCATTTGGTCTAAAAATATAAAAATGCAATTTAAATCGTCTTACTAAATTTTTTTTTCATCGGTCCTAATTTGAATATAGCTCCCCCATACAAAGACCACTACCGAAAATAGCTTGAAATGCCATAAAATTCAAAAGCGTTCTTTTTTACAGAATATCCTTAAAAAAGGACATGGACGATCGTCCTTGGACAAATCATATATACAGTTGGACGCACCTTAAAAAAACCTGATACCCATATTGTATATGTTGGTAAAAAAACAGATTCTCAAATTTACAAAACATGCAAAAATAGACCCTATTTCAAAAAGGTCCAGCTCACGAGAGGTCAAAGCTGGAGCCGAAATATTTTAAATGTCATCTTAAAAAAGTCCAAGGTTCATTTTGAGAGGGGTACACCTTGCACGAATTTCGCTTCCATACAACTTGAGTCGCTCTAAAGTAAATAAAAGAAGTCATTTGTAAAAAAAAACTCAAAATGCTTTACAAATTACATACATTATTGTAAAGGTAGCAAAAAGCAAAACATTACATAAATTTACTAAAGTGGCAACAATGCTATTGAGTATTTAAAAAAAAAATGAGAAAGTTTTGGAACTGTAAACCAAAAGTCGTAATCTGTTTACTAGTTGGATGAACAGTTTATTCAGTAATCTCAATTTTGCTTGAACACAAACTTCAGTAAATACCCTAGAGGTAAGCGAACTGACACCAAAGTAGTCCCGTGATAGGTCTTTGGTGGTAGAGACCGGGTCTAGTTCTAACACTTTATATGAATGGGGCATATCACTTATACATGGGATTGTCATTGAAGGGGGTCGATTGAGACCTAACAGCCACCACTGACCAGTCACAAATATATTCTCAACAAACGTGTTTAGCGCTAGTTAATACAATAAAGTTTAATTGCAAAGCAATGTAGTATTTTAATAGAACAAGTGCTAGAACAAAATTAAAGAACAACATTTTTGAAAGTCCGAAAAAAATGTGTCACACCACCGGTGAATACTGTACTGTACCTGAGGGAAATTTGTGTCAATTGTGCCAACAGACTGGTCCTGGGATTTGTGAAAATAGAACAAGTACAAAAAGAAAGAACTCATGTCGTGTACATTTAAACTAGGGTGGGTCCAGTGTTTAAATTGCTTGCTTTAAAATAGCAACAGTCGCACATTTTTGCTTTGTTTACATTTTTTGCAGCAAATTAAAAAACTGTGTGTCTAAGTGTTTACTTAACTCTTTGATTACGAGTCAGCAAAAGCAAAAAAGCAAAAGCAAAACAAAGAGAGTAAATAATTTGTTTAAACTCGCTATGTGCATGTACTCTGCTAAATCTGTCAGCAAAGAAGCCACTTAAGAAAACAAATTTTCTGTTGCTGTAAGTATTAAGTTTTTGATTGTTTTTTTTTTGCTTTTGATGCGCTTAAAGTCAGCAAGTTAACTTCTTTGCTGTTGCTGTCGAATTTGTTTCGAATTTTTTTGGTATTTTGCGTTTTTTTTTTTTAATAAATAGGTACATACATACGTAAATGAAACTACACGTTTTTTTAAACTAATTTGTTTATTTTGTGTTATGTAATTATGTATATATTCTAGGAAACTAACGCCTGCAACAGCAAGCAACAGCAATGAAGTCAAAAACAGCAAAGAAGTTAATACTCGCTGAATTTAAGCACATCAATTTACAGTTAAGCCAAAGCAAAAAAAAAAATAAACAAAAACTTATTACTTACAGCAACAGCAATTTTTTTTTTCAAGTGGTTGCTTGGCTGGCTTTTTAAGCTGAGAACATAAACATGGTGAGAATAAATAAATTATTTACTCTCACTTTTTCTGCGTTTGCTTTTGCTTTTTGCTTTTACTGTGTTCTTTTTCTTAAGTTAAGTTAAGCAATTACAAAAACATTAAAAATAGTCAAGCATTTTTAAACACTGGGTGGGTCGGCTTAGCAATCGA
This sequence comes from Pollenia amentaria, assembly GCA_943735925.1. NCBI lineage: Eukaryota > Metazoa > Arthropoda > Insecta > Diptera > Polleniidae > Pollenia > Pollenia amentaria. The sequence continues at coordinate 44,288,388 of OX031009.1, forward strand.
TATTGTGTCATCGATTTTTATATAGCTTTCAGTATGAGAAAAAAAAGTTCCACTACGACATATCAAAAATATAATTTTCGAGGCGCCCAAATTGTATTTTTAGACTTTTTCTCAACTTTTATTTTTAAGGTGTTTTTTAGAAAGTAATATGAAAAAATCGGCTGATAAAATTTTTTTTAAATATAAACTTTCCAAGTTGAAATTGTATGCTCAAAACGATGGAGAAAGCAGTGTTTGCAAAAATAAATGTTTTTTTTATGGTTTTGGACGAGTTTTTGTCGAATTGTATACGTTAATTTTTAAGGCTTTTTAGTATGTAAAAAAAAATTCGCCGACTTAAATCGAAGTTAAAATGGTACGTTGAAAGTTATATATATTTTTTTTATCGAAAGAAATCAATTTTTTGACCAAAACTCGTTCAAAATTATTATAATTTTTTTTTTTTTTTTGAATAACTGATATCACCTGATATCACGTGTGCGCATTTCTTTAGAATTGTAGAAAAATTTGGAGCCTTAAAAAAAAAAAAAAAAAAAAAAAAAAAAAAAAAAAGATAAAAAAAATCGAAAAAAACCAAGAAAAAAAATCTATTTAAAAAAATTTAAATTGGCGAATTTTTTTAACAATTCCTATTAAAAAAAAAAAAAATTAAAGCGTAAAAAATGTTTTTTACGAAAAAAAAACTCGTACATAATTCCAGCTAAAAAAAATCTTAAAAATAAAAGTAATGAAAAAGTCAAATAAATTACATTTGGGCGCATCGAAAATAATTATTTTATATGTCTTAGAGGAACTTTTTTTTCTAATGCCAAAAGCTATCGACAAATATGTGTCCTCACAAATCGGTCAACCCTAATGTACACACATGTTTATGTTCTCTTATAGTATAGAATAAACTTTTATTAGAAAAAATTTTTAATAAGAGTAAATACTTTTATAAGAAACTAGCTTAACCCGGTGCGCTTCGCTACACTGGCATCCTATGGGAGGTATTTCCCCCCCTGCGCCTACCCGCTTTATTTTTATTTTCAAAAGTGTAGTATACCATAAGAGTGACTTTTAGAAAGTTTGAACATTCTCACTATTACAGTTCTTAAGATATGCGATGTTAAACATTGGCGTCCTATGGGGTATTCCTATACCCCCGCTGCTATTTTATTTCAATTCCGGGGCTCAGAAGATCCTACTACAAAAAGTTCAGCAAAATGCGTGCAGCGGCTCTTAAGATATGCGATAATTAATATTGGCATCCTATTGGGGGTACCAATTCCCCTGCCCCTATCGAAAAAATAAGTAGCCTATTTTATTTTTAGGGCTCACGTGATGTTACTGTAAACATTTCAGGAAAATCGGTTCAGTATAATATTGGCATCCTATGGGGGGTACCAATTCCCCTGCCCCTATCGAAAAAATAAGTAGCCTATTTTATTTTTAGGGCTCACGTGATGTTACTGTAAAAATTTCAGGAAAATCGGTTCAGTATAATATTGGCATCCTATGGGGGGTACCAATTCCCCTGCCCCTATCGAAAAAATAAGTAGCCTATTTTATTTTTAGGGCTCACGTGATGTTACTGTAAAAATTTCAGGAAAATCGGTTCACTATAATATTGGCATCCTATGGGGGGTACCAATTCCCCTGCCCCTATCGAAAAAATAAGTAGCCTATTTTATTTTTAGGGCTCACGTGATGTTACTGTAAAAATTTCAGGAAAATCGGTTCAGTAGTTTCGGAGTCTATAAAGCGACAAACATACAAACATACAAACATACAAACACACATAATTTCATTTTTATATATATAGAATAGATATATTTCTTATAAAAAATAATAGCTTTAAAGAAAAACAAAGCTTCCAAGAATATTCCTCTTACATATGGTACATCTTAATCAGAGCTAAGCAGTGACACACATCGATTCTAAATGTGATGGTAGGTATGTTTTTTTTTTTTTGCTTTTAACTATTTTTGTATTACTAGCCCTATTCACAATTTTATGCAAATGGATTTGCATCGTAGCATTTGAAAATTGTAAAGTATATTGTTACTCTACACGAAAAAAATATACAGCGAGCACTTACTACCCTTTGGTTAGCGCAAGAAAAAACAAAGACTACAGATTCCTCCTTGAGCATAATACAAGAAAAATGCCCAGAGGTTGTATACTCAAAAGAAAAGTCAATCCATCCGTACTCAAATCCATCCGACGGTATCAATAGTACGGTGATTTTCTTGAATTAAGTACATAAATATTGATTTAAGTACGGATTATTCAATCGCGAAATACTCAACTTATCCATATTCAATCCCGGATTCGTACTTAACATAATCCGAAAACTAGATTGATTTAAGTAAAACTGAGAATGAATCAATCTCAAAATGCGCTTTATTCAAGAATTATAAAGTTGATTAAATCCCGAATTCCTACTTAAAATAATCCGAAAATGAGTTTGATTTAAGTCAAACTGAGATTGAATCATTCTCAAAATGTGCTTGATTTAAGTGGTATTAAGTTGATTTAATCCCGAATTCGTAATTGAAATAAACCAAAAGTAAAATTAAAAGAAGAATATTATTAAGATTGATGTATTTGCCCGTTTCACACCTTACAGAGTTCCAATTATAAAACACCAGCATCACGCCCGATATGATTTTTACTATTAAACCTTAACCCTCGATCTTACACATGTTTAGATTTTCACATTCGTAATGCATGAGTCTAGCCAGACCCAATAAATTTTTCAATATACTTAATTCGAAAAAATATGTTATATTTTTATTTAAATGTAATATTATACACATCTATAATTTTTAAATAAATTATGAATTAATATGCATGTTATCTTAATTTAATCTAAACAAATTAACACATTTTGAGCTAATAAAATTAAAAATAAGGTCGTTTTATTTCTTAAAAAGTGTAATTTGTAATAAAAAATACGTTCAATAAAATAAAAGTGTAAGCTTTATGCATTTCCTTAGCAACTAAAACATGTAAAATCAATTTAAGAATATTGCTGAAAATCTCCACACCTCGAACAAAAAAAAATCGTTTGGGCATATGAATATTCGATTTAATATGAGTGAGAACCATTAGTTTGACGATTTTCATTCACCGGTCCTTTTCAAGCAAATATAATACAGCAGCCAGTACCCGTTTTTTTTTTGTGGATAGTTTTGTTGTAAAATGTAGCTTATTCGCATTGATTTGCGTGTTTCAACTGGATTGCCTCGCCTTCACAGAAGTAATGGATTTGAAGTAAAGGACAGTTGAAAGTAAATTGACACATTTATTATTTTTTTTTTGTTTGCATATATTTTGCTGCAAATTAAAAATTTCCTTGGAATCCAAACACTGTTGATAATAGGAATAGGATATGGTAACATCTAACCAAGCCTTCTAATATAAAAAAATATCTGAAATGAAACTGAATTGGGCGACCACTTTTACAATACGGCTTTGAGAGCTGAATCATAACTTTTTTGTCCTGAATGATTTTCATTCAAAAATTCGATATGACAATTTAGTGGTGCTCCCAAAATCGACATTCTTATGTTCTTCCATCATCAAAGTGTCTGTGTATTGAAGCGGTGATAAGACATCGCTCCTCTGTCTGTTGTCTGAGCGCAACAAAATCTGAGAGTACTGTTGTGGGAAATACCAATTATTCCATAACTGTTGGCTTTACATCAACATAAGCGGTTTCGGTTTCATATTTTCCATTCCAATTTGTTTTAGTGATGATTATAAATCCAATATTTCGTGTGCAAGGTCGCTTGAATTCTCAATTGAAATATAGTCTTGTACCATTGGCCTTACTTCAAAACGCATATTATTTTGACGCACCACATACTAACATTTGGGAACTACTTATTCCATTTTGTTCCATTTTTAAAATATAAATAATCATTTGCAGGCTTTTGTAGACCATTTTGTGTATGTAGCTCCACTTCATCATCCAAAGGCCTAATAAATCAGATCAAGTTAAACTCTGTTTTTGGTTCAAAATGTGTTTAAACCAGCATATCTATAAATCAATAAACATATAAACCATCTTTAAACGCATAAAATTGGAAGTTTAAACTACCAATGCAGACCATATGAACTTGACAACATTTATCGTAGTGCTGCCACATGTTTCTTTTTAAAACTAGATATAATACATGGGACACTGATTTACAACTGTTGAGTTTAAGCTCCATATAAATTTAAGTTTAGTTCAACTAAACCAGCGCTTAAGCACTCACTGATTTATTAGCCATAAGTATCAAACGATTCATTTGGGTTTATGACGAAATATTTTTACTGAGTAAGTTTCAGTGTTATTCGTTCTTGAATTTTTGAGTAAGACTCGTACTTAAAGTAAGTATAAAAAGCTTAATTTATCCCGAGTGTTTTTCTTTCTGTGTACTAATGAAGATCTTAGTACTATTTTGTTGTGACTATCAGACCCATATAAGTCCAGTATTCGATAAAACTGGAAATCAACCTCAATCGAATTAGAAGAAGAAGCTAAACAACTTCTGGAAAATAAAATCAAAGCTAATTAGAAGAAATTTTTACTAATATTTTTTAATTTAGCGCAAAAATATTTTAACAAAAATTTTTAAAAATTCCAAAAATTTGATATGAAAAATTTTTGATGTAAAATATTTACAATTTCATAAATTTGCAATCTCAAGTGCACAAGATTATAAATAGGGCTACTATTTTTTACCTATTTACATCACATATTAACATGGTTAAAAAATTAAAATCAATACTCATATTCTTGTTGGTGAGTACAAAAGATTCACTACTAAATATAAAATTAAAATTCGTTCTGCTGTAAAATATTTTTCGTTTGATATAAAAGATATTTACACTCCAAAGTCTTATTTTTAAACTGAAAAAAATATCCAGAGGCCATTTAACATGTATTCAGGCCCATTTTGTTTGGATTAACTACAACAATAGAGTCAGTGCAGTATTTCTGTTTTACAACGGTTGTGGTATGAATCCATTGTTTTTAAGGCTTAAAAACCACAGTTGTCAGAGCCCGACTATGTGATACACTATACCATTGCAAATTCACATTCGAGAGTGAATTCTTTAGGGTACCTTTGGGCATTTACGGACCTATGACCTTACAATTTTTAATTATAAAGCTTGATTATGTATTGTATTTTCTGCAGAATTTATTCTAAACATAATTTTCGAAATGGGAGTTAATTCTGGACTTACATCCTAAAAGAAATTTTTGCCAATTTTTATGTTAACTAAGGAATTTAAGGCAGTGAATGCAATTTTTGAAAGCTAGTCAAAGGAGCACATCTGTATAACGTTGAGCACTTAGTCCTGCCATATTAACAATAGCACTTCGTTGGGTGTAAGCATGCTTATAAATATTTTATCACCTTATCTTCAAAATTCACAAGGCTTGCACAAACACAGAAAGCTAGCCAGATGATTTACCGATGGATGGAAGTGGTAAGATCCACTCCGGTAGGTCTAGTACCTTTATTTTTCTGCACAACAAACTTTAGCACAAACGCAAAATAATATCCAGCTATGGTTGTGTAGGGTATAACCGAAGACGACTTTTCTGCATTTTTAGTACAACGATAACATCTACACATAAATATTTATTAATACATTTAAAAAAAAAATGTAACAAAAGCCGAATGACTTTATTCAGAGACAACAATAACAACAATATGTTGAGGACTATATAAATAAAATATTTTTTTAAGGCACGATTTTTTTTTTTTACAAATAAAAATGAAAAATATTTTACACAGTCAACAATTTTACTGTAAAGACAGCAACAAAGTATTAATGGCATTGATGACTTTCTTATAGAATGAAAGAAGGAGTTCAACTGAGCAATAACCATTTTTTGTAACGCGTTAATGTGTGACACAAAGTTAATGAAACTTGGTATGATGCCAAGAAAGATATTTCGATTTCCAACCATAAAGTGTAGTGGCCACTCTCTGAATATGAAACCTGTCGAGTTCATGAGTTTTTTTATTTAAGAGTTGTTCGGAAGTTTAAAATCACATTTTACACATATTTCTTTATTCATGCATACTAAACCTCTGCACAAAGGCATTTAAAAGCCGTTTCAAGACATTCGTTTGTTTTTTAAATACTGATTGTCGCTCACTCTTTGCTAACGAATCAAATGCTATGTTGTGCAAAACACATATAACAAAAAATAAATAAAAACACACAATTGCAAATTAATTGTAATTAGTGTGTTATAAACGACCAAATACGAAGTGTTAAGAGTACGGAATTTACACCAAACAGCAACAAAGCAAAACAAATCACACTAACTAAACCAAATCACACGAATCACACGAATCACACGAAAGAACTGTAGCAAAATAGGTGATAAGTATAAATTATCTTGTTTTTTTTCAATTATTAGGTATGACCAGCTAGATTTGTATGAAGCAAAAAACAATTAGAGATGAAAAATATTTTTATAGACTCTTTAAGTTTTTATTTTAAATATTTTATTATTACCAAAACATATTATCAAATATTTAATTAAAAGTAAAAAAAAATTAAAAGATAATTCTATTAGTTGCAAAATTAATATGAAAATAATACATACAACGATCAAAATCTGAGAAACAATCGGCAACAAACATCAAGATCACACACTGTGAATTGAAAAGGTTACCGTACATAACTGTATTATAGACACACAATTGTTGTGTGTTGTTTTTTCGTTCAAATCAAATTATGGATTGAGTTGGTTTATTTAAATCCAACTACTGCTTTACACTGATTTGTTTGAAACGAACTACTGTTTTAACATTGATTTGGGTTTTCATAATGGATCATTCGAGCTGATTTAAAAAAAAAATTACAGTAGTTGACACAACAATAATTTGGTGTTGACAACTGTGTATAAGAAACAAATGCATTCGTGCAGGGGTTTAATGCATACAACATGCATATACATAAATATTTATTTGTAAAATTTCGTTAGTGTCTATTTTCATCTTTTAAATTAGGTCTACTATTTCCGATGGAATACAAAAAAAAATTAATTTAGGACCCTTTTAAGAATACATGACGCTCACTTGAATGCGACATATACGAAAAAAAAATTCGCGATGGAAATGCTTCAAACAAGGAGCAATGGAGTTTCTATTTTATATTAAAGTTTATATATTTAGGCAATTACACAATAAATGCGATTTCAAAAAAAAACACTTTTTTTAGAATTGTTGGTAAGAAATGTCAAAATAATAACTAAACATCTGGATCATCTAAATACAACATACATTTACAAGGTTAAAAATAACGTATTTTTTAATACCTTTTATGGTCAAACAATAAAATTAATTATATTTCTTGATTAAATTAATAATGAGTTTTTCCACCTTTGTTGGATATAACATTGAAAATGCGGTTTGGAATGCAGTCATAGAGAATTTTTATGTTGTCCAAAGTAATAGTCTTTCAAGCTTCCTGAATGGCTCCAATTAAGTCATGTTTGGTTTCATATTGCTTTCCGGACACATAAACTTTTCGTGCTAACAATCCCCAAAAATTTTCTTTTATATTCAAATCTGGGGAGTTAACCGATAAATGCCAAATTTTGCTCTTTTATCCATTTATTTGCAGCATTTGCAGTGTGACTGGGTGCAATATCATGTTTGTAGTGTCCATAATAATGTGCAGTAATCTAGTTTATTTTTTAGCTGAGTTATGAGGTGTCTTCTTTTTAATTTTCAATCGTTTGAGACTAATAGGTTTTTTTTATCACCCGCTTCATAGGTACTAAGCCAGCCTTAACACCGGGTTTTTTATTTAGTTTTGCTGCAGAATCGTTAGGGTTTGAGGCACTTCGGATGATTATTCTTTTATCTGCTGCCGAAACAACGGTATAAATACATCTTTTTATAATTTTCCGTAACGGATTAGGTTGCGCAGATAGCTATTGATCACACAGTGAGTTCAACCGATTTTATTCGCTTTTGTGCGAACGTTTTTTTTTTGATAAAGCTTTCTCTCTTCCCATTTTGAACAAACTAGATGACTATAGTTTAAATTTGGTTCAAATTAATCAAAACAAACTTCTCACCGGCTTTTTTCTTTTGAAAACATTAATAACACAAATCAACACTAGTTTTGATGCCAAGGAACTGTATATATTTTTTAAACTAGGACTTTATTTATACTGATTACAAAAATAACGAAAATTTTGAATTCTTAGGTGTAGTTTTCGAGTATTTCGCTTTTGTGCATATATATGAAAAAAGTGATTTTTTGCATTATTATTTACATTAAAACTTTCTTTTTCGTGATTTTCGTGAATGGTGTGCATTCCCAATTGTAGTCAGGCATCATATGCCGATCCCGTCCGCCTTGGTACCTCTCTTCTATCGTTTTAAGATCCTGATGAAACCGCTCCCCTTGCTCATCGCTACAAGATCCAAGATTATCTGGGAATCGGTCGAGATGACTATGAAGGTAGTGCAATTTGATAGACATGTTGCATCCCAAGTTTCTAAAGTTATCTAGCATGTCGTTAACATTTTCGCGGTAGTTGCTTGACTTGTAATTTCCAAGAAAGTTTTAAATAACTTCAACAAAAGAAGTCTAAGCAGCCCGTTCCAAATCATGCATTGAATTTAGGAAACTGGAATCTTTAATTAATATTATTTGTGGACCATTAAAAACTCCCGCTTTTATTTTCTCTTAGCTTAGTCCTGGAAATTTTGTCGTTAATAAGAGAAACACTGGCCATTTTTATCGGGGGCCTTGACAAACTGCTTCATAAGATCTAGTTTAATGTGCAAGGGAGGCAATATATTTTTTTCTTTTAGAACTAAAGGTGGATTTATGTTGTTATGATTTCCAATCTCCAACGCCTCACGTACTGGCCAATTTAGTTTTTCCCAGTGTAGGTGCTTGACCCGGCTATCCTACATACAATAAAAACATGGATATTTGGTGAATCCACTTTGCTGTCCTAATAAGAAATTAGTCTTCTTAAGATCAATACAAATAATCCATTGGTGATTTTGTCTAGCACAAGTGCGATATTTAGGTATTCTTCTTTTATTCTTGTAATATTATTCAAATAAATAATATACAAAAACCATTAACAGTTCAATAAAATACCCACAATACTCATTGTCTAATACAAAGTTCATGAAATATGTATTTTTACCGGAAAATTAAGTGGTTTTCCAATCTGTTTAAAAAGTTTTATATGTGTGGTATAAATAAAGTAAATAATAAATAGATATTGGGAATTATTTCTTTTTCATAAGCAACTTTATTATATTCAACATTTATCATTTTTCGAATTTATTCTATGAGTTAAATTTCAGTTATGTATTTTATACAGCTTTTTGTAATAGCTCTATTCCTTAAATTTTTTTTTTTATTTTTTTTTTTAGAAATGACTTTATACACTACATAACTGAAATTTAACTCATAGAATAAATTCGAAAAATGAAAAATGTTAAAATAAATAAAAAATCCCGTTAATCCCGGGATTCAAAATATCACGAAAATCCCGAATCCCGGGGTTCAGAAAAACAAGTCCCGATTGGAAGCCCTAATTCACAGGTATGGTAATTGTACTATTGCGTATGATTGCTTTTATCCAAATTAAATATTACTTATACGTATTGGTGAACAAAGCATTCTATAAGATTGCTACTTTAAAAAATACTCATATGTATATAAAAATTATTAATATTAAGTACTTTTTACTAAACCCTTTCGGGACTACTGGGATAATACATCCCACTAATTTTTAAACTTTCGTATTTTCTTCATTTTCAATGCAATTTCTAATTTAAATAGTCCCAAAAACACGTTTAACTGTTTTTTATTGAATGTAAATAAAAACATAACGGTACATGTCAGCATTTTCATTACACTTGATGATGAATATCACAACATCGTAGAAATTTCAACAGTCTGGATCGTTAATTTGCTGAAGGTGGCTGCAGAAACAGCGTAATTCAGTAAAGTTGTGTTAATTTTTATAGAAAAGTGTTTGATTTATTAAATTAAATTGGTTTATGGTCTTTTACAATAATAAAAGCTGCTCGTAGTGAGAGTTCTTTCCAGTCTATTGATGAGTGTATGGTCAAGTTCAAAGGAAGATCAAGCATGAAGCAATACATGCCCATGAAACCTGTAAAACGCGGAATAAAAATTTGGATGCGATGTGACTCAAAGTCAGGGTACACTTACGACTTCAATGTTTATACTGGAAAAGAAGAAAGTGCTGCACAGTCTAAGGTCGCAACTCTTGGAGAAAAAGTAGTTTCAAAATTGGTTTCTTCTATACGTGAGAAAGATGTATGTCTGGCCTTTGACCGCTTCTTTACTTCAATAAATTTATTGGAAACGATTGCATATCCCGCACTTGGAACATATATGCAAAACCGAAAAAATACTCCTAAATTTATAGGAAAGCTTAACAGAGCAGAAAGCCAACTTCAAACTAACTCTGGTGGTATTTTGGCAGTTCGATGGATGGATTCGAAAGAAGTCCTTTTAGCTTTTAATTGTCATTCGCCAACGCTTGTAGACATTGATAGGAAGCAAAAGAACGGCTCGAAGAAGAAAGTCAAGTGCCCTGAAAGTATCAAAGACTACAATAGAATTATGGGAGGAGTCGACTTAGCCGACCAGAAAACGACCGTTTATGATTTCAATCGGAAGTCCCAAAAATGGTGGAAGAAAGTATTCTTCAAACTGCTGATGGCTAGCGTGGTAAACACGTGGATTGTGTACACCGAACGTAAGAAACAAAAATTATCGTTGAAAAACTTTCTTGTCTCACTTGCTGAAGCTATGATTTTCGAAGGAATAAAAAGACAAGCGGCAATGCCACGTCTCCGGGGCGTAAGAACTCCCAAACGCCCAAACGCCCAAAGACTGATAGCCTGAATGTTGGAAACCACTTGCCAGTAGAGCAAGAAAGGCGTTGTCGCTGTGTCCGCTGTACTTCATTTGGTATCAAACAGCGCACAAAGATGATATGCTCAGGCTGCAACAACGCTTTGTGCTACAAGTGCTTTGGACCCTTTCACAAATTAAAACCCTGATTAAATTACCATAATGTTTATAAATAATAAAAGAGAAAAATAAACGTGAATTTAATTGAAATAAACTAATCTTTTTTTGTTTTATATATTTGTTTTTATTCGAATTACCCACCAAAAACATTTGTTGGGAACCTTATTGGGATTATATGTCCCACCGAAAATGCTTATTGGGATAATATGTCCCAGGATAAAAGGACGATTTTAGGATTTCTAAATATGCATTTTCTTTTTACCATATCTCTTAGAATATGCAAAAATTTCCACCACAAATATTTATTATCGAAATAAAACTCCGTCCTGAAAGGGTTAAATTTGCATAAAGGAATAATGTGTAAGTAAATATGAGGAGTTCCATAAGACTGAATTCAATAAAATTTTACTTTATTTAATCGGGCGTTTTTTTTTATCGGCTAATAGCTCGAGTAATTACCCGTGGCTTTGGTTAAATCGGTAAATAATCGGTTAATTTTGTTATTGACCGGTTGACCGATTAATAAAATTTTCTTTATAAATTAAGTCATTTCAATATATAAAAATGCGTAAATAAATTATTAATAGGAGTTTATTGGTAAAAATAACAATAGCATAACAAACATAACAATTCTTAAACTAACACGTGCAAGCAAAAAATTAATTCATAAATATGTAATACTTGTTTTGTAATAAATACATGTTATGTATTAATTAAAAAATCGACTGCGTGATCATTTTATTAGTTATTTCAATAGTTTAAGGAGATCTTATAAAATAATCTTTTTGACAAACAATTTGGCTTAAATGTTTAGGGTGTAAGCGATTATTTTCTTTAGTTTTGATAAAACTTGACTTGGAAAAACTTCTCAGTCCTCTTCCTGGATTTTTCTAAGCATATAAAATCTTCCATTATGCCATTAGAGACCTACAATTTTTTTTATAAGTTTTAAACTTTCGGTTAATTCTGTTAAAATATTGATATGAGAAGAAACAAATAACTAAACGCATACATATTAAAAGTACGTGTATGAAATATTTTCTAAGCACATACCTTTTGTATATGCGACTAAACAAATAATTAAAAACACAAAACATATGCTTTAATACTGCAAAAAATTAAAAATTTGGTTACATCGGTTAACCGGTTAATCGACTGAAGTTAACCGGTTATATCGTTAATCGAAAATAGCCAATTTTAAATTAACCAATCAGTTAATCAGCTAGTAATTAATCGGTTAACCGAATGAACACCCTAGTATCTATGTATTACTGAATTAGCGATTATTGAATTATGGATTATGTGGATAATACGGCTGCAAAGTACCATAAAATGTATGTTTGCGTCACCAATTTCTATTGATATTATTGTCTGCATTATTTTACTACTGTAATTATAATTCAATTGGAAGTATTTGTTATTAGATCTGTAATTAAATAGAAACTAATATTCAACAAATTTGGCATCACAATTTCCAGTCATGTTTAAGTGTATAAGATTTCGCTGGTTGCTTAGGCCAGCTCGTCAGGAAACATTTCCCGAATACTTTAGAAAAGCTAAAAATATTATACAAGTAAGACCATAAAGTGAATAATTATTTTAATCACTTAGCTCTTACTTGTAACAATATCAAAGCTTCAACAAAGACACAACAATATGTAAGAAAAAAAAATTCACTGAAGAACACTGGCTTATAAAAGCGAGTGTTCTTGTCAGAAAAACCAAAAACAATTCAAAATACTTCAAAAACGTGTTCAGTTAAGGAATAAATAGTTATTTGTGCGAGAGAGTTCTACCTTTAATTAGACCACATGCTTAACATCAATGTGCCCCTAATAAAACTTTACTTCGGTCGAAGTAGTTATAAAGAGACGACAAAATAATACTTTACTAAAATATGCTGCCAAAAGTGAATCATTGGTTGAAATATTAATTCGTTGTGTTGCCGAGGACGGAATACCCGTTAAGGCACTAAAAACTTTTAAGTAGTTCTAGCATATCGTCATGCTAGACGATATTCCGGCGGAATCAATAATATGAAAAAAATCATCAGTTTTAATTATTAAGACACCAAGGTCTTAAATTGTGGACGGCGATTTGACAAATATTTTATACAAAAACCATGTTCATATTTCTATTCATTTCTAAAATGCTGAAACAAAATAATTTGAAATGTATAAAGCCTGGCTAAGCGGTTTTGCTTGCAACTTTTAAAAAATAAGGTTGAAGTCTACTGCTTCATATAGAGATGCTTAACCACCAACAAATTAAGACGCATTTCAAATAAATGTTGGAGAGTATATCAAATAATAAATTTATTAAATTCCTATAATTTTCTTCTTTGCTGTTGCAAAACGTTTGTCTCGATCAAACATCATTTAACAGTTTCTAAATTACATTTTACAATTATCTACTTAAGAATAAAGTTTAGTAAATAAATATATATGTAAAGGGTATACAGTATTTATTGTATTAGTAAAGTTGTCATCGTGTAAGTAAGTACTAGAATAGAAATAAATGAGAAACAAAAGAAGCGAGTTTAACAAGTGGAGTCAGTCAGTTGAAGTATGTACCTAGCAAAAGTTGTATCAAAAAGATTTTTCCCAAAAGTTGCCATTAAAAGTTGTGTATAATTAAAAGTTGTTCTTAAAAGTTGTGAAATAAAGAAACCTACTGAAAATTGTGTAACTAAATTCGTCTAAACAATTAAATCTATACCTTAAAATTAAACTTAAATAATTAAATTGTAATAACTAAACCTAAGCTACTTAAATCTAGTGCGAAGAATATTACATGTTTGAAATAAATTAATGACTTATGCTTTTTTTAATAAAATATTTCAATAAAATTAAATGCAAATATTTAAGTGATATTGTAAAAATAAAGCTAAAGTTTGATCAATTTACTGGTCACAATTTTCTTGAATCTAATCGTCAATTTTTTTTTGGTCTGAACCTTAAATCATATCTATGTATTTTGTTGGTTCCTTATAAATATGAATTGTTTGTTTTTATTTCAATCAACGTTTTATTACAAAAACTTTTTTGATTTTTATGTTTTTATGTATTTAAACTAAAACCAATTACTTTAAAAATGCTTATCCGACAATCGGATTTTTAAATAGCAACTATTCGGAATATTGGAATTGGATCACTAACTGTATCGAACGTTGTACCATTTTATTAAAACTATATATTGGTCACTTCAATATCAACCAATTTCGAAAGAAAGAATCGAACTTTAAAAGTTACATTATTAACCAGCAGTCACTGCTTGATCAATTTCATTTTCAAAATATATTTCGGTCCAAAAATACCTACAGCCCAAATAGTCCAATTAATAATTTTATATGTAAGTTCTTCGAAACCTAAAATTACACAATTTTACCTTGCGGAATGAACGTTACTTAATCTTTAAAAATAGTCTCACTTATTACCTCTATGTGCCCAGAATGTTTAGCATCTCCAATCATATTTCAATTACTTCCTTTTAACATTAACACACTATTTCATGCTTCAATTTTGTAAAAGATTTTCGAACTTGTTAGAATTGCTTAATTTTGATCTATCGGGAACCATAAAATTTTTAATGGTTGCACATATACCGGCAAATTTAACTCTTGCGATAATTTATGGACACCCTTCCTTCTCTCTGTGTGTGTTCACTTAAATCAATTTTTCTTCAAACACCCTATAAATAATTCGGTTCTTTCCATTTTCTTAAAAGCCTAATAGTTAAAGAAAAACTTGTTTTCTGTTATTTATATGGGCTTATAAAAAACTTAGATACAGTAGAAAAAGCGCAATGGTTTTCTCCTGAAAAATAATTTTACATAATATTTTTTTATTCCAATCGATTATTTTGTGCCATTATTGCAATACTTATCTTAATAAAAAATCATTTAGTAAGGATTTGTTTAAATCTTCCATAATTGAATAAATAAGTACAATAAAAATATTCTTAGAAAAAATTATAATAAAAGTCCATAAAGAGGACAACAAAATTAAATCTCACTTTTAAAGAAATAAAATGAAGTAATAGAAACTCAGAACAATGTAAAATTGAATATGAAAACCGATCATATAAAAATAAATTTAATGAAACATAAGAAATGCGTAATAAGCTTTAAACCGCAGAAAATACAACAGGCAAGCTTTTGCTTCATTTTCATTTGTATACATGCATCTCGATGTAAAAATCTTTTTTCTCATTTTGTAAAATACGACAACGGGATACAGTGGAATGGATTTACACATGCAAAACCAAAAATAGAAAAATTGTCTCTAATTTCTTTTGGGACCACTCCTTTTTTCGATATATGTTAATGATTTACCTGAACAATTATCCAATTGCAAAGTCCACTTGTATGCGGATGATGTGAAACTTTATTTAAGTAGCCCTGTGAATAGATGGGGCGCAATAACGCCTTACGAAATAAGGCCTTTAAGGCTTTATTTCTCAATGGAAAGTGAAATAAGGCCTTTATTTCCAAAAAGGTTTTATTGCACTTTGAAAGTGAAATAAAGCCGTAAAGGTCTTATTTCACTTAAATTTCTTTTTAAATGAAGCAATAAAATTTCTTATTCTTACACAACTATTAATTACACAAATATTAATTTAACTGCAACAATATTGAAAATCTTTGCTTTATAAAGTTTTTCTGCGTGGCGGCCTGCGGCCGCTCTTAGGGGTTTTCTCATCCATGGGACGCGGCAGGTGGCTTCGCTGAATAAAGTTTCCCTGCGCGCGTCACACTACGGAAGATAATGAGACGCGCGCAGGAAAACTGTATTCAGCGAAGCCACCTGCCGCGTCCTATGGAGGAGAAAACCCCTAAGATCGGCAGCAGGCCGCTACGCAGAAAAACTGTTTTAAGTGAAATGCTGTTGTCAACAACAACAAAAAACAATAAGTTGAACAGTGTAACAAAAGATTGTGATGTCACTTTCAAAGTGCAATAAAGCCCTTTTCGCAATAAAGGCCTTATTTCTCAATTGGAAGTGAAATAGAGCCTTAAAGGCCTTATTTCGTAAGGCGTTATTGCACCCCACCCTGTGAATAGTATTGCTTTGGGTATATCATCTCTAAATACTGAAATGAACAAAATATACCTGTGGGCTTCTGCAAACGGGCTCTGTTTGAATCCTGGGAAATCTAAGTACATTGTTATATGTAGCAAAATTATTGCTCATACCATTGTTCCCACTATTGCTCATAACATTGTCATAAATGGTGAGAAGATTGAGATTGTGAAATCAGCGAAAAATTTGGGAATTATTATTAACAATAGTCTCACTTGGAACGATCATGTGAACTCTTTAGGTGGTGAGTCCTATATTAAGTTACGGCCCTATGGTTGACACAATACTTTACTTGCCAAGACATATCTGATTCCTAGTTTAATTTATGGATGTGAACTGTTTGAAAACTGTGATTCAATTAGCAAAAGAAAATTAAATACTTTATTCAACAATATTTTGAGATATGTGTACGGTCTAAGACGTTTCGATCTTGTTTCATCTGTTTCAAACAGTCTGTATGGAGTCTCTTTCGAAAATCTTTTGAAAATCCGAAAACTTATTTTTTTACACAGAGTGATAAACACTAAAACCCCCAAATATTTATTTGAGAAGATACATTTTTTTCAATCTCAAAGGAACCATAATATTAAATTTCCACGGCATTAAACCTTAGTCTCCGAATGGCAGTTTTTTATTCATGCCGCTCGTCTTTGGAACCTTCTTCCACTTAATCAACAATTAAATCGTAATGCGTACAGTTTCAAAATGTTTTTATATAACTTTTTTTCATAATTATTTTAGTTTCAAAATGTTTTTATATAACTTTTTTTCATAATTATTTTTGTTTTTTGAATAAAAATGTTTTATATAACTTATATTCTTTTTTAAATAATTGTATTTTTTGTTTGCTTTAATACTTTGAACAATTTTGTAATAATTATATGTAATTAAATATTCTTGTTTTTACGTTCCTGTACTGTAATTATAAGACACTGTCTTGTTGTACAGGAAATTAAATTAATTAATAAAATAAATAAAAATAAATAAAATAATTTCCAAATTCATGCCAAGTTCATAAAATCGAGCAAACAATTTGTTGATTTTTCACCTATTACTAAAATAATTAAATTGATTACTTACAATTGTAAAAATTGGAAATTGTGAATTTTTTTAATTTGAATTAAAAAAAAATTATCAAAAAAAACTTTGCCGTTTCAAACAAAATTGATTTAATTAAATAAAGCTCAGCTTTTGACAATTCGCAAAAGCAATACTATAATACTACTTATACTAAGTTTAAATTATTTTATTCTAAACGAAAAAAAATTAATAAATATTTTTTGTTATTAAATTCATATTTTAATCAAAAATTTATATCAAAACAACTTAAATGTTAATTACTTCAAAATTATATTTTGAATTTTCGTTTAACTAAAAAAATAATTGATTCAATTATCACATTAATTAAATTGAAATACTTTTCAAAAAAGTCTTTTTAATTAATAAAAAACCACTGATATTTTTTTCGGTCATTAAAAGTTAGCACCAATCATTCTTAAAATCACATATTTCTGTTTTTAATAATCTCCATGAACTTTTCGCCCTTATAGCTTAGGAATTGTTGTTATCAGCCGTGTCACAGATTCCGTTCGGAATGCTGTCAATTCCGTATTTGTCATTCCGTTCGAAATCATTTTTGGTATATTAGAATCCAATGGTTTTCATCTTTCCGAAAAGTTTTGTTTATGCGATTTTTATTTAACCAATTGGTTGCATCAGTATTTATCACTGTGTAATATAGCAACAAATTCACTTAGCAAAACAAAAAAGCTGTTAACAAAAATTTGTACAAAAAATTTATTTAGGTTGTATAAAAAAGTAATAAACTTCAAAATTTGTGATATTTAAAAAGTAAATATGCCGGGCATAAAGTTTAGCAAATGTAATTGTTTTCAATTTTGCTTTGTTCTTTTCAGTTGTCTTTTGTTTTGTGTGATGCCGGTATGTACATTTTACAAAATATGACAACAAAGAGATATCTAAATGTTAGAGCATTAGAAAAAACGTTTTCAAAATTAAATTTATTTTATTTCACGACCGCATTCTCTGGTTACATTTTATGTCAAATTGTATGGAAAACATTGTTCAGCCCCAGTTCTGTTTGATCATTTTATATTTATTTGAGTACATTGACATAAAAGTTTAGCTTACGCATAAATACATAATATGTATGTACTGAAAAAATTCAACTAAGAAGTAAAAATTCAAATAATTGGTTGCTTAACTATTCGTAGTTAAAAAAAAATAAGTTTGTTAAAATTGCTTCTTATTTATTCTTGCCGACCTCTAGTTCCTATATAAAAACGTGACAAATAACAATTCGTCGGTTGATAATTTAAATGTCGTATGTGGATTTTTTGCGGTTTTGAGTTAAGATCGATTCCTTAGGTTTTCCGACCTGATCTTTCTTTCGGCGTAATCAGTTTTTCGATACCTCATACGGTTTTCAAGATATGGAATATGTTAAGTTTGTAGTATATGGTATTTGCTGAAGAAATTTTCAAATTAAATGTGTTCAAACTCAATTTACTCAAAACTATCGGAATCCACATACGAAAATTAAATTATCAACCGACGAATTGTTTTTTGTAGAATTGTAAAATGAAACAATTTAGTTTATAAATGTTGTTAAATTATTTTTAAGCTGGTAGTTAGCTAGTCTATTAGTGCCGGAGTTGCGGGTCCTAATCCCGCCACAGCTTCTGGTCTCCTGCAGACAAGCGAAGAGCTTCGCGGGATAAGCATAGGAATAAAATGCTCTTTGGCTAGGTTTGGTAGTTGATTTTTACGATTTTTCATATAAAGTTTTCATAGTAAATAAGCATGCTTTTTTTTTTTTTTGGATAAGTCAACTACTTTTAAAATAAATAAAAGCTAAATGAAATCCAATTTAAAAGAAATTGAAGGGGCTAGAGGAGGTTAAGATTTAACTACTGTTATATATATACTACTGTTAAGTATCAAAAGTAAGTATTATAAAATTCAGCTGCCAATACATGCCACGCTAGTAACCAGATAATTTTTTGTGGCTTCATCTTTAGAGACTTGAAATCGTTCATATAGTCTCCCCTTCTGATGTATAGATACAACAAGAAGGGATTTTTGGAGTCCTAGGAGTTAGAAATGGGTAAAAACGGGTAAAATATCTCACGATCTAAAACAGGTAGGTGTAAAGAAATTTCATGTTTTTTAGAAAAGCGAATTCCATAGAATCCAAACAACAGCTAAACAAGCAATACTTAAATAAGGTTTTGTTAGTGTCAATAAGAGCTAGCCCATTAAAAAAGTTTTCTATTTTGCGAAGCATTAAGTGTACATTTTAAAAAGTAAGCACATATTTATGCGCTACGCAATAAGACATACACAAATGCAGTATGGTAAGTGAACGAATTCTTAATAAATTAAAAAAAATGTTAAGAGTCTCGACATTCCCTTACCTCGAAGCAGGTTCGTAAGGGAGCATGTAAAAGAGTAACGGTAACAAAACCTTCAGTTTGCAAAGCTGATCGTTATATTCAGCAATTTATATATGCGCTGAATAAAGCGCTTTCTGGGTCAAAAATGTATTGCTTCAAAGTGGGAGCTTGCCATATAAAATTCATGCCTTCCGTAAGCGATATGGTAAGCGAAATATTTAAGTTTCTGCCCGTTGGAAACTCCATTTTTTATTGGGCTAGTACTAATAGTACGAGAAATTCCACACGAGATGGTGTTTGCACTCGATGACTTTAAAAATGTTGCACAGTGTTATCTTTATATTTCAAAGTGATGTAGTACATTATTTGGTAGGGCTCAGCTGACTTTCATTTCTTGTTTTTTTTTGTCGTTGAGCTTTTGTGTCTTCTAGGAAGAGGAAATTCCTTTAAATTACAACCACAAAGACTTGAAATTGCAATGATAAAAATGTATTTACTTTCAACTCAGTCGACTGAATTTACAAGCTCATACTTAAACATACTTATATCCAAGAAAAACGCAAGAATGGTGTTATTATACATTATTCCTTTTTATTAGTTATATATACTACGGGAAACTGCTGTACTTACAACAGGTTGTTAACAGATTAAGATTAAAGTAAATGGTCTTATAATACCGTTATCAACGTCGCCAGCATCTGTGTGCTGATGTAGATTTACTGCTCGAAAATATTTACTTTAATTGCGTAAATATGAAGCTCTTAGAAGAAAAGAATATAAGATAAATTCTAATAATTATACACTACTTTAAGTTTTTCCAAAGAATGTAACGTTTTCCTAAAGAATAAAGGACATTGTCTTAATTATAAACAAAAAATATTGAGACATTTAAAAAAATTAAAATGGTTTCATCGCTGTTCTTTTTATGTATAAATTATTTATTAATATTAACTACATTTGATTTTTGAGAATGCGGTGACGGATGTGTTTAAGATTAACGCGGATTCTTGGCACTACGGCCCAACTCTACTAACGACCCCATGTAAGGCATCTAGTTCATAATCGTCTGGACTATGAAGTTGTCCTTGTGTAGGCGTTGAGGCATTCTTATATGTATTGTTTAGAATAGCAATAGCAAAAAAGGGACATCTGCCAGCCAGTGGAAGAACTGCTCTAGATTTCTGATTTCTGATTTAAAAAATTTATTTCTCTTGATTTGAGTGTAAACCACCTTAACGACATGATAAAGTCCTTATGTTTACTTAAATCCGTAAAAGAACCCCAGTTAGTCCCAATACATTTGTAAAATATTTGCAAATCTGTAGCGGTTGCACACCGTATTTCACCGAGGGTGCTACGACAACCGTTAGGTGTTTTTGTGGTGGAAATATCGATTGTTGCAGGCTGATTTTTAATTATCCTGTAAAAATTAAAATTTTGTGAGATATGAGGAATTAAATTATGAATCAAACTGTGGACCGATTTTGAGATATGTGTTACTAATCTTAATAGATAATGGAAAATAAGATTTTATAAGCATCAGTATGAATTTTAATTCAAATTATAAGAATAATAAAATATATTGAGAATGTTTGTCATAGAAGCAATAAAACCGTATTTTCGCTTAGAAATTGGTTGGTAAGTGAAAAAAAAATAATTTATTTTTTAAAATTTT
This sequence comes from Pollenia amentaria, assembly GCA_943735925.1. Lineage (NCBI taxonomy): Eukaryota > Metazoa > Arthropoda > Insecta > Diptera > Polleniidae > Pollenia > Pollenia amentaria. The sequence continues at coordinate 44,309,609 of OX031009.1, forward strand.
TGAAATCTAAACAAAGGTTTATTTTAACAAATAGAATCTGGGAATTATTTCTTTTCATAAGTTACTTTTATTATATTAATCATGTTTTTATTATTATTTTTTTCGAATTTATTTCATGAGCTAAATAGTTTGGTAGTATAGAAAGTGATTCCTAAAAATTTAAGGAATAAAACTATTGCAAAAAAGCTTTATAATACATAACTGAAATTTAGCTCATAGAATAAATTCGAAAAAAATTAAAAAAACAAAAGTTAATTTTTTATGCAAACTGATTTGAAAACTTACCCTGATATTTATTTATGCAGACAAAAGTTTTTTCAGAATCTATTGAATTAACTAGACTGAAAATTATCAGTGGTACATTTTACAAAACGTTTTGTTCGTATTATTTACAAAAGTTTCGTAATAAATATGAAATAGTTTGAAATTTAATGAAACTAACCAATTCGTTTGTAGTATAGTTTTTGTAGGTAAGGTTAAGTCAGGCTAGGTCGAAAGGAGGACGAATCATCAAAGATGCAACCTCATATCAGTTCAATAAACATCAAGACCACTACCGGGATTGTTGTGCGTTCCTTAAGAAACATGGGGATTTAGGTGGATAGTGCTACCACCACCTATAGTTTTTTTTTAAGAATTAAGAATTTATTTTGTTTTACAAAAACTCTTCCTTAAAATCGTTTAACTAAAAATTATATTTTTCTTTCAATTCACATATAATTCGAAATTATTCGTAAGCTATTCAAAAGAATTACTGGCTGTTTTTCAAACTAAAAAAAAAATTTTAGTTTAGAAATTTATATTGAAAACAAAAACAAATTTGCGGTTTTTTATTGTTGCTTCAATATATTTTTCCAAGCGAAAATTTTTATTTAATTTTGAAAAACAGGCAATTAACTAAGTAAAATTAAAAGTATTTTTTGCAATGTTTGCAATTAAGAAGCATAAATAAACGATAAAAAGTCTCTTTTTTTCACACAAAGTGAAATTTTTCTTCACTAAAAGTGACTATTTCCTAAAATAAATTTAACTTTTTTCAAAAGTCCGTAAACTTTCACCACATTTTTTCAAAAAAGTTAGAGTAATTATAAAAATAAATTTTTTTTACAAAAAGTCACTCTATTCTACAACAAGCCAAGAAATTTAGAACAAATCATAATTTTACATGACTTTTTTCAGAAAAAGCCCTACTTTTACAAAAAGTCTTATTTTTTCGCTTATTAAAGTTTGATTTATTAGTTGTACCACATGGCGTATGCATGTTAATAAATTAGAATTAAATAATACTCATACGTAACCAAGTAACATGACAGATAATTTCCTTGCAGATTTATCTTTAAAAAAAAATAGATACATATACGTACACTAGGGCGGGCCGATTTAAAAATCGATCAAGTAACAAGGTTGGGTCCACCCTCCAAAGTAAGTGGGGGTCGGTCATACATTAAGACTCGATTGGGGCACTTTAACCCTTATGTGAATGGCAAAGTACGCGGGTACCTTTGACGTTTTCAGCTTAATCTTTTTTATAGAAGCATATAATCCACATAGCTGAAACTTCTTGAGAACTTCCAACTATTAATAAATTTTAGATTATCGTTATATTTTAGGATAAAAATAGTTTCAAAAGGGCGTGGTGGACTAATTTTCATCGTACACCCTTAACGGTATGGCACGGTACCCGGGTACCTTCATACATTAAACATCAAAAAACGCTTATTACAAGTATATTTTTAGTGAAATATTACTAAAATGAAATCTAAGGAAGTCGTTATGAATATTTAAGATCAAAAATTGCATTTGGTGAAAGAAAAACCAATAAAAAAATGTTTCTTTTTTCATATATAGGATACATAAATAAAAAAAAAACAACCAGAAATAAACACTTAGCGCAAATTATTTTTCATTGATCGCTTTGCGAACAATTTGTGCACATTGGACAATTTGTTAAATGCCTATTATTAATTGGTTTCGAACATCTAGGGCAAGCTTTGCGTGTTTTTCTTTGCTTCGTACTTTTCTTCGTGACAACTCCCTACTACGGGAGTATGGCCGCTTTTATTATTTTCTTGAAATCCGGAAATCTTTGATTTCAAAATTTATCCCAAGCAGATTTGACTTATGATTAGGCGATACGGATACAAAGTGTCAGTAGTTACATTTCTTCCTGAGTTTTGTATGAAAAAACCAGATCCAAAGTCGTCCTTTCGCCTATATTTGTTTGACTCTCGCCTTCTGATGGTCTACCAGTGTACAACTTCCCATGTGGAGTTTAATGCATAGCATGCCTTAAAGTTATACAACTCTGACGTATATTCTCATCCACCATCCCCAAATATCTTGAAAAGCAGCAGCATTACCAGTTTCTGCTCGTAATATGCGGGTTTCGTCATTATCAAAACCTATGCACAGGAGCATAATTTTGGATCTGCAGAGAGACATTGCTGTCCGTAAAACCGGCAAGTGAGTATGTTTACACAACTCTGTTATGTGTTCTCTATTTGACTTGTGAACGGACGCCAACAATAATACCTATAAAAGCATCTAATTCTTAAAGACGGAATGGCTTCGATGTTTTAACTTTGTTTGCAGTTCTGCATATTTTTGTGCTGTAGTTGCTTATTATTTTTTTCCCCTTTATGGTAATAATACACATTTACTTAGTTACTCATTTTATTTATTTTTATTATAACTATATAATAATATAATTATTATATAATTGATGAGTTAGAGCACTACCGTCTTGGGGCCATCAGCTCATATTTTATGATTTTTTAAATAAAAAGATTTAACTTCCGCATCTTTGCGATATGGCAAATCACCGGAATAATATTTACAAGTTGTTTGTATTACATTTAATCTTTGATATGCATAGCAAAATATTAATGTTAAATTTTCAATTTGCAAATCTTATCATTAATACGTTACATAAGCCAGGATATTTACAAAATGTTACTGAAGATGAACATCTATTACAAGTCTCAGAGTTCTTCTCCTCGATTATGCACATATTTTTAACAATAAATTTTAGTTTTCAATACTATTTCTCTATAGGTACCCAAGTACTTGCAATGCTGTTAAAGGTATTTTATTTGCCATTCACATAAGTGTTAAATGGATCCAAGTAGGATTTTTCAAAATTTGACTTTTGGGTCAAACTAAGGAACATCAGAATTCATTTTAGAGGTATGACTCCTTGGGCATAGTTTCTTATATTGATCCCTAGAATACGATTTTTCTTTTCACTTGGGCGATTTTCTATACTATTCCCGCGGTACTCTGCGCTTGTCTGCAGGAAAAAAATTAGAATCTCTGGAGGGAATCGAACCCGCAACCCCGGCGCTGATAGACTAGCTCACTACCAACTAGCATACCGGGGCCCCTATTAAATTTCAAATAAATGGTGAAATAAACATACTTATATTGGCATTGTCAATTATTTACATCAGCCGGCTAATGATTCCGTCAATTATTAAACAATTTATTTTAAATTTCCGAATATTAAATTCAATTATTGTATGGTAAATTTAGCTCATTTAAGACTAAGATTTAAGATTGGAAAAACCTCTTTAATTGTGTCTGTCTGACCATAACTAGAACTTAAGGTTCTTACAGGAACTTAGGGTACATTGGACACTGTAGTCTCTAGTCGCAGTGCTTATTGCCTTCTTCATAAAGATATCTAGCTAAGTCGCAGTTTATACTATGGACATTTCTTGCCGGACATACGAAGTTTGTTGCCGATAAAGGAAAAGAGTGAGCATACATCTTAGCCCCCGTACCAGCAAACTTCGTCTGTCCAGCAAGAAATGTCCAAAGTATAAATTGGCACTAATAGCAGTTTTAGAAAGTCAATGCTCTTGACAAAATATTTCTATATTTCTCAATATGAATGTTTTTAATATTACAGTTTGATTTTGGAGCACAAATTTTGTAACTGCCAAAGCTTCTACTTCTGATTTGGCAAATTGTAAAAGTTAAAACTGTTATATTTTTCAAAAGGCCCTGTAGGAAAACAAAAATCTTGTTAACAAAAACCACCTTTATAAGGATTTGATTTTTTTCGGCCCTTTAGTACAATATTGAACTGTAAAAAACAGTAGCTAAATTTTAAAATCTTCAATCACTCAAACTGCCGATTACTTAGGTTCAATAGGGACCAAATCAGGACTGTGGTGCCGGTCATGACTGGACACTGGCCTGTTGGGACTCATGCTAGAATAATGGGTCTGGAATTTAATGACTACTGCAGAAGTTGTCATGATGAGGAGGAAGAGGAGAATGTGCTTTACTTTCTCTGTCAATGCCCTGGGCTACGGAACATTAGGAAAAAATACCTGGGAAAGCCGGGGTTTTTCTGCTTGGAGGATATATCTAAAATAGAGCTAAGGTTGCTTCTTTTCTTCATTAGGAGGACGAATTGGCTTAACTCTGCAGTGACACCATCCGGGTAACTGCTCTTTGGGATGGGCATTGGCGCTGGGTATCACAAAGGGACCGCTGAAGAACCCAAGTGAGCTGTCTCTCGATGGCTGCCCATGGAACCTAACCTAACCTAAGGAACTTTATAGCAACGCAGTTGATAAATTAAGACCTGTTGCAGTTTTATCTATCATAGACAAAATTTTTGAAACCATTTTGCATAGTCAATTATCAAAATTTTTGAGGATACAAAATTGATATATCCGAATCAATATGGCTTCCGTAAGGGTTGTGGTACTAAGGAAGCAGTTTTTAACGTGGTTAAATATATCTGTTATTATTTAGATAAAGGATTAAATGGAGTTGGTGCAATCTTTAACCCTTGATTGGTACACTTAAGTTTACACCTTTGTTGGTAAACTTCGTCGAATCGACGAACATCATATTTACATTAACATAATTACGTAACCATGCATATTTTGTTAAAGGAAACGAATTTATTATCTACATAAAGCTGTTTTAAATGATAACGATAAACATTTTCATAAGTTTTTGTTTTATTTATTTTATTTTTAATGTAATAAAAATTACCATAAAATATGGCTTTACTTCACAGATACTTTTAAAAAAGGAAGGGAAATTAAACTTATTGCTAAAAAAAATTTATTTTAATCATTATACATAATTAAGGGTGCTTTATACTATCATGCAAGTGTTACGTATTTTAAGAAAAATACAAACTTGTCATGGATTGTTTTTTTTTTTTTTTTGGAAAATTCTTAAACAATAATTAAATCAGACATGCATTTTTGTCAAAATACGTAAGACTTGTGTGATAGTGTAAAGAACCTTTTCTTTTTTACGTTCTTTGTATCTTAATTATATTGAAATTCTTAAGAGATTCATCATGCTATGTTCATACGACGATATAAACCACTCGTTTCGCTTTCTGAAATTAGATTCCAAACATTGTGTGCATCGAGTCATTCTTGTTTAATTTTTACATTTTTTGTGTGTTGTTAGTGTGATTTTGTTTAAAATAGATTAAAATGTAAGTAAAATTTAAAAATATATTATTTAATACATTTATTAATATTACTATTTAATAATTATCACTTTATTTTATTAAACATAAATTTTTATTTTGTTTTTTTTCAATCATGGTGTTTTCAAACTGCAGTTGTTAATATATGTTTTTTAAGAAATTCACGGAATTGGACATCATACGATTAGTTTTTATAGAAACAAATAACTGTTTAACACAAGAAACAATTTAATTTAAGGCTCGCAAAAACGCGGTTGGAATCCACCAAGCAGAGATTTTCCTTCAAATTGTAAAGGATTGCTTGTCAATATAATCGTTTAAAAATCAACTAAAAGATTACTTTTTAAACAATATTTAAATGCTTTTAATATAAAAATTTTATAATTTAATACTTTCTTAATTTTTTATATATGTACATTAGGGGTATAACTTTTGAAAATTTTTTTATATTATCAAAAAATACCTATCCATGCCATATAGACCATGAAAATCTATGATGAAAATTGGGGTTACTTTTTCGCTGGCGTTAAAAAAGTTCCCCCCCAAATCAGTTTGAAGTTTAGTATTTGGATTTTTTTTGTTTATTAAAAATACAATATTGCCGAACAACACGCACTTTGAACTTAAGGTTTATTTCCTTCAACAAAGATAATTTTTAGTATCTAACGTTAATATATAGTACATGACTGTATGAATGGTATTTAAAAAAAAAAATTCAAATATTATTATTTTTTGGAAGCTTTTAGAAAAACCGGTTTGGGGGGGATGTTTTTTATCCAAATTGATCTCAAAAAACTGTTTTCTTGCTATATACATCAGTGGCCACCCCGTCGTGATAGGTATTTTTTTTTGGTTATACCCCTAATGTACATATGTTTACATATATTTTTCTTAAATGTGTTATATATATTTAATTATATTTATGTATAATTTCATATATATAACACATATTTTAAAAAATTATCGAAACTCTTTGCCATAGAACATGAAAAGTTCCGTAATATTTATAAAAAACTGGACAACAAACAATTTTTATTAGTTTCATAGAATTCAAAAGGCTAGAGTAAACTTGATTAAATTCTTTACGAAACTTTTGTAAATATGTATAAGGAAAAGAGAAGATACGACACATTCTTTCGGAAATGGCGAATGTTTCATTTTATTCAAATAAACATGACAAAGTATACGGCTATTACTTATAACATTATATATTAAAGGATTTGAAGTCCTTGTTATAAAAACTAATCAAGGACAAAAATATTATCTGGTGTTATTTAATGGAGCCAGTTTACAGAAAATGTGTTCCTATAACGTTTTTGTCAAAAAAGTTTCCGCTTTGAACTGTCAAACAAACTCGCAAATAAAAACGCGGTAAGATAAAATGTTGAAAATAAAAATATGTTCCAAATGCAAAATACCAAGAATAATAACACCGAAAACGTTAGTCTTTTGTTCTTAAGCGATTTTTTAATTTTCAGACTATGTTACATTTGTCACTTTAAAAAATATGTGAATGTTTTCAACTCTATTTTGTAAACAACAAACATTTTTTTGTATAACCGACGGTTGTATATTCGGTATTAAATTTTGGTCGCCGTCAACGATATTTGTGATTTTCGTTTTCAACATCTGCAATTTCACATCGGTTTCGAGTTAAATGTTATGCCATTCCTAGCGTAACAATGTAGTCTCTTTGGATAGTGTTTGACATGAGTTACAGACGCAGAACATCGGTACTCTTAATGAAAAACACACTAAATTGCGGGGCAGGTTGTCAGAGCAATTTAAAGAGTTATTCTGTTGGTGTTCGAAATGCCAAAATTCTAGTTCTTCAGCCACGTTGTAGTATTTCGATCGGCACATTGTAAGTCAATCTAAGCACGTCCATCTGTCTGATCTTTTGGTGCCTCATGTTTATCTTGTTATTAAATAACAGATCCAAATTTAAAACATAATTAGAATAATTTCAATGCAAACATATTTATTGGGCCAAAAAAAAAAAACAATTATATAAATTGCAAAACATAATTTTGAACAAATATCAAATAAAAAATAAATAAATTTAATATGTAAGTGCAATGACATATGTGTATATATTAACTGGAACCACATTTCTTCTAAACATAAAATGCATTTATGCAGTCTTAGTGTTGACTTTTTTACTTTATTCCCATATATCGCAGTCACAATGCAAGAACATTTTCTATCGCTATTTTTATCTCTATTTAAGATTTTTTTTATTTATAAAAGTCTCAATAGAATTGTGCACTATAAATGGTCTTTTCCTTGGTATTAACGAGAATACATGCAAATAAGTACATGTACCGTATTTGTACTTAAGTATTTCCTTTTATTGTTGTTTATGGTTTTCATAAACGTAGTGCTAACCATGTCTACAACAGACATGACTGAGTGTTAAATTCTTGTTTGTACTTTTAAGAATATTACCCCGAGCATAGTAACACCCCATTTCACATCCTCAGTAGAGAGTTTACGCAAGCTTAGGAAAATAAAAGACACAATAATATTGGACGTAAATAATTTGCCTATAAATGTATGTAGCTTATATATGAGGACTTCTATAACAAAACGTATTATGTATGTAATTCCACTGGAAAATTTTTTTTTTTTTTTTTTTTGATTAATCAATATAAATTATATTGTTATTCGATTTTTTTTAATTAAATATTATATTTTCATATATTTGTATCAAGCTTTAGGTCTCTTTCTTATAAAAAATTAATTTATTTTTCAATATTTCTATTTCCGTTGGAAATCTTCTTTAGGAAATCTATTTAAAAAATTAATTAATTAATTAATATTTTATAAAAAGCTTGATAAAAATATATGAAAATATAATATTTAATTAACAAGTATATTTAAATCCGTCAATATTGAACTTAGGTTATTGTTAAGATTCACAGTCATTGAATACCAATAATATCATTGACTTAACTTATTGTAACTTAATATAAACACTTTGCTTACTCAACATCATACTTCAAGTTCATTACTTTTAATTTAATTTTATTGTTTGTAATTTCTTTAATTTCACTATTTGATGAATCAACATTGTACCTAAAATTCATTGCTTTAAACTTATTTTTATTTATTATTTTGTTCTTTGCTGAATCAGCATTATACCTAAAGTTAATTGCTTTTATTGTTATTAATTAATTGGACAATTTAGCATTTTTACCAGTTTGTCAACTCAACATATTTTTTACGTGGATGATGGCCTTGGTGGTTCGGATAGTCTCAACATCGCGCTTGAGATACAGAAAGAACTTATTACCATCCTAAAAGGTCGTGGCTTTAACTTAAAGAAATGGCGTGCAAACCATCCCCTGTTATTTAAAAATATTCCAATCGGTGATCAGGAGGTGGATTTAGATTTTAATAATAAAAACGTATATGATTTAATGCAGCAAAATTTGATCAATTTGTCTGTTAAAGCTGAAACATTGAGGAATGATGCCCCTATACACACTGGAGTAGTAGTACCAGCCATGAGTACTAGTAGTTCATTACATTTACCGAAACTCACAATACCAAAATTTGATGGCGATTATTTAAGATGGAGGCAGTTCCATGATGGTGGATTAACAGCCGATTCCAGCAATTCAGAAAATGTGGTACCTAAAGAGTAATTTGTCAGGAGAAGCGGAACATCTAATCAGCCGATTCTCGCTATCCGAAACAAACTATGTAGCCGCTTGGAAAACGTTACAGGATCGTTACAATAATAAAAGAATTCTAGTAGCTAACTTATTGGATAAAATAATCAATCAACAATCCGTAACCTCATCTGCTAAATCCATCAAAGACTTGCATGATACTACCAGGGAATGTCTACTAGCACTGAACAATTTGGGTATTGTAACATCTTCGTGGGATGCAACACTCATACTGCTGTTAACTAAAAAACTTGAGAGGAGCTTACATATCAGGTAGATGCAATCATTGACTAACCCAAGCGATTTACCAACTATATCCGGATTAAAAGTATGTCTATTAACTGTATGAATCAAGAAATCCAATCAAAATATAAATTTGCATACCCACAGAAACTCTCAATTTAAAAAAAAACGTTTTTATGGAGAAAAAACTGCTCCTTAACAAATAATTAATACAATTATAAAATCCAGGGCCGTTCTATTGAAAAGTCTACGTTTTGTCATGTTACGCAACCAAGAATTTTAAATTGTTTCTAAAACACTTTAAATGCTTTTAACTTTTTTGTATTTTGGTGTAAAGCTCAACTTGCTTCATATAAAGTAAAAGAGAGGAAAACGTTTCACAACCGAGCAAAAACTTTGCTTAAAAAAAATAATGAGAACTTGACGAATATACCACTTATTTTTCTACTAGAAAGATTACCTTTTTTTGTTCGCGATGTTCCAAAAGTAATCCTTAATAATCTGGACAATTACAACCTAAAAATTAATACCTTTCTTTTATACTTAAAAGTTTTATAAAAATATGTAGTTACAAAAAGAGACAAAAAATAAGTAGTTGCAAATTAACTTTCAAAAAGGTTAAATAACTTATATGCACGTGAAATATTATGGAATTTTTGTTGGAAAAGTGTACACAATAATTAATTTTTGAAATGTAAGAAAACATTTAATAAAGATTGTTTCGGCAGCACAAAATCCTTTATAGCTCTAATGCTGTAACATTAATGTGTGTAATAACAATGGAAATATTATGTTGTTCAAAAACATCGTTTACATGAGATCGATATCTCTACTAGTGATCTAATAACAAGAATATATTGTGGGGGTAATTTTGGAACATGCTAATGTATATATTTACATACATGTTATTTATTTTTGGATTTTCCATGGATTTCACATCGAAGTTATTCTTAAAATTTAATAGTATTATCGGATATCTAACAAATTTTAATGGAATATATTGCAAATATATTTAAATAAAAAATTTTAATAGAATATATTGCAAATAGATTTAAAGAATTAATTAAAATCATATAATAATTACTTATTTAAGACATTATATTAAAGTATTTTTTTGTAATTAATAATTATGACTTATTTTAGATATAATAATAAAGTTATTATTTTATATATAACCAATAATGCAAAAAGTGGCGAAAAAAGCTAAAAAGTAATGAATTCAGGAAGTCATTACAGTTAGGATTTTAAGTAAAGTTTTTGCTGGGAAAATGTGTCTTAAAGAAGCCGAATAATATTTGCCGAATAATCGGAATTTTTTTTTGGCGATTTTTCTCGAAAAATGCCGATTTTTCGATAAGCACTTACACAAGGTAACCTTTTCTTTGTTTTAGTATAACTTATTAATTTTGAGCAACACTAGAATACTTGTTACATTAAAACGAGACAACTGTTATTAATTCAGCACTTCTACTTAAAGGAAAACAGGGTTAGATTTATTCAATATTATATGCAGTTTTTGAAATGTATGGCTTCCCCAATATACTCATCCTAATTGAAAAAGTGTTCAAATGAAAGGTATTCAAATACAAGTTAAAGAAAAAAGCCAGCGGTTTCTTTGACCAAAGGTTAGGTTAGGTTCAATGGGCAGCCATCGAGAGACAGCTTACTTGGGTCTTTCAGCGATCCCTTTGTGATACCCAGCGCCAATGCCCATCCCAAATAGCAGTTTATCGGATGGCGTCACTGCAGAGTTGAGCCAATTCATCTTCCTAATGAAGAGAAGAAGCAATCTTAATTCTATTTTAGATAGATCCTCCAAGCAGAAATACCCCGTCTCTCCCAGGTATTTTTCCCTGATGCTTTTACAGAGAAAGCGAAGCACAGTCTCCTCTTCCTCCTCATCATGACAACTTCTGCATTAGTCATTAAATTCCAGACCCATTCTTCTAGCATGAGTCACATCAGGCCAATGTCGAGTCATGACCGACACCACAGTCCTGATTTGGTCCCTATTGAACCTAAGTAGAGATTTGGTTCTCCGTTCATTGTAGCCAGGCCATAGTACCCTGGAAATGCAGCAGGTGGACTCACAGGTCCATCCCTCTTGCGCAATTCTATAATGCTCGCGCAGAATGAGTGACTTACAGTGAGACATTGGAAGGCCAATAAATTGATCAATGAATGTGTCATCCAAGCGACCACCTTCCTTGGCCAGCTCATCTGCTATCTGGTATCCCGGGCAGTCTGAGTGCCCTGGTATCCATATTCGCGTTAACCCTGAATGCTCAGTAATCTTATTCATAGACATCCGGCATCCCACAGTTAACCTAGATATCGTGGAGACACACTCAAGAGAAGCAATGGCAGCCTTGCTATCAGTAAATATACGTATATCTCCCGATACACGATAATACTTAAGCCAGTTGGCTGCCCGCTTTATACCCGATATTTCCGCCTGCAGGACACTACATCCATCCGGCAGGCGAAAGGAGACTTTTACGCCCAGTTCCTCTATGTAGAAACCTCCTCCAACTCTTTCCCCCTTCCTTGAACCATCAGTGTATACCCGCAGGGCTGGTCCACGGAAGGCACCCATGACCGACAGCGTACTTTGTTGCGCTGTATGTGTCGCATACGTCGCGACAACGAACATCCAATTATCCTGGAGTGGCCATAATCACGGGTCGACCAGCCGTGTGCCGCGTTCAACAGTGTCGCCGAGCAGAAAGCCATCTGTCTGGCCGTGATATCGACCAGATGATCCAGTGATCATCAATGCGACCAGTCTGTGTACCTTCTCAAGCATCGCACGGTACCTGATTGACAAAAGCTAAAAGAAGAAATAATTTTAAGCCTAAAACAATTCAATTACATTTTTTTTTTATAATGAAAATATCTAATACTTTATATATGAGTTTGATGATGGCTATATATTAACAAAAGAATAAAGGTAATCTTAAGTTATATTTACTATCAATGAAAATAATTTTACTCAAAAAATAATTTTTATAAAATCATATGCAAATGAATATGCATATATATATCCGATAGCCAATCTAATGTAAGGTAATTGTATAAATTTGTAAACTTTGGTACAAGCAATCAGATTTAATAAGTAAGAATTTTAGAAGTTAATTTCTTCTTAAAATTATGGTCCTTCCACATTCTTTCAAATGTGAATTTTTAGCCAAGTTAACTCAATTTAAATCAAATTTCGACGTTTCCTGGAAAATTAATCTTTGTTAGGATTTTTTGTTCTAACGAGTGCTTCAAATTGAATAATTCTAACTGTTTTGATGCTAATATTTAAAAGCATTTAATAGAACTTTGAAACTCAAGTATGAATCTATAATAAACAAAGTTCAAAAACAATTTACACTAAATTGATTTTTATGTTGTTAACATAAGTGAATGCTGAATTGTTCTATTTTGTTATTAAATATATGATTTATTGCATTTAAAATAGGTATTTTAAATTTGCTGATTCTATAAACTAAAATGCCGATAATGCTGATTTTTTTTTAATATGCCAATTTCCTACCAAAATCATCTGGCACCCCTGTTCTTAAATACAAGCTTAATTGCTTGGTGGCGTAACGTGACAACAACGGTGGTTGTCTGTGGAAGAGCTTATACATATCGAGCCATAACCGCAAAAAAAACTTAAGTGACAACATTTTCAATATTCGTTTTTTTAATAAATGAATTTATTGGCAACACTTGCATCATCTTCTAAAATCTCATGTTCACAGAAGGTACCGTTACGATTTTATAGCAAAAACAATTTTAGATTAAGCGCCAATTTTAAATTAAATGCCAGAAAGTCTCGTGCAATGATAGTAGGAAAACCAAAACGGTTTCCATCTTTACTACCACCAGTAGGGATGAATAATACAACAATTGAACTAGTTGAGGCTGCTTAGAATCTTGGAATAATCTTCAATAAAAAACTATATGGGTCAGATCACATAAATGCAATTTGTGGTAGAACATTTGCTGTGTTACGTAATTTGTGGATGAGTCAGCTTTATACCCCCTTAAAAATACGAATATTATTAGCAAAATCGCACCTACTGCCAACACTAATTTATGGTTGCGTAGTAAGAAAAAAATAAATGTAACATATAACAATATTGTCAGATATGTTTTTTGACTGAAACGCTTCTCTAGAATTTCACGTTATTCAATTAAAATATACAATATATCATTTGATAACCTGTTAAAGTGCCGTTCGTTAATTTTACTACAAAAAATTATATACAAGGAGCAGCCGAATTACCTGTATCGTAGACTACATTTCTTCAGATCAAATAGGGAGAAAAAGATAAACAGTATTCCACATCGTGATGAGAAATCTAAGAAACACTTTTCAATTAACACTATTAGTCTCTGGAACCGTTTACCTCATAATTTTCAAACGACAAGCAATGCAAAGCACTTTAAATGTCAGATTTTTAAGCATTTTTCGTAACAAATATGATTTAATTTTATTTAAATATTAAACTTTGTAAGCACTTTCTATTATTTTTGTTGCTATTTTTTTTTTAATTTTAATTATTTGAAATTCTTGGAATAAAATTGTTAAAACAAACATCTAAATTTCCTTTTAAATTTATTAACTTGTTCAAATTTTAAATATTGATTTGTTACTCTGTTTTTTTCTGTTATTAATTGTATAATTTATTCCTTATAATTAATTAATTATTTTATTATTTATTTGGAACAAGGTATGTATTAATTAACAATATTTTCCCAATGTTGTTAAAGAGACTTAATCTAATAGCATTGGCGTGCTAAATAAATAAATTAAAAAAACAAATGGCCTTATCTACAAAAGCGATTACACGCTATCAATTGCCAAAACAACCGGTAGGTTTTATTGTCAAACCATTTATTTATTGAAGAAAAATTAATTGTAAACTGTTAAATACAATTTATCAATTTATTATTTTAAAGAATGTTTTGCTTCTCATGTAAAATTTTAAAAATGTTTAATGGGGCCGTTTACGTTTTAGGTAACGATATAAATGTTTTGTAACGAATTTCTTTTAATCCAAACCAAACTTAATCATACGAACTTAGGTGAGAAATTCAACACCCTGAATAAAAAAATGTTACAGAAAAGGTAAACTCTTGAATTTTATTCGTGCAACTAAATAGATTGCGGTAGATAGCGAAATACTTCAACCATTTATCATATGTCTCGTATATTTATTTTTATCTCAGTATGAACTTTACAAGATAAAAAAACAGAATATTCTTACTTTAACATTCCTTTTAGCCAAGCATCCCTACTCCTTCATGATGCAGATTCATAGTAAATATTCTTAGCAATCTTTCAATTTCGCCTTCAATTTGCCATGCAAATATTTTGCTAAAATATTTGCTTATGGTTTAAAAACGGCGAAAAAATATTACAAGAAAATGTTGATAAAAAAATAAACAAAAAAAAAAATTAAAACAAAATACGGTACGTAATGCAAACAAGTATGTGTGGGTACTCGTTTGCATAACATTTTACATGTGTCAAAACAAAAATTTCTATTGTATTATCTTAAAGACAAAAAAAAACCGGGACCGTAACAGTTATTCCTTTTTTTCATAAAAGTCAGATGATAACAGTTGTTTTTATTGTTTTGAACAAAAATAACAGTTATTTTTTGATTTTTAATTTTTTGAACAAAAATAACAGTTTTTTTTTATTTTTATTTTTTCAATCAAAAATAATAGTTATTTTATGATTTTTATTTTTTTGAACAATAATAATAGTTATTTTTTGATTTTTATTTTTTTCATCAAAAATAACAGTTATTTTATGATTTTTATTTTTTCGAGCAAAAATAAAAGTCATTCTTCAAAGAAATGTACGTGTTATAATTATTTAGTTGACTTTAAATATTTCTTTTTTAATGCGCATAAGATATCCCAATGATGATCAATATTTAAAGACAACTCAATAATTATAATACGTTCATTTCTTTAAAGAATAACTTTTGTTTTGCTCGAAAAAATAAATATCAAAAAATAATTATTATCTTTGTTCAAAAAATAAAAAAATAACTATTATTATTGTTCAAAAAAATAAAAATCATAAAATAACTATTATTTTTGATCGAAAAAATAAAAATAAAAAAATAACTGTTATTTTTGTTCAAACAATAAAAATAACTGTTATATTCTGACTTTTATGAAAAAAGGAATAACTGTTACGGTCCCTGTTTTTTTATCTTTAAGATAATACAATAGAAATTTTTGTTTTTACACATGTAAAATGTTATGCAAAAAATTTAATAAAAAAATAACAGTAATTTTTGATCGAAAAAATAAAAATCATACTATTTTATCATAGAAAAGTTCATAAGGATCAATATGCTATACTTGAATCAGTTAGTCAGTATTTACTTCTATATGCTTTTTTTGTTTTTTAATTTCAAAATAACTGTTATTTTCGGTCCCTGTAAAAAAACGTATGCAACAAAATACAACCACAAATTAAAAGCAAAATATTTATCTCTGTAATTATATTATTGGAGTGTCGTTTTTAAATCTCTTGAGTCAAAGATTTAAAAAGTATGAATTTGTATTCGTACATGAGCAACTTATTATGTGCAAATAATCATTTTTATACCCTCCGCCAAAAACAGGTAAATCAGAATTTATTAAATTTTATTATTTATGCTATTATTTCATTCTTTCAAAATATTAGAAAATGGTTTTAAAAGAAATTTTAATAACTTCTTATAACTCTTACTTCTCAAGAAAAAAAATAAAAGTTGAATTTAATCACGAAATTCGTAGAATGAAGCAAACAATTTGTTGATTTTGCACTTATTACCAAAGTGATTACTAAAAGTTGTAAAAATTTTATATTGTGAATTTTTTTATAGTTATATAGTTTTTATAGACGTTTATAGTTTTTAAAGTGCGATCTCGACTTTTACAACTCGAAAAATCTGAACTGTTGCAATTTCCGAAAGGTTGCACTATAGGAAATTTTCCCTTTTTTTTGGCCAAAACTAATTTTTAGCCAAACTAAATGATTTTTTAGATTCGCTTTTTGGAAGTGTTCCTCCTTAAGCTAATAAATTTTTAGTCACGCACCGTCACGGGGAAAAAAGTTTGTCACGCGCAAGTCTGCATTTGGTACGCTGAAGTTACCTGGAAAAATACGCTTTTTTAAGACATATGCAAGTATATGCAGCTGAAATAAATTGCGAATGGATGACAACTTATGGCTCTATCGAAATGCGTAAGTGTTATATCTATCACTTTTAATCATTTTTTTTCGGAGCTTAGTAAAGTTGCAATTTATTATTACAGTATATAACATCAAGGTCTTTTTCTTTCCTTCGATTTAACCAAATTAAAAAAAAAGTTGAATATCTTTTTAACTACTATAAAAGTACTCACTTTTAGCATTATTGTTCATTTTTCACTTTTTATACATGCATTTTTTGAATAAAAACTTTAAACTTAAATACACGTCTAATTTAATATAGTAACTTCCTCGTTTTGTTTAATAAACAAACCTCATCTTTTTGCATTTATAAAATAACGGTAAAGCATCATTGATGCTTTATTCTTCGGGGATCCTTTTTTTTAGTATGTTTTTAAGTACATAGTGAAAAAAAAAATCAAAAACTCCAAGAAAAAAATTAAGTACTTTTGGCCAAAAAAAAGGGGAAATTTCCTATAGTGGGTTGCAATGATCGACCATTGTTTTTGTACTCAAGGACTCCCCATTAAAAAAAAAAACTTAAAAAAAGTAAAATCTTACGAAGTAGAATAAAACCCAAAACTAACTGGAAAAACCGGACTTTATCATGACTCATTGGCGAAGCAATCTTTAAACAAATGTAATTATCCAATTATTTTAACCTGTGCACGCTTCTGAGTAAAGCCACTTTCGTATTTAGCCGAACGATTTGTCGCAAGCATCGCACGGTGTAAGATTTAGCCATTCTAGGGAGACAATATTAAATATCTTGGAAAAAAAATAAACTAGACTTATGAATTTTGGTACCAGGTGTTACTAGGCTACTATGTACCATTGTCAAAAAAATGGGCGAGATTGGATCACTGCCACGCCCACCTTCCATATAACTGCAAAAATTTATATCTGATATTATTCGCGTTGGCTAATCAAAAAGTAGAAAAGCGGCGAGTATGCACGAGAATGTTTACAATAAATAATAAAGAGGTAGAAGTAATATTAAATGTTTAATTTTTCTTCATTAATTTTAAAATAAGAATATTTTTTATATGTACATATAAATTAAAGTAGGAATAAAATGTTAAAATTAATGGGTTTCTTCTGGTATTTCTGGAGATTCATTTTCGGGTGTTTTAAGCCATATATCAAAAATTTCGTGGTATGTGGTATTATCAATCATTATTTGTTTCTTTTTTAATCGGAAAATCTCGGCAGATAATTTTTTATATGCCTCAAAGTAAGTATTTCAGACGTTCGTTTAAAACTAATTTGGTATTCAAGCGTTATGAAGAAAAGAATTTATCGATTATAGAATCTATTTTTTTTCTTATCTTGTTTAAGTGAAATAGCACTAAAAGAATTTTCCACCTCTAAAAACAAATTCTCATGATATTAACAGCGAATAAGTTGAGCTTCAAAACAAAAAAAGAATTGTTAAAAAATGCTATTCCAATAAAAAGTTACATGCTTTAAAAAATTAGCAATTTGATGTAAGTGTTTTTGTTGTTTTTAATTCACTCAAAAATATTCAAATTTAAAGTAACGTTATATTGTTATTGTTGAAAAATGAGGCAAATTTTTTGCATTTTCTTATTTTATAACAAGTGCTCTTTCATATTTGATAAATATATTTACTTAAATTTAAACTAAAAAAACGACTTTTGTTCAGCTAGATTAGCAACACTGTCCATCGTGTGCGATCATGAAGTATGATAGAGTGACCTTAGAAGTAAATTCAGTTACAGATTTTCTCTCCTGTTTATGAAATTTCATATATAATCTGATTTTGCATCTTGCTTTGCGGTATTGAAAACCGATTTTGCAGGCATCTGTTTTTTTATGCCGAATAGAATTCTGTGTAATAAGTAGCAGTCAAATGTTTATGCGACAGCACTAACAATATAATAGCTTAAAAAAAAAGTTTCCGTCCAAGAAAACTAGAAGAAAAATTTATTGTAGATAACGAAAAAAAAATAAATATGTTGCACTTGTGAAGTTGCACTAATGATCCACATTCGACTTCTTTTATAAGCTTATATTTTTCCTCAATAAACAAATATTTTAAAACACGTTTATTTTCCATGATAATAAACAAATAGAAATAATATTAACATTTATAATATAGCGTGACTGACACTTCTGATAAGGACTGATACTTTTTCAAACAAAAAGAAACACTTTATGTACAAAAAGGGATTTCCCCATAAAAAAACCCCATGTAGGAAGTAAAATATAGAAACCAGCTAAACAAGCAAAAGAAAGCGAAATAAGCAAACAAAATCAACAAAACAAGTAAAACACCTCGAGTTATAGAATTCACTTGCAAATATTTGGTTCGAGTGATAGAGAGCTTCGAGTTACGGAAGGAGAATTGTATATCGTTTATTCTTTGAGAGCTACTGCCAATCTTATTAGTTCGAGTTAGAGAAGTTCGAGTTATGGAAGTTCGACATATGCATTAAGTAAAAAAAATGTTAGACATAATTATTTTTAAACAACGATGAAAATATTCACTTCTGAGTTGCTTTAGTTTATGCCACTATTGTATAAATGTATAAATAAATGTATACACATATGTATGTATGTATAAATTTATTTTATTACACTAGCTATGCATTTTTTAAAACTAGCTTCCAAAGAGATACTTTTTCAATAGCCTTTGTTTGACAGATTACGTGTGAGTCGTGTCATGCTGTCATGTTATTTTTGTTTAGTATTGTTTGGCATTTCATAATGAAAAGACTTACGCCTGAAGAACGTTTACAAATCGTTCAACTTTATTACGAAAATTCACGTTCTGTGAGGAATGTGTTTCGTGCACTTCGCTCAACTTACGGTCAACATAATCGGGCTACTGAGCGTACTATTCAACACCATCACCCATTTTGAGACCCAGCATTCATTATTGGATAATATTCGACCGAATAGACCGCGTCCAGCACGCTGTGACGAAAATATAGCGGCCGTAGGTGAGAGTGTACACGAAGACCGTGGAGAGTCGATTCGGCGCATTTTACGTCGAGATCTTAAATTGAAAGCGTACAAAATACAGCTTGTGCAACTGAAGCCTTTCGACCTTCCCAAGCGACATCGCTTCGCTCTATGGGCTCTTGAAAGTTTCAAGAAGATCCGGCGTTTTCGAGGCAAATTTTGTTCAGCGTTAAGGCTCATTTCTGGCTCAATGGGTATGTAAACAAACAAAATTGCCGCAGTTGTGATGAAGAGCAACCTTAAGACATTCAAAAGCTGTCACTTCACCCAGAAAAAACAACGGTTTGGTGTGGTTTGTGGGCCGGTGGAATCATCGGTCCATATTTTTTTTTTTAAATTATGCCGGTGCGAACGTAACCGTCAATGGCGATGATGATGCCTGAAATTTAAGCTCGTGATCTTGGCGACATTTGGTTTCAGGAAGACGGCGCCACTTCCCACACATCGCATCAATCAATGGATTTATTGAGAGAACAATTCGGTGAGTACATAATTTCACGTTTTGGGCCGGTCGATTGGCCACCAAGATCGTGTGATATCACACCGTTAGACTTTTTCCTGTGGGGATATGTAGAGTCTAAAGGTTATGCTGACAACCCGGCTTCGATTCAGGCCTTGGAGGAAAACATCACGCGTGCCATACGCCAGTTATCAGTCAAAATGCTCCAACGAGTAATAGAAAATTGGACTCAACGGATGGACCATCTGCGACGTAGCAACGGCCAACATTTGATAGACATAATCATCAAAAAATAAATGCCAAGGAATGTTCTTTCAAATGATAATAACATTCCCAATTAAATTTGAATGTTCTGTTTTTTTCTCTAAAAAAGTAGGGAGCCTCGAAATGGATCACGCATTATATACTGTGGTGCAGGGTATCATATGGTCACCTGTTTTCATTTCAAAAAGTTTGGATTAAAAATGTTTTGATTTATCAGCCAATGCAAATTTGTTGTACATGCTGTTTGCACTAAAAGGTGTAAGCATTTGAGAAGATGGAACAAATTTGGCACAGCAAACTAAATTATTTTTAAAGTGTGTATTAAATCCAAGAAAAGCTTCTAATATCTCATCCTTTATTCTGTTTCGAAATTTTGTTATGGTTGTATTCATTATAGTTTGCTTAAGCTTTCAAAATGTTACATAGGCAGGCGCCATTCAGCTAAAACTTTATTCGCAAACAAAAAAAATATTTTAAATTACGTCTTTAAAATGTATGCTGGGTTTCTTCAAACATTAACACCAACTAAAACATGCAAGAATATACAAGTACATACTTCATTCATACAAACATATAAATTTGCTTCTATAAAATCATAAATAAAAGCAATTGAACAAATGATACCAACAACGTTCTGCAATTCGAAACTAGTTCTATTGAAACTGAAAATGTGAAAAATTGTATTTTGAACAATTTGTGTAAATTGATACCAAATTATTTTGTGTTTTCTTTTTTCAAGGCTTAAACTGATTTTAAATTTAATACTTTAAAATAGAATTGGCAGAAATTGTTTGCAGCCTACAAAAAGATACATATCTGTAGAGTACAACGAGAATGAACAACCATTCCGCTAAATATTTTTTTAACTGCATACATCTCTAAGCATTGCGTAAAAGGCTTTTTACAATGACGAGGTTTACATAGGTATGGTACGTATGGTAGATGTAGAAAGTATGAAACATGCGTTTACCTTGTTCACATCTAACTTCTACCATCAATCAAAACTGTAAATGATACAATGTACAAAAAACTCACACAAAATAATACAGAAATAAAATTTAACAAACAAAAAGTAATTTGTACATAAATAAAATTTAGCAAACAAAAAAATAATTAAATAAATAAAATTTAACAAACAACTCAAAACAGAGTAAATAAAATTATATAAAAGAGTCCTTAATTTTATCACTGATGCCACAGTAATAATAGAACTTTTTGGCACTTTTCTAGTGATGACACTAAAATAATCAAAAGATGTCGAATGGAATAAAATGAGATAGGTGCATCTTTAAAAGATGTTGAAAGATGTTGATTTTAAGCCCTATATATTTCTTATGGTAAAATATTAGCAGCTTCGAAAATGAATGGTAGATGTTAGATGCTGATCAATGGTAAAAGGCTACAAGCAACTTGGGAACAGAACGTAGGCCTCTATGGAAGATGGTTTCAAATCAAAAGCGAATAAATAACACATTGAGAAAAATTTATTCGGATTGAATTTCATTACTTTCCAGAGGAAACCAAAAAGGCTAGTGGTACATCTCATAGAACCCCCTTGGGGGACCCAATAGAAAAAATTTCAAAACATCACCATTTTTTGCACTTTACATGAAACACTCAGCGAAATGGTTATGTTTGTTTTGTTTTGGAGTTTATTTTTTTTAATACAACTTAATTATAGAAAAGAAACTAAAAAAAAATTATTGTTTGAAATCTTTTTTGCTCTCAAGTCTGGGCA
This sequence comes from Pollenia amentaria, assembly GCA_943735925.1. Taxonomy (NCBI): domain Eukaryota; kingdom Metazoa; phylum Arthropoda; class Insecta; order Diptera; family Polleniidae; genus Pollenia; species Pollenia amentaria. The sequence continues at coordinate 44,331,662 of OX031009.1, forward strand.
CTTTCGGGCGGTTCTCTGATGTTGTCGCCACAACAGCGTCTACATTTTCTGAATTTTTATTTTTTTTTTTTTTTACAAAAAGTCACTCTATTCTACAAAAAGCCAAGAATTTTAGAAAAAAAGCCTAATTTTACATGACTTTCTTCAGGAAAAGCCCTACTTTTTCAACAAGTCTTATTTTTCCGCTTATTGCTTTTTTAAAAGTTTAATTTATTAGTTGTACAGTTTCTATTTAACTGCTGTTGTGAATAGACGTAAAAGTGCATACTTACTAAATATATTTATTTTTTTTTTGTTTTAACAAAACAAAAACAAATCTTGTTAATTTTAAAAACAAAGGGATTAAGATTATTAATCCCCTTACAAAGAATACCAACAATAAGCTAAAAACATTCTTACTGTTAGTGAAGAAAAAAAAAAAAAAAAAAAAAAAAAAAAAAAAAAAAAAAAACAACAATGACAAACTTGAGTGATGATAGTGAAGAAAGTGATGAAAACTGGCAAGAAATACCAGTAACTAATGCAAATAAACGGCGGTTAACTAAATCACCTAATATGCACCAGCATAAAAAATTTAACTTATTTATGGAACCTGGTACATCAAATAAAAATCAGTTCGAACTACTTGCTGATGATGAAGCAGCAGAGAACAGTAAAGACAATGAAGAGATTGAAGATTCAGCCAAAAAACCAGATGACTCTGTACCCAAGCCGCCTCCAATTTATATACCCAATGTAACAAATATGAGTAAAATGATAAAAGATATTAGCAAAGAAATAGAATGTACGGATTTTAATTATAAATCCATGAGGGATAATCAAATAAGACTGATGGTAAAAAATGTAGATAGTTATAGAAAAATTGTAAAATATTTTGAATTAAAAAACATTAGTTACCACACATATCAATTAAAGCAGGAGCGATCTTATAGAGTTGTAATTAAAGGTATTCACCCTTCTACATCTAGTAATGATATTAAAGCAGAATTATTGTCATTAGGTCACCATGTTAGGGATGTAATTAATGTTAAAAGTCGAGTTACAAAACTACCGCTATTAATGTTCTTCGTAGATCTTGACCCAAATCCCAACAATAAAGACATTTTTTCTATTAGGCACATAGGTAATGCCATTGTTTCAATTGAAGCGCCAAAAAAAACCGACGATCTCGTCCAATGTTATCGCTGCCAAGAATTCGGGCATACTAAATCTTACTGTAAAAAACCATTTAGATGTGTAAAATGTGGACTAGATCATCCTACAACAAACTGTACCAAAAATATAGCTACGCCTCCAAAGTGCTTACACTGTCTACAATCTCATACAGCTAATTACAAGGGATGCTATGTTTATCAACAACTGCTACATCAAAAAAGAGCAGCTAATGTTAGAACTCTAAGGCAAACAAGAAACGAAGAAATATCACCAAATTCTCAGGATTTCCCACAATTAAATGAGTCCAGTAATTTCAGAAACACTAACTTTAATAACAAACCAAGAGAAGGATTTGTTTCATATTCCCAAGCTGTAATAGGAGGCTCAACAAATACTACTGAAAACAGGCTTATAGAAAGATTAGAAAAAATGATGGACAAGCTTTTCGATATGATGACCCAAATAATGATAAAATTATGCAAATAAATCTAAGAGTAGCAACATGGAATGCCAATGGTGCTTCCAATCATACCAGGGAAATTGAAATTTTCCTAAAAACAAATTATTTAGATATTTTATTACTCTCTGAAACTCATTTCACTGAAAAAACATATTTTAACATAAGAGGTTATGATCTTGTTCTGGCCAACCATCCTGATGGCAAAGCGCATGCGGGATCTGCTATTTTAATTAAATCCTGTTTAAAGTTTGAAGTTTTGGAATCCATAATAAAACCATCAATTCAGGCCAGTGTGGTTAAAATTAAATGTAACAACATTTATGTACAAATTTGTTCAGTTTATTTTCCACCTAGACATAATTTATGTCTCGAAGATTATGAAATTTTTTTTAAGAAACTTGGATCCAGGTTTATTGTCGGGGGAGACTTCAATGCCAAACATCCTTTATGGGGATCTAGGATTGCAAATCCAAAAGGAAAAAAACTTTATGAATGTATACAGAAACATCATTTTAAGGCTCTATCCACAGGCAGACCAACTTATTGGCCAAGTGATATACACAAATTACCAGACTTACTAGATTTTTTCGTTATCTCTGGCATGCCAAGTCACTTATTTGATGTAATTGATTCTGATGACCTCAGCTCAGATCATACACCAATAATTCTGAGCTACAACACCGCTTTGCAAATTCAAACAAAAAGTTGCAGTATTATATCATCTAAAACGGATTTTGATTTATTTAGGCATTGGATGGATACTAATTTACACTTAAATATATCTATTGAATCTGGGGATGAACTTGATACAGCTGTAGAAAATCTTACAAACCTTATTCATGAAGCTGCACTAATATCTACTCCTGAAACAACACCCCGAAATGGTAGTAAAGTTATAATATCAACAGAAATAAGAAATTTAATAAGAAACAAAAGACGGCTGAGAAGAATATGGCAAATGAGTAGAAACCCAAGAGATAAAACTAATTACAACGTCGCTGCAAATCATCTCAAAAAACGTATAAAGGAATGGAAAAGTGAAGAACTCTCAACTTTTTTAAGAAATTTGGATTCAACAAATAATGCCGAACATAGTTTATGGAAAGTTACAAGATTTCTAAAAAAATCAGTAAGCAGAAATATACCTATCAAAGATGCAAATGGAAGTTGGTCTCGAGACAGTAAAAGTAAAGCTGAATCATTCTCTAAGCATTTAGAAAAAACTTTTGAACCATTTGAACTTTCAAATTCAACTGATGAAAGTAATATTATCAGCTTTTTAGAATCTCCATGTCAAATGGATCTCCCAATAAAATCTTTTTCCCCACAAGAAATTCAACATCAAATATCTATTCTTAATAACTCCAAATCTCCCGGATATGATAAAATAGACTCAAGAGTAGCAAAGTCACTTTCAAAAAAGGCTGTAGTATTTCTAACGCTCCTATACAACTCTGCCCTAAGGTTATCGTACTGTCCACTACAATGGAAATGCGCAGAAATCATTATGATTCCTAAGCCTGGGAAGCCAGAAAACAATATTTCTTCATACAGGCCTATCAGTTTATTGCCAATTTTTTCAAAAATACTGGAAAGACTGTTTTCCTCCAGACTTATGCCAATTCTGGAAAATCAAAATATTATCCCTGATCACCAGTTTGGGTTCCGCCACAAACATGGTACACCGGAACAATGCCACAGACTTGTTAACGTGATAACAGACGCACTTGAAAGAAAAATGTATTGCTCCGCAGTCTTTTTAGATGTAAAACAGGCTTTCGACCGAGTATGGCACGAAGGGCTTCTGTATAAACTAAAAAAAAACATTACCAACTCCATTTTTTACTTTTTTACAGTCATATTTAAATAATCGATCTTTTTATGTTAAAATTAACGATGAAACGTCAAATGTTTGTAGGATTTTTACTGGAGTACCACAGGGCAGTGTACTGGGTCCTGTGTTATACACTATTTATACATCCGACATACCTATAGTCGAGAATGTAACAATGGCTACGTATGCAGATGATACTGCGATATTGGCATCAAACGAATCACCAATTGAAGCGTCTTGCTTAGTTTAAAGAGAACTTAATCAACTTGAAGAATGGCTTATTCGATGGAAAATAGCAATTAATACGGATAAATCAAATCATGTTACCTTTACCCTTAGAAGCGAAGAATGTCCTTCTCTTTTTATTAATGGCTCCGAAATACCAAAAGCAACTTCAGTTAAATATCTAGGAATGCACCTGGACAAACGTCTTACGTGGAAAAAACACATAAATGCAAAAAAAGAACATCTTAACTTCAAAACAAAAAAAATGTACTGGTTATTAGGGCCTAAGTCCGATTTAAGTCTTGAAAATAAAGTTAAATTGTACAAAACTATTTTGAAACCTGTATGGACATACGGTTTACAATTATGGGGTACATCGAGTAATTCGAATGTAGAAATTTTACAACGCTATCAATCAAAAACTTTGAGAACAATTGCGAATGCACCTTGGTTTGTAACCAACAAAAGAATCCATGAAGATTTAAAAATTCCCTTTGTTATTGATGAAATAAATCGATTCAGCTCTAGATATATTGATAGACTTAGTTGCCACAGTAATGTTTTAGCTATATCTTTATTAGATGATAGTGAAGAGGTTATTAGACTCAAAAGATTGCATGTATTAGACCTTCCGTACAGGAAATAATTCATCTTTCTTCTTTTTTTATATATAAAAGTAATGTAAATATTGTAAATACAACTAAATCTTATTGATAACAGTGTAAATAAAAATTTTTAAGCTAAGGTTGTTAAATTTATTGAAGTTTAATGGCATATGTTAAGTAAAAATTTTCATTAACACATTTACTAAATATTGTACAAATAGATTGTAAATAAATAAATAGAAAAAAAAAAAAAAAAAAAATTAGTTGTACCACATGGCGTATGCATGTTAATAAATTGGAATTAATTAATACTCATACGTAACCAAGTAACTTCACATATGTTTTCCTTGCAGCTTTTTCTTAAAAAAAAAATTAGATAACAAATATGTTCACTAGGGGGGGTCGGCCCTCTAAAGTTTGTGGGGGTCGGTCATACATTTAGATTCGATTTGGGCACTTTAAATGTGTCGAAGTGGGATTTTTCAAAATTTGACCTTTTGGTCAAAATTTCTTATTTTGATACCTAGAATACGATTTTCCTTGTCAATTGGGCGATTGACCTATATAATATAATATTTATTATCATCCATTCAATGCGGCTTGACCATTAAATAAACAAACGTATTTTGGATATAAAATGATATTACAAAAATTATTTTTTGAAAGTGGAATACGTCCACTCCAAATAATTGAAATTAAAACAACTTTCTTATTGCAATTATTATAAGATTATTATAACTTAAATGAACACTGCACTTTAGAAGACATATTTTTTCATGACAACAGAATTGATATTATACATGGGAAGATCTGTAGTATCTACACGCAGAAAAAAAATATGTTTAAAAATGTTCACCTCCAACAAAACTATTTTTAAAGAAAATTTTTAAACATATTTTGTTTAATTTAACCATATTATTGTCACCGACAACCATATTTTTGTTAAATTGGGCCTCCATCAAGAAGCCACAACCATATTATGGTTGTCTTTAAACATATTTTGGTTAAATATGACAATAATTTGTTTTTAAATAAACAATAGTATTTTCCTCTTTTCCAAGAGCAACATGCTATGGTTGAAAACCAACCATGCTATTATAAGTGTTAAACAAGTTTTAGTTATTATTTACCAAAACGTGTTTGGAGGCAACCATAATATGGTTGCTCCTTCTTGATGGGGGACCCATTTAACCATAATATTGTTGTCGGTGACAATAATATGGTTAAATTAAACATAATATGTTTAAAATTTTTTTTTTAAAATAGTTTTGTTGGAGGTGACCATTTTTAAACATATTTTTTCTTTGGGTGTAGAGATGCGGAAGAAACATCATTTAGCTACCTGAAACACATTCCGAATGTTACAAACCAATACCATTTTATAGCGAAAAATAATATGTGCACTGGACAAAATCGAAATATTATTATATTATTTTATAAAATTATTTCCCTGCCAGTATCCCACTGAACGTGTTTTGAGTGATAGTAACAAACAAGAGTTCATAGAATTTAAGGAGCTTTTAAGACCAAAAGACTTATAGGTCACAGTAAAAGGTAGTTGCAGTATTTTGCCTTTCAGCCTTTTGTAGGACAATAGGGAACTTGTCGCTATCTGTAGAAAACCCATGCGATCTATACACGGACACATTTTGTGAACATCTGAAGTTGGTGAACGTGAGTATCTCTGCTTCGTATTCGCTTGAAGTCTTCTTTTTCATCCTTATTTAATTAATTATGAATCGGAGTGTTTGTAAACAAGCTTAAAGTCAAGCCAGAATTGAAAAAATCTCAAACGGAAGTAGAATCCCATTGTGCGTTTCTTTAGTTTATGTTGCTTTTTCAAATATGATTAGGTCATAAAACTAATAAAGCTAGTTCGTTCCCAACAAATTAACACTTGTACCACTATCAACAAAAAACGCAGCGTACACAAAAAATTAAAAACGTAAAAATTGGTCGAGCAAAAAGAGATATAGCATATGCAAAAAAAAGCACAAATAGTACAAACAAATACAAGAGGGAATAAAAGTGAAAACTAAAAAAAAAAAATAGAGTGATACCAAACAACATTGACAAATTAAGGATGTACGATAAGTGTATTATCAAACAAGTCCCTAAAATACCCAACAGACCATTTCATAAGGAACATGTGACTGCATTGTAGAATGAACTTACCATAGGAGATTGCCTACAACTTTTTATTAACATACTTATTATACGCTTATTTAAGTACAAAAATTTAACACTTTTTAAATAGCGTCAATAGTGTTAAAAATGATACACAAGACAATACTTAGTTTAGAAAACAATTTGGCATATATTATTGCAAATGACTTATGCTCACTATAATCTTGTAATTGTTTTTTTTTTTTTTATTATTGAATCTTATACTAATTATTACATTTATTCAATAATTTATGTTATAGCCTCAGCGTCATAAAGACATTTTTGAGGCGAGTTGGCATAAATTTTTTTAACAATAAATCAATAAAATGTAAAGAAATTAGGATAAAAAAAAATAAAAAAATAATAAGAATAAAAATAACAATTATTATTAAATAATTAAACGCAAGTAATGCAAAAGTAATTTGAACGTACTTAACTTAAAAGCATTTCAAGATTTTGTAAAAGGTAAGTTTCAAATTTGTTTTAAAAATTGATATTCTTTCTATATCTTTTAAATTTTGCGGTTATTTATTATATTCAAAACCACCAACATACATTATTTTTTGCTTAGTTGCTTCTAATCGGCACCTTAAGATACGCAAATTCGAATTATTTCTTGTATTAAACCTAGTTTGATTTATTTGGAAACTTATTGTATTATGACCAAAGTTTTTTAATGACTTGAATACAAAAACTAGTATTTGTAGTTTATACAAACCCCTGATAGGTAATATATCTTTCGCTATATCTTTTAACAAATGAATCGTTGAGTATTGTATTGGTATATTAAAAACTGTTTTTAACGCCTTATTTTGTACACGTTGTAATAATTTTAACAACAATGTATTTCTACATCCATAAACACAAATTAAATAGTTCAAACGACTTTGTACTAGAGCTTGATAAAGCATTAGCTTGGTTTCTACATTAAATTTGTTTTTAAACTTATACAGAATATCGATAGCACTTGATATCTTCGATTTCAGTGTGTCAATGTGTAAATTCCATGACAAATTATATTGTAAAATGACTCCCAAATATGTTACCGATTCTTTTACGCGTTCTTGGATTTCGTGTTTTTTGTTAAAGTTTTCAATCAAAGGGTTTTGTTGGAAGTGTAAAATTTAAAAAAAAAAAATAATGATTGTATTCGTTTACAAAATTACTTAAACTTTTGAAGAGTACTTTTCCAATTTTACGGATGCTGAAAAGTACAAAATCATTCTCCCAGTTAACCAAAAATATGAAATGCTTTAAACTCGATTTTCTTGGAAACTAGAAGCGCTAGAGCCAAAACGATGAAAATCTGGGATCACTCATATTTTTACCAAAAGCCTATTTTAGGTCCGATTTTGTATGAAAAACTTTAAACTCGATTTTCTTGGAAACTAGAAGCGCTAGAGCCAAAACAATGAAAATCTGTGATCACTGATATTTCTAACGAAAAACCTTTTTTATTGCCGAACTTGTATAAAAACTTTAAACTCGATTTTCTTGGAAAGTAGAAGCGCTAGAGCCAAAACAATGCAAATCTGTCATAACTCATATTTTTTACCAAAATGGTATTTTAGGGCCAATTTTGTACAAAAAACTTTAAACTCGATTTTCTTGGAAACTGGAAGCGCTAGACCAAAAATAATCACTCATATTCTTCACCAAAAATGCATTTTCGGGCCGATTTTGTATGAAGGCAAGAGACCTGTTAGAAATATGTGAAGAAAACAAAAACAAATCAATTTATAAATATTATTTTTTATATTATTGTATACTGCAGACAAGCAATAATATCACAACGGTTCAGATTTCATTATTTACCAATTTTTAATCAGTGTTTTGCAATAGTACTGCTGTTTTCGGTAATTTATAACCATAATTGGTTAATTTTTTTCTTAATGTGTTCCTATGCGCATTTCACTGGTGCATCATCTGGCATAAGCAACCTGTGAAATGCGTATAGGAACAGCTTATCCTCCAACAATAAATTTCAGTATTTTTTAACAATTATTTAAAAAGGGAATTAAGCACAACAAACAAAATCTTTTAATAAATAATAGTATTCCCACAAACATCTTTGATAATAAACTTTAAAAATCATAATTTCTTATCAAAGAAAAGTTCATAAGGATCAATATGGTATACTTGAATCAGCTTGCCAGTATTTACTTCTATATGCTTTTTTTGTTTTGAAATTTCAAAATAACTGTTATTTTGTCTGCGTTCATACGGCTCATGTTTAAATGGCATGATTCTTTCTTTTTCTTCTTTGAACATGAATTGTTGTTCAAATGATTCATGTCATGTTGACGATATTTTTTTTTTTGTGTAGTTTTTAAATACGAATAAAAAAGAAGAAGAAAAGCGAATGAGAAAGAAAACCTTACTGACAGTACATGCATGTGTGTACTCGTTTCTTTTCCCCTAGTCTCTCTCACCTATAAAGTAGCAATCATGTCATTAAAACATGAGCCGTGTGAATGCAGACTTTCGGTCCCTGCATATAACATTAGTTTTTTTTTCATTTTTGGAACTGTTTTTATTTAAAATATAAACAATTTTTGGTCAATCGGGTATGTTTGCTGGGTATGATACATTCATACAATATAACATATGTGCGTTGTATGTTTCTCTGTATTTGTATTCGCTGTTAATGAAATATGACCAAGATTCTAGTACATTTTTCGTAGCTTTAACAAGTGTATGAAATAAACAAATGATTGAAAATGCCCGTACAGAGAAATGTATGCTCTACATAGAGTGCGACTATCCATAAAAAACTTTTCATAAATATGAACATTTACTGTCCTTCGTATTTGGAGGTACGAAAGTAATTTGAAAATTATGTTGAATTTTCTTATCTATAAAACTTTGATAAATATATAAAACAAGGTTTCTTTTTTTTTTTTTTTTTTTTTTGTTTTTAATTATGTCAAAAAATTTTGAAGTTTTTACGAGACTTTTTTGTTAAATACTTTAAAACAAGTTAAGCAGTAAGCAAATTACTCGTAAAAACGTCGATGGCTTTTGTTGATGGAGCAACTTAGACGTCGAGTTAATGTTAGTACAAAATTTTGTTTAATTTCATTTGAGTAAAACAGTATTTTTAAAATATAGACTTCACCTTAACTGTGTCAAACTGTGTTAAAGTTTATTGTCCATCAATCGAGCCATTTTAAAATGGCTTATTTCCCAAAAATTTTAATTTACCCACAATACGAAATGTTCTATATTTTAAGTATTTTCGGTAAGCCCGACAATATAATCACTACATCCAGCTCTCAATACAGCGAATTATATTTATTAAACGCTTGTAGATATTTTAATAGAATGGCTAGTACTGCTGCCAAAAAAAATACGCGCGTCTGCCGAGCAGCTGAGGCAAGTGGTTGGATTAAGGAAGCTTCACGAAACATTGGTGTGCGACAAGAAGTGGATAGGCTAAATACCTCAAAGTCAAAATATCGACAATAAATAAACACTTTTCTAAACGGATTAAACCCCACCAAAAATGCTGGTGTTAACAAACCACAATTTTTTTTTTGTTAAAAATAACAGCTGACTGACAGTTGGCTTTAAACACCATCAGATATCGTTTAAAATGTTAGTGAATAGCAAAATGATTAATTTTGTGGTTAACATTTTTAAACGAAACATTTGTGGTTTATAAAGCATAGTGAATCGCACTACCTAATAAAAAGGCAATTATTGCGATTATAACAGCGATTTTTCTGGGTTATATGTTATGTCTTTGTTATCACAATATTCTACCTTTTCTAAGTTTATTATCGCTCCTGAAATTTTTTTAAAATGATAAGAGACCCTTTTGTAAATAATTTTTATGACGATATATTCTTTTCCGTTTAATAGCTGCAATAATTCACTTTCTATCTTATAATATAATTTTATTTTATTCAACGGCATCAATGAGACCTTAATAAAGCAGGTATTTATGAGACTTTTTAGCCTGATCTCATATAAGCAAATGCTTTGTTGCGCTTACCATCCATTCTTTGACAAAGTACTAGCGTTTACAAAGATTTATTTCACTTGTTCTATTTCCATACCGGTAGTGCTTAAATATTTTATTTTGTCCCACGGCTGTGATTAAAGTCAACGATAACTTCAAACGGAACATTGACATATTTTACCATAAACATGAAACGGTTGCTTGTATCAAACAACTTTATTGGCTAATAGTTACAATTTTTTTGAGGAAATCACTAAATCATATGCAGATACTAGTTTCGGAGTGTTGCAAAACAATTTTATGATTAGACAATTTAAACTTATTCTTTCTTAGAAATCAGAACGAAATAATTTTTACGTTACTTTATAACACAGTACAACACATGATTTGCCAACTCAATTCTGTGAACTGTATGTGAAATTAGACCCAAAAAGAAGAATTTCTGCATCATTCGTTTTGTCTTCTTACCTGCGATTTGAAGTTAGTATCGATTTGAAGTTAGTACTATCGTATAGGGGAATTTATCACGTTTTAGGCCCTGTTGTTTGACATAGCTCGACAACCCCTAGCCCAATTTAGTTGAAATAAATTTTAAAAAATTAAGAATTACAATTCCCTTAATCTGTTCATATATTGTTTTCCTATACAAGTAACACTTTCGAAGTTAAAAATGAATGTATGAAGGGAAAAAATTATTTTTTGCCTAAAAATTTAAATTTTTTTTTTTAAAAATACATAAAAAATCCAAAATGGAAAAAAGTTTCAAGTCTAGTTATTTTTTCGCAAAGTCACATAACCTATGAGCAAAATGAGACAAAGATCATAAAAATCGATGCACGCGTTTCGCATGCATAGCACCTGGATTCATCATGTCCAGTTGTGTCTTCCACCCAAATTACTGGCTTCATAAAAGATAACTTTCTACTTTTTCCGTGAATCCATTTTAGAAGGGTAGTATAACAACTGTTGCACACTGTGTTCGGCGTAAAATTTGCACCACTTAAATCTGCTTCATCGAAATAATTACAATACGCGGTTTTGAATTGCTCAGTAAACAAATTTTTTCGATCTTTTTTCTGTATTTTTCGGACGATATGACCACAAACGTAACAATATTCATCCAAATATGGGCACTTGTTGTTTTCCATATTGATATATTTTATGTTTTGTTGTTATTCACTTTTAAAAAACTGGAGAAAAATCACTTTTACTGTTCGCGTTCGTCGGCACTGGCTGAATGCCAAAAATCGATCAATGCACACCTATAAATACTACGTATTTTTGAATATTTTACTGCCAGGTACTTATAAAGGGGCGCATATTTTAAGGGCGGCTGGCTATATACCTGATTCAGCACTTGTACGTTTCAAACTGTGCAAAACTTTCCAAATAATGACCACCCTTAAATGTGGGTGCAATTTCTGTAAAAAAATCATATAGGTAGCCACCGGAAAAACCCAAATAATAAAAAGGTCCACTTTCCGTTTAATTGTCCACGTACATTTATTACCGCAATCATAAAAATCAAATAACCTTTTGTTTATTCCTTTTTTTTTTAATTCTCAGAATCATGAAAAAGGTGTCAATGTTTTCTCCAAATAATGTTGTGCATATCTCGAGCAAATTTTTGAAATTCATACCTTTACTCAATTGCGAATAAAAGCGAAACGCGTGCATCGATTTTTATGATCTTTGTCTCATTTTGCTCATAGGTTATGTGACTTTGCGAAAAAATAACTAGACTTGAAACTTTTTTCCATTTTGGATTTTTTATGTATTTTTAAAAAAAAAAATTTAAATTTTTAGGCAAAAAATAATTTTTTCCCTTCATACATTCATTTTTAACTTCGAAAGTGTTACTTGTATAGGAAAACAATATATGAACAGATTAAGGGAATTGTAATTCTTAATTTTTTAAAATTTATTTCAACTAAATTGGGCTAGTGGTTGTCGAGCTATGTCAAACAACAGGGCCTAAAACGTGATAAATTCCCCTATACGATAGTACTAACTTCAAATCGATACTAACTTCAAATCGCAGGTAAGAAGACAAAACGAATGATGCAGAAATTCTTCTTTTTGGGTCTAATTTCACATACAGTTCACAGAATTGAGTTGGCAATCAATTAACTGAAAAATGTTGTACTGTGTAATTGAAACTCTCCAAAATCCATACCTCAGGCTAGTTAAAAGGCTACTTGAAATCCAGTTTTCCTTAACCTCTGCGTCTGACGTGACTTTAAAATAACAATTCCACTGACTCAGTTGTACGCCAGACACCATTTTGATAGCTTATATTTTCCAAATTCTGCTTTGTAAACCTTCTGAAATTATTTTTTTATTTTATATTAATGTTATGGCTTATTATTTGCTGTAATTAAGTTTTGAGAACAAAATTGCAATAAATACTAAACAATATTAAATGGCATGGCACAGAATGGCCCTAAAGATCTTACTTCTATATAAAAGCAAAAAAAAAAAAAAAAATTAATAATTTTACACTAGGTTTAGTTCACATCTGAGCTAACCAGTATAGAAAAAATGGAATCATTTTAAAGGTTTTATAAAAAGATACAACTTATTTTATCAAGTGCGTTGAACCAGACATCACGACTTTTAAAAGTTCCAGATGATGTTCTGTTAGAACAGTGTTTTGTATTAAAGCGACCCATCAAAACAAAAATAATAAGAAATATAAAATATCGAAACAATTTTGTTGACGTGTTGCTTAAGAGACACTACAAAAATACAACAAATATATTGAGATGGTTGTTTCTCAGACACCTACCTTAATATTGACGTGGTTGTCTTGAAGATACATTTCTGCTCAGCGCAATGCGTGCGCTCTCTTTGATCGCGTTTGTCGCACCAACGTAGACATAAAAACGTAGTAAGAAGGTACTGAATGCGTGAGAGCCGATGTTTAAAAACAACAGAGAAAATTCCGGTTTTCTGTCATTGGTGTCTGTTAGACAATTACGTCAATCGCAGAGGGTTAATACATCTAAACCCACGGAAATTGATAACATTTAAAGCAAAATAGACGTGCGAGTTCCAGAGTTTTGTTCGAGGATTTCAGCAAAGCATTTAACGGTTATGTTACTTCAGGAGATGAATGGAAGACAAACGTCTCCCTTTAATTTTTACTGATGGATCAAAAATTAAGACGGTCGCTTGTATTTTCTGCGATGTATTAACCTTTATGTCAACAGATTAATAATTATACTTACGTCAACAGGAAGCATACCCGGGTATGCAAGAACATTTGATATGGGAATTCACATGTGTTGTTGTTTTTTGTTTTATTTGTATTTTTTTTTTGTGTTTTTACCACTTTGATTTGTTTTAGTGCAGGAATGCTAAAAAATAGCGGTAGTTTTAGCAGACTTATAAAACCCTATATATTATGAAATAAACTTGCAATATTACTTTATTTTAATTTTTTCATATACATACCCGGGTATGGTAGGGATGAAAAAAAGCCCACATACATGGTCTGGTTTGTCCAATTTTGTTCAAACCTTTGAATATGTTAGAAAACACTTCTAGTGGGTATATCATGAAATTTAAAAGCGATATGAAAGCCACTTTTAGAGATACAGCGTTATTAATATTCAAAACATACCCGGGTATGCAGCTGTTGACGTAAGGGATAGAAATTAAAAAATGACCACATCCATGGTGTGCTTAGTCCAATTTTATTCAAACATCAGAATATGTTAGAAAACAATGCAAGTGAGGATATCATGAAATTTCAGAGCGATATGAAAGTCACTTTCAGACATACAGCGTTTTTAAAATTCAAAACATACCCAGGTATGTAGCTGTTGACATAAAGGTTAAACTTGATGCGACCATACTTGAACTAGGCTTAGATTTAAAGTGCATTAATGAAATTTTTGTGCTAGCTGCCTCGTAGCTAGTAGGCCAAAAAATCACTACATCGTACAATCAGAATCTACGATGTATTGGGTTACACGTACTAGTGACACAACACTTCGCAGTCTTCCATAGATATCAAGACTCGTAATAATGCGTTCCCGAAATCGAAACGACTGACGAATTCGTTAAAAATACGTCGGCTTAAGTTACATAGGAAGCATAAGAGATTACATTAAAACATTAAATGTTAAGAACACTATGATGACGACCATAGGGTGCTAAATATATTTAAAAATAGATCGAAAGACCTACAAAATTAATGTCCATTTTCTCAATGCATCAACAAACTGCCTGTTACTGAATGCTGACATAAATTTATTATAGCCGTTTTCTCATTAGGCGATTTTTTTCCCCAACGAAAATTAAAGAAATCGGATTTTCTCAATGTCTCATTTGCTTCTATTCTGTCGTAAAGCTAACCGGCACTCATTTGTCAGTTATTTATCAATTTATCAAACAGCTGACTTCCAACTTTTTACATGTATTTTGAGAGGTGTTGCAAACTGAAAACGATGTTTTTGTCGGTATACATAGAAAACCAAAATCGGTAAAATTCAGTTTATCAGTCTACTAAATTTATGCCGACCTTTAGTACCTAGCAAATACTTTGCTTACAAAATAAGCCGAAAAATAATGAAACAATAGCATTATATTAAATTAAGTCAAATTTAAAAAAATTTTCAGAAATTTTAAAAATAAGGGCCACCCTAATGTATATATATTGGGTCCTTCAGTAATTCTTAGTCGATTTAGTTAGGTCCATCTGCCCATCTCTTGAAAACACGCTTACTTTCGAAAGACTAAACAGGAAAAAACAACATTATTGGTGTCAAATTCTTTCTAGTTTCAGTTTCTTGCAATTAAAGATTGAAAACTTGCATAATCGGTTGAGTAAAAAAGAGCTATAAACTCCCTAAAAAATTTGTCATTTTGTTACAAACATTGGTGACAAATTGCACCGATTCTCATTAAAAAATGCATGAATTCGTTTTATATGACTGGAAATCACAACAAAGTTATATGAATATGGATCCATAATTTACCATAGACGCCATATAAAGGGGCCTTCCGAAAAGCATTTTAAGAAGCATTAAGAAGCAACTGTATTGAAATGTGGTCTAACTTAAGTTTTTTTTTTCTAATTTTTAATATATGTGATGAACGATCCATAATTTACGATCGGTCCAATATAAATTCCTCTCCTGAAAATCACTTTAATACGTCTAATAATACTTATGAAACAAATTATAATATTTTATTTAAATTAGGCAGCGAATTATAAAACTGCGAGGTCTTTTATATTTTATTTATCTTCACTATTTTCTTTTCCGATTAAAGGCAATCAAATACTTATTCATGTAAGTGTATACCATCATACTAAACATTTTGATCTATTAAATCGTTTTTCTGCCTGTTACTTAATGCCGGCATAAATTTTTCCCATATTTTAGCATGTTTTCCCCAAAATTTTGAATTTTTTATTATTAAGCTGAAGAACTGCCAACACTAATTTATGGTTGTGAACTTTTTTCAAACTGCGATTCGTTAAGTAAGAAAAAACTAAATATTACATATAACAATATTGTCAGATATATTTTTTGACTGAAACGCTTCTCTAGAATTTCACGATATTCAAATAAAATATACAATATCGTCCCCTTAATAAAACAATAGTGTATACGCATGTACACCATTATTTTTTTATTGCATAATAAGAATCTACATAACTGATTCTAAATGTGGTCAAAATTTGGTGAAATTCTACTTCCACAAAGTGGGTCAAAAGATCAATTGAAATATTAGCGTATAATTGCGTGTTTAAAATTTTTCATTAATAATTGTGTAAGTGCAGGTATGGTGTTTTAATTAGTTGTTACTCTGAATATAGTTTAAAAGAAAAATAGTGTATAAAAAGCATACACTTTTTTATTATTTACTATTTTTATTATTTCATAACAAAATACAATCGAAAAATGACGTATATTGATATACACAATTTTTTAACAATACAATATTTGTAGTCAATCTGTATGACACTTATACACTATTTTATATATCATACAAAATTTCTCTGTGTGTTAAACGGTTGACGTATACAATAGCTTAAATCCTGTTTACACTGTTAATGTCAACTCTTTGATACACATTATAAAATAAATAAAATAGCCTAAGTGACATCATGTACTTTAAATCCCATTTATTTGCAATTGAAGCACTTGTAAATTAATTAAATAACACCTACTTGTAGCCTGATTATTCCACCACATATTTAAATGACCACAACTAAAAAGCATCGATTATTTTCTGGAATATTACTGTTTTCCCAGTTGTCTAATAACACAAAAATTTTAAACCCCATTTTCTCGAAATGGCAAAAAAATTATACACTATTGTTTTATTAAGGGGACGATATATCATTTGATAACCTGTTAAAGTGCCGTTCGTTAATTTTACTACAAAAAATTATATACACAGAGCAGCCGAATTACCTGTATCGTAGACTCAATTTCTTCAGATCAAATAGGGGGAAAAAGATAAACAGAATTCCACATCGTGATGAGAAATCTAAGAAACACTTTTGAATTAACACTATTTGCCTCTGGAACCGTTAACCTCATAATTTTCAAACGACAAGCAATGCAAAGCACTTTAAATGTCAGATTTTTAAGCATTTTTCGTAACAAATATGATTTAATTTTATTTAAATATTAAACTTTGTTAACACTTTCTATTATTTGTTATATATTGTTGCTATTTTTTTTAATATTAATAATTTGAAATTCTTGGAATAAAATTGTTAAAACAAACATCTAAATTTCCTTTTAAATTTAACAACTTGTTCAAATTTTAAATATTGATTTGTTACTGTATTTTTTCTGTTATTAATTGTATAATTTATTCCTTATAATTAATTAATTATTTTATTACTTATTTGGAACTATATATGTATTATTTAACAATATTTTCCCAATGCTGTTAAAGATACTTGGTGTTATAGCATTCGCGTGCTAAATAAATAAATAAATAAGAAAAAGTAGACAGAGAATCATCACTATTGTGATTGCCAGGACCTAATCAAAAACGTAGATAATTTTTTTCTAAACTTTTTTTCTGAGCAGACTTTCATATGTTTCTCCTGCACCGTTTAATAAGTCCCAGGTGCAATTACTTCCAGTGGAAAAAAAACAAATCAAAAATTAAACAAATCCCAACTTTTGGACGTTATTTCATAATGAAATAACCCCCATAGAAATTAATGAAATAACTTTCAAGAACAGGTCATTGAAAAGAAATGAAATATGGCCCAAATCAGAATGAAAGAACTCCCAGACAAAATTGCCACTACACTAGTCGGCATAGTTAAGTGTTTTGACGAAACATTTTTCTGACTGTTGAACCTAGCTTAACGTAGTGTCGTCAAATAACGGTGAGAAAATGATGCGCAAAACAAAGAATCAATTTTTGGATCTTTTCATGCGAAATTTTATATTGTTTCCCTTTGCAATCTCTTTTTGCTGATAAAAATGCATGGATATAACAAATTTTTGGGGGCATAAGTATTTTGGATTTTTGCTTGCATTTTTGAGCACGTGAAAGCGGAACAACTTTTGTATTTAAGTTTAATTAAAAATAAAAATAATATAAAAATTAAATGAAATAAAAATTGATTCAAAGGCGTTCTAAGCAATGGGTAAAACTGCAAAGTTGGGTTTGTTTACCTGATCTTCGATGGTAGCAAAGTTTAACGCTGAGACGGCAGTAATAGACATTGCAAAAGAGTTCAATGTGTCACGTCAAACTGTGTACTATCAAATTAATAAGTTTAAAAAGCTTAGCGACTTAAAAAATTTCACGAGACCGAGTCCTTCTACGAGAATTTAAAAAAGTTGTCTTCTGAAGCTCAATCTGCTGCAGATCAATGGAATTTGACGGCCAAGAACCCAATCAGTGACCGCACTGTTAGGCGACACACACTGGGGTCAAAAGCCCTTTTTCGGGGATTTATTCACAGCACCTCTGCTACAATAATGAGGCACACTAAATTTGATGGGGTTAACTCTTAGATCAAACTTCATGTTCTAACAAAATCTTGGGGGTATAAGAGGGGAAAGAAAAATTAGTTTTTTCTTATATCTGAAGAACCACAATAGTTCGTATATATTCGTAATATATTGTTTAAAGTAAAACATGAGTGTAGTAACGTTTCCGGCTCTGAGTAAGCCTATTGTGAATAATTTCCTAATTTTTATTTATATTCGCCGCGTTGGAGTAAGCTTTAATTCGGGTTTTTTGTATTCTAGTTCAGTTCGTATTTAGCTACCAAACCAACCAGTCATCCTTCGGCTCCCAATCAACACCTTCAACAACTTTTTAACACCATTGTACAAACAAAAAAAAAAAAAAAAAAAGTATACTAAACAAAACTCTATGGAAGTAAATTGAACTTAATATAATTGTCGTTGGTTTTTATTAAAATCGCCCGAGCACAGGAACCCCCTCCTGTCCCAAATCTCAAACCGAACAGGAATCCCCTCCTGCCCACAATCTCCAACTCAATCAGGAATCCCCTCCTGCCCATCTTCTCAAAGGCACGCTCGTCTTTGGTGCTGTCTTCTCGAGACCTAATGGTGTACGGTGCCATTAGCCCAAACCCCCTTTCATCCTTTTCTCTTTTTCCCTTTCATTAAATTAAACCATGTCTAAAATAAGCCACAAATTAAACATGGTCCTTCGAGCTTAAAAAATAAAAGCACTTCCAGAAATAATTTGTTTACAAGTTTAAGCTACACATTTGAATAAATACCTGAGCTTGATGGTTGCATGGTTATATTAATTACTTTTTGAATTCACTTTCGGTAAATCGGATCTATTTACGAAAAAAATTTAGGTTTTATACCAATTTTTTTAAATGTTTTGTTTTAAATGTGTACAAAAACACCGTAACATATTTGCCATTTATTATTTGCCTACTGATGCAGAATTTTGTGCACTTTTACCGAGTACTTTTAGTTTTCACGGTACTTCAACTTTTTTTTTTTTTTTTAATTAATACGTGAAATCACTGCCTTTGGCACCTGTGTGCGACGTTTGATGGAAGGAGATTTTAAGGCAACTAAAGCTAAGGACGTGCCGTACATAACAAAATCAAACAAGCTTAAAAGACTAACCTTCGCAAAGGAACATATGCACAAGCCAATGGAGTTCTGGAGACGCGTTCTATGTACAGATGAAAGCTCCTTTGAGTATCACTCATCCAAAAACACATTTTTATAAGATTGCCAAAGGTAGTACGTCAAAAGAAACGACCAGCTTGTCAAAAAGTGAGTCATGGTGGAGGCTCTGTCATGTTCTGGGATGTGTCGCGTATAATGGGCGATATTTGATTACGCTTAATGAAAATGCCTTTCCTTCTGGTGAAAAGCTTATTGAGGAATCATTTATCCTGCAACATGATAATGCCCCGTGCCACAAAGCCCGGATGATTACTTAGTTTTTGAAGGATGTTGCTGTTAATACTTTAGACTGGCCACCTCAAAGTCCAGATTTAAATATTAAAGAAAACGTCTGGTCTCTTTTGAAATGCAAAAGAACAGTTTCGTTAAATAAAACTAGAGAGGAGACAATTTCTGAGGTCACTTCCCTATGGGAAGAGATGTCTCCAGAGATTCTTAAAAATTAAGTGGATTCAGAACCAAGACTCCTTCAAAAAGTTATTGAAGCCAAAGGAGGATATATATTTTACTAACTTCTTCTTATTTTTTTTTACTTTTGTTAATTTTAAACACTGTATTACATTCTTGTCAAAATACCTAATCCAGCACATGAAATTACAAATTAATTTACATCATTTTAAGTTTCTGTGAAAGAATATTTGTTTGCTTTTTCTGCTGGTGTCTAATACTTGTAAATTTTTCTGTACATACAATATACTTCATTGCTATCCAACGGAAAGCTAAGGTAAAATGTAACAAGAAAATACAATATAATAGTCTGGAAGTGTATAAAGTCATTCCTAAAAATTTAAAGAATAGAACTATTACAAAGAGCTTTATAAAATACATAACTGAGAATAAATGCGAAAAATAAAAAAATTTTGAATTTTTTTTAATATTAATAATTTTTAACAAAGCCGTTTAAAAATCAAACTTAAAAATGCACGATTTTTATTTCATCAAAATTCTTATGCCGTCTAGTGTATATCTAAAAATGGTTAAAAAAAAGGTCCCTGCGGAAATTTTGTGTCAGTTAGTATTAAACAACTTAACCCGTGACCAGTGTACACAATATTATAACAAAAAGGAACGAGTTGTGATAGGTGAAAACAAGACCTATCACTTAAATGGTGTTAATGTGTTTAGAGTGTAGTTGGTCCAGAGGAAAGATTATTGGCATAAAACTATTCCTGTGACTGGATTTTGGGCGGGTAGTGGCTGATTCTTTCTTGTTCTATTACTTTATATAAAGGGTATTCATCATAATATTATTTATCATTTTGTTTGTCTATAAGCTGGTGAACTAATAAATTCTTGGCTATTTGTGATGGGTCACATAATAAAGGCAAACGAACCTGTCCTCTCTTGAATAATAAAAAAATGGTCAGCAAAAATTAAAATGATTTTTATTAAAGTAGTATTAAATTCATTGAAAAAATAGGAAATTGTTGTCATATATTTTGCGACAGGTATAATCCGAAATTGAATATGCACATTAAGGTTATTTCTGTGACCTGGTACACAGTGTCAAAAAGGTGCCAATTAACCCCCTCCTATACCATCGCCATTTTAAAGTGACAAGTCCCCTCCAAATAAAGTGTTTGAACAAGAACCGGTCCCAACTACTTTAGAACTATAACGTGACAAGTTTGGTGTTATTTACCTTTTCCGTAGGGAATGAACAGTTTTATTTTTAAATTCGTATTCGTATTTAATAATTCCTACAAAGTAGTTTAAAGCATACATACTGGTTTGGGTTGGGGCCATATACCCGAACTATAAAACGCCGAGTTCTAAAATCCAAAATTTCAAAATCTCAGATTTTAAAATCCTGAATCGCTAACAAAAACTTCCCTGTATAGCCGCGGCCGGGACCAGGAGTTTGCACCTCTATTATAAATCAGACAAAGGCTTCGCTAACTTAAGCTCGACTGCATAACTAGTAGGGTATTCATTCGATAATCGGTTAACCGATTACTTACTACCCGATTAACTGATCGGTTAATTTAAAATTGGCTATTTGCGATTAACGATTTAACCGGTCGATTAACCAATGAAGCAAACTTTTTAATTTTTTTAGTATTATATAACTTTATTTTGTGTTTTTTTCATTTATTTGGTTCGTCTCATATAAAAAAAGGTATGTGCTTAGAAAATATTTTTTTCATAAAAAATAATGTGTTTAGTGATCTCTATTTTAAATAGGTGTTTGCTGTCAACAGCTTTATGTTGCACGTACTTTTTATATGTATCGGGAATGTTTTAGAATTCGAATACACGTGGAATTGAAATCGGACCTTTATTACACGTGTTCAAAGTTCATAAAAATATATCATGTTCTATATCTCATACTTTGAGGTCCAACTTCCGCTACGTAAACCACTTTTGAAATCAGGAATCGCTACGTTCATTTTAACAAAAATTCAACTTCTTTTAACAAAATTTACCGAAACAATTAGAAGTGTTAACAATTTAAAAAAAAATTAAAACAGGTCTCTAATGGCATAATGGAAGATTTTATACGTTTAGAGGAATCCAGTAAAATTACTATATGATTAGATATTCTGTGTTATGGGTTTCTTTCGATTTCTCCAACATCAACGAGATGTGAAAGAATTTGTTCAAGTCAAGTTTTATCAAAACTAAAGGGAAGAATCGCTTAAATCCTAACATTTTTCTAAAAGACTATTTTTTTAAGGGGCCTTTAAACTATTAAAATAACTGATAAAATTATCTTAAGTTTATTTTTTAATTACTACATAATATTTATGTATTTAATAAAAAAATAGGTATAATATACGAGTATTTATGAATTATTTTTTTGGTTGCTCAGATTAGTTCAAGAATTGTTATGTAATTGTTTTTTTTTACTAATAAGCCCCAAACAAAAAATAATTGATACATTTTTATTATTGAAATGACTTAATTTATAAAAAAAAAACTTTATTAACCGGTTTACCGATCAACTACAAAATTAACCGATTATTAACCGATTAAACCAAAACCTCGGTTAATTAATCGAGCCATTAACCGATTAAAGCAAAAGCAGGGCGTCAGGATGGCCGGGCGTCAGGATTTTATTCTCTATGTTATAACAAACACCGGCTTCGGAAGCTAAACCCTCCATAGCCAGCCTTCGGCCGGGCGCACGGATTTTGTCCTCTATGTGTGTATCACCACAGCCCCAATAAGTATGTATGTATGCTTAAAACTACTTCGTGCTTGAGTATTTACATATCAGGTAATCCAACCAAATTCTAACAAATACTAATGGAAAATGTTAAAAAATGTGAAGAAACTGCAAATAATTGAAAATGAATAACTCCCACAAAAATGAAATTGCACCAAAAAATAAAATAAAATGAAATAACTCCCATGTTAAATTTTTAGGACTTATTTTATTTGAATATTATTTCATTGTGAAATAACTCCTAGGCAAAAAAAATTAAATCAAACCGATAGCGCTGGGAGCTGTTACATAATGAAATTACTCAGGTATTTGTATGAAAAGTTTTTGGGCCTAATTTAATTTTTTTCTTGGGACTTATTGCACCTGGGACATATTATGCCTGTTCCTCCTGATTTAATCAATACCGACAAAAAATACAGCAGCGATTATGTAATAAAATTATAGATTTAGATTTATTCAATTATAATTGTTATCGAACAAATGTTGATTGTTTTTAGTGGTAACTGTAGTATATTTCAGTTTGTTTAAATAAATAATACATTGAATTCCTTTTTTTTTTTTTGATACACCACTTTTATTTTTACACTTAGTAAACAACTCTGTAATAATAAGTTATAGGAAAATAAAGAAATCAAATCCGTTTCCTTAAAACCATCAATGCGTGCGTTCTATATTTAACAGTAACCATTTAAAATCAATTTCAAAACATATAAATTTATTTTTTATTTCCATTAAAAAAGTTATAATATTTTTTTAACACGTGCACAGAATTTATTACCGCATCATTTTATTGTTTGTTAAACAGGCGGTCCCAAAATCTTCTACGACTAAAGCAAAACAATATTCAAATTTGTCATAAATTTAATTTAAACCCTTAACCCAAAATACATTTACAAAATCCATAATAACCATAGATAAATTATACTCGTTATATCTTAAGAAAGGCAAAAAAAAAAAAAAACAAATAAATAATAGAACACAATGTATTATAAAATATTAAAATTGCGCTAAAACCTCCATTCATCTATTTATACACTTGTATAGAGACTAGGGTTCCTAACTTTCATTCCCAAGTGCAGACAAAACTTTTTTTCATTAACGAAACGTCTTGTATAGCATATTTTAAAAATGTATTCGAATAAGGTTTTTTTTATAAATTATTGACAATCATTGGCCATTTAATGCAATAAAACAAGAGCAAGTAAAACTGCTATCTACAACTGGACAGCATCTTATATACCCTTCACCATGGTACTCGTATTAAAAAGCCTATTTTTATCATGACTCGTATGAAATATGGATTATATCATGGATAACACAGCTCAAATTATGGTTAGTTATAGTCCATTTTAGCCATATTAGTGTCATATATAACCATATTATCCAATCATAGAATATGGTTACCTCAAACTTAATTTGTTGTATGGAGGTGCGTGCATTAAGTTAACCTAAGCGGAAAATGAACAATTAAAGTTCTTAGCAGTGATATAAACTCTTCAATGGCTAAATAGGGGCTAAACAAGATTTTATTACTTAAAACTTATCAATATTAATAAAAAAAATTTACAAAATTTATTAACTTCAAAATTTAATAATTAAGTAAAAGTCAGTTTTGTTAACTAATTAAGAAAAATTCAGCATTACAACACAACTAAAGCTGCGTATATAACATTTTGGTACCCTCCACCACCACTAGTGGTGAATGAGGGTATACCAAGTTTGTCATTCCGTGCGGAACGTCTTATTATACATTTCGAGGATATATATTCTGTCACCTTGAGTAATTCTAAGCCGATTTAGCCATGTCCGTCTGTCTATCCGTCTGTTGAAAACACGCTCACTTTCGAAAAACGCAAAAGCAAAGAACCAAATTGGTCTCAAATTGCTTGTAGTTATCCTACGCAGTTTAGGAATGAAGTCTAGTAACATCGGTTCAATAGGATCACAGCTATGAATCAAAGTGTGGAACCACCACCCTTAAAAATTTATAATTTTTTTTACAAGAACACACATAAATAATGGAATAATGCACGGAATGATATAAAATTTTCCACAAATCCGTTTTATACGACTGCAAATCGTACTGTCTAATTTCGTGAAGATTAGTCCATAACTGACCATAGGCCCCATATTAAGCTTACACCCGGAAAAAAGTTTAGTAGGCCTAAAACCGTAATAAATAACGCTTTCATAGTGATTTAGTACGCCCAAATCAGTAATAAATAATACTATCATAATTTTTTTTTTTTTTCTAAGATTCTAAGATTCATATGGCTAGAAAAATATTATGCAATTTGGTGATGTACCGTCAATAATTTACCTCAGATCCCATAGTAAGCAGCCTTTGGAAATTAACTGTAAAAGCTAAAAGTAATGCCTTTGCTATATTTTAATTTATCCTTATTAACCTGTCCGTGAAAGCCTGGGTTCAAATCTCAGCGCAGTCAAGAATGAAAAATTATCAATAACATTTTAATTGATTTCATGTTGTAAAATTCCTGTCTTCATAAAAATAATTTAATGAAAATTTAATTCAATGAACTTAAGCCTAATTAAAAATATCTAAATTTGGATAAAAAAAACCATTAACAGTTCAATAAAATAACCACAATACTAATTATCCTTATTTATTTTTTTAAACCAGCAATCAGTCTACTTAATTTTGGGTTGATTGGTCCATAATTTACCATGGGTCCAACACAAATTACCCTCCTGATAATCATTTTAGTTCGGCTAAAACTGTAACAAATTATGATATCCCTAAGGGAAATTTGTGTCAATTGTTCCAACAGACTGTTCCTGGGATTTGTGAAAATAGAACAAGTACAAAAAGAAAGAACTCATGACAAGTGAAAGGAGAACCAATCATATAACTGATATATGAAGAACCAAAAGGTAGAAAAAGTAATGCATTACAGTACAGTATTCACCGATGGTGTGACACATTTTTTTTGGGACTTTCTAAAATTTGGTTCTTAAATTTAGTTCTTATTGAAATAATACTTCATTGTATTAACTAACAATAAACATGTTCATTGAGAATAGATGTGTGACTTGTCAAATGATAGCTGTTAGGTTTCAATTGACCCCCTCAAATGACAACGCCATGTAAAAGTGGTAGGTCCCATTCATTGAAAGTGTTACAACTAGAACCGGTCTTAACCACCAGACCTATCACTGGACTACTTTAGTGTTCCCTTTAGACATATTACTCAAGCTCGTTCAAACTTCTACAAAGAAAAGCATAAAACTTCCTTATTGTCGGTCAATAATTTGTTTTTATGAATTAAATAGAGGCCACTCCTGTCGGTGGAGGGTATAGGTATAAAAGATTCGGCACAGCCGAATATAGTACTCTAACTTGTTTGGTCTGAAAACTTTGTGAAAACTGGAAGAACATTTGGTTAAAAAAAATGGCTAAAGAAATAGCTAATGGCTAAATTGATTTTTCATAGATAAACGAGATGAAAACTGGACAAATCTAGCCACTAAATGGCTAAATTGGCAACACTGGTTCTTCGATTATAAGACGATTTCAATAATAAAGGACTGTGGAAAAATATAAAATATTTATTGGTAAAAATTGGAGGCAGTCGCGGTTGTATGGTTATATCTCAGCCATTTTTGGATCGATGTTAATTTAAGCAGAAGGCCATGGCAAAACTCAACAGTTCCACTATAACAAATTTTATAATAAATAAGTTAAAAATATATATTTTTTGCAGACTTATTGTGGTTAAATAGTTTATTATTATAACACTAAGCCAACTTGATAACACTAAACCAATTCCCGTGTGGAGTTTGCTAGATCCTCCATCGGAACCCGCCCATTGGCGAATAAGAGAAGCTCACCTTGCTGTAACAATTTTTAGGATTGTGGTGAAATAAAATGCTAAAAAGTGATCGAATTCTAGTTTTAAGAATGGGAACTGGTTGTTTAGTATCATGGGCAGGCAGAGGTTGAGTCAACTGGTATGCATACCATGGTTGCTTATAAATAGCACACTGCGAAGTAATAGCCACGCAGCCTTTGGCCTCATCACTTACTGACCAAGATCAAACGATGCTTAACAAACACGAGTTCGAACCAAGTATACGTAATTCAGTTTCCAAGGGGTAATCGGAAACATCCGAGAAATCCCCCTGCCTCAGCAGCCGGCTAGACAAATTTGGAGAGGCCAATATTAGGTGTTTAAACATTACGATGAATGAAACCTCAAGATATGGTATGCTCCAGTGGGAGAGACGAAATCAACTTGTAATTAAATACATTTTTCTGGCATTTAGTTTTTAAGTTATTTAGAAAAAACTTAAAAAGTGGAATTTTTGCGTTTTGTTATGGAACTCCTCACCATTTATGGAGTCTCTGTAAAACCAATTTCAACAGATATTCGGACAGACAGAAATCGATAAATCGAATTTTCGACTTACTAGGACCCATAATGTACAAAGTGTGGTCCAACCAAAACGCAAGATGTTAATTGTAAATAAAACAAAAAGTTTTCAGAGAATTGTCGTAATATTTTTTATTATGATTGAAGGATCTATGACATTTATAGGTGAAACCAAATATCACCTAATTGCTCGTCATAGTTTCGGTGGCATACTTCCATTCGATGGTCCATATATTCAATGACTCTGAGACATAATTGAGCATGCACCGGTGTTTTAAGATTTCTTGCAGACCAGGTTTGCTGAAATTCGAGCACAATTCTACCGATTGTGGACACATTTGGTCGACTATGCTGACCAACAAAATCACGCTCGAAATGCATTTGGATTTTTCGTAAAAGGTTCCAACAATCTCACCATGGTTGAATTTGTCAAACACTGAAACAAAGAAATGTCAAATTAAGTTGGGAAAAAAACTTGACGTTAAAGTTCGAATCACAATTAGCATCGCGCATTACCCTGAGGGAAATTTGTGTCAATTGCTCTTAAAGCACTTATCCCGTGACCAGTGAACAAAATTTTATAATTAAAAAGAACAAATTGTGATAGGGGAAACAAGACCTATCACCTAACTGGAGGTAATGTCTTCAGAGTTAGTTGGTCCAGAGGAAAGGTAATTGGCACAAAACTATTCATGTTCAATTACTTTATATGAAAGCGATCTATCATATTGACATGGCTCATTTGGGACAATATCTGCGAAAGGCATTATTTTAACCAAAATTGGATGTGCCCATTAAGGTTATTTCAGTGACCTGTTAAAAAGTGTCCAAAAAGGTGCCAATTGACCTTCTAGTAGGATATGGCCATGTAAGAGTGACTTGTCACGTGATAAGTATAGTGTTAGTTCCCTTTCCCCTAAGGTATGGTTGGATCACCCTTTATATATATAAATTAATTTATAACTATTCAGACGGAACTCCTTTATATTTGGCATAACTTTAACTTTAGTGGATATGAATGTGTGTTCCAAATATTTTAAAAAGGGCTTTACTTGTCGGGTTATGGGGTGCTTAAGTGTTGCCTTTTTTGAAGAATTATCTTATTAAATATTTGCTTTACATTAAAAACAAATTCAACAAAAAAATTAATTATTTTCTAAGTTTTATAGTTCGAAACAATAATATAAAAGTAACCATCTTTAAACGCCAACATTAAAGCTATGGGGTGCTCACCAAATTAACATAACTGAAAAAAAATATTTGGCTATTGTTATAATTACAAACGGCATGAAAATCTTATACATATAAACCCTTTAAACTTATGGTGAATGGTATACAAATATGGAATTTTTGAAGTTTGTAGTCAAGAACTTGTTCTGCTTGCCTTTTATCACAAGATTCATCATCGGGAATTTCAAAAATATTTTTTTCGACAATTCAAGGAACTTTTTCCAAATAGGAACCCTAATAATTTTAAAATTATGTACAAATACATAAGAAATAATATTAGGCAAATCCCGAATTTTCTGGTTATTAATGCCGAGATTTTTTTATATTTTTATGATGTTAACATTTTTTCAAAAATTTGTATAAAGATTTTTTGTGTACAAAAAATATCCATTATATAAGTTTAAGCTAAATTAAATTAAATTTAAGCAACTTTATTATATTCAACATTTTTCATTTTTCGAATTTATTCTATGAGTTAAATTTCAGTTATGTATTTTATAAAGCTTTTTGTAATAGCTCTATTCCTTAAATTTTATTTTAGAAATTACTTTATACACTACCAGACTATCATATTGTATTTTCTTTTTTACATTTTACCTTAGCTTTCCGTTGGATAGCAATGAAGTATATTTATGTACAGAAAAATTTACAATTATTAGACACCAGCAGAATGTAATGCATTTTCTGGCCCGCTACGGCCTTCGTCAGCATTCTTTGTGTCACACTGGATAGTGATACTTTATAAATTGAATGTATTTAACTCAACTATTTTAACAAATAGATATTTGTGATATAGGAGATCATAGAAAAAGAAAACCGTTTTTTTCTCTTCTTAAAATTTATAAATTTTGAGTTTGAGTCAGAGAAACCAGTGTGATATGTATTTTAAAATTATCCAAATATATTTCCAACTTATTTAAATATATTGTTTAATTGTCCAATTGTATATTAACATTTTCCAAATGTATTTTAAAAAATTGTGTACAAGATAACATTTGGACAATTTCAACAAAAATATTGGAAAATTTTAAACTACAATTGGTTAAATTTGGATTTTTTTTTTTTTTTTTTTTGACAATATACTGCGGAAAATTATGCAAGTGTTTAACAGTGGATAGATATGACCACTGTACATCGATTTCTTGAATTAAGTGAAGATTTTCAAATTTTGAGTTGACTCTCTTTAGAGGAACCAGTGCGATATGGAAAATTGTAAAATACATTTCGAAGTTTTTTAAATACATTTGTATAATTTTGAAATATATTTGGAGAATTTTAAAATACACAAGGAAAATTTTAAATTGTATTTGAAAGTTTTGAATTATTAATAAGATTTATCCATAACGTGCTTAATTCCCAATTTTAATTTTTAATAAAAAACTCTGAAATTTATTGTTGAGGAAAAATTAAAATCAAAAATAAATATTTGGAATTTAGCACGTTAAAGATAAAACTTATTAATAATAAATTTTGCATTCCCGAAAATTACTTTTAATTTTAAATTATATTTGGAAAAGTTTAAAACACATTTGAACAAATTTCAAATGTTGGAACCATTTAAGAAAACATTTCGAAAACTTAAAAATATATTTAGGCAATTTTAGAATTAATTTGGAAAATTCTAAAATACAATTGTAAAAGTTTTTTTTTATCAATTATCAAATATGGATAAAAATAAGATTTTTATGTTGTTTTATTGCGTTTTTTATTACATGATCTTTATGTTTTGTGATAAATAAATAATTTAAGTTTGTTTTTATTTTATTCTTTACAAATAAAAAATATATATGTTCATCAAATATGTATTTTTACTGGAAAATAAAGTTGTTCTTAATTTCTTAAAAAGTTTTTATATATTGGGTATAAAAAAAAATATAATTTAAACAAACTCCCGAAAAATGTTTAATAATCCCGTGAATCCTGGGATTTAGAAAAACCAATCCCGATTGGAAGCCCTAGTGGCTACAGATGTGGGACATTTTGTTAAAGCTGTTTTCTAAACAATCATTAAAAAATGTAGTCAAATTACTTTGTGATGATATAAAATACAGCTGTTTCCCCTTAGAAATATTTTTGGTTGATATATGTATGTATAAAGAGATCTTTAGTTAAACAAAAAGCTAAGTAATCTTATTTTGTATATATTATAAAACTTTCATATACATTATTGATAAAGGCAAACATTCGGGCAACTGCATACGTTATTACGCACCAAGTTGACAAATAAACAGCAGGCACATTCGAAAATTCAATAACATTCTTTTGCGGCTTTACTTGTGAGGCATCAAAATAATTAGAAGATGCCCAAAAGTATATTTATATGTAAAGACTATTTGAAGAGCTTTTAAAAACAAAGTGCAGTTTGCAACTGATTATTTAAGGTTAAAGCAATTTTTCGAAATGTACACTGAAGACAAGTTGCAGTTGGCTTTTATAAGCATTTAGATTCACCCTGCCTCGTTGGTAGACATCGTACCGAATAATATGATCTGTTCCTGAGCTTTTCGCTTTATTAAAAGCGCTAAAAACTTAAATTTCGAAAAAAAAAATCGAGTTAGAGCCATTCTACATGAGACTAACGATATGTATAAGTTGCTAGCTATTATTATGAAAAGTGGAATTTTTATTATTGGAAAGTATGTACTACATGTCGAAATTTCACCATATTTCTTACAGTGTATTCTTGAGACTGAACTTTGTCAATAAACAAAAAGAATATATGCGAATTATTTAATCCAACCGCTGTATGTGTAATTTTTTTTTTCGCTGATAACAAGTACATGCATTCAAAATGTTTTGAATGTATAAAAAAACCGCTACTGCAAGATTCAACTGCTAAGCTTGTAGATTGTGGCTTATATATTCTTTGCCGAACTTAGCGGAAAACACCATTCACATCTCGCATTGTTAGTAAATGTCTAACGGTGTTTTCTTTTCTACAATAAAAATACCACCTTGTTAAAAGGTACATGTACAAAATGTCTTACCGACCTTGTAATAATGCAATTTTTATTTGACGAGAACAAAACACAAAACTGGACCGCCCTGTTTTTAACAGCTGACAAAAAGTTTGTTCTTCAAAATATAAAAAAAAATATTAATAAACCAAAATTAGTTAATATATGGATATTAAAAAAATAAATTAACAGAATGAATGATGAAATTCCAATTTCTTTAGTTGTTTGTTTTTTATAAAATATGTAAACATATGCCAGATTGCTGATTTATTAACACCAAGTTTTTCAGATTTCTTGATTTGACTTTTTTTTTCAAAAACAGTTTTATAACACCGAATCCACTTAAATTTTATATCACTGAAAACATATCATTAACAATGTAATGCTTTCTTATGTTAGCTGTATTAGCTTCGGGCTAACATTCATTCTCCTTAGTTCTTCGTTATTGGAGACTCTGGCAGTCCATGGAATTTCACTACTCGGCGGGATATTTAGAAAGCCTTTAGTTTTCTCATGCAAGGCTTTTATTGTCCAAGCTTCTACCAAATAAAGTAGCACCGTCCAAATGTAATATTTCGTCAATCATACTTTTGTTGCTACACTGATGTTATGACTGGTCAACACTTTGTTGTATTTAAAAAGAGCATCTCTTATATCCACTTTGCGGCATTTAATTTCTTTTGATGTATCCCACTGGTAACTTATGAAGAGTCCCATTCGATTTCAGTATTTTCTATATTAAACGTTGCGTTGAAGTAGGGATTTATTCTACTAATTAATAATATATATTTCATCTTCTTCATGTTAATTTTTAGTCCATACATCCACCGGATCAGTACCATACACCATTGTCGTTTCGTCTGCATATTTTGCATTATTGATGAATTTTCCATTTACCTTCATCCCTATATTTTCCATTCAGGTGGTTCTTGGAATATTTTTTCAGAATATAAATTGACGATTTCCAAATTTTTTAAGTCTTTTCTTTAAAGCTCTTATATAACGATTTTAGTTCGGCCATATATTTAAATTTGCATGTTGATTTTAAATAAAATGCAATAAGTAAAGACAGCACAATTAAATTTTTTCTTAAATTGCCACAAATCAAGTTAAAGAAAAAAGAAATGCCTGTCAAAATCTAATTTACGAGAAATGGACTAAAATTAGGTTTTTTGCTGTTTCATTTTTCATTCAACAAGGTTTTATGCAAAAAAAAATTTAATTAACTTCAATTCAAACACAAAAGTTTTTTGTCACCCTATAGAAATGGAAGTAGTTATTTTTATAAACTTTTTTTTGGGAAAAAATTAAAAGATTAGTTTGATTTTCTGAAAAAGCAATCAAGATTTAACCTAAGAAAGATAATTATATCATCACATACGTTAAAGATAATCATGCGTATAGCTGACTTATGGAAAAGGAAAGTAACAAATAAACTTCTTCAGTAATCCAAATCTTCAGTAATCAACGTAAAAATCGTATTCCTTCATCACCAATGTGCGTTATTTTTACTAACAAACTCGTTATATTTCGAAAATGGTTATACCAACCGCAGTGGCGTGTGTGCCTCAAAGAAGGTCTACGTGAGGCCTGAAATGTCTAAAATGCACGTCCACGGATTCATGCTAATTAAAAAGAATTGCAAAATTTCGAAAGTGCATGCTTAAAATTTAGACAGATTATCTTTCAAGGGTTAAATTAAAAGTTTTCTAAAGGACCAAACAAAACAAAATCTCCTTGAAATATATATATTTTTGAAACAGAAAATCTATTATTAGTAAAAATTATATATAATTTAAGGCAAAATTTAAAAAAAAAATTGGGTAACACATTTTTGAAAAAGGTAATAGCGTTAAAAAATATTTGATCCCAATAAAAAAAATTGCTTATTTTGCAAAGCACTAATGGTACATTTTTAAAAGTAAGCACACATTTATGCGCTACGCAATAAGTCACATAGAGATGCGAAAGATGCGTAAGGTAAGCGAACGAATTCTTAATACATTGAAAAAAAATATATATAAAAATTAAGGGCTACGACATTCCCTTTACTACGAAGCAAATTTGTAAGGGAGCATATTAAAAAATAATGGTAAGAAAAAATTTAAAGTTCAGTGCTGATCGTTTTATTCACCAATTTTTATATACGATGAATAAAGCGCTTTCTGTGTCAAAAATGTATTGCTTCAAACTCGCCATATAAAATTCATGTCTTCCGTAACCGATGTGGTAAGCGAAACTTTTACGTTTCTCCCTTACAAGCCTGCTCCGTTGTAAGCTCCATTTTTTACTGGGATATTACAGAAAACAATGCACATACGCTGTTATTTAAAAAAAAAAACCCAAAATTGTTCAAAAGTAAAAATATCATTTTGAGCTGTTTATTTTAATCATTTTTTCTTTATCTAAACTACCTAAGCTTATATGAATATTAGGGTAATAACTTTTTGAATTTTTTGCAAATATTAGCTCTCCCAAAGTAAAATCGTATGGGGCATGCAAAAATATTATGAACTTCATCTTAAGTTTTTCGCTTTCGTTAACAACGTACACACGCTATGAAGTTTCAATCAAAATGCTTGTGTTTACGGAAATAATATAATATTTATATGAAAATTTCATGTCATTTGCAGTTTAATTAAAATAATGTTGGTATAATCAACATAAGCCATAAGATAATCAAAATAAGTGTTACAAGAAATGCGAAAATATGTGGAAGAAACTTAACTTAATTTGAGGATATTGTAAAAAATTGCAGAGATATGCCAGATGTTAAAAAACCATTGCATGGCCTAAGCAGAATATCAAAAGAAGAAATTTCAACAGAAAAAAATAAGGCTCTAATAAATTTAACGAAAGCCCACGATTGTTTCATTACACATTGGGTACGAATACCGTTTACAATTTCAAATCAACAATGCAGTTATATATGCGAAGGACGTGCTATTAAATAAGTGCAAGTTATATATTCACTTTGTAAAACATCTCGTTTACTGAACTTGAAGTTTATCTATTTTAATTCCATAAAATTTTATAATTATTGTATAGAGTTATTTAAAAAAATTAAAAAAAAAATATACATACGCGGGTAGTTTTTTTTACAAAATTTAAGAAAAACAAATGTAAAATAAAGGACGAACATTTTTACGAACACTTAAAAGGAATGTCCATGGGATCTCCGGCATCACCAGCGATTGCAGACATAGTTATGGGGGAGCTATTGGACACTGCTTTAGAGCAAGTGGAGGCAAACCCCAGATTTCTCACCAAATTTGTTAACGATTTAATTGAAATCATTAAGAAGGTCAAAGTTGATGAAACATTTAAAATCTTAAACTAAATTAACCGGCAAATTCAATTCATCATGTAGAGGGAATGTGATGGCAAACTACCGAACTTGGACTCAATAATAATAAGACAAGGGAATCTGTTAAAACTGGACTGGTACCAGAAACCATCGTCATCGGGTAGATTAAAAAATTTATATTTGAAATATCCAAAACGAATTATTATAAATACGGCAACCAATTTCATCAGCAGGGCTTTAGATATAAGGGACAATAGGTTTCACAGAAAAAATTTATATAAAATCAAGGATATTTTAAAAATTAATAACTTCCCTAAAAAGAAAATAAACGATTTGATAACACATTTTCTTACATGTCCCAAAACAAATACTATAGAATCGGAGGAGAAAATCTTTAGATCAATCAGCTATATACCAAACTTTTCCGAAAGGATGAAAAGTTCTAATATTTATAATAGAGACATGTTCCAGTTAACCTTTAAATGTAACAATACTATTAATAGGTTATTCAGTACAACAAAATCAAAATTGAAAACTGAGCATAAAACTAGTATAGTGTACAAAATCAATTGTAAAGGTGACAATACCAACATATGCCAGAAGGTATACGTAGACACAACAAAAACAAAACTAAAAACCAGACCTTCGTCACATAAATCTGATCTTAAAACCTCTGGAGCAAAAAAGGGCACAAGCGGCCCACTGTACACTTACTGGACATCAACCAAATTTCAATGACGTTAAAATATTAGTATATGAGAATAATTATGCAAGAAGATTTACTTTGGAGACGCTACAAACACTTGATTTGGACACAAAAGACATTAAACTACAAAATAGACTCAGAAAACATCTCAGCTTACACATACAAAAACACGATACAAAAAAAAAAAAAAAAACAGAAAAATTATAAAAAGCTATAAAAAGATTATAGCGGAATAACTGCTACATTTATTTATTTTCAATGTAATCTAGTTTTTCGTGTTTTTAAATGGTTTGTGTAATTATTACGATTATTTGTGTAATATTTTTGTATTTTTATATAGAACCCCTGAAGATGATCAACAATGTTGACTGAAATATTGGGATAATAAAAGGAAAAATTTAAAACAAAATATACTTATATTTTTTATTTAAGTTTTTTAAACTCATAACCTATTGCCGAACAAAATCAACAAACTAAAATGTATTTTATTATAAAAACAATATTGCCCGTAATCAAAAGTTATTTTCGGGAATAAAAAATTTATTATTAATAAGATTTCTCTGTGACGTGCTAAATTCTCAATTTTTTTCGCTTTTACTTTTTTGCCGTAGTCAAAATGACGAAAGATGAAGTTTGTGTAACTTTTAGGTTTTATGGTGTATATTTCTTGGACGCAAAATTTTCATGTTTTTCTAAGATGTCTAATCAGCGATCTCTAACAGATGAACAAATTGAACAGTTTCTGCCGTGGACTGACAACAACGATGACTTGGAAAGCGATATTAGTGAAATAGGTACCGACACAGAAGTCGATCAAGATGAGGCCGTTGCAAGTACCACCTCATCAGACGAAGCAAGTGACGCGGATGAAGATGACATTCCGCTTAATATTTTGAGAGCAAAATCCAACATTATTACATGTGATAAAATTATACTTCGGGGAAAAAACGGTCATAAATGGTCA
The DNA here is from genome assembly GCA_943735925.1 of Pollenia amentaria. Taxonomy (NCBI): domain Eukaryota; kingdom Metazoa; phylum Arthropoda; class Insecta; order Diptera; family Polleniidae; genus Pollenia; species Pollenia amentaria. The sequence goes on from OX031009.1 coordinate 44,367,974, forward strand.
TCTATCAAAGGTACGACACATCATTATGGACTTAACATTGTCCATAAAAGCCGAGGACCAACACGTCAATGTAAAAATTTAATTGATCCTCTTGATTGTTTTAAGCAGTTTATAACAGGAGATATCGTTGCTGAAATTGTAAAGTGGACAAATGTCGAGATAACTCAACGCCAATCCGTCTTACTTGTAAACACGGATCAGACACAACGACGAATCACTAATACAAATGAAATATATGCAGTTTTTGGTATATTAGTGTTGACTGCTGTCAAAAAAGACCAGCATTTATCCGTGGAGGAGTTATTTGACAGGTCTTATTGTGGATCTAAATACATAAGCGTACTCACCAAAGCCAGGTTTAAATTTCTTATGTCCTGCTTACGATTTGACGACAAATCTCTTCGCCTCCAAATAGTAGGTGATAAATTCGCTCCCATCAGAAAAGTATGGGAAATGTTTGTGCAGAAGTGCAGGGAAAACTACAGTCCTGGTCCATACCTTACAGTTGATGAGCAGCTTTTGGCCTTCAGAGGAAAGTGTAGTTTCAAGATGTATATCCCAAATAAGCCAGCCAAATACGGTATTAAAATGGTAATGTTGTGTGATAGTGGAACCAAATATATGGTTGATGCAATTCCATATTTGGGAAAAAATTCAAACAACACCACAATGCCTCTTGGAGAGTTCTACGTAAAAGAGATAACTAAAACTATACATGGCTCAAACCGGAATGTTACTATGGACAACTGGTTCACGTCGATACCCCGAGCGAAATCGTTAGGACAAAGTCCGTACAATTTGACAATCGTTGGCACTCTTCGCTCAAACAAAAGGGAAATTCCAATTGAACTAAAACAAAGTAAAGGTCGTAAGTGCGGTACGGCTATGTTTTGCTACGACAATAACTTAACCCTTTTGTCTTATAAGCCAAAGCCAAACAAAATGGTTTACCTTTTGTCATCATGTAACGAACATGGCACTGTAAACCCCAAAACAAATAAACCCAGCATGGTGGAGTTTTATAATAGTACCAAAGGAGGAGTTGACACATTCGATCAGATGTGCAGTGTTATGAGCTGTTCTAGGAAAACGAACAGGTGGCCGTTATGCCAATTTTTCGGAATTTTGAACATAACCTTTATTAACTCATACATTATTTACTCGCATAACCTGCTTCAAGCTGGCCAACAGCCTCTTAATCGTGTTAATTTCATGAAAAATCTTTTTTCAGGACTTATAAAAAATCACTTGAATGACAGGCTTGATATGCCAACAATAACCACCAATGTAAGAAATGATATTCAAAATTAGCTGCAAGTCAATAACCTCACAAATTCCGAGAATTTATCTTCACATAGTCAAAATAATAAAAGGAAGATATGTGGAGTTTGTCCCTCTTCGAAGCGAAGAATGACAAATGTTGTCTGTGTAAAATGTCGAAAAAGGCTGTGTGGCGAGCACAAAATTGAAGTTTGTGCCTCGTGCTTTATATGAAATAATTTATTTCGAAAATAATGTTCCTTTTTTAGTTTATTATTTATATTAAAAGAAACTGAAAGACTGAATTGAAAAAAATTGCAATATGTATTACTTTTAAATTATTTATTATTAACTGTTAAAAACACCATGCCAATTGAAGGAAGGCTGTGAAATATTTATTTTCTGTTAAAAATTAAAAAATTAATAAATGAATTTCTTTATGTATTAATTAAAAAATAAATAAATTTAAATAAAAAACTTATTTTGGTACGTAATTTTGCTTATGACGTTTTTTATAGTCGCTTTAAGTATGTCGTAGTCAAAATGACGAAGGATGACGTTAATGTAATAAAAATAAGGATGACTTTCTAGGGTTAATATTTTTGTTTGATTTTTATTTTAGCAACAAAAAGGTTGACAACTATACAAAAATATGATATACGCGCTATTGGTTTCAGGTTTTAATAATTTTGTATGAAATATTTAACGATCTTTAAAGGGTTCGTTTTTTTTAAATTTTTTTGATCGTAAGCAACACTACTTTAAGTGAAAAAAATTAACAACAAAAAAACACATACAGCAGTGGTGTCATATATGATTGTGTTGGTGCGATTACTCTTGTCTCTTACATTCCCAGCGGGAGAAATCTGAGGTTGCGAGGCCTATTACGAGGCCTTATTAACATATATATTTTGCTATGATGACTTTAGAGCAATTAATAATAACACAATTATCGAAAAATTTTGAGTTATTGAGAGACACAATCAGTTATTATTTAAATAAATTAAATTTGAAACCTTTGCTTATTTTTTGGAAAAATTGAGCACTTGACAATATATGAAGTCTTTTTACAATCTTATACAATTCTTTCCAATATTTTTAATTTTGTGCTCAACATACCTTTGCGAATGCCAACAATGAAAATAATATTTGCACATACCAATACAAATAATAACCCCATTAAGTTTAAAAATATTCTATAATTATTAACCGCCATTATAAAAAGAGAAGATTTTGCTAGGCTATAAAAATATACTTTTATTTACCAATAATATCTTCTAAATTTAAATTGCAGTTTCGAAACAACAAAACATTTTTTAGGTTTGTGGACGTTAAACAATAAAGTTTCATTAATACATCAATAATACACATCTTCTTACCCAAAAATGTTACCTGCTGTCACATTTGCTTTTATGTGTATAGGTTCATACATAAATTGTAGGAAAACAAGACTTTTTTAACAAGTTTTTTAAATATTTTTACTTACTTAAGAAGAGTGTTTTCAAAGAATAAAACCCACCGACGCGATTGGTACAAAAAGAAAAAAATGTTTACAAGCACAAAATACCAACAAATTCTTGTGGCTATTTTTTTCTTAATAATTTCTGCATTTAGGTACGTTTTTTAAAGAAAGAAAAAGGGACCCTTTAACAGGCATCAAAGATTTTTTTTTCACAAACAAAACACATATCGCTAGCTTAAATGCAAAACAATGTAGATATTATTTGTCAATCATTATACAATGTTAAAAACAAAAATAAAACAAAACATAAACAAAGATAATAAATAATAAATATATTATTTCTGTTTAGGGGCCTCAAAACAGGCCGTGTGATATAGCCCTGTGAATGAGAGTGTTTTGCAGTAAAAAATTATATTTTACGCTCTCAAAATAAAAGAGCGTAAGCGTACATGTGAGTTTTGCTTACACAATTGTGTATGACGCTGACATCCCTGACATACAGTCTATTTTTGGACGCATTAAAAAGTACAACAATAAGAAAGATGATAAAATAAAGTGACGAAGTTTGTTTTTAAAGCAATGACAAAATTGGTAAAAACGATCCAATGTTTGTGTCGACACAACAACAACACTAAAAAAACAGAGTCTTTTTGTGGGTTTCTAAGTTGATAAAAACAAATGGAAAAAATCCCGTATTCTGTTTTTTTAAATTTTTTAGTTAAATACATTAAATCCTGATAGTAAAATTATGATGAAAACCATATGGGGTCGTAATGCTGCTGTGTTGAACTGAGATTTATTCTTCTTTAGCCAATGAAAGGATACAGCGACAGTGAGGGAGAAGGAAACATTGTGTTCAACAAGACGAACGGTGTTCGGAAATTATTTTAAAAAAATGTGTCCCAAGGCCAGCCGCTCTTCCCTCACTAATTCAGCAAAATTATTTGGTTTGAAATTTTTATTAATTTCATTAAACTTCTTTGTTTGGTTCAGCTTAATTATTTGTTTAAAAAATTTTTTAATATCAAACACAAATTAAACCAATATTAACAACTATTTGTCTGAAAAATCCGAGTATTTTTTCAATAAACGAAATAAATTGTTTGAATATGCAAATTCGTTTGAGGTCCTGTTTTAAACAAAAAAGGTTTTGATTCTAAAATTTTTTGGTTTGAATTGAAAAAAAAAAATTTTTTCTGTGTAGTTCTATGCGCATTTCGCTGGTTGCTTAGGCCAGCACGTCAGAAAACTTTTTCCAAAAAATTTAGAAAAGCTAAGACAAAATATTTTACAAATAAGAATATAAAGTGTGTAAGAATTTTAAACACTGAAGTCTTACTTGTAACAATATCAGAGCTTCAACAATATACAGTGAGTTTATCTTTTCTTACATTCCCCTCCAATTGACTGTTTTATTTTCCAATTCGAACTGTAGTTGTAATAGGGTAAAAAAAAAAAAACAAATTGCTTAATAAGGCAACTTGCCAGTTCAGTTTTTTTTTCTTTTTTTTTTTTTTTTGCCAGGCATATGCAAATTTATTATCAAAGGTTATTTCGATTGACCCTTGGGAGAATGATGCCCAAAAAAAGTTATAAGCCTAATAAATATGTATTCTAAATTATACTTGTACTGCACACCATCTTATACGGCAAATGAGTAATTGTTGTTACAATATGTAATAAGTGTCTTAAATACTAGCACAAGTGGTAAAAGGCAGAAGAAAAAAAAATTAAATAGATTTTTTGGCTTGTGTTTATTAAATTCTTAAAATGCCCAACAGCTGCAAACTTATGTCTAATTTTTTTCGACTTTACGTCTATATGGAAAAAAGCATTTAATTTTTAATTTTTTTTTTTTTTTTTTTTTTGTAACATTTCAAATTGAAGACATATACCAGATGTGTAAAATTATAGAAAATGTTATACTTCTTTTCCAAGAATTCCAAATGTATGTAGTGAGGAAAAAAGTACAAAACATGCAATATTAAAATATCTAGATTTAAGCCAACATTTTAAAAGCCATGAATTAACACTTTTTCGTATGGACATGAGTAAAAAGAAAATTTAAAGGGTGTGTGCTCTGTTTTGGTTTAGCCAATAGCTGAACAGCAAATTACAAACAGTTTGAATGGGTGTGACGTTCACACCTATTAAATATATGACGTCATATGCGTAACCACTTGTTTAACTAAGAATTATTTGCTTTGGCAAAACGTTTGGCTAGATCGAATATCATTTAGCAGTTTCTAAATTACATTATACAAATGATGCACAGCCGCGAATAACGTTGTAAGTTACCAGGAGAGAAAAAAACGTTTTTAACAAGCAGTATTATTTACTTTTTAATTTTTTTTTAGATTATCAAAAATAATGACAATAAAAACTTTTATGCAAAATATCAAGTAAATTGAATTTTAAATAACATGCTTAATTACAGTTTATATTCCTTTTTTAGTGGAAGAACCTTTCATATCCACAATCACGACGACAATTAAAAAGTTTTTCCCCTTCGCAAGCGGCTTTAAAAACGTTATTCCACTTTGCAAATCCATTTCGTTTGTAGCATTTTGTTAGTTACTTTCAACGTTACTTTCCACTGTCTGACTCTTTGTATCGCATTTTGACGGCGTTAAGGTGCATAATTTTGGGTGAATTGACGTTTAAACAGTGTAAGAGAAGAATGTTAATGGCAATCTGCAAAAAAAAAACGGTTTTTGCAAAAAGTGGCTTTTACAACGTTATTCGCGGCTTTGCTTCAATTGTCTTCTTACAAATTAAATTTAGTAAATCAATAGAAATTGTTAAGGATAAAGCTTTAGTTTGATCAATATACTGGTCACGCTTTTTTGGTTTTTTTGACAAATATTTGTTAGGTCGGAAAATACCTTTGAAAAAGTTTCACGCGAAATGGCAACCATAGAATACCCTCATTCAAAACTAGTGATGGGGCATATGAAAATAATAAGTAAACAAAATTTCTTCACTAACTAAATTACAACACTTCTTATGCGCCACTGCACAGAAAAAATTTGCAGTAGTTTTTTTATCAATAAAAATAGATTTTTAAAAATATTTCAATTTAATTAATGTGATAAGTGAATTAATTATTATAATTATTTTTTTTTTTTTTTTTTTTTTAAGGAAATTAAAAATATAATTTTGATTTTATTAACATTTTAGTTGTTTTGAAATAAATTTTTAATTAAACAACAAAACATCTTAATTGATTATTTCGTTTAAAATAAAAAAAGTTAAACTTTTAGAATTGTTGTTGGGAATTGTCAAAACCTGAGCTTTATTTATTTAAATCAATTAACTCATTGTTTGAAACGGCAAAGTGTTTTTATAATTTTTTTTAATTAAAATTAGGAATATGATATATTGAAAAAAAAAGATATTCACATTTTGTAAGTTTTAAACCCCCATATTCATAAAGAATATTTTAAGTTTATAGCAGGTTAATGAAACGAATTTACTATGAAAATTTGTTTAATAAACCTTTTATTAATCAAAAATATTTTTTATGAATATGAGGAAAAATATTTAGTAATCAATCTAATCATTTTGGTAATGGGGGCAAAATCAACAAATTGTTTGCTTGATTCTATGAATTTGGTGATTAGAGACAATTTTAAATATTTTCTGTGTGTGTAATACAAAATAAGACCTACAGATACAAGACTTAATAAAAGTTGAACGACAAATTTATTTGGTATTAAAAACAAAAACCATATCGGTGCATTGTTTCACCAAGTTCTCTGGCAAACGACTCCTTGGAATAATAATTTTAGAGGGATAGTAAATTTGCACTTATACAGAAGAAAATACTATAGAAAGGACCAAATAGGACAACCTTAGTCAGTGCTCTTGGCTGTCAAATTGTTATTTGATCAACTGTGCAGAGAACCTGAGGAGCATTTACACACAAAATTTTAAGGAAGGAATTTACAACATGAAATTAATAAAAAAAAATTTTTTTTTTTTGATAATTCTTGACTGAACACGGGATTGAACTCGGGTCGAATTACATGTTTCGAGAATAACCATATTCCCATCATCAGAATTCTTTGCGTTCTACCGTTTGCGACACTGCGGCGCCTGCCAGTCTATAGCCAAACATCAATATTTAACCAATGGTATTGGCAGATCGAAATTTTGCTGTGATTCATTATCAATTTTCAATTTTAATTTACATGTTATTTTCTTTACTTCTTGTTTTTTCGTAGTTTTTTGTCAAGACTTCTGTTTGTCTTAAAACTTTTAAGAAAATAATAGAAAAAGTTACTAATGATGTTTTGATACCTTGATATGATGTTGGCAAGGTGACAGGCATTACACATTACAAAGTAGCTTATTGTTTTTCTTTTTACGTAAACTCAAGTCTCTTCCAAAGTTTAGATCATTAAAACTACTCGTATTAAGATAAAATCCACATGAATCTTATAATTCCTTTTAGGAACTTCTGAAACATATTTAACAACTTGAAAGAATTCCAAGAATTCTGTTTTATATTTCTTTTGCAAATTTTTGTGTTGAACTAAGTATTAATTTCCCCATAAAAGCGTTCATTAATCATTAAAGCAAATACACATGATTATCATTAAATTGAAATTGTAAAGGTTGCTTTTATTTTTCTAGGAAAACATATTAAGTTCATATTATCGAAAATATTCTATTTTGTAGTCGCTTAAGGTTAGTAAGTTGAAATTTTCTTTGCAAATATTTATACCAATTAATATTCGACATGAACTGGGGATGGAAATAGAACAAAGTTACTTTGGTTGGAATACAATTTCTGACTTTATATCGATGTGTAGTTAACTCACACATAAACAAATGGATTGTATAGAGAATGTATAGAGTACTTTTAGGCTGCAGCTATTTATATTTGATTTTATGTACCTAAGTTTTGTGTATATCGTTAGCTAAAATGCAAAAAGGCAAAACTAACAATAATAATATTTTACAGGAGAATCAAAAAACTTTGTTAAATGAAAACTTTAAACATTCTTACCGAAGTTTTTTGTCACGTCAAAAAAATATGCATTTATAATTATATTATATGGAATTCTTTAAACAATTTTCACAACAAAGTAAAAATCCTTATTCACTTTATAGTTTTATTTGTATAATATTTTAAGGTTTTCTAAAGTCTTTGTATGTAAGAGTATGTAATTCTCATTCTCTCTGTAGTGTTATCTACAAATAAAATTATTTAGGAAAACGTTTCCTGATGATCTGGCCTAAGCTACCAGCGAAATAACATAGAAACAGCTTATCATACAACAATGAATTTCATTATTTTTTATCAATTATAAAAATAGCTTTGGCTGATAGCTTTGGCTTTTCTAAAATTATTTAGGAGAAGGTTTCCTGATGATCTGGCCTAAGCAACCAGTGAAATGCGCATAGGAACAGATTATCCTCCAACAATAAATTTAAGTATTTTTTTATCAATTAATAAAAAAAAGGGAATTAAGCACAACAAACAAAATCTTTTAATAAACAGGAAAATTTTCAAAAAAAAACTTATTTATTAAGGTATTTTCACTGAAAACATAAGCATTACAAAAATAAACTTCTTATATGTTAATAATACATCATTTATGTACATATAAATATAAAATACAAATGGTTTGATAAATACAGTCGAACTTCCCTATAATGAATCTACATGGGACCAGAAAATCACGTAATTATATAAAAACTTCATTACACAGAACTTTAAGTTTTTTTCATTTTTGCTTATAAATATCGGTAGTTTAGTTTTGATTACACTTCTACGTACTGCGGTTATCGATTTGACCTTTGATTCATTAATGTATTCAAAAGATCAAGTGTAAAGTGGTTGCCTTTAGTATTTAATTGCTTATTTCTACATTTTTAGAATTGCCTATTAAACAAAGTGCTGGAAAATATAATTCTTAGCTACAAAAGGTTAAGTGTTAAGCTAGATTTACACGATTGAAGGTATATTGATGTCTTATCAAAATTTTGAAAATGTATTTTGATGTACTATTTACACGTTTCAAAAATTTGATCAAAATATTATTTCAATATATTTCAAAATCTTTTGATACAAATTTGATCAAAATTTGTTGAAGCTAATTTACACTATTGGTAAATTTGAAATATTAAAAATATTGACTTTGATCAGCTGTTTTGCTTCTTTTGTGAAATAATTTTATATTATAAAAAATAATTTATTATTATAAAAAAAAAAACAATTTATAAGTTTGGACGACACAATCATCATTCTTTCAGGGAGAGATTCTTTTAGGGTGCGATTGAAAAGGAATGATCCCGACCTATTCAAAAACTTTGTGCGAATGTCACCAGACGATTTTGATTATTTGCTTAATTTCGTCACCATATCAATAGAAAAGGCCAATTCTAATATGCGGGTATCTATATGCCCCGGAGAACGCCTGCAATTACTTTGAGATTTCTAGCGACTGCGGATAGTTACGCAAGTCTGATGTTCTTGTTTAAAAGATCAAGATCATCGATATGAGATATTGTGCCTGAAGTCTGCGCTGCATTATATAAAGTATTAAAAGATGAATTTTTTAAGGTAAAACCTAATTTATTAAATAAAAAAACATATCAAAAATAATATCTATTGGTACAGATGAGGAATGGAAGAGTATTTCCCAAAGTATAAATAAAACAAGCAATTTTCCCAATTCTTTTGGGGCATTAGATGGAAAACACATCAATATTATAGCACCAGCACATATTTCAATTATAAAAAGAAAAACAGCATTGTTTTGATGGCGGTTGTGTTGAATCAAAAGAATGAACATGCTGTCAAATTATTTATAGTAATCAATATTTCAAAATGCGTTTTTGATGCTTATTTACACGCATCAATAAAATCTTCAAATGTTTTGTTCAATAAATTTCGATCAATAAATTTTGAAGAAATTTTGCTTTTTGAAGCATTTGAAGACCAATTTTGAAGAAAATTTCAATCGTGTAAATCTAGCTTTACTGTTTACACTTAAACTGATCACATTTTCTTAATATAGATGCTGCTACATTTTCATTTTCTTTTACTGAGCACGAGCGACTGCTTTCAAAATTTTTATCACAAAACCTTTTACTTGTATTCCTATTTTTATCTTTGCCTAATAGAACATTTTTTGAAATAACTTATTATATGAAGACAAAAATGTATTAAAATCAAATTTATATCTAAAAAATTGGATCATTCTAAAGAAAACTTAACGGTATTGACATTTTTTATAAGGAAATATAAAAAAATTTCGCTCATCGGATGCACTACTTTGAGGTAAAGTAAAAACATACGAATATATAAAAGCTAGCAGGCACATCTGCGTTCATTGACTGCCAATATAAAAAAAAATTAGTTCAAAAAGGGGCAAAAGGGATACAAAAAAACAAAAAAATGATAATAAAAGGGATTTTAAAAAAAGGGGCAAAGAAAGTGGTAAGGTTGTCAAAAAAGGGAAAAAATGCGACTTTAGTTAGTCGCATAACGGTAACGCTGGTCAATATATGAAGTTTAAAGGCGTTCGTTTATAACAATCAATCAAAATCTCGATTTTAGCTAACGATATGTATATTATGCTTATGCTTTCATTTCCTAATGTTATTTATGCTATGAAAAACTTTAACACATAATTTCATGCAAGCATTTGAGGGATTTAAGTGTATTGGTCATTGCCGACGTATTGGTGAATGGTTTCTATGCGTGTTAAAGTGTTATTAATTACATTTTCTAAGTCTAATGGAAGAGAAGTTTAGTTTTTGTGAGCATTCTCCTTATCGCCTAATCAGCTTTTCAATGTTATTAATGTGTAAAGAGTGTTTTCTGTAGAGGTATAAAACTTTCAGTTGGCATCACTTTTTTAACCCATTTTGGCCATTTTGTTAGCTCTCAAGGTATTTATGTTTTGTTTGGTTTGGCATTTGAAAATCATGGTTCTGCTCGAAATACGTATCGCGCTAATTTAGCGATGAAGCTCCCTTTTGGTTGAATACATACGTCAATAAAGAAAACTGCCGTACTTGGGGTGATAATAATCCTCAAGTGTATGTTGAGACACCGTTTCATCCAGAAAAACTGACTGTTCGGTGAGATTTATGGCTGGTGGAATCATTTTTCCGTACTTCTCTAAAATCGATGCTGGTCAGAACGTTACAGTCAATTGAATTTAATTGATTAATTGAAAAACCATGAAGTGCAGGAGCTGTGGCTCCAACAAGACGGCACAACATGTCACACAGCTCATGCCACAATTAATTTATTGAAGAAAATGTTACTATTTTTAATTAGGCTTAAGTTCATTAAATTTAATTTTCATTAAATTATTTTTATGAAGAAAGGAATTTTACAACATGGAAAATTAATTAAAATTGTTATTGATAATTTTCATTCTTGACTAACCTGGGAATCGAAGCCAGGCTGGCTGGCGTGTGATTCGAACCCAGGCGGCTGGTTACCCTGACATGTTTCGACCTCAACCACTAGGTCTCCTCAGAGGGATTTGCCGTCTTACACTCGCAGCCATCGATGACTGCTGACGTCAGTAGTCAAACATCAATCCTTAAACCAAATTGTATTTTAACCTTTGGTAGATCGAAACCAGCCGCCTGGGTTCGAATCACACGCCAGCCAGCCTGGCTTCGATTCCCAGGTCAGTCAAGAATGAAAATTATCAATAACAATTTTAATTAATTTTCCATGTTGTAAAATTCCTTTCTTCATAAAAATAATTTAATGAAAATTAAATTTAATGAACTTAAGCCTAATTAAAAATAGTAAAAATTTGGATTAAAAACCATGAATAGTTCAACAAAATAACCACAATACTAATTATTGTTAAAGCTAAGGCACAAGCTCTATGTGTTCATTTGTCCTTCAAGTTGTGCTGAAAAATGTCAACAAGAAAAAAGAAAGACAAAAACATGATAAACAAAAAATGTACTTTGGACTTCAAGAAGAATTCTTGACAAAAGTACGAAGAAAAAACAGAAGTAAGGAAAACATGTAAGATCAATTAAAAAATGGATAATCATTCAAAAAGCAAATTTCGATCTACCAAAGGTTAAAATACAATTTGGTTTAAGGATTGATGTTTGACTACTGACGTCAGCAGTCATCGATGGCTGCGAGTGTAAGACGGCAAATCCCTCTGAGGAGACCTAGTGGTTGAGGTCGAAACATGTCAGGGTAACCAGCCGCCTGGGTTCGAATCACACGCCAGCCAGCCTGGCTTCGATTCCCAGGTCAGTCAAGAATGAAAATTATCAATAACAATTTTAATTAATTTTCCATGTTGTAAAATTCCTTTCTTCATAAAAATAATTTAATGAAAATTAAATTTAATGAACTTAAGCCTAATTAAAAATAGTAAAAATTTGGATTAAAAACCATGAATAGTTCAACAAAATAACCACAATACTAATTATTGTTAAAGCTAAGGCACAAGCTCTATGTGTTCATTTGTCCTTCAAGTTGTGCTGAAAAATGTCAACAAGAAAAAAGAAAGACAAAAACATGATAAACAAAAAATGTACTTTGGACTTCAAGAAGAATTCTTGACAAAAGTACGAAGAAAAAACAGAAGTAAGGAAAACATGTAAGATCAATTAAAAAATGGATAATCATTCAAAAAGCAAATTTCGATCTACCAAAGGTTAAAATACAATTTGGTTTAAGGATTGATGTTTGACTACTGACGTCAGCAGTCATCGATGGCTGCGAGTGTAAGACGGCAAATCCCTCTGAGGAGACCTAGTGGTTGAGGTCGAAACATGTCAGGGTAACCAGCCGCCTGGGTTCGAATCACACGCCAGCCAGCCTGGCTTCGATTCCCAGGTCAGTCAAGAATGAAAATTATCAATAACAATTTTAATTAATTTTCCATGTTGTAAAATTCCTTTCTTCATAAAAATAATTTAATGAAAATTAAATTTAATGAACTTAAGCCTAATTAAAAATAGTAAAAATTTGGATTAAAAACCATGAATAGTTCAACAAAATAACCACAATACTAATTATTGTTAAAGCTAAGGCACAAGCTCTATGTGTTCATTTGTCCTTCAAGTTGTGCTGAAAAATGTCAACAAGAAAAAAGAAAGACAAAAACATGATAAACAAAAAATGTACTTTGGACTTCAAGAAGAATTCTTGACAAAAGTACGAAGAAAAAACAGAAGTAAGGAAAACATGTAAGATCAATTAAAAAATGGATAATCATTCAAAAAGCAAATTTCGATCTACCAAAGGTTAAAATACAATTTGGTTTAAGGATTGATGTTTGACTACTGACGTCAGCAGTCATCGATGGCTGCGAGTGTAAGACGGCAAATCCCTCTGAGGAGACCTAGTGGTTGAGGTCGAAACATGTCAGGGTAACCAGCCGCCTGGGTTCGAATCACACGCCAGCCAGCCTGGCTTCGATTCCCAGGTCAGTCAAGAATGAAAATTATCAATAACAATTTTAATTAATTTTCCATGTTGTAAAATTCCTTTCTTCATAAAAATAATTTAATGAAAATTAAATTTAATGAACTTAAGCCTAATTAAAAATAGTAAAAATTTGGATTAAAAACCATGAATAGTTCAACAAAATAACCACAATACTAATTATTGTTAAAGCTAAGGCACAAGCTCTATGTGTTCATTTGTCCTTCAAGTTGTGCTGAAAAATGTCAACAAGAAAAAAGAAAGACAAAAACATGATAAACAAAAAATGTACTTTGGACTTCAAGAAGAATTCTTGACAAAAGTACGAAGAAAAAACAGAAGTAAGGAAAACATGTAAGATCAATTAAAAAATGGATAATCATTCAAAAAGCAAATTTCGATCTACCAAAGGTTAAAATACAATTTGGTTTAAGGATTGATGTTTGACTACTGACGTCAGCAGTCATCGATGGCTGCGAGTGTAAGACGGCAAATCCCTCTGAGGAGACCTAGTGGTTGAGGTCGAAACATGTCAGGGTAACCAGCCGCCTGGGTTCGAATCACACGCCAGCCAGCCTGGCTTCGATTCCCAGGTCAGTCAAGAATGAAAATTATCAATAACAATTTTAATTAATTTTCCATGTTGTAAAATTCCTTTCTTCATAAAAATAATTTAATGAAAATTAAATTTAATGAACTTAAGCCTAATTAAAAATAGTAAAAATTTGGATTAAAAACCATGAATAGTTCAACAAAATAACCACAATACTAATTATTGTTAAAGCTAAGGCACAAGCTCTATGTGTTCATTTGTCCTTCAAGTTGTGCTGAAAAATGTCAACAAGAAAAAAGAAAGACAAAAACATGATAAACAAAAAATGTACTTTGGACTTCAAGAAGAATTCTTGACAAAAGTACGAAGAAAAAACAGAAGTAAGGAAAACATGTAAGATCAATTAAAAAATGGATAATCATTCAAAAAGCAAATTTCGATCTACCAAAGGTTAAAATACAATTTGGTTTAAGGATTGATGTTTGACTACTGACGTCAGCAGTCATCGATGGCTGCGAGTGTAAGACGGCAAATCCCTCTGAGGAGACCTAGTGGTTGAGGTCGAAACATGTCAGGGTAACCAGCCGCCTGGGTTCGAATCACACGCCAGCCAGCCTGGCTTCGATTCCCAGGTCAGTCAAGAATGAAAATTATCAATAACAATTTTAATTAATTTTCCATGTTGTAAAATTCCTTTCTTCATAAAAATAATTTAATGAAAATTAAATTTAATGAACTTAAGCCTAATTAAAAATAGTAAAAATTTGGATTAAAAACCATGAATAGTTCAACAAAATAACCACAATACTAATTATTGTTAAAGCTAAGGCACAAGCTCTATGTGTTCATTTGTCCTTCAAGTTGTGCTGAAAAATGTCAACAAGAAAAAAGAAAGACAAAAACATGATAAACAAAAAATGTACTTTGGACTTCAAGAAGAATTCTTGACAAAAGTACGAAGAAAAAACAGAAGTAAGGAAAACATGTAAGATCAATTAAAAAATGGATAATCATTCAAAAAGCAAATTTCGATCTACCAAAGGTTAAAATACAATTTGGTTTAAGGATTGATGTTTGACTACTGACCAGAGTACGGAGAGTGCTCGAATTAAACTCGCTCGCGAGCGAGTCCAATTCGAGCGAGTTTTATTTTCAACATTGAAAAGAATTATTCTTTACTGCTCGCGAGTTTAAAAAATAAAACTCGCGAGCGAGTTTTATTTTTGCGAGTTGAAAAATATTGCTCGCGAAAAGAATTCAAATTTTAAGAGTCAAAAATAAAACTCAACTCGCGAGTCGAGCTAAAAAGAATTGTTCGCGAGTTTTATTTTTGCGTATGAATTTTTTTTAACTAAAAATATATTTTTCCTGTTTATTTGTTTGTATGTGTGGATAAATGTGTGTATGTATGAATATTTCATCGAAACACAACACAGCATTAGCAAATGGATCAGAAGTAAGGTGGGAAAAGGTATTTATTGATACAGCAAATATTACGTTGTGACAAGTATAACTAACCATGAAGAAGAAATAGCAAAGAAAAGGATTCGTTTAAAAGAATGCAATCATGTTATACGTTTCGAAAATATAAAAAAGGCAGTTCATTAATTTCCTATGAATCGTAAACACTTCTATGTAAGTCACTAATGAACGCATACATTTTATTACACATCATTCAAAATTTAACATTTATACGTATTGCACATATATTTTAAATCACACTTATCTACCTGTTTATGAGCAGCATTCGCTTGTGTGCATTTTTTTAGTACAAACATCACTTTTACAACCCTTTCCCACACGTCTTGCCAGCCATTTTAACATAAACATTAATATAATAAGTTTTTCAGACCCATTGCACTGACATTTAAACACTCACTAGGGATCAAACAAACATATCAATGATCACATTTTCTATAAATAGTCGTGATTGTTTACTACCTGCTGATGTTTTCTATAAGAATCAACTAATTTGGTTGTCACAAGACAATTATGTGATGGCTTTTGCTACCCTAAAAAACTCTTAATTCATTTATAACACTGGTCTTCAAAAACAAATGTAAGTCTTTAAATAAAAACATATAAAATATAAAGATTTTGAAGCGGTTAATTTAAATCCGTTTGCAGTTTCAAATTTTTTTATGGGCTTGACTTATATTCCGCCCGAAATAAGGGCCGATTTTTATAAAAACACCAACAAATGATTATTAATAATATTTCCTTTAAGTCAAACGAATAACATTTTTTATATTTTCCACTGTTTCGGACATTTTCAGAAATTAGTGGCGATAAACTTTTTTTTTCAAGCAAAATTAGTACTATTTTTTGTTTTCAAAAATTTGTTAACAAATTTAGAACAATTTTTTTTATTATTTATCAGAAAGCCAGATATATTACGAATAAAATGAGCCATAAACCATGAAAATCGATTGACAAATGTTTATTTTATTTATAATTATTAAAGGCAGCTTTTATGAAAATAATATGTTACCAATCTCAAACACTTTTATTTAAGTCATTTAAGAACGCATACATTTTATTACACATCATTAAACATTTTGCAGGTTTACATATTTTTAAACAAGAAAACATTTATACATACAAACACACATACATTCTTATCAACATGGTTATGCCCAGCATTCATATGTGTGCATATGTTTTTATAACCCCTTCCTACACATTTGCCTGCCCTTCGTTTCTAAAAATTCATATGTATGTATATTTTTACTTCGCACAAGCAAACATTAATTTTTTTAAACGAGTTGCTCGATTTCAACTCGTATGCGCTCGTTTTCTGCTCGCATAAAATTTGTACTTACGAGTTGAAAAATAAAACTCGTAAGCACAAATTTTAAAACGAGTTGTTATCTGCTTACGAGTCGAGCACAAAAATCTTATGACTCGTAAAAAATTTGTGCTCGCGAGTTTAAAAATAAAACTCGCGAGCACAAATTTTAAAATGAGAGAGTTGACTCGAATTGTGCTCGCGAGTAGAATTTTTTCCTACCCTGCTACTGACGTCAGCAGTCATCGATGGCTGCGAGTGTAAGACGGCAAATCCCTCTGAGGAGACCTAGTGGTTGAGGTCGAAACATGTCAGGGTAACCAGCCGCCTGGGTTCGAATCACACGCCAGCCAGCCTGGCTTCGATTCCCAGGTCAGTCAAGAATGAAAATTATCAATAACAATTTTAATTAATTTTCCATGTTGTAAAATTCCTTTCTTCATAAAAATAATTTAATGAAAATTAAATTTAATGAACTTAAGCCTAATTAAAAATAGTAAAAATTTGGATTAAAAACCATGAATAGTTCAACAAAATAACCACAATACTAATTATTGTTAAAGCTAAGGCACAAGCTCTATGTGTTCATTTGTCCTTCAAGTTGTGCTGAAAAATGTCAACAAGAAAAAAGAAAGACAAAAACATGATAAACAAAAAATGTACTTTGGACTTCAAGAAGAATTCTTGACAAAAGTACGAAGAAAAAACAGAAGTAAGGAAAACATGTAAGATCAATTAAAAAATGGATAATCATTCAAAAAGCAAATTTCGATCTACCAAAGGTTAAAATACAATTTGGTTTAAGGATTGATGTTTGACTACTGACGTCAGCAGTCATCGATGGCTGCGAGTGTAAGACGGCAAATCCCTCTGAGGAGACCTAGTGGTTGAGGTCGAAACATGTCAGGGTAACCAGCCGCCTGGGTTCGAATCACACGCCAGCCAGCCTGGCTTCGATTCCCAGGTCAGTCAAGAATGAAAATTATCAATAACAATTTTAATTAATTTTCCATGTTGTAAAATTCCTTTCTTCATAAAAATAATTTAATGAAAATTAAATTTAATGAACTTAAGCCTAATTAAAAATAGTAAAAATTTGGATTAAAAACCATGAATAGTTCAACAAAATAACCACAATACTAATTATTTTTCCAAATACTTTAGAAAAGCTAAAAATATTATAAAAGTAAGACCATAAAGTGAATAAGAATTTTAAACACTCAGGTCTTGCATGTAACAATATCAAAGCTTCAACAAAGACACAACAATAAACCGTCAATTTTTCTTTCTTACATTCCCCTACAATTGGCTGGTTTTTTTCCAACACGAATTGTAGTTGTAAGAGGATAGAAAGAAAAATTCATCTTTGTTTTATTCCATTTCAAATTTCTATACCTTCAAAAAAATTTCCCTGTATAAAAAGAAAGGAACAAGAGTATCCAATTATTTAATCTAAATATTTTTTGGAGTAAGAAGTTAATTGATTGTTAAATTAAAATATTTCTAGAATTATCGAATAAGAGTTTTTATTTAATAGAATAACTTGAATAATTTAAAAATTTCAATCCAATAGAAAAAAAATTATATATTTATATTTAATTTGTTCTTTTATAATATTATAAAAAAGGGGAAAAACAATAAAGCAAATATTTAGTTAAACAATAAAATAAAAATTCATTTGTACAGGGTGCCGCAAAACGAGCTACATCTATGGCTTAAATGACTTATAACTTTTTCCTTAACACGATTTTTATTATTTTTTTAACACAGTATATAATTGGGGATAGCTTTGAACAATTAAGTCCTGTAAGAGATGTCTATTTTCTGCTTCGCACCTTTTTACCCTTTTTAACATATTTTCCATAGCTTTTTGCAAGATTTTAGGTGTAATTATTTGTGTTAGATTGTTATTTATTAAATCCCTAAGTCTTCTTTACAAAATTCGGAAAAAAACAAATAAAGAATCAAACCATATAGTACATTCTGCGCCACCCTGTATTTCACACACCCCAGACAAGTCAGTTAAATATTCTGATTCTAGTACTTTAATTTATGAAGTGTAAAGTCTTTCTGTATAAGAAAATCGATATTAATAAATAAATAAATTAAAAAAAAAAATTATTAGCACTAATATTAAATGTTCTATGTACACAAATTTTGAATGGCATCACTGATATTAAAGGCAAGGACGGACGTTCATGCGTAGAGCGACACAGTTAATAATCTTGAATCGAGATATCTTTATAAACCTAAAATTTTAACTTCAAAATACACATTAACAACTAGGCACATGCACAAATCAAAGAAAATCAATCCGTTAAAATTCAATATAAGCAGATTGGTAAATTAAGTGACTGTTTCTGCCGATTAACTAAATTTCCAAACTAATTATGATTGGTCAATGATTTTTGAGGAGAAATAGAATAAGAATTTTAGTGTTAGATAATTTTGTATAAAAAGGGTCTCACTGCCCAAAATAAAATAGATTTAATCAGAACTTCAAATCGGCATAATCTGCCTTGAGGTTTAATTAAACAAAATCTCCTTTTGCCCTCATTAAGTTGAGATCGGCAAAAGCAATAGCGTGGCCAGTGGCAAACTCTGCCGGCTGCAAAACAAGACAAACAATAACACCCAACCTTTTTATAATGGGTTAAAAGGACCAAATTATGCTCATATATTTCTTAAATATATAAAAAAATATTGCTAGCCAAAGGATAGCTAAGGTAAGCCTCGTATCGGAAATGTACAAACAAATAAATTCTGATTGTGCATAAAAAATATTCCTGGAAAATATTGGAAAATAAGAATAACACCATTAAAGTATGAAAGCTTTATAAATTGAAATTTGTAATACTTAGAATACACGAATCGAATTCGAATTAATAAAAAAATTTATAATATATATAAAATAAATATATAATATAAATAAATTTAAATATATAATATAAATAAATAATAATTAATAAATAATAATAAATACATTTCAGCCAAATCGCTCTATTTCCTCATCCGGGTTTTGGTAGGATAGGGTCCATAGAAAGCTTTTTATATAGTTTATTATCACCCCTGACAATTTTTAAAAAAAATGATGATCGGCCCTTTTGCATTCTATATGACGATATATTCTCTGTCGTTATCAGAAGCGAAGTTGATTTAACCATGTCCGTCTGTTTCTTGAAATGGGATATCCGAAACCCAAGATATGGTGGTGACTGGATTGGTATATATTTCAGTAACATATGCTCCTGTGTTTTCGGATATTGGAATTTAGCCTGATCGGTCCAGAAGTGGATGAGATATGAAAATAACTACGACTGCCTCTAATTTAATAAATAAATCCGTTAAAGTTTTATTTGGCATATCTTTAATACGGCACTAAACAAAGTTTCCAAATACAAGTACAAGCATCTGGGTTATCAATAGACTACAGCCGTCAAAATGTTGGCGAGAGTGGAGAGGTAAGCATGCTGCAATTCGATTTGTTTTATTTATTTTTTGTAGAGTTGTAAAATTGTCCAAGTTTGTTACATATAGCTGTTTATTAATGCCCAACCTCTCTAAAAATATAGGCGGTATTGGACCAGTGGGCGTGACATCACTTTTACAAAGACTCAACAGATTTCTGTATATCTGGAAAATGGCAAAAGTCAAAGTTTTCAAATTAGGTACAAGTATCTTGGGTATTAAAATACAATATCCGAGACAATATGTGGTTTGGATTGGAGAAATGGGAGTGGCACAAAATATATTTCTTTATATTTTGAGAAAGGTATACATATATATAACTTTTTGTTCTTATCGCACCATGGTAAAGGGTATATAAGATTCGGCATAGCTGAATTACTTTACTTTAATTTGCCTTGTCAACAACATCTTTAAAAATACAGGTGGCACAACACATTCCAATTGTGTTTTTATTTTACAAAACTGGGACTTTTAATTAGTAAAAAAATATAATCAACCAGAAAAAAGAAATACGGTAGTAAATTTAATACACAAACACATACAAATACATTGTCACGTAAATATACTTACGGTATTCACCAGCTTTTACACATACGACTACACCCGAGCCCTTATAGTCAGGTTAACACAAAATGAACTTTTTTAATGTTAGTGTGTTCGTTGCTTTCACTTGTGTGTCTGTGTATGTGTATTTTGAAATACCCACCGGCGAAAATATGTAGTTAGCAGGCCTTCTCGAAGCCTTTATTTTTCAGACACAAGGCCTTATTACCCAATTCCATACGCAAACATATTTTACACACGATGTCTTAGCCGCCAAGGCCTTCTGCGTTCCTTTCTTCAAGAGGCCTTATCAGAAAAAATTTAAGCAAAATTATTTTAAGTTTACTTCTTTTTTCTCTTCACATTTTTATTTAAGGTTTTTGTATTTGTTGTTGTTTAGTCTTTGGATTGTGATTTTCTTTTGTAGCGGCTTATCAGGTTAGTACCTACAAACTAAGTACACAAAATGTACCCAGCAAAAACTTACATTGAAAAGTAATGAGTTAAAAAGCTATTATAACTACTCTTCGCTACTTATACATTGGCATTTTAACTCATTATTTTAACACGCTGATGGCATTGGAGGCAAGTACTTACCACCTTCGCTTACAAATAGGGAGTTAAATAAGTCACTACCACATTCGCTTACAAATAGGGAGTTAAATAAGTCATTACCACATTCGCTTACAAATAGGGAGTTAAATAAGTCATTACCACGTACGCTTACAAATATGTACTTTACATCAACAAAACTGAATTTGTCCCACAAATTGTGTTTTTAATTTAATTTACTTTCTAATGCAATATTTTACTAGCCTGCATTGAGGACATCAATTAAGTATTTAAATTTTTCATACACAGAAAAAAGTTTTTATCACTTAAAAATAGTTCAAAAAGTATTTAAATTTAATTAATATGATAATTGAATCAATTGTTTTTTGAGTTGAGAGAAAATAAATAATATAATTTTGATTTAATTAATATTTAAGTTATTTTGAAATAAATTTTTAACCCTTATGTATGTGGACAGGTACCTGTGTACCTATTGCGTTTTCAAATCGAAATTTTTTATATAAGATTTTAGTCTACAATTCTACAATTTCATGAGAACTCCTAACTTTTTGTTATTATTATATTTTCATAGGTGTTTATATACAATATCAGTTGGGGGGGGCGTGGCATATCAATTTGCTTTTTGCACCCTTAATAGGGTGAATAGGTACCTGGGTACCTGTATACGTTTTATATGGAAGCACATGAAAAAAATTAATTAGTTGCTTTATTAACGTGTGATAATCAAGCAGAAAAAGTTGCGAAATTCAGCAAAAGTTGCTAAATTCAGCAAAAAACTTTTTTGCTAATGTTAGCATCTTTTTCTGCAAAGATCCTCCCAGCAAAAAAGGTGCTGATATTACAATTTTTTTTTTTGGGTGTAGGATTTTAAAAAATATATGAAAAGGGGAAAACCAGAGTATTATTCTAATATTATATCATTAACCATCGATTTTTGCACAATACAAGACAAAAAATAAAATTTCTCATACAATTTGCATGAAGGTACCCAGGTACCTATCCACCCTATAGAAGGTGTTTTTTTTTCCACACACATAAGGGTTAATTAAAATATTAATTAAATATCAAAAATATTAATTGACTTTTTCGTTTAAAATAAAATAATTAAAACTTGTAGAATTGTTGTTGGGAATTGTCAATATTTAATTAAATAAATTAACATATTGTTTGAAATGGCAAAGTCTTTTGATCATTTTTTTAATTAAAATTAATAATATCATTTATTGAAAAAAATTTTCATTTTTACAATTTTAAGTAATCGATATAATCATTTTGGTAATTGCAAGTGATTACCAAGTTTTTGCTGGGTATGTAAACAAACTATGAAAAAGGGAGCAGGTGGACCTTCCATAAGGAATGCGAGCATGAGTACCAGATCTAAAAAAAATGCCTAGGAAGGTCTTACAGGAAGCCTTTGAAATAAAGGCCTCTAAAAGTACGCCGCTGGGTAGTACCATAAACAAAATGGTTTTTTCAGGGCAACAGAGAAATTTAAGTTTTGTAACTCAATTTATTTACTTTTGTGTGTGTAAAGGGCTGAGTATATATTTTGGAACTCCATGAAATGCGTCAGAAAGTACACCTTTTTAGTAAATAACATACAATTAATACTGAATACAGTTTGTTACATCTGCAGCTCAAATATTGGATATAACAGGGGAAGTCTGCAAATTCACTTAATTTTTTTTTACTTTATGTACAATGTTTACATTTACAGAAAATCAGCCAGCCAGCCGGACGGACGGTCATCGTTAGACTGATTTTGATGCTGTTCGGATGTTATGGCCTCATGTATATTTTGGCTAAATCTTGATTATCCCAAAGAACATGCAATTCTGCTTACGTCTAAATAAAGGAAACCAATTGGAATTTTATTTTCCTGTCTGCGGCACAATCGTACAGAGTGGCGCAGAAAGATCCTTAAGGTTTGAGTTCTCTATAACTTGTTTAAATATTATTTTTTCTTAATCCAATTTAGATATTTTTAATTAGGCTTAAGTTCATTGAATTTAATTTTCATTAAATTATTTTTATGAGGACAGGAATTTTTACAACATGAAATCAATTAAAATTTTTTTATTGATAATTTTTCATTCTTGACTGCGCTGAGATTAAAACCCAGCAAATTTCGATCTATCAAAGTGAAATACCATTTGGTTTAAGGATTGATGTTTGACTATTGACGTCATCCGGCTTCAATAACCGAGTGAGTAAAACGGCAAGCCCCACTGACGAGATTGTGTGATTACAATCAAAACTAGTATGGGCAACCTGTCCGTGAAAGCCTGGGTTCAAGATGGAAAAATTATCAATAAATTTTAATTCACTTCATGTTGTAATAATTCCTGTCTTCATAAAAATAATTTAATGAAAATTAAATTCAATGAACTTAAGCCTTATTAAAAATATCTAAATTTGGATTAAAAACCATTAACAGTTCAATAAAATAACCACAATACTAATATATTATTTTTTCTTCGTTTTCTTTAGTATTTTTTTAAAGAGACTTGATGAATTAATTAT
Organism: Pollenia amentaria; assembly: GCA_943735925.1. Taxonomy (NCBI): domain Eukaryota; kingdom Metazoa; phylum Arthropoda; class Insecta; order Diptera; family Polleniidae; genus Pollenia; species Pollenia amentaria. The sequence goes on from OX031009.1 coordinate 44,391,582, forward strand.
GATTAACGATCAAAAAAATTGAGCGCGGCTACTATTATTTAAAGGACTTGTACTGGGTGTGAGAAATGCAGGGTGGTACAGAATGAGCTATATGGTTTAAATTCTCTAAATTCAAATTCAAATTCATATTTTATTGATAAATGTAAAATGGTAAATACACAATAATTTTAATATTATATGTAAGTTAAGAGTTTAGTCTATTTTCTATGACTTTTCTACTTAATTATGTTGTATCTGTACAATGTGATAAATTTCATAAAAAATTAATTTAATAAGTAAAGGAAAATTTTACAAAAACCTTATAGAAATATAAAAAAAAAAAAAAAAAAAAAAGAAAGTTTTATAAAAATTCTCTAAATTTGTTTTATTATTTTTCTATGTTTTGCGGCATTTTGTGAAGAAGACTAGATTTATTTATCACACCAGTAACAGGAATTATATATTTATTTTATTTATTAATAGGATTAGAATTACAAATTATAATAATAACACAGTACAACACATGATTTGCCAACTCAATTCTGTGAACTGTATGTGAAATTAGACCCAAAAAGAAGAATTTCTGCATCATTCGTATTGTCTTCTTACCTGCGATTTGAAGTTAGTATCGATTTTAAGTTAGTACTATCGTATAGGGGAATTTATCACGTTTTAGGCCCTGTTGTTTGACATAGCTCGACAACCCCTAGCCCAATTTAGTTGAAATAAATTTTAAAAAATTAAGAATTACAATTCCCTTAATCTGTTCATATATTGTTTTCCTATACAAGTAACACTTTCGAAGTTAAAAATGAATGTATAAAGGGAAAAAATTATTTTTTGCCTAAAAATTTTAAATTTTTTTTTTTAAAAATACATAAAAAATCCAAAATGGAAAAAAGTTTCAAGTCTAGTTATTTTTTCGCAAAGTCACATATCCTATGAGCAAAATGAGACAAAGATCATAAAAATCGATGCACGCGTTTCGCTTTTATTCGCAATTGAGTAAAGGTATGAATTTCAAAAATCAGTTATAGCCACCACCCTTAAAATAAAAATAAAAATATAAATTAAAAAATTATCATGCAAAAAAAACTTTATTTATAAAAACTTAATGAAAATAAAATAATATGCAATTAATACGCAATTATAATATGCATAAAAACAAAATTTAGAACATTTTTTCAATTATTGGCAATATCCATCCTTGTAGAAGTTGACGCTTGTGGTTCTGATGATCTTGTTTTCTTCGTAGGTTGTTCATATTCATGGTCTGAGTCTGTATCGTCATCCGAGATACACATACTATTCAAGGGCGTGTTTCTTTCACTGTGTCCACCAATTTCAATGTCTTCATCTTCGGTGCTTTCTTCAAACTGCATAATTGTGGAACTCCACCAACAAACCTCCGCAAGCAATGCATCCAATTTTTTGCTTTTGAACCGCTTTTCAAATGGCATGGTCACCTGGTGGAACCTCTCTCCTTGTTCGTCTGATTCCTGAGGTGATTGTGCCAAAAAAGTATCGAGGTGGTGGTGCAAGAAATGCAATTTCAGCGTCATGGATGCACCGATTTTTTCGAAATAAAACAGCAGCCTGTCCACTCGTTGCTGTATCTCTTCTCGCTGGACACGGTTCTTTCCTAGAACGCCTTCTATTACTTCTTTCAATGCGTTCCATGCATGTTGGTGGTCGTGATGCTCTGAAAGCAAATGTGTGAAAGAATCACTTTTGATGAATTTCCGAATATCAGGTCCATTGAGAATACCTGTTTTAAATACATAAGAAAAACGAAAAAATTATTGGTAATGCGAATGTATAGAAATTAACAAATTTAGATATGACAATATTGAAATACAGAGTACGATACGTACCGTTTTTAATTTTCTCATCACTGAGTTTCGGAAAGATGGATTTCAAACAGTCAAAGGCGCCGTTAACTTTTTTGACCACCACTTCAACGAATTTCCCAGCTATTCCCAGTTTCATGTGGAGCGGTGGCAACAAAATATCATCCAGGTCCTTTATCATAGGTTCATTGCGTAATTTTAATTGTTTGTTGAGCTCGGGAGTTCTTCCTTTCCAATCTTTACATTGATATTGATTTCCTTTGTATCGTGAATCCCAATTACAAAGGAAGCAGAAGTATTTTGGATATCCGCCCTTTTCTATAATCCCTTGTAGTATGTTGACAACCTTCAGATCGCAACAAATGTTCCATTTGTGTTCATCGTATTTGATTTTCTTCAAAATTTCGCCCAATGCTTCATACGTTTTCTTCATAGTTGTGCTGAATCCCAATGGAATGCATGGTTTTTTATTTTTTTTTGTGCAGCAGCACAGCCTTCAAACTAGTAACTGAACCATCGATGAATAAACGCCAGTCGCCAGCGATATAATCCATTCCCAATTTTTTCACTAAACCTGGGATATCATGGCAGTACGTGAACGTATTTGCTTCGTCAACGGAATAAAATTTCTGAAAATCAGCTTGGCGTTGTCGGTATGATGTTGCGCTGACATTTTGCTGTGTGAGTTTTCTTCTCTTCAAAAATTATGTCAGCCATTCGGAGTCGTGTTGTGATAGTCCCAGCTTGGCCACAATGTAATCCATTTCGATTTGTGGTAGCGGTTGTGGTGCACTATTTTCAATATCGGGTATCCAATCAGCATCATCCAAATCGGTCGGATTGGTGAAAACGGTTTCGGCTAGCAGGGACACAGTATCCGCACTCGGAGGTTTAGGTGCATCGGTATCAGCAGGGCGTTGCACTGGAAGTGTGGCAGTAAATGCAGCAGTGTATACTTTTGTTTTCAATTGTTGTCTGTTTAATCCAGGACGAAAATTTATGCATGCATAGCACCTGGATTCATCATGTCCAGTTGTGTCTTCCACCCAAATTACTGGCTTCATAAAAGATAACTTTCTACTTTTTCCGTGAATCCATTTTAGAAGGGTAGTATAACAACTGTTGCACACTGTGTTCGGCGTAAAATTTGCACCACTTAAATCTGCTTCATCGAAATAATTACAATACGCGGTTTTGAATTGCTCAGTAAACAAATTTTTTCGATCTTTTTTCTGTATTTTTCGGACGATATGACCACAAACGTATCATCCAAATATGGGCACTTGTTGTTTTCCATATTGATATATTTTATGTTTTGTTGTTATTCACTTTTAAAAAACTGGAGAAAAATCACTTTTACTGTTCGCGTTCGTCGGCACTGGCTGAATGCCAAAAATCGATCAATGCACACCTATAAATACTACGTATTTTTGAATATTTTACTGCCAGGTACTTATAAATGGGCGCATATTTTAAGGGCGGCTGGCTATATACCTGATTCAGCACTTGTACGTTTCAAACTGTGCAAAACTTTCCAAATAATGACCACCCTTAAATGTGGGTGCAATTTCTGTAAAAAAATCATATAGGTAGCCACCGGAAAAACCCAAATAATAAAAAGGTCCACTTTCCGTTTAATTGTCCACGTACATTTATTACCGCAATCATAAAAATCAAATAACCTTTTGTTTATTCCTTTTTTTTTAATTCTCAGAATCATGAAAAAGGTGTCAATGTTTTCTCCAAATAATGTTGTGCATATCTCGAGCAAATTTTTGAAATTCATACATTTACTCAATTGCGAATAAAAGCGAAACGCGTGCATCGATTTTTATGATCTTTGTCTCATTTTGCTCATAGGTTATGTGACTTTGCGAAAAAATAACTAGACTTGAAACTTTTTTCCATTTTGGATTTTTTATGTATTTTTAAAAAAAAAATTTAAATTTTTAGGCAAAAAATAATTTTTTCCCTTTATACATTCATTTTTAACTTCGAAAGTGTTACTTGTATAGGAAAACAATATATGAACAGATTAAGGGAATTGTAATTCTTAATTTTTTAAAATTTATTTCAACTAAATTGGGCTAGTGGTTGTCGAGCTATGTCAAACAACAGGGCCTAAAACGTGATAAATTCCCCTATACGATAGTACTAACTTCAAATCGATACTAACTTCAAATCGCAGGTAAGAAGACAAAACGAATGATGCAGAAATTCTTCTTTTTGGGTCTAATTTCACATACAGTTCACAGAATTGAGTTGGCAATCAATTAACTGAAAAATGTTGTACTGTGTAATTGAATAAATAGAAAGACCATATAGCTCCTTCTATGCCACCCTGCACGTATATACTATGAGAAAGAAAGTGCAAAATAAACTAACCCAAAATAACAGCGGTATCATTAATGGGTTAGTTTAGAGGTCAATTGTAAATTAGTTAGCAAAAATTCAACTATATGTTGAACCAGCTAATAAAAATCCGACAGACGTAATTGAGAACTTCCTCACGAGAAGGAGTTTACATTTTATGTGTTGCACTGTGCTTTTATTAATCATAATATGATCGGAGACAAATGTTATATAGGTGTGACTTCTGCATGTGACATTAATGTGGTTGAAGTAACCATAATATGTTTAAATATTTTTGTTTATAAAAAGGTTTGGTAGCTGTGAGCATATTAAAACAATATGTTTTCTTTAAGTGTGGTTAAAATATAGTTGTATACTGTTTGGCATAAAATATAAAGTTGAATGTTATTAAAAGACTTCTAAGCTTAACCTCGAACTTAGCAACAATATCTAACGAACGGAGTAACCAAACAAGTCTTCTTTAACAACCACTAATACTTAATTACATTAAATTAAATAATCAACATTGCAGCAACTTCATGTAGTAACTGCATTTAAATAAGCACCAACCCACATAAAGTTATTTCTTTGTACATATGTATGTATGTACATGGTACTTGTATCAATGTACGTACTAAGTTGTATATGCGCACATACTTATACATAGATTTTATTGCATCTTAAAGTTACCTTATTTAATGTGCCTTAACTCATGCACATATTACATAATGCAATTAAAAAATATTCTAAAAATAACAAAATTTTAAAGTTTATTATCGTACGTATTTAAGCACGCAGACTTAGGTTCTTTAACTAACCCACGATTTTTTCAACTGTGATTGTAAACTTTTGCATGAGTTTTATTTGCATCGTCTGCAGAATAATTTTCTGTAATTATCCTCTCAAAATACATTAGCATTGCTAGAAAAGGGTGTTTGGAACATTAGCACTTAGAAACAGAGCCGGCGAAAAAGGTTGATTAGAGGCATATAAACATAAAAGTTATTTGCATTGAAAAAAAAACTTTTTTTTTCTAACGGATTGCCATTCTAACAAAATTAAATTATACCAGCTTGAACAATTAAATGTAAAGGAAATTTTTTATTACTACTTTTTTTGCTCTACCTTTGCCTGGAATTCTGTTTAATTGTTAGATTAAGAATTTAATTTGTAGAGACATAGAATGCAATCTTAAACCTTATTCCCATTCGAGCATGGCAAAACATGCAGGAAATTATTTACCTCTTTACCTTACATTTTGCTAACAACAGCATCACCAAGCACCAGTAATATAAGCAGTGGCAACACTGTTAATATGTAGCAAAATAAAAATAAAACATCAACTGTTCAGAAAATAGAACTAGAAAGGGAGAGAAAACTTTAAAATTTGTTTAATGAAATTAATTTGCAAAATGTGTTTATTTGGTTGTTTACCCGTGTAGGTGAATTGTGTTTGTAAAGTTGGTTATCAGCTTACCTCGCAGTTTAAAAAAAAAATAATTTATACCATTGTGCAGGTTGGAAAACGGCAAAAATTGTAAGTGGTGCATAAAAGTCTACTAAGTTTGTTATTTAATATGTAAAACTAAGAAATATGCATATATGGCCGCATAAAGAAAATATATATTCTGTATCCTTGTGCAATTTAAAGACTATTTAGGCCTGTGTTTCTGTTGCAAATACGCCTTTCTTATATATTTGTTCCACTAAACCAACAATTATACTTATAAATGATATTTCTAATATTACCTACACCCAGAGAAAAAACATTTTTCTATATGGTCACCTCCAACCAAACTCTTTTTAAAGTAAATTTTTAAATATGTTATTGTTAATTTAACCATATTATTGTCACCGACAATCATATTATGGTTAAATTTGTCCTCCATATTATGGTTGCCTCCAAATATGTTATGGTTAATTATAACACAAATATGTATAACACTTATAATAGCATGGTTGTTTTTCAACAATAGTATATGTCTCTTAGAAAAATACTATTAGAAAAATACTATTGTTAATTTAAAAACAAATTATTGTCATAGTTAACCATAACATGTTTAGAGGCAACAATAACATGGTTGTGACTTAGTGATGGAGGACTAATTTAACCATAATATGGTTGCCAGTAGCAATAATATGGCTAAATTAACCATAACATGTTTAAAAATTTTCGCTAAACATAGTTTTGTTGGAGATGACCATATTGAAAAATATTTTTTTCTGCGTGATAATAATTTTGAAGTTTAGTGCAGTTCACAGCCAAACCAGTTCACAAAAGGTCCATAATCGCTTACTCTGGTTAAACACAAAATATTTATTTGGTAATTGTAACTTCAGCTTCTACTCCACGTTATATTGCAGGTTTTAGCAATATAAAGTATTTTGTATAATTTAGTTTTAAAAGATCAAACTTCATGTCTCTCATAAAAGTTACTCCAGATAAAGCTTTTGTGTTTACAAGTCTGTTTTATTTAATTCGATTTTTCAGTACTAAGCTGAGTGTCTTTTTCCTATGTATTGTAAATTATTGAATCAGCTGAAAAAGAGAAAAATATAGTTTCGCCATCAGTTTAATGCTTGTAGTTGTTTACTACATCTTTTTGTGGGATTTTTAAACCACAGCGTAGTTTTTTTAAGTCTAATACGGTTTGTTGTTGCAGTGTTGTAACTATTAGTGCCTTAACTTTATAAATAAGATAAAGAAGGTCTACAAGGATATATTAGTATCAAGAGTGAAAACCGCTTTTAAAAGAAATGACAAGATATAAGACTGGTAATAACAGTTTAAAATTTAAGTATAAGTCTCATATAAAGCCAACTGGCAATCAAATTTCGTGAAGATCGGCCAAAAAACACTTCAATATGCCTTAAACCGTAACTTTGTATACTATGGTGACAAAACTGGGTCCAATTAAGTTTTTTAGGTCCAGAATTGACACTGTTATACCATAGGTCCCATATTGACCATATACACTACGGTGGGTCGATTTGTAGGGACGCAAAAAATCGCAAAAGTGGCAAGGAAAATCGTATTCTAGGGATCAAAATAAGAAACTTTGCCCAAGGAACTATACCTCTAAAATTAATTCTGATGTTCCTTATTTTGACCCAAAGGTTAAATTTTGAAAAATCCCACTTTGACCCATTTAAAGTGTCCCAATCGAGTCTATATGTATGACCGACCCCTACTAACTTCGGAGGACCGACCCACCGTTGTAACTTGGGCGATTTTTAAATCGACCTGCCCTAGTGTACATATTTGTTATCTATTTTTTTTTTTAAGAAAAATCTGCAAGGAAAACATTTGTCAAGTTACTTGGTTACGTATAAGTAATATTTAATCCCTATTTATTAACATGCATACGCCATGTGGTACAACTAATAAATCCAACTTTTGAAAAAGCAATAAGCGAAAAAATAAGACTTTTTGTAAAATTAAAATTAGGTTTTTTTTTAAATTTCTGGCTTGTTGTAAAATACAGTGACTTTTTGTAAAAAAAACATTGATTTTTATTATTACTCTAACTTTCCTTAAAAAAATGCAGTGACAGTTTGCGGACTTTTGAAAAAGTTACTTTTTTTAGGAAATAATCACTGTTAGTCAAAAAAAATTTGAGAAAAAAAGAGTGAACAAAATGTGATGGCGGTACGTATGTTGAATCATAGGAATGCATTGTTGCTCCTGGCTCTTCATTTTCCATCACAAATGCATCGACTGTTAGTCTTCTCTGATTATGTTGATCGTGCATAAACACTTTGAGGCGTAACTTTTTTCACAATAAGTCACATTTTGTCCACTAACAGTGTCTTTTTTCACAAAAAATTTTTTTTTACTAAACATGACTATTTCCTAAAAAAAAGTAACTGTTTTGAAAAGTCCGTAAACTTTCATGGTATGTTAAAAAAAATTTTTTTCGCTTCGTTTTTAATTGAAACCAAACCAGGGGACAATACCTGTTTTATGGTAATGTGAAGTGAAAAAAAATTATTTATTTTCGCTCTCATTTTATCACTCTAGCTTTACATAAATACATATTTTTGTATTCTCGTTCAAGCTATGAAAGTAATGTTTCATTCAATTTGTACCTATGAAGTTTTTATAACTTAGTTCAAAATAAAATAATAAAGTAAAACAAATTCTTTCAAAGCAACATTCCAAATAGAACTTGTTTGTTTTTAAGTAGCTTTAAAGTAGCTATTTGTTAACGCCTTAGGAGGTTTTCTGGTTTCAGTTCAGCAAGTTTTGATCTTTAATTTTTAGAAGTTTTTTGACATACACCACTTTGGCCTTCATCTTTCTTGTTGGTATTCGTATATAACGTCAGCACCTGAAGCTTTACCTCCATATATTGCATCGCTTCAAGTTGCAACATTTCCAGCACAGTCGTCCACAGATGCACTAAATGTCTACTCAATATTACTATTGGTGTTTTGTGATATGGCTGAACTGGATCTAAATCCTTCTCTGACGTTACATCGCCATCTACACCCAGAGAAAAAATATGTTTAAATTTGGTCACCTCCAACAAAACTATTTTTAAAGAGAATTGCAAACATATTATGTTTAAATTTAACTATATTATTGTCACCGACAAACATATTATTGTTAAATTAGTCCTCCATCAAGAAGGCACAACCACATTATGGTCTGCGACCTTTTCGGTTCGGAGCTGGCACTTCTAATTCTTACTTCTTACAACGGCGCACTAATTTTACAGAAATACCGTCATCAGAGAATTATTAAGCAATCCATTTATCGTCCAATGTGTATAAACTGCTCGAAAGATCTGCACTATAATCTTTTCTTTTGTTCTTATTATTTATTGAGTTTTGGTTTTCTTTATGTTTCCGTTTCTCTATTTTCTAAAACAAATTCTTTACGTTTATATTTTTTATATGCAGACTATCACTTGTTTATGCAGGGCTACTACCAATTTCATACAATTTACCTACAATGGCCGCATTCCCATATAAAATACGTACAGGTACCCTGGTACCTTGCTACACATTAAAGAGTGTTAATAGTAAATTTGTCTCTTACGCAAATAACAAAAAACTGTTGCTAGACGGCTGCAAAAATACAAAATTAATTAAAGTTATTAGTTCTCAAGAAGTTTCAGAAATGCAGATTGCCAATTTCAATGCGCAAATTTGTGTTGACAACGCTAAAAGTACACCCAGAGAAAAAATATTTTTAAATATGGTCACCTCCAACAAAATTATTTTAAAATAATATTTTAAACATATTATTTTTAATTTTACCATATTATTGTTATCGACAACCGTATTATGGTTAAATTAGTCCTCCATCAAGAAGGCACAACCATATTATGGTTACCTCTGAACATATTTTGATTAATAATAACTAAAATATGTTTAACGCTTATAATAGCATGGTTGATTTTCAACCATAGAACGTTGCTCTTGGTAAAGAGGATTACACTATTGTTAATTTAAAAACATATTATTGTCATATTTAACCATAACATGTTTAGAGGCAACCATAATATGGTTGTGGCTTCTTGATGGAGGACTAATTTAACAATAATATGGTTGTCGGTGACAATAATATAGTTAAATTAAACATAATTGATATGTTTAAAATTTTCTTTGAAAATAATTTTGTTGTAGGTGACCATATTTAAACGGCTGTGGGAAAAATCGCCCAAAGAAAAATGGCCCAAAAAAAGATATGAAAAATCGCCCAAAAAAATTCCATGTAAAATTGGGCCTAAATTCATATGAAAAGTGACCTAAAATTTTTGGGCTATTTTTCGTTAATGTTGGGTGATTTTTCGTTTTTTAAATTTGGTGATTTTTCATTATGAAAAATAACCCAAAAATGTTGTATGAAAAATGGCCCATTTTTTTAATTTTCTCCTCTATGGTATAACAAACACCGGCTTCGCTTACTAAAGCTTCTCTACACAGCCGGCCTTTGGCCGGGCGCAAGGATTTTCTCCTCTATGGTATAACAAACACCGGCTTCGCTAAGTAAAGCTTCTAAAATCTGCCTTTTTTCCAAACGAAAGCCGACTATGCAGAGAAGCTTTAGTTAGCGAAGCCCGTGTTTGTTATACCATAGAGGAGAAAATCGTTGCGCCCGGCCGAAGGCCGGCTGTGCAGAGAAGCTTTAGTTAGCGCAGTGTCAATGGACACTATGACACTTTTTGGAGTGTCATAACGTCCATGGACACTATGACACTGGACGTCATAACATGCCACCGGGAAAAAATTCGTTTTTGCTTTTTGGGTCATTTTTCATTTTTTTTGGGCCCTTTTTCGTTTCTTTTGGGCAAAATTTCATATATAACTTTTTGGGTAATTTTTCATGTCCTGTTGGGCGATTCTTCATTTGGGCGATTTTTCATTTCTTTTTTTGGGCCATTTTTCTTTGGGCGATTTTTCCCACAGCCTATTTAAACATATTTTTTCTCTGCGTGTACCCGGGTACCTTGTTAATACCGAGATCATCAAATTAAATACTCATTAAAAAGAACTTAACTAAATAATAAGTAAAACACAAAAAAATATATATATTCTTATTTTAACAGCATTTGTTGCACAATTCTATATTGTGTTCTGCAAACACGGTCTTAGCACAATTCGCATATATTGGCTTTGCTTTTCTGTGCTTCAAGTTCAGCATTAGCTTCTTTATTATCCCTTTCACCTCATATTTCTAAGAACTTCGTTATAAAATCATCTGTTAAGCCTTTTTTAAAACTCATTTATCGTTCTATAAAAACATAACACTAAGAGTTACATAAACGCTAATCATTAGTCGTTTCGACTAACATGATCTCTATAACTTAAAAAAAAATCAATACCTACAGAAGAAATATGACAAATAAAGAAAAATGCTGCTCATAGAAATATAAGCACTGTTAGTCGATTCGACTAACATTAGTGTTCTAGGGTTAAACCCATAACTAAATTCAATCAAAGTACTAGTGTGAAGTTTGACATCCACTAGTTTTATATGAGTCGAAGTTTTAATAGCACATTTTATGAACATTATTTTATTATTTATCCCAAATCATACAACCTAAACATTTTAGAAATTTTTATTTTTGGTTAAGGGTGTCAAAGATTCAAGTCTTCATTTTTACTTGTTGTAAATTTGTTGTTAACTACGATAAGCTAATGCACAAAATTTTAAATAAACAACTACAAAAGCGGTTTTGTATAACCCAAACGAAGTCAAAACTCATAAGTGCTTGAATTTGTTATTAGAAATTGCCTTCCTTATCTCTGTAAAATCGATTTAAATTTACTTTGGCTTTTATACTTTTACTATATTTGCATATATTTTTTTCCTTCTACCATCGCATGTGATTAAGGAGGGTATATATAAATTTGACGAGTCATATGTAAGATTTGAAATATTTAATTTGAAATAAGTAGTGAGGGTAAATAAGTAATGAACCAAACTTCCATAGCACAGTGGGAGATTTTGGAAAAAAATTTAATTAAGTCTATTAAATTAAGTGTATTTTCTAAACGGTTATTCCGATTACAATATAATTTCAGATGATAATTAAAGACTTGCACTCGAGTTTCAGTTGTTAATTTTGGATTTTATTGGCCCGCCAGAAGTTCCCAAAGTAGGGCACCTCTGGTATTGCAAAAATTAAGAACTATCCAATTTAAATTTTTGCCCGATTTTTAAATTTTTGCATGGAGAAAATATAAAAAATATGTCAATTTCGGAGGAGCTTAAGCCCGCAGTGAATAACATTTTCGAACATTTAATTTACATTAATACAAATCATAACAAAAAACCAAATTAAAATACTTTTTTAGCTAAAAATTTCTAAAAAAAAAACATATTTTTCACAATTTTAATTTCAAATGCTGATAACTTCTTAATTAGAAAAGTTCTTGTATTGCTGTGTGGGTTGGAAAATAATCTTCTTCTGGCTAGAGAAAAGAGTATGGCCGTTGAGATGTAATCGGTGGGCTATCAATAGGAAGATTAATTTTATAATTGCTTCAGAGAAGTTGGAACAACATATTGTTCAAGTTCATATCCTCAATTTCTGGCCACAAGAAGTCCGTTAGCATCTCGTAATAGCAAACACCATTCACGGCTACTGCTTGACCAACCTTATTTTTCAAGTAATACGGCCCAATGAAGTCAACGCATGCACATGTGTTTTCACATTTCACACAGATCCGGTTTGCTGAAATTTGTGACACATTTAGTCGATTATGCTGACCAAAAAATCACGAAATGCATTCTGATTTGAACGTCCATTTTCGTAAAAGGCTTCAACAATCTTAACGCGCTGCTCAATTATGTACCTCTCCATTGCTGAATTTGTCAAACACTGAAACAAATAAATATCAAACTAAGTTGGGCAAAAACCTTGACAAAAACCTTTAGATGTGACTCACAATTAACATGCTGCATCAGCGTTAACGTTGGTGCTACTAAAGTAGCAATTTGCCACTTTTTCGACTGCTTGGATACTATTTTTCTACTTTTACAAAATGCACCCAAATGTGATACTTTTTGTAATTCTTGCCACTTTTTTTTGGTACTTTTTACTAAATGATGAGATACTTTTTGAACTTTCTGTTTTATTACAACTCCCAGCTTTAATATAAAATGTAATTGTTTTAATATATGTGACCCGCTCTATGAAAAGGTGGCTTATGACTCAAAAACAAAATTTCGAAAAATCAGCTGTTAAAGATAAACAATGCAGTTTCAGTTTCTCGGTAGTTGTTCTCCTTTTTTGAGTCATAAGCCACCTTTTCATAGACCGGGTCACATATATGTAAGCAAGCTTATCTGAAAAAATTGTTGTCTATCGTAATAAGCTTATGCACATATTGCTTGCTTTTTTGCGTATGCGGTATACCATGAAGAAATAAATACTTATACCAATACGTATGCCTGTATAAATCAGGGTTGTTAGATTTTTTCTCCTTCGTGACACCGAAAACAGCCAAAATTCGACAAATATAATTTTCTCAAGATTTGATTTTTATAAAACATTTAAATAAACATTTTCATGGTTTATGGCTTTTTTTTATTCGTTATATACCTAGCTTCGATAATGTATAAATATGTAAAATTTTTGCTTTTATAATTTTTTTGTAAATTTTTGAAATCGTTTATTTTTTTTTTAAATTACCAATTATTTTTTTAATATCTCCGAAACTGTTGAAAATAAAAAAAAAAAAACTATTGGTATTGGTCTAAAAGGGAATTTAATCGCTAGTAATAGCATCCAAATCGGACATATCGCTCCCAAGTCATGATGAAATATACATATTAGCATCATGCCCCCAACAATGAATAATACATAAAATTAACATTTGTCCTACGTATTACAAGATTTTGTTTGTTGTGCTTAATTCCCTTTTTTAATAATTAATAAAAAAATACTGAAATTTATTGTTGCAGGATCAGCTGTTCCTATGCGCATCGCACTGGTTGCTTAGGCCAGATCATCAGGAAACCTTCTCCTAAATAATTTTAGAAAAGCCAAAACTATCAGCAAACATACAAAGTCCTACGATTTTCATGAAATATGTCATATTTTAATCATACTCGTGGCTTTTAGATTAATGATTAAAATGTAAAATTTTTGTCCCTATAACTTTTGTATGAATTTTTGAAAACAAAAATAGTACTGATGCTGCAAAAAATATAACGCCACTTATTTCTGAAAAACTTCAAAGCAGTTGAAAATATAAATAAACTTATATGGTTGACTCAAAGTCTTTTAGAAAACTTGACATGATAGAACCAATCATTGAACAGATTTGGGTTCAGCAAGCTAAGGCCAATTAAAATCACATAAAAAAGTTTTTGCTTACATCAGACATAATATTTTCTGAAGTTTTTTTTACCATTTAAAAATGTTATTGAAAATTTTAAATAAATTACTTCTTCCTATTTTAAAACATGTGCCACCTTTTTTCTTTTTGGTGCCACGATTTTTGTAAAAGTCCCCTTTTTATTTGGTACTTTTTGAAAATATCCAACGGTAACACTGTGCTGCATTATGGTTTGACCTCCATTTACATACGTACATGGATTGCACTCTTCAGTACTTCGGTAAAGTTATTTATTAAATGAAATACTTGGCAAATGTAGCTTTACTGTAATGAAACTAAAATACAATTTAAATTGAATGTAAGCCGCTCGTACTGCAGAGTAAATGATGTTGCTCGAACTCTTGTCAAAAGGTGTGCGTCTGCCTTCGAATGAACAACAAATATGAAGATATAAAACGCAAGATTTTGACGAAAATTTGTTACAAATGACAAATGAAAAGGTTACAGCGAGTGTTAAATTTACGATATTAAGTGGGGTGAGTGTAAATAATTTAAATATAAAATATTCGAATATATTTAGCTAATTTAAACTCGAATATTCAATTCAATAATTAAGTTAGTAAGTACGAAAAAAGAGAGAAAACAATTATTAATTTATTTGTACCAAACATTAGATTAATATGACTAAAAATGATCATATTATCTTTTATGGAGATGAATTTATGATTTAACGCAGTTTAAGTCCTATCCCAAAAAATTTTAATTCAAGGACAAGGGTATCAAAGATTCGGCACAGTCTTGTATAAAATAAATTTTTGTTTTTCATTACAGGAGGGCTAATAAGAGAAAAATTTTAATCTTCTCAATAAAAGTTTTAATACTTTGCCAATTTTATGTCACATGGCAACCTTATAAGTATTTATTAGGGTATCACTCGGTTAATTACTACCCGATTAACTGATCGGTTAATTTAAACTGGCTATTTTCGATTAACGATTAAACCGGTTAATTTCAGTCGATTAACCGATGTATTAAAATGTTTAATTTGTTGAAGTATGTTAGAATACTTTTTGGGTTTTTAATTATTTGTTTCGTCGCATATACAAAAGGTATGTGTTTAGAGTTTTAATATTTTTCATACAAACAAAGCAGGTGTTTAGTTATCTTCAATTTAAATAAGTGTTTGCTGTCAACAGTATTTTGTTTCACGTATTTTTTATAAGTATGTAACTGAGAATACATTTTTACTTCAGGCATTATTAAAGGCCTGCTTTCAATTCAATTTCCATTCTTATTTAACTGATAAAGAATGCCTCGTAGAAGGCCTCGGCTCTTGCGTAAAAAATAAAAGATACAAATTCCACACTCGCTTCAATGAGAAGGAAGAAGAGAAGGAGTAGCTTTTTTTGTTTTTTGTTTTTGCCAAAGCAAAAGTAAAAGAATTATTTTATTTGATCCAGCTGCCATTCTTATGTACCTAACAAAGAAGCGAGAGCGGAAGGCAAACCCAAAAAGATATGAGTATGGAATGGAACGAGCAGGCCTTCTGCATCCAAAGTAAGGAGTAAAGAAGGCATCCGACCTCCTTCTTTTTCCCGCTGGGTTGTTTCTTCTCATATATTTTCATAACATTCTTTTAACATAATTAACCGAAACAATTAGAAGAGTTAAAAATTTAAAAAAAAATAAAAACAGGACTCTAATGTTGGACAGCCACACGTCCTGGTTTTCCACGATTTGTCTTGGTTTTAGACAAGTTATACAGATGGCCTGGTTCACCCCTAAATTTCCCTGCTTTTTTTGATACAGATCAATTCAGACAAAAATTTAGTTAAAACTTTTTGTTATGAACAGAGGTTAAGGTTTTAAATTAGTCTGTAATTTTTGTTTTATTGTTTTTTATGTTAAGTCTTGTGTCTATTGTTTAATTGTTGGACCTAAATCTGAAAAACATATAAGGTTGATTCATGTATGGAAAAAAAAAAGTGGATGGGGTTCATTTTTATATGATTAAGAGCCAAATACATTGGTCAAATGCTTGATATGCAGGCGAATTCAATGTGCATTACATATTTATGAATAATTTTTTTTTTCTCCTTTTTGTTCAAAACTTTTTATGTTTGTTATGTTATTGTTTTTTTTTAATAATAAACTTCAAATAATAAACAATTTATGCATGTTTATTTATTGAAATAATTTAATTTATAAAAAAATCTTTATTAACCGGTTAACCGATCAATTACAATATTAACCGATTAAACCAAAACCCCGATTAAAGCAAAAGCCCGATTAAATGAATACCCTAGTATTTATAATAAAACCTAAAACTTTAAAACAAGAAAGGAAATAAACAAGCACAAAAATAAATTTAATTAAAATATCCTTGTTTGTGGAATTTGATTTATAGGAAAGCTGAAATAAAATTTTTAGTTTCACGTCATTGACTAATTACACTAAGTGAATGGAAAAGTTTTTAGTTAAAGTTTAAATTAAAAAATATTTGAGCAATTTAATTAAGTTGTATGATATCTAAGGAAATTCTAACGAAATGAAATTGACGATGCAACAAAAATTTTTGTTGTACTTAAAATTTTTTTAAGTTTTTAATAGAACTTTTTTTTTTTTTTGACTTAAAATTATAAAATCAAAATTTCTCTACAACCATGTACTGCATACCACTCATAATTTTACAGATTAAAGATTTCGCCTCATTGAAAAAATTTATAGTCAAGCGAATTAATACGTAGACCAATTAATATTTTATAAAAATATAATAAAAAAGATCCATCCACCTATAATCATATCCTTTTTTTATACTTTTGCCATAGAAGCCAATCAAAAAGATCATGGGCTAATTCTGGCAGTCGTGATCGAATACATTTTGATCCGAAAGAAATGTTGTTTCTTGTAATCTGTAAGTGTTTTTATCAAAATTAGACAAATCTTTCTCAAATTCCCAGGAAAAACTTTTTGAATTTTGATAATAGGTAGTAGTTATTGTATACATAACCTGGTAAATAGTTGTCATTACAATTGCCATTATTCTAAAAACCTTAATCAGTACTAGTAATGACCGCAGTAAATTCTTTTAACTTCCAGTATTTTCAATACCGAATATTTCCATACTAATAATGAACTCAATAACTACTTATTAGTTGTGTTGTTTTCAATACTGACTATTTACTTACTGGTAACGAGCTAAATAACTACTTATTACGTCTATTAACTAACGCCAATTAAATAAAAACTAGTTCTTTTTTTGGCTTTTAGTTGATACTAGTATGGGCCAGCAGTCGACACAATCGACTGCAATCTAGAAATAACTTATTTGTACCGTTATTTCTTATATTTATTTAATCATATGGGTTAAAACTTTATTAAATATGTATATACATAAGTAGAAATATATTTATTTAATGTTAAAAAGCACATCGCACTTGATTATAAAGAGGGTATTAACTCAAAATGTAATAGTGCTCAGTAGAGCAGAACAGTTTTTAATTTTATGAGGCATATTTCTTTTAAGCATATGAAATTTAGTGACAATTTTTCTAAAAATGTATATATAACATAAGTTCCCTAATCTCAATGTTTATAACAAATCCTTTTATATATTTTCCATTTATATTTATTTCGTTGATGAATTATGTTGTTATAACCTCTCTATATATAAATTTTTTGTAAATACATGATTATAATATAACAAATGACCATGATCGGTAGTGTCTGTTATATAAAATCGCAGCCCATCAAAAGATCGCACTTTATTTAAAAAAAAAAAAATGCAATAAACACATTCTTTACAATGTAACTATATAAATAATGTAACAATAACATTAAAATTATTCATAAGCAAAAAATTTAAGAAATCAACGGTATAACATTTAAAAACAACAACTCTTCCAAAAAGAAAACAAAATATTTAAAATTATGTTTTTCTTTTTTATTTCTTATTCTCCACTGTTCTCCAATTTAATGCATAGCAGAGAACTCGGCATGTTGTTGTTCTTTTTGCTATGTAAACTAAAGACCTGCACGAGTGCACCATAAAGTATTGTCAAAACAGATACACCAGATATGTACCCTTTACTATGGATATAAATGAGAGAATGAGTGTAACTGATATTGTATGGTTTTGCTTTTGTCCACTCACCATATCCTAAAAACCCAAACCAGTTGATTATGGTATTGGATTGAGTATATCATAACCTTTTTTTTTGCTCACAAATATCTGTTGTCACCATGGTATTTTAACAATACTTATAGTTATCTGCTGTATTTTCAAATATTGTTGGAGAGTTGATGCAAATAACAGAGCTTATAAAAATTTATATACGATCTCAACCAGGGGTGCCAGATGGTTTTGGTAAGAAATCTGCATATCATCAAAAACAAATCGGCAATTTAATTTAAAAAAATCGGCATATTAAAAATACCTTTTTTAACCACAATAAAACATATTTTAATGACAAAAAATAACAAAGCAACAATTTACCATTACCTAATGCTTTTAACATAAAAATCAATACAAATAAACGTTTTATAAATAAATATTAAATATTAATATAGAGCCAACGGAGACATACTGTCATATAACAATAGATTCGTATTAAAGTGCTCTTTCAGAATCTATGGTGATCTAGAAAAAACCATCCCTAACTCCACAGTTAAGACTAATTTTTCAACGAAAATATAAAAGTTCGGATTAAACAAAAAAAGTAGAGTTTTCTCTCTAAAAAAAATAAGATAAAACTTGAGGAGCTTTCAGCCTAAAATAAAACTCACTTGGCTGTCAACAAATAAAACTCTTAAGGATTTATATTTTTACGTCTTTAATAACCAGTGATGCCATTAGGATACGAAAGAAAAAATTTTCGTATCTTTTGATGACTTCAGGTACTATGTAAAATCCTGATATTTTTTGTATCTTTTGAATCTGTGCGCAAAATATACAGAAATCAAATTTTAAACTTTCATACTCTGACAAAGTTTATTAAAGTTATCATTTCGTTATGAATTCTAAAAAAAACAGTGACAACTAAATACAAAAATAACATGTATTTTGTTGTTAGGTTTTCTAAGTTCTTCTGTCGGTTGCTTATTCTTGTGTATGTGTGTTAAGATGAAATTTTAGAAGAAAAATATATATGAACTTTTTGATATAATCGCCTTAGTATAAACGCCTTAACTCGTATATTAATTTTAACAAAAATGAATTTGTTTTGATAACATCTAAAGATAGTTACATATAATAAATTTTAAAGTTTGCTTACTGTATTTTTAAATTTACATACCTAATATTTATGACTTAAATAAATATAAAAATTAATGTATATGATATCATTTTCTTTATAATATTCATTAGCTATGTGATAAAAATGTTATGTTAATAAATGTTAAACGTTAAAAATGGATTTTCAAATGTTTTCCAATATGTATCATTTTGGAAACTAAAATGTATCTTTCTCGAAATTTCACTGGCTACACTGATAATAACACTCATTTTGTTTTTCTTCTTTTTTTAATGACAATTTAATTGCAGCACAAGCTGATTAGATAATACTGCTATACAAATTGTAAAGATCTGACCAGCGGCAAGCTTTGAGTGTCGATCTTTTATTCCTCAACTGAGTTTTAATTTATGACGGCTAAATCGAACTCCCTTTTTAAGAGTTTAATTTGACCTTTTATTTACGTTAAAGAGATAACTGTTTAAAAAGGACTTTTTTGTTTTTAATTCACAAAATAACTCCGGGACTGAAAATAATAATAATAATTATTTTTTTTTAAAGGCTATGAGAAAAATTTCTTTATTTCCAGTTGGGAATTTTTAACCATTATCGCTACATATATTTTATTTGAGTTATCGTAGCCAATTAAAGTAACAATTTTTTTTTTTTTGTTATTGATAACCATTATTTCAACCAAAAAATTTTTCGGTTAAAAATATGTATTGTAAAAAAGCATTTATTTTTCCATTATAAACAAATAATTTATTTTTTTGGTTGCAATTATCCATTACAAACAAATAAGAAAGTAGTCTGCATGCCCGACCCTACGATGCTCCACAACATAGTGTGCAGAGAGATAAATTTTCAAGAGTGTAGGTTAGGGACCCATGGGCAATCATGGACCACGCCATTATTTTATGAAGTTAAGATTCATGTCAAAATTCTCACCAATGACAATATGCTTGTTCCTTAGGACAATTAGAGCCTTTGTACCACATTTCAGCAATTTATCTTCAAAACTGCAACCTCAACTTTACGTACAGTGATACCAGTTATAACTGCCACCGTTCCTGGTTAATTGTTTTTATGGATATAAAAAGTTTTTGTTTTAATTTTTTTATTATTATACATATATGAGTTTGACGCTGTTATTAAATAACTTTAAATATAAGCATAAAAATCGAATTATTAAATTTGAAATAATCTTTAAAAAAAATAATTCTTTGCAAAGATTAATTTTTCAGTGGATATCGAAATTTGATTTTTAAGGTTGAAGAATTCTCGCATTTTAAATCTGAGTTTCTTTTTGCAAAAAAACTTGAATATTTACTTTACTTTCTTAAATTAAATGGGCTACCGGAGGTATAAGCCTTATCCTCAATTGCATATAATCCTATAAAATTAAATATTTACATTGACAAAGAATATAAATTAAGCTCTACTTTACTCTTTTGTAAGTAATAATACCTTTTTCCTATAGAAAAATAAATTATTTCTTCTTTTAGCTTCGGTCAAAAAACCGTTAAGTTTTTTTCTTTCATTTGGAGTTAATTCTTTTATTCTTTATAGCTAGTTGAATATTTTTCAAAATGTGTGTGTGTGATGGGTTAGACAAACTCTACCTATGTACATACATATATGGAATAAATCTAACCCATTTTTCCTTAAGTATAAGCGCTGAATTAATAACAGTTGTCTCTTTGTAACGTTACAAGTTACCCAAAATTAAAAATGTATATAAAACAAACCAAAAGCTACCGTGTTTTAAGTTTTTATCAAAAAATCGGTAAATAGGCACTTTGATAATTTAGAGAAAAAAATCGGCAAAATACCGATAAATCGGTAAATATGGCAGGCCTGATCGCAACGCTTCTCGCTAGTTTTGTTGTTGTTGCTCGGCAATTTTCACTACCACAGCACGAAAAAAACTCATCCTTTTAAGGGCATCAATGAATTTGTTACAAAAACAAAATACATGTGTTGTTTTTTTGGTAATTTTTTTTATTATTTCTTTTTCAATAATTTTTGTCTACATGTCTCTTGAACGAAAAAACTCCATCCTTTTAAGGGCATCGAAAAACTTGTTACAAAAACAAAATACATGTGTTGTTTTTTTTTATTATTTTTTTCAATAATTTTTGTCTACATGTCTCTTGAACGAAAAGAACCCATCCTTTTATGTAGTCCATATGTACTACTGCTTATTTGTTTGTACAATTTTTATAAATCATACATACTCATTTTTATTTGCGCCTTACAATAAGAAACTTGTATTGTTGTTGTTGCTCGGTAATTTGTACGATCATGGCGCGAACAGCCTGTGCGTTTTGTGTACCAGTTTTGTTCTTGTAAATTTTTTTTGTTTGGCGCTCGAAACACTTTCACGCAAAAGTTATTGAAAAAAATAACTGAACAAATGTATTTTGTTTTTGTAAAGAATTATTGTTTTACCAGCCAAAAGGGTCGGCTCTTCTCGTTGAAAGACAATTGAAAAAAACGGCATCGTACAATAAGTAACTTATTGTATTCCATCATTATCAACTAGTATCTGCTTTTGTGAAACAGATATAAACAGATATGTTACTCTCATTCTCTTTTTATCCACTCATATCCACTATGTTACAAAAAATATCCATATCAACTTATATCAGAAACACTAGACCACTCATCCATACACACTCACTTTAGTAAACACACAGAAACTTGTACAAACAGATATATCCGTGCACGTCTTTAATGTAAACACAAAAACAAAGCATATTGCTTCTGTTATTTGTTTACATTGTTTTTGCTTACACGTATGTGAATTGTTTCAATGTATTAGTACCACTTTCTAACGCATATAACTCGTAAAATACTGAACCGATTTTAACAAAATTTACATTAACAGAATTTACCAAAAAATATCTTTCGATTGATATATCATTTGTTAAAATACAATATATAGTTTAAAGGGGATCCAAAGAAATCCACTTGCCTATTAATATATATGATGATATTGTAAATGCTACCAGTTAAACTTACTGGTAGTAAAATAATAACAAGATATTTTTGGACTTCTAGTTAGTGTGTTATAAGAACTGAATTCTGTTGACAACTCTAAGAAAAATAAGTAGTTATTCAACCGAAAAAGAAGAATTGGTTTTGCTCGCAATTTAATGTATTAAATCCTGACTTTATTGAAAAAAAAAAAAAAAAAATTTTTGTTTTTTTAAGCACTTTAGAGAAAAAGCGCATAATCGAGCGCTTCAATAAGAGAGCTCTTAAACAGCAGTAAAATATAACGAATAAAATATACAAAAAAGCTGCTATTTTAGTGCTGACTAAGAAAAGGCTTTTAAAGCGAAAAAAAAAAAAATATATTAAGGTTTACGAAAATGCTTGAATAAATACATTGAAACCAGTAAAAGCAAAACATTAATGTTTATGTAAATATATAGTTAGCCCTTAAAAAAGCACTTTAGGAGTGCTTTGTTTTATTATGTTAAAAGAAGCGCTTATTGTCAGCAGAAAATAGTCCTCCAAACCGGAAACACCACATACAAAAATCAGGTATCCCTTCAGCAGGTTCAAAGCGATTTGAGGTATGAATTCATACATAAAACCTGCTACTTTTGGAGAGCACTTTTTACTGGGGTTATAAACTATTACAACTAGCCTGTTTTATGTGTACATCAAACAATATAATTAATTAAACAAGTAAATTTAAAATTAAATCAATATACATGCAGAGAAACTCATTTCGGGAACGCGTCAGTTTTGTCATTCCGGGAACGATTGATCATTTTCGGGAACATTAATATTTTTCAATAAAAGACGCATAAATTGAGTTTTTTTTAGAAAATACTTTCATTCTGTTCATGTAACGTTAATTCCATTATAAGAGTTTTGACTATTTTGAAATTTTTTAAATCTTATGCACGATAACAGCAATTTCTTTAATTTTTTTGCCGTATTTTGCTTGTACAAGATTTTGTATGTATTGTTTTTACTTATGTTTATATAAAATAGATTCATAATAAGCCCATGTGATTAAACGATGCTTAAGTTATGTACTTTGTTTTGTTTTTGTTAATTTTATCAAACTTAGAAAAACGTTCCCGAATTGATGCTTTTCTGAACGATATTCAATAAAAAGCAATATTATGAGAAAAGTGTAGAATTGTGTGCGCAGCCCTGTCAAAGTTTATTAATATTCACATTTTGCAATAGTATAAACTAAGAGCCATCATTATAGCTTAAAATTTTTTCTGGCATAAAATAGATCTTGAAATTTACAGCATTAGTGATTTTGAGCCATATATGTTTCCAACATTACTGGGTAACTTAAGAGGTAAGTAAAGTTTTTGCTGGGTTATGATAAAATTACTTGGTTATGCCTTATTAAGAGCGAAATATTAGTCTAGCCCATTAAAAACAATCAGACGTGATAGAAGAAAACTGAAAATTAAGAGCTTTAAAATCTTTATATTCCATATATATTTATTTAAAAAGATTTTTTGCCGACCAGTGTAATTATAGCAAATTTAAGAAAAACATTCTTAATCGATATTTTCTTACTTATATCTAAAGATTTTTTTGTAATAATAAGGAATTAGTATTTCCGTTTCTGTATCACATAGTCACCATTACAATATTCCTACTTGTTATAATTAAATTTGGTAGATTAACTCTACATCTCAGCTATAAACATTAATCATCGCATTAACATTAAATGATCTTAACTTGAGTTACGTGACTTTGTAGCATTTAAGATATAAAATGATTTGTTGTATCATGACAACATCCGTAAAGTAGTTTGGCTCAAAAAAAGTTTTTGTTTGATTTTTTTTTAATTTTAAGCATATGATAAGTTTCCGTTTGTTACAACATTAATCTTTGACCGTACAAAGTATTTATATTCTGGGTCCTTATGAGTAGCTAAGATGATTAAACGTCTGTCCGTGTTTATGTTAACATAAATTTTCCGAACATCCCAGATACAACAAGGGGACAAGGTTGTTATATATTTAAATAACCTATAGCCAGAGACCGTATTTTAATACTTTTAAAACCATCTTTTTTGTTTTCTTTTACATATTTTTTTATTTGAACAAAATATTTGAATTTTTTTTTTTTTTTAATAAAATTATATAATAAAAGGTTTTGTTTGTTGTGCTAAATTTCCAATTTGTTTTATTAATAAAAAATAATGAAATTTTATGTTGTAGTATAAGCTGTTTCTATGCGCATTTTACAGGTAGTTTAGGCCAGATTATCAGGAATCATTTTTCCAAAATTTTGTTAGAAAAGCCAGAGATATCAGTAAATAAAACTACAGAGGGAATGAGAATTACAAACATTCCAAAGGTCTTATTTGCAACGATATCAAAGCTTAAACAAAATACAAACAATAAAAACAATGAGCTTATCTTTTCCTACATTCCCCACTGAAAGTTGAAATTTATTTCCAGTTTTTTCATGAGATGAAAAAATTTTAGTTTTATTATATAATAAAACTGTGTTGTAAAAAAGAATCATATAAGGAAAACAGCAAAATCAATTAATGTTTATATGCACACTTAAACCCGTTTTCAGAACATACTGATAGCTTAAGGTAAGACTTTATCGGCCGTATAAAAGTGTTCAGTTTTTGTAACTTTACATTTACCTAAAGTGAGCAACAAGTTAACGAAAGGTTCATCCTGCGTTTTGAATTAATTAGTACAAGAATATTATAGATATAGTCACCATTCAAACGGAGCTACAGACATACATATTCAAGAGGATACAGCTAGAAAAGAGATATAACTTCCAATCGGTTGTACCGATTTTCTTGAAACAAAGCTAAGAACACTCCCGATCGCCACCGTTCAAACGAACAAAACCAAATCGGTCCAGCGGTTTTGCCTCAACGATGAAACGGACAGATGCACAGAACTATACACAAATGAACACTAGAAACTTGTAACATCCCTCTTTTTTGAACGACGATAAAAATGATTGGGGTTCTTCTATAATTTGCGAATTTTAGTCGTTTTATATAATATTATTTTTTAATTCCAATTTAAAGTATTAAAAATTTTAACAGAAAAAAGTGTTTTATCAATTAAAAAAAATGGTTTAAAAAGTATTTTAATTCAATTAATGTGATAATTGAATCAATTATTTTTTTAGTTGAAAGAAAATTTAAAATTTAATTTAGATTTAATTAACATTTTAGTTGTTTTGAAATAAATTTTCAATTAAAATTTTAATTAAATAACAAAAAATCTTAATTGACTTTTTCGTTTTAAATAAAATAATTTTAACATGTTAAACTGTTGTTAGGAATTGTCAATATTTATTTAAATAAATTAACACATTGCTTGAAATGGCAATGTTTTTTTGAACATTTTTTTAATTAAAATTAAAAATATAATTTATTGAAAAAAAAAAAAATATTTACAATTTGACAATTCAATTATTATTTTGGTAATAGGTTCAAAATCAACAAATTGTTTGCTTGGTATTATGAATTGGGTATAAATTTGGTGATTGGAGAAGTTTAGCAATTTTTTCTGTGTAAAGAAAATAATTGAATCCTTTATTTCGAAAAGGGCTAAGGTACGGATTTTTGGAAATTGAATTTTTTCTGTTTTTGGAGGTACATGTACCGATATACTGTGAGAATGAAAGGTTATATATCCCTTCCATAGCGGTGAAAAACATAATATATTTCGAAAAGGGCTCTTCCCCATATTTATTTGAGGATACTTATTATGTGTGTTTTAGTAAGCAATGGAGAAAACATTGCCTTCCAAACTTTAAATTAAATTAATAAATTAAATTACATTCAACATTTTTTTATTTTTCGAATTTATTCTAAAAAAAAGTGTTGAATATAATAAAGTTGCTTACAAAATAAATAATTCCCAATATCTAAATTAAATTACTTAAATACATAATTTTGCTAAACTTCATTTAGAAAATGAGTGAATTCACCTGCTCAGAGGTTAATGTTATTCAGATTGCCGATTTCCAAAATTTTTATGAAGACATTCTGCAATGTCTAACCGACATTTATTCACACGCATTTGTAGAAAAAGATTTCTAATTCATATGAGTATCTTGATGAAACATTTTCGTTTTTGTTTTATGAATGTATGCGTTTTTTAATTTATAGTGTTAAGAAACAGATAAAGCTGTAACAAATGTTTTTCTGATTGTTCCTTTATAATAAACAGCTTTAGTTGAAAATTTTATGTACTTTTATTAAAATTTTCGAGTTCATAAATGAATCTTTAAAGGTGTTAAACTTATCTTAAAATGCAAATATTTATTTAAACGTTATAGATTATTTAAATATTTGTGTATAAACATACCATTTTGCTACTAAAACCACGAAAATTTAAAAATAATTTTCGAAAAGGGTTCATCTTCGGAAACTGCAATGACTTTTATCTCTTTCAAATAAAACTTAAACTAGTTTTTTGTTTTTACTAATATACCATTAACAGAGGCTGAAAATTTTTGGAAAAATAAACTCTGCCTCAAAAAGTCAAATCGTTTAAGAGATATTTAGTTTTTTGTGTCTCCTGAAGACTTTTTATTTTTGTATCTGAGCTATTTTCGAAATAAATGATTCAATTATCTGACAATTTTTATTTTTTCTGATATTTATCGTTTAAGGATTTTTTTTTTTTATCATGATGGATATTTATAAGTACTAGGATCGCCAGGTGGCCGAAGTTGGACCGCTTGATATTTACAGTTAAAATAAATCCTTTTATGAACGTATAGAATATGCAATTCTTATTTAAAAGAGCTAACTAATTTTAAAAAGTAACAAACGGCTTTTCATATCTAAATACCAAATTGCCTGTTTGTAAAAATAAAATAAAAAAAAACATATTGAAACAACAATAAAAATATTTTATTATTATATTATATTCTTATATATTGTTTTTTTTTTTTAAATTTTTTAAAATATGTTTGGTTTCCTCTTTCTATTTTAAGGTTGTTAATTAAAATGTTTCCATATTTTATTTTTCCATTTATTGTCAAAAAGAATTTTGTAATTTTATATTATATTAAAAAATTATTGAAGAAGATTTCCAATGGAGTCGAAATATTGATAAATAAAAAATATTTTAATTAATTTATTAAAAAAAAAGTGAGGTTAAGCTTAATGTGCTGTTTTCACAACACAAGTGATTGAACATGTAATAAAATTTATATAAAAAACATTCAAAAAATAGAGTACTTTTCATGTAAATTTTTCTACACGTTTAGTCACGTGTGTTGTGAAAACAGTACACAAATAAAATATAATATTTAATATAAAAGGGTCGCAGAAATAAGAATATAATAAGTAATAAAAAAAAATATAAATTTCGGAACGAAAATGCGTATTTTATTTAAAAAAAAAAAAACAGGCAGTATATTTTACTTCCATAAAAATTTTTGTATGTGCATGTTTTTGCAAAGCAAATTTTAAACGCCTTTTAAATTTAAAAATATTTAGAAAACATTTATTTATTTTTTTCTAAATAGGTGGACGATAAAATACTTCAAATTCAACTTCAAAAAATTGTCCCCGTATTTATCTATAAAATACGTTTTTTTTCAATAAATGCAAATAAGTTTTAATCAATAAAGAAATTTCTGTATATAAAATGGAAATAAAAAAACTTTTCGGGCCCCTGCCTACAACCCGAAATCGTTTGCCACTAAAATGAGGTTCACAAATATCGAAGACATAAGCAAAAAAGTCGATGGCCTTTAATTTTTTTCTATAAATGTTTTAATTTTTCCCATAAATCACTTTTACCTTGAGTAAACTCAATATTATTCGCGCAGCGAAAATAAGCAAAATCAGGATATAAGTGACCGAGTTTAAGACAAATAACTTCCTTTTTCTTCCCGAAATAGTAGCTGTGTCACAATGGGACCCAATTTTCTAAATACGAAGTGTATTTAGTATGAAAACTGAGCCACACTGGTCCAATATTTTACCTTGCCACCATACAAGTCTCCTTATGAATTTATGCAACCGATATTTCATTAGAACGGAAATATTGTGAGAATGGGCTTAGGCTGTATATGTTTTCAAAACTAAGCCTACGAGTTGAGGTACGATAAACGTCTGCCTCTCCGAAACAATCTAACCGATTTTAATGAAATATAAATTATAATAAGGGTGTGTTTGAAACGGTAGCAAAGTACTATGGTGAATTAAAGTTATCAAAAACTTCTACGCTAATGTCAAAATGTATACTAGCGCACAGGGCTGGTGAAATTTTATTCACTTCAACAGTGTAAAAATTTTACTTCCACTTTGCTACCGTTTCACACACACCCTTAGCCCGTTATTTAGATTGGCATATACGCCAAGTATTTTTAAAAGTTATATCCTTCCTTCCTTCCACCGAAACGATCTAACGATTTTTATGATATATTCCTATTCAGATTAAGGCATAATCTAAATATATTTTCAAAAATAGGACCACGAGGGAAGATAGCTAAGAATATTTAAGTAGATCCAGCGAAGAAGAGAAAGAAGAAAGAGAAGCTAAAGCTATCCATAGTACAGAACTAGTATGCCAATCGGAGAGAGCGTTCTCAATTTTTTAGTCCACCTCTCACACATTTACGTGCTGTGTGAATTCAACACACATAAAAACAACAGAAACAAAATTTGAAATTTTTCTAATTAAAAATTTTTCACTATTGGGGTATTCACAAGGTGTGCTATCATGGTTTATTGTCGTAATTTTCTAACATTTTACAATGGTTTAAAAATATTGTTGTTGGCTTGCAAACAAAAAGTGTCGTAAATAAATAGAACTTTGCTTGCTATGTTTCTTGTGCTGTCGTAATTAATAGCACATTAAATTATGAGGGGTTGCTCACAACAGTCGTATTTTGTCATGTCATTACTTTAAGACATATAACTTTATGACACCTTGTGAATCCCCCATAAATTTTTGTTAAATTTTATGACACAAACACATAGGTAATTAATAGTTTTGTCCAATACATTTTGCTTATTTGCTTTTGCCAAATGTTTTTATTTTTCACAAACTAAAAATTTTTAAATACATTTTTTTGACACAAATTTTTTTCTGTAGTTAATATTATTAAAGCCAACAGAGTAGTATTTTGTAGTATTAAAAGAAATATTTGAAATCTTAAATTATATAAGTATTTTCCGGTATTGCAGAATTAAAATTAATCAAACATTGTTTTTTACGTTTATAAATTCAGATAGCATTAAATAAATTGAAAATTTTTCGAATTAAGAAAATATTATTTTAGAAAATTTTTGTTGCCACATTCTATACGATTTTATGCAACTATGTTTAGGGGTAAAAATAGTTTCAAGCACCAACACATTCAAAAAAAAATCTAACTAATACAAACATATACTAGGTATTTGACTTTGAGTTAGGTACCTGTCAAAGAGTCGGACTATACTATGAAGCTAGCTCTATATATAATAGATTTGTTTGGATTTAAAAATCAGTGAAATCAACCAATAACTTCACCTAACATATACGAACGATACAGTACAGCCGAATACAGAACTTTTACTTCTTTCGTTTTTAATTACCAAAACTTCCATTTAAAAAAAAGTTTTTATTGATCTTCATATAAATTCCTTGGTGTGGGTATAACCGCAATAGTGGAGGGGGTATTTGCTGATGTTTGTTACACCTACAACATCATCTATATGACATTTCTTTGCCTCTAAGTGATCTTAGGAAGGGGGTTTTTATAGGGCATATGGTTAATTCTGGACCTACCGCCACAACATTTCGTCATGAAGAGAAGCTATCTTAAGAGTTATTGCTGGCAATTTGTATGCCAAAACCACCATTAATAAAGAAGTTATGGCTTTAGGAGCTATTTTCGGAAGAAGTACTTGTATTGGGGCTATGTGAGTTATATATCGATTGTCCCTATTTTCAATAGATTTGGTCTATGTTACAATTAAAAACTATGTTCAAAATTTTTTACTCTGCGCACAAAGTTAATATTGACAACCTACCATTCAGACGGACATACTTAGATTGACTTGTTAATTCATTCAATCGATATTTTGTGGTGTTACAAATAAAAGCAAAAACGCATCATACCCTCTCCTCTATTGTAGTGTGGATATAAAAATATATAAACGTGTTCATTAATTTTAAATAAGCTATAAATTTAAATATACTCGTACATCTCCATATTTAGAAATAATTGATATTAAACATTTATTCTAAGAATTTTTAAGCAATTTACTATGCAGTACCGTGACCCCACAATCGGAAGTTTGGCTAAAATATTAACAATAATGTATCCTCTTATATTTTTTTTTTTTACGTTTTAATATAGTTCAATAAAGTGTTTTGGGCCACATTTAGTACAAGCATCATACATAAATAATACCATGTATTTTTGAGCAAAAATTCTATTAAAAGATGAATGAAAAATTCCATACAATATTTGACGTCATGCATCTTTATTCTTATTGCTGACCAACCACATTTATTTATCTTATGGATAAATGAAGACAAGGTAAAGAAAAGAAACGAAGTGAAACCATTTAGAAGATTTGTACATTTAGGCCACAATCATAAAATGGATAAAATGAAAGGAAATCAAACTGACAACAGTTTAAGAGGATAAAAAAAAGAAAAACCTCAAGTAAATGTGAGGAAATAAAGAGCTTAATATAAACATTTTACCAACTCTCTCCGTTTGCAAGTAGTTAGTATTATCTTTCGTTTTGTTTTTCCTTTTTTAGCAAACCTATGCATCCTGTGTACGGCTGATGGAGTAAAATACATACACAGAAAAAATTCTCGCAAGCTTTTTGTTCAATTAAACCATGAATCAAAAATAAAATCAATTTTACAGGCCTGCCACAGAAATTGTTGGAAATGGTTTTGAATCCGTATTTTCATTTCGACCGATTTTGTTCTGCCTTCTTCAGACTTTGATCGATTTTCGTAATTCCGACAAATTTTAATTTTGTTATTTTTAAGTGAAATGTTTCCATACTGTGCAAGCAGAAACAAAAACTTTTTTCGATCGAAAAATTGTAAGAGATTTCATTTCAAGAAAATTTATCAGTTTTCGTTTTCTGGAAAAACTTTCTCGGTATTAAGAAAACCTTCGATCGAAATTGACTTCTGTGACAGGCACGTTAATTCTAATTGTAAACAAGTAGATTAAGCATTTAAACTCACAATATTTTTACATTAACGGACTGCAGGTTATTTAAGAAGTATTCCGTTTAGTAATTCTTTAATAAATAAACATTTAAAATTCCAAGCAAATTTATTTTTTAATGATTCTTAGATTTATTGAAAGAACAAAGTGCACATTATTACGGATTTTCGGTTGCATTTAATATTGTCTGTTGATTAGGTAAAAGTATCCTGTAAGTAAAATTAAATGAAAATGAAATTTAAAACAACTGCAAATTTACTTAAAAACCGATCTACTTATTTTGCACTTAATTTGAACGAAAAATTCATTTAATTTTTACTGTCAATAATTCAACCGCAAATTCTGTAAAAAATTAACCACAAATTCCGTAAAAACAAATGAATTTTCAAATATTTTATGTTATTTAAGTATCAAAAAATAAATTTTCAGTTATCTATTTATAGATCTGTGGCAAAAAGTAAAAGTAAAAAACGATTTGCTTGTTTTGTGTTGAAAATTCCCATATTCTATTTGTTAAAATTATTAAGTTAAATACATCAAATGTTTAAAGTAAAATAATTGCGAATATTATATCGGGCATACTGCTGGTATCTTATCATTTTTTTTCTTTCATTATTTATTTATTGAATCTTCATATATTAAATATGAACTAACAATTATTAATCAAATCTTATACTAATACTTTATTTTTGTCCTGCCAATGCTAGACGAAAATGTTTCTCCTCACGGTTTCTGTTCACATATGTAGATGTTTAGCGGTCTTCTCGTCGGATGAGTCCTGCAGTATCTCTTCTCCTTAAAATATTTCGAGCTAGTGGAGTTGGGTGCGACTCAAGCCTTTTTAAATATTTTGCTGCGTACTTCGTAATAATAGTTTTTACTAATGGCACATTGAGATCCTTGTAAATATTATAGTTTTTAACATACCAGGGAGCGGCTGTGATTATTCGAAGAAGTTTATTTTGTCGCCTTTGAATTTTTTCGATATTTGAGGACGAGGCAGTACCCCATAGTTGAATACCATAGCACCAGATTAGCTTTAATATAGAGTTGTAAAGTAGAAGTTTGCAATCGAGACTAAGAACAGAATTTCTTCCAATAAGCCAATAAATTTGAATTGCTTTTAGTTTCATTTGTGTTAGTTTTGATGCTACATGGCATTTCCATATTAAACGCCGATCTAGATAAATACCGAGATATTTTACATGCGATTGTTGGGGCACTAACTGATTATTGATTTTAATAGGTGGATATGACTCCCGACGCAAGGTGAATGTTATATGTACGCATTTTTGCTCATTGACCTTTATTCTCCATTGTTTTAACCACTTTTCCAGTTCAAATATATGATCCTGCAAGTAACGGGATGTTTCATGACAGTTTTCGTGTACGCTTAATCAGCAAATGTTGAAGTAAGGGTGTGGTTGTTTGTTGGCTTGTCTGAGGTGTTTATAAGGTATAACAGTGGGCCCATGATGCTTCCCTGAGGGACTCCAGCGCCAATTGGCTGAGAAGAACTTATAAAATCACATTTTTTAATAATAAACCTTCGACCGACTAAGTAGCTTTCTAACAGCTTGTGAGTGTTTACTGGTAAATTTAACTTCAATTTATGTAATAAGCCTTCATGCCAGACTTTATCAAAAGCTTGAGAAACATCGATGAAGAGGGCGGAACAATATTTTTTTTCTTCAAAGGCTTTTCTTATGGCGTTAACTATACGATGGGTTTGTTCAATAGTGCTATGTTCTCTTCTAAAGCCGAATTGATGGTTAGGAATACATCTATTTACATTTAAAATTGGGGCTAATTTTGACACTAACAGCTTCTCAAACAGCTTTGATATATTAGACAATAAGCTTATAGGTCTATATGACTCAACTTTTGTAAGATCCTTTGTCTTATCATTGAAAGTTCTTCTGTAAACAAAGTGGTCACTACAACAAAAGTAAAACAAACATGTATAACGAGGTAAGTAAATAAAAATAAATATTCTCCCTCATTAGAAAAACAAGCGGACAGGTGTCTGGTATTTTTTAGAAATTGGAATGAAACCTGTATTATATAAAATAACTGAATTACATAAAATAACTGAAAATTCATTTGTTTTAACGGAATTCGCCGTTGAATTTTTGAATGTTAAAATTAAATAATCTTTTCGTTAAAAATAAATGAAAAATAAGTAGACCGGGTTTTAACTTAATATTCATTTATCTTACATTAAAATTTCAGTTAATTTTACGTACAGAATATTATAAGTGTACTTATATTAACATCACTGTAGATAAATGTTGTTAATATCAAACATTTTGTGATTAATTAATACTATTAATTTGTGTACTGGCTCATAATTTATTAACTTTAAAATCAATATCAAAAATTTTTAAATAAAATAAATTTAAATTTTTTTCTGTGTACTTGCATTTAAACTTAGATATGAATGCAGAAATCTACTAAATTAGGAACAAATATGTACCAACATGTAGCAAACACTCTTCGACCCCACTAGTATGTGGGGACAACTGCGATTTAAATAACATGAGCTGGTCATAAAAATATTTATGTGCAAATAATTACTCATAGAAAAGAGGCTACCAATATTCAATTTAATTGGTCTCTTCAAGCTAAAGAGGAAATGATATTTGATGTGCTGAAAATAATACAACAATTTAACAAACAAATGGGATAGTCAGCATGAAAATTAATTATTAAAAAACTTATCTATAGCAATATAATAAATGATAAATTGGTTAAAGTGAATTATTTGCAATTTAAATTTTCTACACTGTATTAAGCACAAAACCATTTTGGTTGTTTCAGAATTTCGTAAAATAATTTGTTTCTAAAATTTCGATGAATTACTATTGTTTAATGTTCAAACAATTCAAAAGGGAGCAGTAATAGCAGAAGATAAGCCACCAGCAGGGCTGTTTAATTTATATTTGAACAATTCTATAAAAAGTAAAACATTAGCGGTGGAAGTATCAATAAAAGTTTTAGCAATTACACTAAGAGAAAAACCTTTGTAAATTGAAATATTTTTTATATTCCTGCAATGAATTTCGTCATTATTTTTGAGCCAACGTAGCGCGTAATCTCCGCTACAAAAATCGTTTTATTAAGTTCGAAATTGTCATTAATGCAATGAAATTTTGTCATAAATTCTATGCAATAAATCTTAAAAATCAACGTACATTTTAATTATTGAAATGTCATGTATCATTAAAGCAATCTTTTCAATGTGCGTTTTGAGTAATTGTAATTTTATATCGTTTTTTTCTTATTCCAGTCATAAATTTATGTATTTTTTTTTATTCTTGTTCCATCACGTTATGTACCACTTTTTATAAGCTAACCTTTCAATGACAGCGAAGTAAGTAGTAAATTGAATGTAATTTATTACTACCCCGCAACGACTTTAATCTGCATTTTTTCCGTTTTACTAATATCTCACTACCACGAAAATTTTGAGTATTCAAATTAACAATTGAAAAAAAAAGAATGTGAGAATTGTTAGCACTTGTTTTTTTTCTTTCGTTGTTTGCTTCGGAATCTTAAATGATAAATTATGTTTTCTGGATGACAAAATCAACAATAATTACAAAATCATTATAGTTACTATTTTTTAATTATCTTTGTTTCTTGCGCTCTTTTCTGTCTTGTTTGTTTGATAAAACGTTGCATACTGTATAAAACAAGTCGTAAAGATAATGAAAACATACGTTACACGAATGAATTGTTTTATTCATTTATGTCTTATAGGTTCATGTGCTCTTTATTTTATTTTTTTGTATTTGTGCTTGTGTCTAAAAAAAACAGAATAAAAGTTTTCGTAAATATTACGAAACTTTTCATTCCAGAAAAGTAATTTTCTGCCAGGCCCACAATGTCGACAAGAACATTTTTTTCGCATATTTATATTGAAAACAGTAATAAAAAACTAAAATTTGTTTTTGTTTTCAATATAAATATACGAAAGAAATGTTCTTGTCGATATTGTGGGACAGGCCGAAAAAAATGTAATGAAAATAAATAAACAAAAAATATGAGATATGTCATAGCATAAATGAAAATATTACGTTTATAAAAAATGGGAAATAAGGCTAATAAGACCACAAAAAATGCATTTAATTAAGTAGTTTTTATATTACTTACTATATCAATCAATAACCCATGCATAGTTCTTTTATTGATTTCCTAAATATATAGAAAAATAATATTTTCTTGGTCAACGTAAAACTGCATTCGGGCTACGTAAAAATATCGTCTGAATTTGGAGGGTGCTATAATTTCTATAAATATTCAATGAATAATAAAAATTGTGTTATTAATTTATTCATTTATTAATGACGTGCTAAACTCCCAACCTTTATTTATGATTAAAAAACTGAAATTTATTGTTGTGGGAAAGCTAGTTTCTATGCGCATTTCGCTGGTTGCTTAGGCCAGCTCGTCAGGAATCTTTTTCCAAAGACTTTAGAAAAGCTAAAAATTTTGTTCAAGCATACAATTAAATATTTTCCTTAATGGAAACGATAACTTGTAATATTTACTGTACGAATTTATACCTTAAATAATACATCAAAGTTTTACGTAGCCCGAATATAACGCGTTTCGTATCATTAATGAAACAACGAAATGTACGAAAATTCTCGTTTTTGAAGTTTCCAAGTATTAATGAAAGTTTCATTACTGCAATGAACAGCTTAGTACTAGTAATGAAGATTTTCATTGCATAAATGAATAGGGGCCAATGAAATTCTTTTATTCCAGCAACGTAGTATTTTTCTTTTAGTGTAAATATCCGACAAATTCTCACGAGTTCTCATTCAGCGTAAAAAAGTTATTGTGCGAAGTTGTAGTTAAATTGTGTTTAATTTAAGCGAATAATTCTACGTTTTATAAGTTGGGGAAAAAACGGTTTATGAAATTTAGCTTCTATTTCTGCAGAATATGCTACTTCTTAACTTAATTGTTTATATCTCTTCTCCTTTAACTGTTAATTATATGCTTTTTATTTTAACTATGTCTTTAATTACACAGTACAACATTTTTCAGTTAATTGATTGCCAACTCAATTCTGTGAACTGTATGTGAAATTAGACCCAAAAAGAAGAATTTCTGCATCATTCGTTTTGTCTTCTTACCTGCGATTTGAAGTTAGTATCGATTTGAAGTTAGTACTATCGTATAGGGGAATTTATCACGTTTTAGGCCCTGTTGTTTGACATAGCTCGACAACCACTAGCCCAATTTAGTTGAAATAAATTTTAAAAAATTAAGAATTACAATTCCCTTAATCTGTTCATATATTGTTTTCCTATACAAGTAACACTTTCGAAGTTAAAAATGAATGCATGAAGGGAAAAAATTATTTTTTGCCTAAAAATTTAAATTTTTTTTTTTTAAAATACATAAAAAATGCAAAATGGAAAAAAGTTTCAAGTCTAGTTATTTTTTCGCAAAGTCACATAACCTATGAGCAAAATGAGACAAAGATCATAAAAATCGATGCACGCGTTTCGCTTTTATTCGCAATTGAGTAAATGTATGAATTTCAAAAATTTGCTCGAGATATGCACAACATTAT
The DNA here is from genome assembly GCA_943735925.1 of Pollenia amentaria. Lineage (NCBI taxonomy): Eukaryota > Metazoa > Arthropoda > Insecta > Diptera > Polleniidae > Pollenia > Pollenia amentaria. Next base: position 44,428,562 of record OX031009.1, read on the forward strand.
TTGGAGAAAACATTGACACCTTTTTCATGATTCTGAGAATTAAAAAAAAAAGGAATAAACAAAAGGTTATTTGATTTTTATGATTGCGGTAATAAATGTACGTGGACAATTAAACGGAAAGTGGACCTTTTTATTATTTGGGTTTTTCCGGTGGCTACCTATATGATTTTTTTACAGAAATTGCACCCACATTTAAGGGTGGTCATTATTTGGAAAGTTTTGCACAGTTTGAAACGTACAAGTGCTGAATCAGGTATATAGCCAGCCGCCCTTAAAATATGCGCCCATTTATAAGTACCTGGCAGTAAAATATTCAAAAATACGTAGTATTTATAGGTGTGCATTGATCGATTTTTGGCATTCAGCCAGTGCCGACGAACGCGAACAGTAAAAGTGATTTTTCTCCAGTTTTTTAAAAGTGAATAACAACAAAACATAAAATATATCAATATGGAAAACAACAAGTGCCCATATTTGGATGAATATTGTTACGTTAGTGGTCATATCGTCCGAAAAATACAGAAAAAAGATCGAAAAAATTTGTTTACTGAGCAATTCAAAACCGCGTATTGTAATTATTTCGATGAAGCAGATTTAAGTGGTGCAAATTTTACGCCGAACACAGTATGCAACAGTTGTTATACTACCCTTCTAAAATGGATTCACGGAAAAAGTAGAAAGTTATCTTTTATGAAGCCAGTAATTTGGGTGGAAGACACAACTGGACATGATGAATCCAGGTGCTATGCATGCATAAATTTTCGTCCTGGATTAAACAGACAACAATTGAAAACAAAAGTATACACTGCTGCATTTACTGCCACACTTCCAGTGCAACGCCCTGCTGATACCGATGCACCTAAGCCTCCGAGTGCGGATACTGTGTCCCTGCTAGCCGAAACCGTTTTCACCAATCCGACCGATTTGGATGATGCTGATTGGATACCCGATATTGAAAATAGTGCACCACAACCGCTACCACAAATCGAAATGGATTACATTGTGGCCAAGCTGGGACTATCACAACACGACTCCGAATGGCTGACATAATTTTTGAAGAGAAGAAAACTCACACAGCAAAATGTCAGCGCAACATCATACCGACAACGCCAAGCTGACGCAGACCATGAATATGAACAACCTACGAAGAAAACAAGATCATCAGAACCACAAGCGTCAACTTCTACAAGGATGGATATTGCCAATAATTGAAAAAATGTTCTAAATTTTGTTTTTATGCATATTATAATTGCGTATTAATTGCATATTATTTTATTTTCATTAAGTTTTTATAAATAAAGTTTTTTTTGCATGATAATTTTTTAATTTATATTTTTATTTTAAGGGTGGTGGCTATAACTGATTTTTGAAATTCATACCTTTACTCAATTGCGAATAAAAGCGAAACGCGTGCATCGATTTTTATGATCTTTGTCTCATTTTGCTCATAGGTTATGTGACTTTGCGAAAAAATAACTAGACTTGAAACTTTTTTCCATTTTGGATTTTTTATGTATTTTTAAAAAAAAAATTTAAATTTTTAGGCAAAAAATAATTTTTTCCCTTCATACATTCATTTTTAACTTCGAAAGTGTTACTTGTATAGGAAAACAATATATGAACAGATTAAGGGAATTGTAATTCTTAATTTTTTAAAATTTATTTCAACTAAATTGGGCTAGGGGTTGTCGAGCTATGTCAAACAACAGGGCCTAAAACGTGATAAATTCCCCAATACGATAGTACTAACTTCAAATCGATACTAACTTCAAATCGCAGGTAAGAAGACAAAACGAATGATGCAGAAATTCTTCTTTTTGGGTCTAATTTCACATACAGTTCACAGAATTGAGTTGGCAAATCATGTGTTGTACTGTGTTATTGATTGATTTGGAGCAATGATAAAGCTGGAAGTAGCATATTAAATCTTAAAACTCTGTTACTATAAAATATATTTTTTCTGCTGTGACCACAAACAATGCTATGAAAATGATAGAGGTAGCAGTAATAAGGTTTACATGTAATTTAAAACAAAAAAATAAATTAGAACCAAGCTTATTGTATTTTCCTCAAAATACGTAAGACTTGTGAAAGTCTAAACTATCCTTAATAAAGAGAAAATTTAGAAAAACAACATGAAATTTATTTTAGTAATTTTTAAGCTGTAAACTGTTTTTAATTTAAAAAAAAAAAACTTAGAGAGCTATACACGGCTGTGCCGAACCTTTTATACCCTCTACCGACTGGAGTGGGCTTTATTTGATAAATACATATATATTATTAAATAGACTTCACAAAATCGAACGTCAGCAATAAAATAGGTTGCGATTTAAACATATATTAAATTATTGACCAAGAATAAGAAAGTTGTATGCGTTTTTTGTTAGAACATTGAACTGGCTTGAGAAAATATCATGATTCGTAACATTTTTAGCCGAACAATAATTATTTTCAGGAGGGTAATTTGTATTGGACCTATGGTAAATTATGGAGCAACCATCCCAAAATTCTGTAGACTGATTTCTGGTATTACAAAAAATTAATTAGATTAAATTTCAATACAGCAGTCGTATTAGTTTAAGCGTTAACAGTAAATTTCAAAAACTTCCATGATATGTTACCGCAATAAATATATCTGTGCTGGTTTTAGGCGAATTTAATTATTTTTCCAAAGTGGGATTTATTTGGTTTTAGGTGCAATAAACTGTTTTCCGAGAGTAGGGTTTATATGGGGCCTAGGGTAAATTGATCTTCACGAAATTCGGCAGTGTGATTTTTCGTCCTATGAAACTGTGACGTACTGAATTTCATTATGATAGCGGTATTGATTAGGGTTTTAAACGTACTTAACTTTTTTCCGCGCGTAGGGTTTATATGGGGCCTATGGTCAATTATGGACCGATCTTCAAAAAAGTTTACAGTGTGATTTCTAGTCCTACAAAACTGTACTGTACAGAATTTAATTATGATATCATTATTTATTAAGGTTTTAGGCGTGCTAAGCTGTTTTCCGGGAGTAGGGTTTATGTGGGGCCTATGGTCTATTATGGACCGATCTTCAATTTAACAGTATGAAGCGAATTCGTGCAAAATTTTATATCATTCCGTGCATTATTCCACCATTAATGGTAGTTTTTGTATCAAAATTATCAATTTTTTAAAGTGGTGGTTCCACATTTTGATTCATAGTTCTGATCCTACACAACCGATTTTGCTGGATTTCAATCCCAAACTGGTTAGGATAACGACAAACAATTTGAGACTAAGTTTGTTCTTTTGTTTTGCGTTTTTCGAAAGTGAGCGTGTTTTCAACAGACGGACGGACGGACGGACGGACAGACATACGCACATGGCTAAATCGACTAAGAATTACACAACGAGCCAGAATATATATACTTTTTGGGGTCTAAGATGTATAATAAAAAGTTTCACACGGATTGACAAACTTAGTATACCCTCATTCACCAATAGTGTTGGTGGGAGTATAAAAACAGGCTGGTTTTTTGATTTGTTTTAAATGACACAAAAAAGTCGCTCGAACTTTGCGGTTGTAATTGTACTACTACGCTTTTTATTTTTTGAATTTAAACTTAACTTTCAAGGTCTGCTATAAAATAAAACTTTAAATTTAGCCACAACATAAAATTTTTTCTTTTAAATATAAGTACTTATTATACCACATGAAGGAATAAATTTACATTTCACTTTTTCCATTTTGGACGCTTTTTTTATACCGCTTTACCGAAAAAGGAAATAAAATGCAACCTGCTGTACTAAATAAACTTTTAGTTGTATAGTGTACAGTAAGAAACAGAAATGGATTAAAAAAATTTTTTTGTAGTTTTGTTTTACCTTCATATTCAGTTCCAATAGTTTTGGCATGTTAAAAAAAAATTAAATCGTCAGATTCGAAACTATTATCCGATTTTGAGAAAAGTCTATAATAGAAATGTAGTCGACTTTAAATTTAAAACTGGGAACATTTAAATAGAAAAAAGGCTCAAAAAAATTCGGAATGGAGAAGAATTATTTGGTAATAAAATTATGCTAAATTGCTTTTTGCGTTGATCGGTTAATCGCTCGATTAATTATCCGAGGTTTTGGTTTAGTCGGCTAATAATCGGTTAATTTTGTTATTGATCGTTCAACCGATTAATTAAGTTTTTTTTTATAAATTAAGTAATTTCAATATATAAAAATGCATAAATGTTTGTTATTTGGAGTTTAGAAGTAAAAAAAAACCAAAAACACAACAAACATAACCATTCTTGAACTAAAAAGATCAAACAAAAATTAATTAATAAATATGTAATATATATTTTTTAATTAATATATATTATGTATTAATTAGTTATTTCAATAGTTTAAGAAGATCTTATAAACTAATCTTTTATATAAATGATTTGGCTTAAATGTTTAGGACTTAAGCGTTTATTTTCTTTAGTTTTGATAAAACTGGACTCTGAAAAAATTCTTTCATTTATCGTAGAAGTTTAAGAAATCAAAAGCAACCCATAATACAGAATATCTAATTTCTCAGTACTCTTCCTGGATTTTCCTGTTTTAATTTTTTAAAATGTTTCACACTTCTCATTATTTCGGTAAATTCTGTTAAAAGATTGATATGAGAAGAAACAAATAACAAAACGCATAAAAAGTGCGTGAAACAAAAAGCTGTTGACAGCAAACACTTATTTAAAATAGATATCACTGAAGACCTTCTTTGTTTGTATGAAAAAATATTTATGAGGCAAAACAATTAATTAAAAACACAAAAAAAAAATGTGTAATAATACGACAAAAATTTAAAAATTTTGTTACATCGGTTTATCGAATGGAATTAATCGGTTTAATCGTTAATCGGGAATAGGAATTTTAAATTAACCGATCAGTTAATCGGGTAGTAATTATTCGGTTAACCGATTAACGGTGAACCGAATGAATACCCTACTAAATAGGTTCCAGATTTTTATATATACATATATACAATGCGACTTCAACACCAAAAAAAAATCAATTTTAATCCTTAAAAAGGGTATGTAAGTCAACTATAATCGCAATCATTATCGCGATTAACCGCAACTTTTGTCCTTTTTTATAATTCCTACTTTCAAGTCTTAACCTGTTTAAAATGCGGTTTATCTCTTAGATTATACAAAAGCATACGCATACAAAAGCAACCTAGTTAACCATATAATATTAGCGCAAGGGAATAAAATTGAACTTTTTTTGAGCCGTCTGGAATTCTTTAGCAAATGTTTTCTAATTTGAGGACGCTGATTTCAAATCTAGTCTCCTTTTTTCTCTTTTAGCTCCACTTTTCGAGATATACCGGTATGTCCAAAATGAAGGCACTTTCATTACGTATATTGAAATAACTTGAAAACTGTTCTCCGTATGCAGTTAAAAACAAGTTAGAGTGCTATATTCGACTGTGCCGAAACTTTTATACCTTCCAGCAACAGGAGTGCGCTCTATTTGATAAATACATATGTATATATTATTAAATAATTTTCACACAGTTTTGGCCGAACTAAAATGATTTTTAGGATGGTAATTTGTATTGGACGTATGGTTGTTCAAGTTAAAATCAAACCTGAAATGATTGGTCACTAATACGGTGAATTCGCATTGACTTACAAGCCCGTTAAGCCCGATCGTTCCGATATTGGTTCTACCCACAGCTTGAGATTTATTCCATTTAAGTAGATTTATTCACATATTTTACTTGATTGGACAAACCTTTGCCAATAATAGGTTTAAAGTCTGTTTTATGTGTATGCACCGACCTCCCAAGTAAATGCATATTGTATTTTGAGTGATCTTTGTACTGTTTCTTCATTTCTGGAAAATGTTAAAAAAAAACTTATAGAAGAAATAAAATAAATTATTTAAAAAAAAAAAAATAAAGAAATTAATGAATCTGCAAACACAAAATTAAGTTAGGAAGTGATAACTCATATAAGAGTTGTTTGTGCAGAATATTATATAGATATATTTTATTGTTTCTGTCGTTTATTTGACCTTTTATAAGTTTTCCCTAATGCATTGATGCGAGTTAGCTTTCAAATTCTATTTCCAATTGTGTGTTTTTATTAATAATCATGAAACTAGCTGTTTGCAATTGTAATGAGCAAATTTTTTTTTGGCCTTTAAAAGTGTTCTGCTGCCATAATTATTGATGACATCTTGAAAGTAAATTGTTTAAAAATTGCGTATAGCCTACGTCACAGCGTTTAATTTTTGTGAGTATTGACCAGCAGTATACGTAAAAAACTTGAAAGCAAAATTAGATCGTGCGACTACAGCATAATAAGCACAAATAATTCCTAAAAGATAATCATCTAATTTATTAAATACCAAAATATTCGCTCATATTCTGGCAATCGAAATTACGTGAAACTGAAATCGGTGAACATTTTCAATTAAACTTTTGTAAAAACGAACGTATCTTTTCCTGATTTCAGAAGTAGTTTACGAAGAAGAAAGTGGTCCTCAAAGAATGTGGTACGCAGAAAGAAAAACACTCGGGATAAATTAAGCTTTTTATACTTACTTTAAGTATGAATTGTACTCAAAAATTCCAGTACGATAAACACAAAAAAAAAACAATCCTGGAATTTCTTAAAATAAGTATAAAATTACACTGTGCAAGAAATTGACACTTTTTTTCGTGAGAAGCTGAGCACCTGGCGTTTTAACATTCGGGTACGCTGAATCCAGTGGTGCCCGCGGTTTTTTAAGATTTTCTCTGGTTTTTGAGATATACCGTTATTTCGAAAATGGAGGAGGTTGCACAACATATGTTTGCGTAACTCAAAAACGCTTTAGCTTATTCAAAAAACTTAAAAAACCGAAATTGCGTTTTTTTTTAGTAATTTCAATAAACTTAACCCTTTTACGTATATATGTTGTGCAACCTCCTCCATCTTCGAAATAACAGTAATCTCGAAAACCAGAGATAATCTTAAAAAACCGCGGGCACCACTGGATTCAGCGTACCCGAATTATGTTAAAACGCCATGTGCCCGGCTTGTCTGTTTTTTCAACTAGCATAGTGTTATTAAACCACGTAGTGCCACTCTGAGAGTAAAATTTCAAAGTGGGGGTTTTAATCTCATCTAACTTACCAAAATTTATTGCCGCCGCTACAACAACACCACACAAGTAGTTAGAAAACGATTTGCTTCTTGTGTGTAGAAACAACAAAAACAACAGAACAAGAAGAAAACACATAATTTTCATGATTAAAAAGTAAAATTGAAACAAGAGTTCTCATTTAGTTTATATTTTTAGTTAAATTTGTACATTAAGTTTCTTAAGTTTTATAATTGGAATTCTGTAAGGTGTAAAACGTGTTAGTTAATCAATCATAATAATATTCTCGTTCTAAGCTCACTTTTGGTATATTTCAAGTACGAATCCGAGATTATATCAATTTTATAAACTTGAATCAAGCACATTTTGAGACGGATTCAATATCAGTTTTACTTAAATCAATCTCATTTTCGGATTATTCTAAGTACAAATTCGGGATTAAATCAACTTTATAATTCTTAAATTAAGCGTCTTAATTTCTTAATTTAAGTCTTACTTAAATCAAGCTCATTTTCAGATTATTTCAAATACGAATTCGGGATTGAATATGGATAAGTTGAGCATTTCGCGATTGAATAATCCGTACTTTAATAAATCTTTCTGTACTTGATTCAAGAAAATCTGTACTCACAGTACTAATGGCACCGCTTCGGATTGATTTAAGTACGGATGGATTGATATATAAAAGGAAAGTTTTAAAAATTTGTTTGATTTCAATTTCACGTGATATCGATTTCTACAACATGGCCGAATAATTGTATGTAACTAATTGATCTCTTATTTTTAATTTTATTGCTAAGAGATTTTAATGAATTATTTTTTTGCTATTGAATTTTCATTTGTTTTTAAATAAAAATTTTTAGGCATATTTTCCGTAAATGTAGCCATTATTGGTTATCAAGCTCTGGGAACAGCGCTCCCGTGAAACCATATTACTCCTATATATCTCTGTAAAGAGCATTCGTTTATTAAAATAATTCGTTATTCACTGTTTAAGCAAAGATTATCGTAATATGTATGTGCATGTCCATATATGTATATAGAACTTTTGTCAGAAACTGATTTCACTTATCGTATATATACAAGTCTGTATATTTTTGAGTATGTAACCACATTCCATATAATATTTATATTGTATTGTACATACATATTTACTCGAACAGTCTTACTTATTATATATGCACATATCAGTACATTACTGTACATTGGAGTGTCTATATATTTTTACCGCTTCCTTCCTTTTGAAGTCCTTAAATATTATGTGCTGTTGCAGCACCAAAACCAAAAGCAAAAGGCGCGAAATAGTAGAAAAAAAAGAATTAAAACCACAAATACTCAATTCGTGCTTGTGCCATGAATAAACGAATTGAATCCAATACTTGGCAAAGAAACAAACATGTAAAATTCATTTTCTTACAGCTTGTGCGACAGTTGTTTTAGAAGTTTAATAGAAATATAAAGAATTTATTTTTTAACAAGAACTTTCTTTTCAAAACAATGCTTTAGGAGGTTAAAAGGCTTAAAAGATCAACAAATAGTTTCGCACCAGAATTATATTGTTCTGTTGAGTGTTCAAAGCAAGCGTGCTCTTTACAGTCAAAATTTCACAAGAACGCATCATATATAAATAATACTGCAACATCTCAATGTCACTGGCACTATGTAGGCAGCACTACACCTAGGATTGCGAGTCGGACTTGAATTTTTTCTTTATTTACAAGAATTATCAGTGCTGTTGTATTAACTAGTAGTTGCAGTAGTCATTGTTATCTAAAAGCCTATTTCGCAAATTCTATTTAAATATCAATATTTAAATATAATTATTTTATATAATTTTATTTGACACGAAAACTGAATTTTAACATAAATTTATATTTAAATAGAATTGGTGAAAATGGCCCTGAGGTGCTGATTTGTATCAAAAAGCCATACCAATCACTTTGCCCTGTGGAACATTTTAATTACATGTAGCTGTTACACCACTTTTAAAGCTGCTTCTGTACTTGGCACATTTTTTGGTGGGCAAAACATTTTTTCTTTTAACAAAAAGAATTTATTCTTTCCAATGCATTTAACCCTAGATTGGTACACTTAAATTTACAGCTTTGTTGGTAAACTTCGTCGAATCGACGAACATCATATTTGCATTTACATAATTACGTAACCATGCATATTTTGTTAAAGGAAATGCATTTATTATCTACTTAAAGCTGTTTTAAATGATAATGATAACCATTTTCATAAATTTTTGTTTTATTTATTTTATTTTTAAAATAATAAAAATTATCATAAAATATGGCTTTACTTCACTTATTGTGTTGCAGAAAGTATAAAATTCTGCAACCGCGTACTGTTACTTGAGAATCAAGGGCAAACAAAACTGTAGCTACTGCCATAAAATTTTAACTATTGTTTCCTATACTAAAATATCTTATTCTGTCTATTATAAAATATTACTAACATTTAACACTTAATAATATTGCTTCTTAAACACACAACATTAACCATCGGATACAAATATGGTCTCGAGTTGCCACCGCAGGGTTAAAAGTTTTGAGTTATTTTGATATAAACAAAGTTACTCTTTACCACAGTAATTGAGAATACCCTAGCAAGTGATAGTAGCAACCTACTGCAATAATAAAAAAAAAGCTCAAATAAACCGGTTTTAATTATTCTCACTTTGGAAAGATCATGTTTTATACTTTTTTCTTATTATCTTTTTTCTGTAAAGTTATATTTTAGTTACTAAGCATATTTAACAATCTCGGTATCGTTCACTTCTTTTTGAACTAGAGAACGGCAAAGATATTAAATTGTAATATTAAATTGTAAAGTAATAGAAAAAATAAAATAATTTTGCCACTGAATTACAACCTTAAACACCAGATGGTTTTGTTTTAATGGAGTTAAGGAGAAATCTTAAAATTTGGTAATATCTTACATTTATAAAGAAAATTTCGTAAACATATTGTTAAAAGAATTAATTTTTTACATTTTTTGCTTTAAATAGATTCATTAAGTATGACAAAAATATAAAAGGAAACAATTTTGCATTAAGTTTGCATATGAACTACAAGCTTAAATCTTATGCTCCCCACATATTTTTTTGGAGATATTGTAAGCACTTTTTGTCATTCGACGTTTTTTGTGTGAAAATGCTAACAATTGCTTCTTTTGTTGCAAGTTTTTTGAATTTGCTGGTTTTTCTGGAATTTCAGGTTCCAAAAGCATCTTGTATTTTTCTTCTTTAATTAGTTTGCAATGTAGCAATAATCCGCCTTTTCGTTACTTTAAATGGTGTTCTTCGTCGAAGCGACAAAGTTAGTCTCAGGAACGTAAAAAATTAAATTACTTTTTAGCATCGAACAACAACGTATGACCACACACAACAAACGCAGACGGTTGACTAGAGCTACAGAAAAAATCAGTGTGCTACGTAAAGAGACAAAAGAAAACACAAATATAAAAAAGGTGTTCGTCGATTCGACGAATCTGTACCAATCTAGGGTTAAAATTAGGGATGTAACGATACGCCTTTTACCGATACCGATACGATACCTATACCGACACGTAAAAAGAAAAATCGGCAATACCGATAGGAATATTAAATTTAAGTTCAAGTAAAATTGACAAAAATGAACACCGTTGGATATTTTCAAAAAGTACCAAATCACGCGATATTAACAAAAAAAAAAAAAAAAAAAAAAACAGTGCCAAGGTATTTAAGAAAATAAGGGGCATGTCTTTTAAAATCAGAATAAATCCACCAAATTATGTTTTTTCGACCTATTTTGTTCAATTTATTTAAACTTTCAAATAAAATTCTATATATGCAAAGAAAAATGCCAGCAAACATTACTAAAATTAAAATGATACCTCAATTTTTGGACACCGATATATGCAGTATTTTATTAAATGACGTGGTTTTATTAGTGGAACTTAAACCAAACACATAAATTTGGTCTGACACAGATTTTTACCTTCTGGGAGCTGTTGTTGAGTTTCCGATAACCTTTTAAGTTGTTCAACTTCAGTAGTGAATTTCTCCATGTATGAATCTGTCAACTCTTTTATTTGGGAAAAGTAGTCCTGCTGGAAATACTCATGCTCCGTTTTCAACTTCTGTGCATCTGCATGCACACGCAACTTCGAGTCGCATGTGTCAAATTCAGTCCAGGCATCACTTAGGCGTCGCAAACGCTCCTCATAATATTTAATTGTTGTTTTTCTATCCGCAGAGTCCTTTTTAAAATTGCGGATAATTCCTTGAACGATTTGACCCGTCTTCAATAGGGAGTCAAAGAGTTGTGCTCACAAAGGAACACGTCTTGTTTCACTACATCGGAAGAGCTAAGCTCTGATTCTGCAAGTTAGATGTATTGTTTGCGAGATGCGGCTGTGCCCAAAACAGCAGAACACGGTGTGATGGCTACCATGGTACCGTTACTTGTGTTGGGTATTGGAGTCAAGAAGAACGTCTTAAAGTCTTCATTTTCGACCAATGGTAAGGTTATTTTGAAAACAACATGATGATGCGTAAGTCTACCTTTAATCTTCATCAGTTTGAATAGCTGCAGCAAGTCATTCTTGTCTGTCACAGGAAGATTCAAGGAAGATGGTGAATGAAGTTTAATTTGATCGACTGCCTTTTGTAACTAAGGTTAATAATGACGGACTGATCTTGCCATGTTGAGTATCAATTAGAGTGTTGAATATTAAAGACTGCATCTTCTGTAAGTTATTTGCTATTAGTTCTAATTGTAGAGCTCCAGAATTGAATAGCTGGGAAAGGTGTACTTGAAGTAACGCCTTGTTGACATTCGTGATTTCCTTCGAATACAATGTAATCTCCTGCTCTAGTTGTTCAAATCTGGCTTTTGTCACCAATTTGTTCTGGCGCATTATATTGATTGTTGAATCGACAACTGATGTTTGGTGTTTTAACAAGTGCAACAAATATGCTTCATTTTCTTTTACTTTTAGTATAGTATATGACATCTGGTTGGCATACTCGGAATCCAATATGCCAAATAAGGAGTGAGCAACATTACCAACTATGTTAATTGCTCCCCTTTTACTTCGTCGGAGTCGATTATACAGTTGTAATTCGCCTTCCATATTCTCGAAGAGAACGATGATGTTGAAAAATGATGTGTTTAGGGTTAATATCTTACAAAGTCCACGTAGTGATCTTGTGCCATTGATTAGACTTGCTGTTTCAAACCAATATGTGTTCAAATCGTAATATACTAATTGAATCCATTCGCTGGTTGAAAGAGTGATTGTGCCAATATGCTCGAAATGTATTCCTGCCATTGTTCCAAATTTTTTGATATCTGCTGGAGTTCCAAGTACTTATGGTAAACAGAGTAAAATTGCGAGGAGTGACAACATGAGATGATTTGTTAGCATTTTCTTTCTTTTGGGGTTAGGTTCTTCATTTGTATCAAGGTTGCAGCTGTTGGATTCCTGTTTGTCGTCATTAGTGGTAAGGGTTGCTTCTAAATATGTGTCGATGGGTAGAAGAGCGAGTCGCTGTATTGTGCGTTTGAAAACTCCCTTGGCGGTTTTGACGTCAACAACTCGTGTCGATTCATCAGGTCCTTCATGTACGTCAATTATTCGACCTAAAGGCCACTGTAGTACTGGCACGTTGTCCTCCTTAATGATTACCATATCTCCTGGCTTGAGGTTGGCACTTTTTTTGCCATTTGTTCCGCTGCTGAAGTTCGTTTAAGTACTCGGCAGACCATCGGTTCCAAAATTTCTGTTTAAGCTGTGATACAAGTTCCCAATGACGTAACAATGACATCTTGCTGGTTATAGCACTGCTGTCTATTTGTGAAGTGAGCGCCTCGCCGATAAGGAAATGTCCAGGAGTTAGTGCTTCAAGATCTGTCGGATCGTTAGACATGGGAGTTAGCGTGCGAGAGTTAAGTATTGCCTCAACCTCCACTATGACCGTCTCCAGTTCTTCCTGTGTTAATGAAGCAGTTGCAACGCTGCGTAAGAGGAGGTGTTTTGCGGATTTCACTGCTGCTTTCCATAGACCGCCAAAGTGTGGAGCTCTTGGTGGGATGAAATGAAAATGTATCCCCTTTGAACTAGCAGTGGACATGATTGTTTCCTGTCCCTTGCACTATAGGAAATTTTCCCTTTTTTTTTGGCCAAAACTAATTTTTAGCCAAACGAGTGGGCCAAACTAAATGATTATTTAGATTCGCTTTTTGGAAGTGTTCCCCCTAAATGATTTTTAAGATTCGCTTTTTGGAAGTGTTCCTCCTTAAGCTAATACATTTTTAGTCACGCACAGTCACGGGGAAAGATGTTTGTCACGCGTAAGTCTGCATTTAGTACGCTGAAGTTACCTGGAAAAATACGCTTTTTTTTAAGAATTATGCAAGTATATGCAGCTGAAATAAATTGCGAATGGATGACAACTTATGGCTCTATCGAAATGCGTAAGTGTTATATCTATCACTTTTAATCATTTTTTTCGGAGCTTAGTGAAGTTGCAATTTATTATTACAGTATATAACATCAAGGTATTTTTCTTTCCTTCGATTTTACCAAATTAAAAACAAAAGTTGAATATCTTTTTAACTACTATAAAAGTACTCACTTTTAGCATTATTGTTCATTTTTCACTTTTTTTACATGAATTTTTTGAATAAAAACTTTATACTTAAATACACGTCTAATTTAATATAGTAACTTCCTCGTTTTGTTTAATAAACAAACCTCATGTTTTTGCATTTATAAAATAACGGTAAAGCATCATTGATGCTTTATTCTTCGGGGATGCTTTTTTTTATTATGTTTTTAAGTACATAGTGAAAAAAAAATTCAAAAACTCCAAGAAAAAAATAAAGTACTTTTGGCCAAAAAAAAAGGGGAAATTTCCTATAGTGCCTTGTTGGAATATATACTATCAGCGAATTCCGATAATTGGTTCCTAGCTCCTATAAAATTAGAAGCGTTATCAGAGTATATATGCTGACAGCGACCCCGACGACTGATAAGTCGTTTTAATGCTCCGATGAAGGCTTCTGTTGTTAAATCAGTCACTAGTTCAAGGTGGACGGCCTTTGTCGCGAAGCAACAGAAAACAGCTATATATGCTTTTGTCGGTTTCTTCCCTCTGATTTTATAATGGATCCAGAATGGCCCGCAGTAGTCAACGCCTGAGGTGATAAACGGGCGTGTTGGAGTAATTCGAGATAGTGGAAGGTTACCCATTATCTGTTGACATAACCGTGCCGTTATTTTCCCTTTTACTGGCCAGAACCGTTGTCTAATAATGTTTAATAAGGCTTGTGGTCCACAATGTTTGTTTTCCTCATGAACGATTGTCAATAAAAGTTTCATGAGCGGATCATTGTATGGTATTATCATTGGATGTTTCGCATCGTATGATAGTGTTGAAGCTTCTAATCGTCCGCCAACTCGTATGATATTGTTTTCATCGAGGAATATTATAACGACAACGCAACCAAAATACCTGTATGACCGTCTTCAGTTCATGAGGTCTTCGAGAGTAAACAGCCTAGTCCAACTTCGACATCGTGATGCAGCATCTGAGAAACAATTTTTTATATATTCAATCCGTCTCTGGAACCAACTTCCTGTATCTTTACAAAATTTAACCAACGCAACTAAATTTAAAAATACTTTCAATAAAATCTATAGCATTAGAAATAATTAACTTAACTTTAACATTTTAAAATCTAAATATTTCCGTAATTTTAATTAAGTTTTTTGTTAATTGTAATAATTGACCTATTTATCTATTATTATTACTATATTTGCAGATTAATTTTATTTTAATAATAGGACACATACATATGTTTAAACTAACTTTTCTGATTCTAATACTTTAATTATAAGATAATGTATCTTGTTGTATTAGAAAATCATTAAATAAATAAATAAATAAATAAATGGGTAAAAGCTAGCGATAAAGCTTTTCCTATCTATTTCTTGGTTTTTTCTGAGTTGATTGATTTCCAGTGAAAATTCCAACTTTTGAATGTTCCGTATAATGACGAACAATGCCTTATCTAGCTCAATTGGAGTTAAAGCCTTATGTGTAGGGCGGTCTTCTTTTTTCGCTCTTGAGTTTTCGCTAAATCTAATACAAAATGCCAGTATTCTCTGCAAAGTTCTGAAGGAATTTCTACACTCGATTCTGTAAGTGATATCATTGGACACAGCGGCTGCTGATATTGGGGACACCTTTTTCTTCTCGATATCATAAGAAGTTTGATGCAGTTGCGAAAATGTAAGAAGTCACATTCCTACACGCGCATGCAGAAACAGTGGACCATAAAACCATACATCCAGAAAGTTTTGTTGCTGATAGGCCCCTGGACAGTATGTCAGCTGGATTGTCTTTTGATCCGACATGCCGCCATTAATCTAATGATGTCAATGACTGGATTGTGGCGATACGATTAGCTACAAACGTTTGATACAATGATAACTGTGTTTTTATCCAGGACAATACGATTTCAGAATCAGTCAATAAAAATAGTGGTTGATCCTTTATTTGGATGTCGAGTTTGACTCTGTGTGCTAGTTGAGCAGCTAATACGGCTGCACACAATTCTAATCGTGGCAGCGTTTGTTGCTTTAATGGAGCAACCCGTGTTTTTGCACATAATAACCGTACACTGATTCTTCCATCCTTATGGGCTGCGCGGATGTATGCCACCGCACCAAATGCTTTTTCGGATGCGTCCGCAAATACATGTAGTTGCGTTTTAACCGGAATTTCTCCCTTAAATATATGTCTTGAAATTTGTAGATTATTCCAGCTGTCTAAATCGGTTCTGAATCTGTTCCAGGTTGCTTGAAGGTCCTTGGGTAGTGGTTCATCCCAATCCAGCCTTAGTTGCCACAGTTGTTGAATAAACATTTGTGCCTTCACAACAATAGGTGCTTATAAACCAAGCGGATCGAATAACTTTGCTAGATCTGAAGTTGCTGTACGTTTCGAGATTATTTGTACTGGACAAAGTTTTGCCTTGACACACAAATGGTCAGTTTTAGGTAGCCACAGCAGCCCCAAAGCCTTAACAGAATTGGTGTTATCGCTGTTGAAATCAAGATTGACCTCCTGATTGCCAATTGGTATGTTTTTAAGTAATTGTGGCTGATTTGCGCACCATTTTTTTTAAGTTAAATCAGTGTTTTTGTAAGATTTCCATAAGTTCCTTCTGGATTGCAATGACTATGTTAAGGCTGTCTGCGCCTCCAATGCCATCATCCACATAAAAATTGTCTTTCAACATTTGAGATCCGAATGGATAATTGACAATATTTTCGTCGGCAATTCTTCGCAGGCATTTTGTGGCTAGAAAGGGTGCTGCTCGTGTACTGTATGTAACTGTGTTCAGTTTGTAGTGGTTGAGGGGTAATGTTGGTTCCTCTCTCCATAAGATGAGTTGATACTGATGATCGTCTGTATTAACCAATATTTGTTTAAACATTTTCTCGATGCCCGTGGTGAAGAAAAATTTTGGCAAGCGAAAGCGCAGCAAAATAGAGAATAACTCACTTTGAAACAATTGACACATAGTGATTATTGTTGGACCCACCTTAATCTGTCTGAGACTGGTAATTGTAGGAATTTACTGCAGTGGTACAGTTGATGATTACCATTGTTGCAGAATTTACAGGTATTATGGTTCCCGTCTGATAATGCTACTGATGAAACTGCCTTATTTGTTGGTTTTTGGCCATATGCTTCCATTGATTGGAAGTGAATTTCCAAGAATGATAGAAATTCGGCAATTGTTGGTACTTGCTAAGGTTTTGCTGATGCTTGCATATATCTGACAAGCTTATTCCTATCTAGTTTTTTCATTAATAGATGTATGAGAAGAGGATCCCAAGCAGATGTTTCGATGCCAATATTGTTTAAAGCTGATAGACACTCTTTTGTTGTATCATGCAGATTTTTCAGAGCCGTAGCAACTGATGTCCCTGTTGGCTGGTTTAATATTTTATAAATCAAATTTGATACGAGGACTCTTTTATTGTCGCATCGATTTTTCAACGAAGTCCAAGCAGCTTGGTAATTTTCCTCCGTTAAGGAAAATTGGCTTATTAAATACGCGGCTTCTACGGATAGGTTAGTCTTTAAATACCACATTTTTTGTATTTTGGGTATTGCCTGCCTATCCACCATCTCAGAAAATAGGTCATGGAATTGGCGCCATTTTAGATAATCTCCATTGAACTGTGGGATTATCACCTTTGGTAATGGCAACGAGCCTCGTACTGTAGAGTATATTGGGACTGTTGATTGGGGTTCACCAACAAGGGGATTAGCAACATTGCTCTGTAATGTGGCAGCCATCACGGAAAGGTTGACCAAGTGCTGCTGGACATTGTCGTCTAACGTATTAAACTCCTGGATATTAAAACCGCTCTCTGTTGGTTCTTTAAACTTATCGAAAATCTCTTGGATCTTTTTCCATAGCTTGTTGATTGTGGCAATTTTAATGCTATAGTACTGGGCTGGTTGAGTTTCTTTAATAGAATTTATCCCATTTAAGAGCCGTTCCAATGCTACCATTCGGGCCTTTATTCCCCGAATCAAGCCTTCATGTGCAGTCTGTTGCTGATTACTTGCTGTAGTAATAGTATTTTGTCGTGTGTGGTGGGTCGGTTTCGGTAAATCATTATCTAAGATTTCTGGTAGTTGATTTTTATATTCTGGTAGCTGTTGTTGAGTTTCCGATAACCTTTTAAGTTGTTCAACTTCAGTAGTGAATTTCTCCATGTATGAATCTTTCAATTCTTTTATTTGGGAGTAGTAGTCCTGCTGGATATAGTCATGCTTTGTTCTCAACTTCTGTGCATTTGCATGCATTCGAAACGTCGAGTCGCATGTCTCAAATTCAGTCCAGGCGTCACTTAGGCGTCGCAAACGCTCCTCATAATATTTAGTTGTTGTTTTTCCATCCACAGAGTCCTTTTTAAAATTGCGGATAATTCCTTGAACGATTTCACCCGTCTTCAATAGGGAGTGCAAGAGTTGTGCTGATGTGGCCATGGCGTAGCCTTCAATTTACTTGTTTGTTAGTTAATTTTTAAATTAACTTGTTGCCTGATGAATGTGGTTGCGTGTTCAAAAGGTGCAGTCCAGGCATCACTTAGGCGTCGCAAACGCTCCTCATAATATTTAAATGTTGTTTTTCTATCCGCAGAGTCCTTTTTAAAATTGCGGATAATTCCTTGAACGATTTCACCCGTCTTTAATAGGGAGCCCAAGAGTTGTGCTGATGTGGCCATGGCGTTGCCTTCAATTTACTTATTTGTTAGTTAATTTGTAAATTAACTTGTTGTCCTGATGAATTTGGTTGCGTGTTCAAATGGTGGTTTTTGTATTTTAAGAGTCCCTTACCGCTGGTGGGGGGGAAACTCGAAAATTTTATACAAAAGAACCAAAAACTGGGGTCACCAAAATGTTAAATAACGTTGTTTTATTAGTGGAACTCAAACCAAACACATAAATTTGGTCTGACACTAATTTGTTTTGTTTTAAATTCTCTTCAAGCACTTGGAACTTGAAGAGTGATGGGTCAATGAAAATGCAAATAGTTTTTGTATTTATTCTTAATGACCATTTTTAAAAGTTTTATTATGCTCTTTATATTAACTTACTACCTAAAATATGTTGATTTGACAAAATACGAAATTGCTGTATTTGTTATATTAATTTTTTATTTCTACAAAATAATAATGAACTGGAGGTAAAAATGTTAAGTCAGCACAACAGAATAATTCAAGTTAATGATAATGTGATTAGTATGGGTATTCATTGACTGTAAGTCTTAACAGTAATTGTTTTGGCAAAATCGGACAAATCAATCTCAAGTTACGATAAAATAAGTGGATAGAAATATTGTCCTAGCCCATAAAAATTAAATATGAAAGAACCAATCTGTGAACTGAATTGGGTTCAGTACGCTAAAGTCATTTAAAATCAAATTAAAAAGTTCTTACTCCAAGCTTATAAATGTTTTCTGGAATTTTTTTCATTTATAGACTTTTATTTGAAATTTTAAATAAATTGAACAAACTCCGTAAAAAAAACATAATTTGGTGTACATATTCTGATGGTAAGATGCATGCACCTTATTTTCTTAAATTCCTTTTTTGGTTGCACTTTTTTTTAAATATTTCCTTTTTTGATTCAAATAGTTATTGGATATTTTTTTATTACTATTCGGTTTTCTCAATATCAAAACTTTAATGACAATCCACTCAAATAACCATTTTAATATAATATAGGAGTATTCTCATTTTATACAATTGTTGTTGTATTAACTAGTAGTTGCAGTAGTCATTCTTGTTATTGTTGTTCTTATCGTTGTATTTATTTGTATGAATGTATTTCGTGGTTTAATTCTAAAAAATCGCAATACAAATTAATTTGCATACATTTGCATGGTAAATTCAATTCTATTGGTTACTTACTTCTTCAATGAAATCAATACAAGTCTGAATATTTTTCTGTTTTCTTTAACAACTCGTTTTATTCATGAAATTGCAAAAAATATCATACTGATTAAATCTGTTATATACTACAATGCATAACGAATGTATACTTTCCTCCATTTTCTAATACAAACATGCAACATGAATGTGTGTATTGTATTCATTGATAGGAAAACAAAAATTAATGGCTTTGAGTTCTGTTTTCCAATAATTTTCCCCCCCAAAATAAAGGAAATTAGTAACTAACAAAACATTGAAATGTACACTGAAATTTCTATACATGTACAAATACGAATATATGCATGGAATAATTTAAACATTTTCTAAACGAAACACACAATTTTGTTAAAATTGTATTTTTATATGCAGATACATGCCATCAAATGTGTGTTGCTGTATATTAAGTGTAAAGTAAATTTATGGATTAAAGTGTTGAACATTTATTTTGAAGCAGAATTACAATCGAAGATATAAAAGTGTAAACAAAATGAAGTTTTTAGCTGTCAAATTTCAAATATTTAAAATTAGAATTACTTATGAAAATTGATTAAATTTTTAATTGGTATATGTAAAGTTCTATTCTGTTTTTAACTTTATCCGATTAAAAGAAAATTGTATTTTTTTTTTAATAAAATATTAGTAAATAGTATATGTATTTGGAATTGACGAAGAGGAATTTGTTGAAGCTTAAATTCTACAGTCACAAACATAGTTTTTGAGTATTAAAAATTTATGTTTGAAAAAAAAATATTGCAAATAGTTTGTTTTACTGAATTTTTATAGAAAAGCTTTCTTTGTTAATTAATCTATATTTTTCTTTGTTCAACCATCACTACGGGAAATTTGTGTCAATTGTTCCAACAGACTGGTCCTGGGATTTGTGAAAATAGAACAAGTATAAAAAGAAAGAACTCATGACCAGTGAAAGGAGAACCAATCATTGAAATGGTATATGAAGCACCAAAAGGTAAAAAATTAATGAATTACAGTACAGTATTCACCGGTTGTGTGACACATTTTTTTTGGGGAAGTTCTAAAATTTGGTTCTTAAATTTAGTTCTAGGACTTGTTTTATTGAAATAATACTACATTGTATTGATATAAAACTCCATTGTAGTTCATTGAGAATAGATGTGTGACTTGTCAAATGGTGGCTGTTAGGTGTCAACTGACCCCTCCAATGATAGCCCTTTGTAAAAGTGATAGGTCCCATTCATATAAATTTTTAGAACTAGAACCGGCCTCTACCACCAAAGACCTATCACGGGACTACTTTGGTGTCAGTTTTCTTCCTTCTAGGGATAAGCCAGGTATTTGAATTTTTGGTATATTTTTGTCAATTTTAAAAATTACTGAATTCATAAGTTCTGTCTGGAGGGGCTTAGCAACAAAGGTGGCAAACAGAGTTGCATTTGCTGTATGCTTGTAATGTGCGAATTCAGCAGCACCAAAAAGCATTTATCGAGCTTAAATCTATAGTCAACAAATAAGAAATATAGCTGGCCAAGCCTGACGATATCACAAACTACACCACTGTATTTAATAACAAGTTTTCGAGAGTGTACCCTATTTAGGAGATATGGGCAATCATGGATCCACGAGAAAAAAAATTGTCATGAGGTTAAGATTCAGGTAAGGACCTTTGTGCAAAATACTATTTACATAATTTCATCTATATGAGATTAGTTCGCCTTAAAAAGATTTAAGAAAGGGGGCTTATATAGAACTTCTGGTTAGTT
The DNA here is from genome assembly GCA_943735925.1 of Pollenia amentaria. Classification (NCBI taxonomy): domain Eukaryota; kingdom Metazoa; phylum Arthropoda; class Insecta; order Diptera; family Polleniidae; genus Pollenia; species Pollenia amentaria. The sequence continues at coordinate 44,449,912 of OX031009.1, forward strand.
TTGGACCTACCAGCACAAGATCTTGTCATGACATAGAAGTTAAAAGTGATTGTTGCCAACATTTTGTAGCATATAACATGAAAGAAAGTCCCTTCATTGAAATTCCTTTAAGCTCTTGCATGCATTTTAATTTTTCCGGCTCCGGATCGTCGGCTAATAGGCGGGGTATAAGAACTTATGGCAAGATGTAATGAGACCACATAGTAATATATATTTCAATTGCATGCATTAAGGAAAACGAACAAGAGAAAAACTGAAGCTAGCGGGGAAAACATCAAAAGAATGACAAAAAAAAAAGGGAAAAAAATGGTTAAAATTTATGAGGTACTGCTTCTATGGTTAATGTTGCCATTAGGTGCTAATCTGCAACATAAGCCCTCCCAACCTTGATCATCTACTCATTTCCTACAAGCTATTCTGTCTTTAGATGATCCCTTACTTATCTTCTCACAATATAACTCTACTTTGCCTTAAGAATCAAAACGATAAGATTTTAGAAACTCATTTTATTAAATTTTATTTCAAAAGAGTAAAAATAAACAAAAAAAAAAATCATTGAAACTAATTTAATTTTGAATTCAAAGAAAATCTTTAGATAACATTATTTTAACGAAAATAGAAAAGTAAATATACGTAAACACATTGGCGCATATTCAGAAATCATAACTAAAATCGGAACTAACAAAACAGAAACTAAAAAATAGTTCATAGATAGTTATAGATCTTATTCACAATTTATAACTAACGTAGCAACTGCTCTCAGCTAATAGAAGAAATGCAACAGAGTATATTGGCATGTAGAAAACATTAAATGTCGATAATATTTTGAACGATATATTTTGTAATTAATTAAAAAGCTTACCAAGCTCTTAAAAAACATTTCTGTTCTTTAAAAAATTAATACAAACTCTAAAAAAGTGTTTTTTTTTTATAAAATTAAATCAATCAGCTGTTCTTTGAATGTATTAGTTAGTTAGCATTTAGTTACAGCTTTACCCATAATTAAGTCTAAACTATTTATGCTGAAAGTAACCAACTGTGAATAACTTAAATAGGTACTTAAAAAAGTTAACAATTGGTGATCATTTATGAATATGCGCCATTGTATTTAAAATTTCGTATATAATAAATTCACAAAAAAAAAATATATACAGAAAAAAATTTAAATCATAGTATTTTTTTTTTATTAAAACGTAAAATCACCCTGTACCAGAAGACAATTATATTGAAAAGAGATATCAAAACGAAATCAAAATTAGGTCAGTTTGTTGTAGGTCAGTTAGGACGAATATAAAGAAATAATGGAATAAGAAAACACGGACAGGCGGAACCTGTCTTATTTGGACAAGAAAGGAATATATTTAATTATGACTTAAAATATACTTAAAATTCCAACATTTAATTATAAATTTACCTTATTCCCTTAATTAATAATATTTTTTTCGTTTTTATTATTTTGATTAAGATTAAATATATATCTCACTATTAATGTTGCCGTTTTTTTTTTCATATTATTCTATTTTCTTTTTCTTTATCTTTTTTTTAATATATCTTTTTTTTCTCAATTTTCTCACCTTTTTACTATATTAATATTATTCACATCAAATACAAATTTTATAATTTAATCATATGGATATTTTGGCATTCTAGAAATTTTCACTACTTTTAATTTTTTTAATTTTTTTATTTTTATTTTATTGTAATTCAAACAAACAAGAATTTTATTTTACACTTTACATTCGCATTTTATATTTAAACTTATTATTGTTGTTCTTTTACTAAGTAGTGAAAAAAACTAAAAGCAAATGTAAAATAAAGTAGTTTGTAACTTACAGTGGTCTAGTTTATTCCATCGATGAATGGCCATTCAGCAATGCTTCCTCTATAGGCTGGAGAGAGCCAATTATAAAATTTATGATTGATGCGATCGATTATCCGAAAATATGTTTTTTTTCCCCAAATAACATGAAAAAATCAGCAACATGTATCAAAAGATGTTATCAACATTTTCCTGCTGTTTTTTTTTTTAAAAAAACTTATATAATAAAAAAATGTGTTTTTTTCTTCCTCTTTTCTAACTCTATATACTCCTTAAAGATAGTACATGTAAAGGTGTCCAAGTAGGTTAATATTTCCCTTTTTTTCTGACAGTGGTTAGATTAGAATTCTTTTCTGGTTACCAATTATATTTCCAAGCTGTTCAGGTAGAGGATGTTTAATTAAATATATTGGCGAATCACTTATATATTTTAATAAAATTCTTGTAATTCCTCCTTTTAATACCAATATATGCACGTCTCATGCAGGGTAAATAGTAGCACAATCAAAACTTTAGTTGCTGGAGTTGGTGGAATTTTCCTTGAAGAATTAATAATTTGGATTTTGTACCTGGCACCACTTAAAACGCCAGATGAACTGGGGCAGCAAAACAAATAAATTTTATCGCTTAAAATTTGTTTTATAGGATTTAAACGATTTTTAATGGGGTATTTTGCCGCTTGAACACACTTTCTAAGTTGTCAGGTTAAAAGAATGAAAAAGAAGACCACGTTTTTGGCAAAACCTGCTTTTATACCAAGGCTCTAGCATTGCGTAGATTGCTTAATAAAATAGGCGCGATATTAAGTTTGTTAAAAAGTAACTAGTAAATATCATATGCTGTACTTTAAGTATTTGTCGCGAGTGGAAAGAATTGCTTTGATAAACAGTAGAACTTCGATAAAAACAACGTTTGAACTATAAGCGTAATTTATTGTTTTTAAGATATATTTGGTTGGGATTTAATATAATTTTCGATTTGTCTAGAATTTATTAAGATTTTACGCCGTATTGAAAAATTGCTTTATTTTTGTAAATTTTAAAAAAAATTATTGGATGATAATTAAGGTAATATACATATCGCTCATTTCGTGCAAGACCGTCACAACTCAAAATTTGGCATTTTCGAGTTAGTAATGCAGAAATGTTCTTCTCTTAAATCTCTACAAATTGATCTAAGAACGGAGAGAATTATCGAAAAAATAACGGTAATACAGATGCTTGTGACGCTATGACCTCTCGTAACAAACTTGAGCAATTAACATCAACAAGGTCACATTTCAGTTTGTGTTTGGCATTCCTCTTGTACATGTGGTTTTCTTTGTAGCAAAAAAGAAACATTTGATTTTATAACTGTATTTTAGTGAAAGAGTATGTAAAAAAATAATAGGTTGGAATCTTAAAAAGGCTCTCCTGTAAAGTTTCAAATTTTGAGTTGTGACGGTCTTGCACGAAATGAGCGATATGTATATATTTTTATGCTATAAAAAAAAATTTTATTTTCTGCCAGCACTTTACAATTTATAAGAATGTTATGGCTTTAAAAACTAGTATTGGGAGTTGTACTTGTGTGGGAGCTATGGCCAAATATGGACAGATACCAATACTGTTTGGTAGGATGATTTGAATTGGAATCAAATAGCTTCGGACCAAATTTAGTCTCAATAACAACATAAATAAAATGGTTATGGGCACAAAACCTCTACTTCGGAAAGAATTGGATTATATTTACTTAAAATTCTTATAGAGAATCAACTAAATTTCTGTACAGAGCTCTTTCATAAGCCAATCTACTTGTCGGCCATGATAGTCTCTACTTAGTAGATCCTCTTTGGCCAATCTGCGCCATGTAACACGCAGGCGTCCTCTATTTCAATAATCCATTGAAAACAGACGTTACCTGTAGCGGAGTTGCCTTGTATAAGCGTATGAATAATCCACAATTTAGTAAGTCCCGATTACTTATACGTAAAATATTTTTAGTATGCGTCTTAAACATTTATTCAGAAAAACTTGAAGCTCATGGGTGATAGTAATAGTAACTTTCCAAATCTCGCTACCATATAGTAGTACCGATTTTATTCTCATACCGATTTCATCATTATTTTGTACTTCTTGGCTATTTTCGGCGACTTCCATACACTTCTTCGGAAGTATTTGTTAATCACTATATGTATGTAATCACTATTTGTGTCATGAATAAAAGTATAAACTTATAAATAAACAAATAAAATTAAATGCAATGAATACTTATGTCATATGTCATGTTACACATTTACAAAATGTTACAATTTTATTCTTACAAATAACCCAAATTGTTCCGCAAAAATTGCATACGAAGTGTAATCGTTTAATTGTTTTCGAAAAAGAAAAAAATGTGTGTATAGATGAGCGAAAACCAACAAATCTTATTGCCGAACTAATTTGGAGTAAAAAGTTAAACTTGTTAACCCGTGCAACCAAACAGCCAACCAGAAAATAAGTAAGCACAATTGTGGACAGTGGTACAAAACAGTAAATATGTTATATAAATAAAGCAATTTGTAACGATGCCAAATAATTTTGTGAGTCGATTACCAGTTCCCAAATATACATTACGGATGGCAGCTGTCAACCAACAGCTGGTTATTTCTGTTGCCTTATTGTTAACATATTGGCAACTAAATATAAACTTGTAGTGGCTGCTTTTCTGATGTAGTAGTGGGATAGCTGTCCATAAGAAATGGTTCGTTGTATCACTGCACCATTTATACCAAATGTGTTATTAAATATTGTCCCAAGATCTATCATTTAGTTAAATCCGAAATTCGGAGGAATAGAACTTGTAAGTGGTAGAAGGGGTCAAATAGATGTTACTAACATCGGAAAGCTTAAAGTGTCCTCTTTAACCTGTAGAACAGTTTTTTCATTTGAATGAAATTACTAGCAACATTTTTTTTGCTCTTTTTATTTTACTGAAACAAAAAACAATGGTTTATGAACATTTTGTTTAAAAGGATATTTCCGCAACTAATGCAATTCTTGAAACTGTCATACCCGGTTAGCTTTTGATTTGATTTGAAAGAATATGGGCTCATAGAAGGTAGGGAGACTGACTTGAAGACCCCTAAAATTACCTCGGATGTGTCAAACTTTTTTAAATCCGCCAAAAAATATAGTAATGGTTGGATTGCAAAAAAATAAGACTTAAGTGGGGAACAGAATAGTCGCTGTAGTAGAACGTTACGAATAGCCCTGCAGGCTGTGAAAAGATAATAACGGCAGTTTCAAAGTAGTGTCAACAGAATACGTAGTTGTAGTAGTCGTTGCAGTTGAAGTTGAAGCGCAAAGTTCGAAATTTTGAACTTTGTTGCGCTACAGAGCATTCGTCAGCTTCAGCTACTACTACAACTACTTTATTCTGTTCCAGGCCTTAAGCTGACCTACAAAAATATGCTTACATGTTTATGTTCGCTTCTTTGCTTTTAGAGATATTTGGATAAATATAATTTCTTGGGTTGATTTAATAATCAAGTTTTTTAAACAACAAAAAATTAATTTAAGTAAAAAATTCTGAAAAGTAAATTTCATCGTGATATATGTATCCATGCCAGATTCATGAAACGTCAAATATTTTAATTATTATTTGTATAGTTCAAATGAATAAAGGGGCTTACAATATGACTAAACACATAGTAATTTTAAGGTTTGGCATTTAAAAATTTGACATTAATAAAGGTACCATAATGAAATTTGCCAGTTAGATATATTATTTTTTAAAAAGTTCTTAAAACAGTACACTTAAAAACAAACCGCCTTTTGAATAAAAAGAAAACAATTATTCTCAATCAAACCCTAAAGCTTTTTGATACTAAATGTTAAAAAAACACATCAAAAGTTCAACTTCGACCTTTAATTTCTCTATCGGTTCAAAAGTTACAAATTTTTGGCCGATGGAAAACGATTTTCACCCACTGTACGTCGATGGAATATTCGCTTTATCAATAAACATTATTGAACATTAAATTCCTTCGCAGCTGATACGTTAAACCGGAGAACACTTTTTATATGATCAAGTTTGTGCGCAATGTCACATTTACGTAAGGGTTTATATATATACTTAAGCTTGTTAAGGACAACAGGAGAGCTGATCCGCAATGTATTCATTTGCGTAAGCGTAACGAGACGAGACCAAAAATATACAAAAATTTAACACTTCTTTCTCTTCCCAAAGAAGGGAGTAACAAATGTCACTAAGAACAAAAAAAAAAAAAAAAAAACAGTGCCTTCTTAAAGAATACCAAATATGTAATGAATATTTTGGTAGGCGCATTGAAAATAAATTTATACTTTCTAGAAGGCATATTTCTAAAGACAGGATATTATAGGAACAATATATAGAAACAAATCTCTTATAAACAAGTATAGAGGCCTTCAAAAAGGCAGTCCTTTCAATATCAATTTATGTAAGCGAAAAAACAATTGTATGTTTTAGACAAAGTGTTTAAAATAAAAAAGCAGATTATTATTTTTTGTATAATTTGTACTTAAATTAAAAATATAAATTTTTTAACTTATGCGAATATGTATGTATATTAGAGCGATTCACCAAAAAAAGTACTCGATGTACCCTCCTAAAAATGAACCTTGGACTTTTTTTAAAATGACATTTAAAATATTTCGGCTCCAGATTTGACCTCTCGTGAGCCGGACCATTTTTAAAAAGGGTCTATTTTTGCATGTTTGGTTAATTTGAGAATCTCTTTCCTTACCAACATATACAATGGGTATCAAAAGAAAGGTTTTTTTAAGGCGCGTCCAACTGCATATACAGTGACCTTTTTTAGGAATATTCTGTGAAAAATAACGTTTTTTGAATTTTTTGTTCGTGGTTGTTTCTAATAAAAATGCAAAATTAACATATATAAATTTTTAGTCAATTTAATTAAATACGGGTCTCAGCTTTTTTTGAAATTCATGCTAGTTCGCATTTTGACAAAAATGCAATGGGCTGGTAACCCTTCGTTTTAAAAAGGGCAATATGGGCATCAAATTTTTTATTTTGCCAAGTACATAGTCTTTGTATTTAAATAATTTAGATTTTTGCAAAAATATAAAATCAAAGTATGCTGTATGAAAAATTTCATGCATAAAAACAAAATTGTAAATTTGAGTTCATCAGTCCCCAATATCGTTTAAGCTAAAAAAAAATTAGATAACTGTTCATTGTGTCGTGATTAAAATGCATTTCGCGTTAGTTGAATAAAACCGAAATAGATTAACAAAATTACTAAAATAGAATCACGAAATTCTTATTCACTTTGCAGTCTTATTTGTATAATATATAATATAATTTAGCTTTTTTAAAGTCTTTGGAAAAAGTTTCCTGACGAGCTGGCCTAAGCAACCAGTGAATTGCGCATAGAAAAAAAAAATAGGAATTAAGCACGTTATTAAGAATAAATTTTGTATTTCCAAAAATAACTTTTAAAAGACAATACAGTTTTCTGTATATCTAGTAAACGGTAAGAGCCAAAGTTTCCAAACTGGGTGCAAGCATCTTGGTTTTCAAAACAAAACATTCAACAAAATGTGAGCTTGCAGCTTCATTTTTTATATGTCTGGAAAAAACTCGAAGCATAGCTGCACTTTCCCATTTTTTATGAATTTTTAAAACACAAAAATTTCAAAATGTTGCTAAAAAATAATTTTTTTTTTCCAAAAAAAAAATTTTTTGTTTCTAACACAAATGCGCATATAAGACAAAAGTTTTATTGTGGAATTTTGGTTTTTTGAGTTTTTTCAATAAGCTAAATCGTTTTTAGTTACGCGAAAATAGGTTGTGCAACCTCCTCTATTTTCGAAATAACGGTATATCCTGAAAACCAGAGCTAAACTAAAAAAATGGTTAGTACCACTGGATTCAGCGTATCCGAATCATGTTAAAACTACCCATATAACAGATATAAACATGTAACGTGTTCTCTCGGGCATTAAAATCAACCCTATTTGCACGTAATTTCTATACTCTCGTTTAAAGCAATTCATTAAACTCTTTAACAATTTCTTGAAATTTTCTACTATTTATTTTCTTTACTCTACAGATTTAAACAAACTAAAACTGAATGTTCGTTCTACATTCATTTGTTGAAATTTATGTTCCATAAATGAAATATAAAAAAAACTCAAATGAAAAAGCTGAAAATATAAAAAAACATTAAACAAATTTAAGAACCGTGTAACTCAAAAATACTGCAAACATTGTGGCTCTTTTCTAATATTTTTAAAGTTTAAGCATCTTTTTGTGTTCGTTCTCTGTTTATATGCCATACAAACCGAAAATACACCATTTTCTGACCGCAAAAAGGCACACAACTTTTTCTTAAGTTTGCAGATGCGGAAATTAAATCATATTTTTTTTTGCGTTTATTTAGTAAACATCCGTGCGGTACTTCTTTTCATTATAAAGGCCGAAACAAATGCCATGCAGAAATATATAAAAAAGTGCTATAAAAAAGTGTTAACAGTTTTTAGCTTAACTATTTTTGGAGCTCAATTGACTAGAATCTATAGCAGGTTGCCATATTTTTTACCAAATCTAAAAATTTCCAACAATAATCTGTTCCCTAAAAAAATTTAAAAAAAATATAGAAACATATTTGTGTTTTTTTAAATTAATATCTTCTGAATTAAAAAGCAACAATTTTTATATTTATAATTAAAAAGTTTTCTAAAGTGCTAAGGATCAAAGTACTATCTGAGGCTAAGTGGCAGTGTTGTGAACAGCATATTTTATTAAAATATTATAAATTAGTGCGAACGTCAAAATTAAATGACAAAAAGAATATAAAAATTAATTTTTTGTTTTATTGCATTAATAAATTAAAAGTTAAAGAAAAATAAATAAGGAAAATTATGAAAAAAAAACAGCTGAAGAACTATACAAAGGTATCAAAGTTGTATTGTCTAATAATATTTTCATATGAAAAATAAAACAAAATATTTTAAAAAGTCATAAAATTATAGCAATACGACACAAAATAAACCTTCTTTTTTTTTTTTTTGATAAAACTGAAATATTTTTATGAATAAGGAGGCATAAATTTTATTACTTTAGAACACTGATGTCCAAAATGTAAAGTGTGGTTGTATTGTTTCATATTAGTATTAGTGAATAAAGAGACAAATAATCTTAAAATAAAACATAAGAAAATGGAAGCATCCGCCGCATGTGCACTCGTCGCTTGATACTTGAAGACTGAATTATGTACTCTCGTGGACTAAATGAAAGGCCCAACCATAAAGGCCCAACCATAATATGCATGAGGTCGATTAAGTAAACTGTGCGAATACATATAAAACATATGTGGCCAACTATAATGTACTTAATGAAACTTTTCGCTAAGTTTCGTCAAATGTCATTTGCTTAAGCAAAGCGCCAAACTGAACGCACATTCCGTACGGAATCAGCTGTTTGTGTGTTGTTACAAAAAATAAAATAAATTGAAATGGATTAAGAAAAAGAAGAAAATAGAAAAAGATGAATTTTACAGATTTTAAATTTGTAAATATTTTTTGTTAAAAAGTATGTACAACAATCACCAATTTTTTTTATTTTATTTCTTTATTTGAAGTACTCGTAAGAAAACCAAATATTGCACAAATATGCAACATGGCTCTTAAATTTATAAAAGTACATTATGGCCACCTTAAAGTCTCTTTTAATTTTCTTATGTATTTGACAGACTTTTCGTTAATTTTGGACAGAACTTTAAGCTAACTTATGCATATTATGATTAGGCCTTAAGAATGCGTGTGCATTCATTTCCACAATTGTTGTATGGGCTGGACATCAATGCTTTAGAATAAATGTTTATGTGCAGCTTTTAAAAGGGAGTACAAGTTATAACATTATTGCACTAGAATTAATTATTGTTAATCGCCTTGTAATTAAATGATTCTTTGTATCATTCGAATAAATTTGAAAAAGTGCTGTGATTTAAAAAACTGTTTTTTGAAGCAAAAAATTTAAAGACTGTTTTACACTTCACTAAACTATAATAAACAGATAAATCTGCTATTTGGCAACGCTGATCTAAAATATTATATTATTCACCATCAATAAACCACAATCTTTGGTAAAATAAGGGCTTAAAAAGGCTTGGTCGTTTTTTAAGCTTTTGTAATTGATTAACTTAGCTGCAAAACAACGTATCATCAAAAATTTCAAAATTGTTTTTTTTATTGAACTTCTACCTTGAAAGATTAACAAGTTATTAACAAAATCCAAAATGACGTATGATCAAGTGCATAATTTTCTTAAACATCACAACGTGTTATCACACTTGACAAAAAACAAATTAGCAGGGTGTTTTTTTAAGAACACAGCTAGTATTGATTTTTTTAAACGGAAAAATTTGGTATTCTGTTTCATATTCTATGGGTTGCCCCGGTAGGCTAGCTGGTAATGAGCTATTCTATCAGTGCCGGGATTGCGTGTTCGATTCCTTCCAGAGTCTCTGGTATTTTGCAGACAAGCGTAAAGCTTCGCGAGATTAGCATAGGGAAAAGACTGTTATCATGGTGTTAGTGGATTTAGATCAAACTGAAAGTTGTTGCAGAAGTAAACAAATATAAAAATAATTAAAATGTGTTCTATAATCGAATATTAAATTAATGGCAAACTATATGAAGGGTTTTCAAAAGGAAGTATTTGCAACAAAAGGACAAGAGGAATGAAAGCTGGGTGTGCTTTAAAGTATAATGAGCTCAAAAAGTAGTATGAGCTCAAAGAGCGACACTCGGTACTGAAACCTTTTTCCATTTTTCGGAAAATGAAATTAGAGACCCTACTGTAAATATTATCCGTGTTTTGTCATTTGAGCCCACGCGATTCATATATTACAAAATCTATATTGAGGATGAATGGGCCTTATTATGAGTGTAGTTGTCGTAGTCGAAATCCAGTCATTTCAACTAATTTGTATTACGATTTTTGTAAACGACACAATAACGACAAACTTGCCATATGTTTTTCTATGTCACTGTTATAAATTTTAATTGATATCAACAAAATTTGCAAACGACTATTACAACAGCTCTCGTAATAAAGCTGAATATGTTTTAAAACATATCTTTAATAATATGTTATAATATCCCTACGTTCTTAAATGCAATACTGCCTGCTCTGCAGTAGAATTGCAAATTCAGTTGACCTTGTCGACGCAATCCTAATGAAGCTATTTAATGTGCTGACTATTTTTTTTGATGCATTACATTTAAATCCACTGTTTTAGCACACAATTGCATTTATTCGCGTCTGGTTTATCTTAATATTTGAATTTACCTGTATTTTGAGAAATTTTTTTAAATTTTTCATAATTAAAATGTTTGTTTCAATCTATACAAAAATATTTTCATTGATAAGACGTTTTTTTTTGTCTCAGAAAATTACAAATCAAAATAAGGTAACACACATAATAAAAAAATAAAAACAAAACTAATATTTTTGCTTAAAAAATTTATCGGTAGTAGCATTTTTAACTTATATATTTAAAATTACTTTCATATCTCAAATATTTTCCATTTAACAATGTTTTTTGCTTCTCCTGTAAACTTATACAAAGTGATGTTACGTTATTTTGCAATTAAGATGACGATATCTCGAGCTGTGGCTGCAATAGAGTCATAGCTCAAATTTTAATTGTCTAGGACCTTAATTTAATTCTTCTATCTAGATTTGAGTATATAAGATATGTGTATGAAATTTTTACACAATATGAAGAAACGATATGGCGATTAACTATACATTATTATCTAGTAGGCGGTCCAATGTTCGACTGGGAATTAAAGAACGATATACTCGTACATTAGCTCAAAAATCAGGTTTTTTGAGTTATGACTCTATTGGAGTAAAGGCTCGATTTATTCTCTGGTTAAGCAGTCAACAAAGCAACCATTTTAAAAAGAAATTACTATTGCTCTAAGTATGATGTTAAAGTAAATTAGCGAAATTAATATTGAGGAATAACTTTCTAATAGTATAAAATAAATGTTATTAGAAGAGTTCTATCCATTACCTTTACATCTGCTTAGATATTTTACAATGTTTCTGACACTAGTATAGGGCCTCTGCACAATGACATTAATTTGGCGATATGATTTTCATTGCGCGTGAAGACTTATAATAATTTTTTGGACGTCTATGGAAATTTCTTACTGATTGATAATTTGGCTGTTTTCGGCAGAAATACAATACAGAGAATATTTTTTTAAGTCGCCTACTGTGCAAGTAACTTGTACAGAAAAACGAATTAACACATACGAACTTTTTATTAGTATGTAAGTTCTTGATTTATACATAAGTAATAGGGTATTAATTTAATCGGGCTTTTGCTTTAATCGGTTAGTCGCTCGATTAATAAACCGAGGTTTTGCTTTGATCGACTAACCGATTAATAAAGTTTTTTTTTATAATTTAAGTAATTTCAATAAATAGAATAGGTAATCAGTCATTCAAAGCAAATGTCGATCTACCAAGGTTAAATACCATTTGGTTTAAAGATTGATGTTTGACTAATGACGGCATCCGTCGTCAATGGCAGTGAGAGTTAAACGGCAAGCCCCACTGAAGAGATTAGGCAACCTGTCCGTGAAAACCTGGGTTCAATTCCCAGCTCAGTCAAGAATGAAAAATTATCAATAAATTTTAATTAATTTCATGTTGTAAAATTCCTTTCTTCATAAAAATAATTTAATGAAAATTAAATTCAATGAACTAAAGCCTAATTAAAAATATCTAAATTTAGATTAAAACCCATTAACAGTTCAATAAAAATAACCACAATACTAATTATTCATAAATTATTTATTATTTGGAGTTTATTCGTAAAAAGGAAATAATATAACAAATTTAACAATTCTTGAACTAAAACGAGCAAACAAAAGAATAATTCATAAATATGTAATAAAAAATTTTTAATTAATACATACGTGATAATTTTTTTAGTTATTTCAATAGTTTACGGAGATCTTATAAAATAATCTTTTTAAATTTTTTAACACCTGTAATTTTTTCACTTAATTTTGTTAAAAGATTGATATGAGAAGATATTAGAAGCAACCAAAAACACAAAATATGTTATAATTCTACAAAAAAGTAAGAATTATGTTACTTCGGTTCATCGACTGAAATTAACCGGTTTAATCATTAATCGGATATAGTCAATTTTAAATTAACCGATCAGTTAATCGGGTAGTAATTAATCGGTTAACCGAATAACGGTTAATCGGAGGAATACCCTCATTAGTATGTTAGAAGTTTTTGTGAGTCTTAGTTTAATTTAATAACTTTACTTTGTAAAAAAATGTTGGGAAATAAAAGCATTGGCTTGTATTCATAGTCGCACACTAAAGTCGACTCTTACTAAAGTTAATCTTTAAGTTAAAAGCTCTTACTATCTTTTTGGTATTCATAGTCAAAAAAAAAAGTAGACTTTAAGTTGAGCTGGCTTTAAATGTGTATCAACTATTATTTGCTTAGCTCTGGCATACAATTTCTATTTAAAAAATTAAAAGTGGCAACTTGATCCGCTGCTTTTCTGTTGCTTACTTTTGTTGAAACAAACAATAAAAAAATAAAAATTTGTAAAACTTTTTGCGTCCATTAAATCAAAATTATTAAAAATAATGGAAAAAGCAGAAATGGTAAGTTTCCAGAACATATTTATATATGTACATTAGTGTGTCCCATTAAAAAAAAAATTTTGGGGATCATTCTTAATTTGAATACTCATAAGGCTAAGAATTTTTGAGATTTTTTTCCGATTTTTCGGAGGTGGTTTAGAGGTCGCGCAAATTGATTTTGTACCAAAAATCGACCTTTTTGGGTTTTTTTTTAATTTCGGTTGAAAATTGGTAAAAAAATAGATATTTCTTCAGCTTCTGAGTCAATATTCTTAAAGAAAATTTTCCGATCTTTAATTTTATGTGCATAAATAATAAGTTTCGTCAGGGATTTTCCACATTTTGATACATTATATAACAGTTTTTCGTAAATTTTCAGCAAATATGAAAAAAAATGCTTTATAACTTTTAAATATTAAATATTATATTGCAATATTATTATTTTGCGAGAAATATTGCATAGTTCCTGATTTGGATTCTACAAATCTCTCAAACTCTTTGCTATTATTCTGGCGATTTTGGAAATAGTGCACTTTTCCACTAAATGCAATTTAAAAAATCTTTGCAGTATTTGGTTTTTTGTCGGCGGTTTGGCAGTATCAAGGTCATCAATCATTTTCCCACACACCACACATTCCTTGTATTCGACAAAGGCATATCTATTTTAAAAAAATATTACCCAATATTTCTTGGACTACTTTATGATAATTTCAACTTACCGAAGCAATAAAACTTCAGATTAACAAAATATTTTAATTAAAAAGACGGGACTTCTTGTAATAATTACATATGTTATTGTTATGTATGACTGGTAAGTAACTATTATTTTATTTGTAAAACATTTTCTAAATCCAATTATTTAAAGATTAAAGCAATGCAAACCTAGTTCACACCTTATAGTATTATACATTTCATACAATGTGTACAAAGCTTTAAAAGGGTATAACTCGAGAACGGTGAGAGAAAATTCATTTTTTTTTTTGCTAATTTATTTAAAACTTCATAATCTTTTAAACTGCATCATTAGTTTTTTTAGTCTTAATACAAATTTTAAAAGTTATAAAGCATTTTTTTTCATATTTGCTGAAAATTTAAGAAAAACTGATATATAATGAATCAAAATGTGGAAAATCCCTGACGAAAATTATTATTTATGCACATAAAATTAAAGATCGGAAAATTTTCTTTAAGAATATTTACTCAGAAGCTGAAAAAATACCGATTTTTTAGCAATTTTCAATAATAATTCAATAAAAGTCAAAAACGCTAGATTTTTGGTACAAAATCAGTTTGCGCGACCTCTAAAGCACTTCCGAAAAATCTGATAAAATTCTCAAAAATACTTTACCTTATGAGTATCCAAATTAGGAAAGATCTTCCGAGAAAATCCAAATTTTTATTTTTTTTGGGACAACCTAATGTACATACATATGTGTGATATATTTTTGGTTTTACATTAAATAAATGTTTTGCTTTCAGAAACTGACGAAGCCAAGAGAGGCAAATTGGAGTGCCTCTGAGAAAGAATGCCTCCGGGAGTGTGTAAACGAACACTTGGATGTGTTGGAAAACAGAGGAAATGATATTTCATTAATACAGAAATCTATTTTTGTAATTTTTAGGCTTCCTTACACAAACATCATCCTCACAATCACCAATAATTGTAAAATCTCTTTCAATATCTTGAAATCTTAACATTTTTGTAATTTTCAATACATCTTTTAACTTTACAATGAACAGCTGATGTTATTGTAAATTCAGTTAACAACAGGTTCAGTTGGTTTTAAATTTAGAGCCGACTCTAACGTCCAACTTTAAGTTGTCTATGAATGAGTTAGAGTAGACTTTTTTAAGAAATTGACTTAAGAACTGTAAAAGTCGACTTTATTTTTGACTATGAATATGTGCCATTGTATCTAAAAAATGATACAAAATATGAAATAATTTTTGCGTTTAATTAACAGTAAAACGATCAGTGTTAAAAAATAAATGAAAACGATTTTTTCAAGTAAAGGTATTGATAGATGTATTTTGAGCCATGTTTGCCAAAACTTTATTGGTTGACTGTACCTGTTCTATGAAGTTAAAACGTGTACATTATTTTAATTGAAAGCAGACGGATCACACTAGGGGAAAGGAAACTAGCACCTAACTTGCCGCGTGATAAGTCACCTTTTTGACACTTTGTAACATGTCACTGAAATAACCTTAATGGACACATTCAATTTCGTTTAAAATAATGCCTGTCGCATATATTGTCACAAACGAACCATGTCAATATGATCGGTCCCCTTCATATAAACCCGCACAAAATCCAGTCGTATGAATAGTTTTGTGCCAATTACCTTTTCTCTGGACTAACTATACTCTAAACTCATTATAGGTCTAGTGTTCACTTCTCACAATTCGTTCCTTTAAATTATACAATTTTGTTCACTGATCACGCGATAAGTGCTTTAAATGCAATTGACACAAATATCCCGCAGGGCCATTAACAGTTAAGAAAAAACAAAGCACAAGAACTTATGATTTACAGCAACAGCAACCCTTTTTAATGTTATTGTTTTGCAGATTCCTTAAGCAGAAAACGTACAGGCAGTTAGTTTAAGAAAATTTGTTACTCTAATTTTTTTTTGTCCTTGTTCTTGGTTCTGCCGATTATCCATCTAAATGTTACGAGTAACTTAAGCAAAGCAAAAAATTTGTGAGTTGTTGCTATTTAAAAGCATGAATTTTTGACACTGGGTAAATCTTCTGTCCTTGCTTGAAAAACGCGGAAACTCTTAGCAACATATACGGAGGCGCAGAATGAGCCACATATCTTTACCTTAAATAAAAACGGGCGTAAAAACTCACAAATTCGAAATAGAGTTATCGATTGTTTTTTGTTCGTTTTTAAGCTACATGTTCACAAAAAATTAAGGATCCCTGCGAACAAAATTGGCGACTTTATAAAATAAGTTCAAACGCCAAGTACACCTTCTTGTTATTGATTTTGTAAAGTTGTTTGCTTCTACTGTAAAAAAATTAAAGGAGTTGTTACGCCCTTTTGCATTTTAAGTGACGATATATTCTTTGTATAGTTTATTAATTTTATATATATTATTTTCTCATTGTTTTTTCCATTCTATTATGTTGACTATATTCGTAATTTGATGAAAGAAAAAGTCCATATCATATTAAAGGGCTACGTCAACAATAAAACCTCAGGATTTGTGCAGTTTCAACTAGCCTCCGCAGCCACCGAATTTTACAGCTCCGGACAGTTTTCGTTGGGCTACTTAAAAGAAGAAGTGTGTTAATAAACCGAAAACCTTCGCTCCAAACTAAAAATTTAAATTTCATACAAAACTATGAAAATTACACCCAAAAATTTGCGAAAAATTATGGAATAAAGTACATTAGGTCATGACTTCACTCCAATATTATTTGCTTCCAAGCATCTTGGAGTATGCTACCTAAATCGTTTAATTTTTGTCCTACAGACTTTACAGGGCATGACTTAATCTGAGACCTGTTGTCCAAGCACCACTCCTTTACCAATCTATTGATATTCACTTGTTGGATTGTCCATTGTAGTAGCATCTTTCACTCTGAATATGATAGTATCACTTCGTCTATTACCTTCAGATAAACAACCTTGTCCCTTATTTATTTCATTTGATGCTAATTCAAATGGATATTTGTGTTTGTGTGAGGCTAATAAATGGTCAGACCCTTATGTACTCTATGCCTTGTCGATGTGCCGTAATTATAAAAATGGATGTTATTCTACAAAATATAAAAAGAATAAACTCATCCGTTTAAAAACTAACTTTTCTCCACCTTATGACCACAAATATTTCGTCATGCGCTAATACTTGTATCACTGTAAGCAATGAATTTTCAAGTAATTTTGCTTATTCAATACTCCTTGGCAACTTTTTCAGCATATGTGACCTTATGAACTTACAAACCTGTAAGGAAATCTGATGTAAAAAAACCACGACTCCTATTTTGTTATCACAGCTGTAAATAGCTGCAGGAACTAGAAGACTGTCGTGGGCAGTAAAATCATGGTTATTGAATATAAGATAACAATTTAATACTTTCCTACGATCCCATTATCACTTTGATTTAAAAGTTTTTCATTTGGATTACAAATTTGCCTTATTGGAAACAGTGTAACGTTATATTTAAAGTGCTGGGTATACAATTGTAAAAAACTAAGAATAGTGTGTATTATGTGCTGCATAGAAAAAATGTGTCTGTATGTGAATTTCTGCCTTTTGGCAATGAATTTAAATAAAATTGCCAAGCGGGAAAACTGCAAAGATCTTCTAAATTCAGGCCTTATTAAAAGCGTGCTTACAAATATTTATGATTTAATTACCATTCTTATCTTACTGCAAATGAATGCACCATTAACATCTGCTCTTTCATATAAAAGATAAGATACACATTCAACACTCGCTTCTATGAGAGAGAAAGAGAATAGAAGGAGCAGAATTTTTTTATTTTTTTTTTGCCAAAGCAAAAGTAAAATAATTATTTTTTTTATCCAGTTGCCATTCTTTTGTACCTGCCAAAGCAGCGAGAGCGGAAGACTTACCCCGCAATGACAACGTGTGTAAAAAAGATATGAGTAGGGAATGGAGCGCGCAGGCCTTGTACATCCAGAAGAAAAGTACAGAGCCCTTCTAGAAGGCATCCGTACTCGTTTTTTTCCCGCTGGATGAATGCTTGTTTTTGCATGCTTTGAAGTAGTTGAAAAGTCTTTTTGGCGGTATTGTAAGAAAGCAACACAAAAAAATAAGCAAGCACGCCGAAAATTCACAAGAAATTGATACAAAAATTTAGCTTTCTTTAACATGCGGTGTTGAAAAAAAAAATATAAAATAGTTGTATCAAAAAAATGGAGACACTGAAACAGATGAAAGTTGGTTAATTGCACATTTATAAATAAATTTTTAAGGTGTCAAAGCTAAAAATAAATTTTTTTTTTCTTTTTTTTGGTAAAAAGAATTGTAAATTTAATTGAGAAATAAAAATGAAAAATTACGTACTTCTCTTAAAAACTACATTTAAGTTTAATACGTTTTGCAAAACAAGCGACAGTGCGTAACAAAATTTTTCAAATATCAGGTTTTTTTAAAGCTTGTGCAAATATAAAATATTTCATATTCTTCTTGTCGTAAGTTTATTTAAACCCTTAATTTTTCAAATATACCAGATTATCAAAATACACCGCTTTATATAAAAGTTGTTATTGTTGTGTCAAGGGTGTCAGAAGGTGTCAGATGTCATGCCAATTTTTTAGAGAGGTTGTGTAATGGTATTTGTACCAAAGTAAAACAATTGTTCTCTTAACGTTTTTAAGATATAAATAAACTATTATAAACTTTGGTTATTGCAGTTCTTCAGATATTCAGATATGTATCATTTCTTTGTATGGGAGGTGCCACGCTCACTAATCCAATTCCGCCCATTTAAAAGAGGTTTTGTATTGATAATTAAGATATATGTATCCCATTTGGAAACTTTGAATCTTGCCGTTCTCCAGATATACTTAAAAAATAACAAAAAGACATTTATGTGTAAAACTACGGGCATTAGTAGTTTTTTGGTGCAGGTCCGGTAGAAGCCAATATGTATATATTCAGATTATGATGTCTGATAGGATCGCATTATCAACTTAACTTTACCTAAGTCAAAGACTTTTGATACCAACTCCCAAAATTTCCTGTCTAAAAATTACCGGAAACTTTGGAAATGTTCGATACAGAAACCTTGCTTAAACCCCGTATTCATAAACTATTATTTGACCTAACAAACGTTTATTTAGGAAAATTTTCAAGAAAATTTGTTTTGTAAACCTTTATTAAATTTAAAATATTTTTATAAATACAGGCATTAGTGTATAAATTTTTGACTTTTTCCAGTTTTTTTATATAATTATTAAATATATATTAACGAAACTTTATGCATTTCTCAGTCAAAGTGTTTTTACAAGCAAACGAGAAAAAAAGTGTAAATATAAACACCGTAGGCGTGGTAACTGAAAATACTGAACATTTTATGCAAAATGTATCCACCTAGGCCCAGCCAGGCCCTGTCCTATTATATATGTACTGTAATAAATAAAATCAAAGTGAAACGTATCAAAAAGCATATGCAACACATAAGATTTCTTTCGTTACTTTTATTTTGAAGAATTATCTTAGTTGACAACAAAATGTCATAAAACTCCATACAAATAAAAGTAGTACCAGCCAGGCCCAGGAGTTTGATATTGTGAGTTCTTGCGATATCCACAAAAAAACCCCATATAAAATACATGTGGTCCCAGTTAGGCCCAGGTGGCAGTTTGTGTCACACAAATTAGGTGCCTACTTAAGAGTTAATATTTTCAGTTTTTTGGTAATCACTAGTTCACTAGCACATACATACAATACACAGAACAAATTGATCGAACTCTAAAGTTGATGCTTTGGAATCGAAATGTGCTGTACACCCGCTAAATTGTCTAGCTAGTCATTTGAGCTCAGTTCTGTACAAAAACAGTTTTGAATGGATTTCTGTCGAAGTCATGTATTTAGAATTGAAATACGAAGTAATCCGCCTTGAATAGTTTAGAAAGTCCATTTAGCTTAGTTCTTTACAAAACCAGTTTTAAAGTAATATTTTGTTGAAATCTGGAAATTGCTATGATACTTGATCGTAAGTAACATTTCCACAAGCATATTACAATGACTATAAATAATGCTCGTGATGTGCTTGTTCATATTAAACGAAGGTCTAAAGAGTTAACATATTCCAATAGAACGAATTCCTAGTTAGAAAAATTTTGGAGTGTGGTTCTATTTTTTTTATAAATTTTATTTTTTTGGTTACGACCAGCACTCAGGGGATGACCCCTACAAATGCAATGCATTGTATTGGAACTAGGAAAAAGGTTATGGGAAGGAGGACAGAGGGAGTCGTGTTTGTGAACATTCGACTTGGACTTATTCATTGAGAGGGAAAACTTCAGCAGGAAGCTTATTCCACATACGAACGTCCGGCCAAAAAACGAATTTTCTCTCTAATGCGTTGTACGATTTACTGGCCAATCTACCAAAAAGGATGGGCTCTTGAGGACAAATACAAATATTCTCTGGGATCCTGAAATACAATATGCACATAGACCGAATAGAACCAGTTGAAAGGCAGTTCCTCTTATTCTGCCTGAGAAGTTCATTAAATCGTTATGCACACACAGCGATGTTATCATTAATTTAACTACCTGCCTTAAAAAGCCGAAGGACTATGCTAAATATTGAATTTTTAATTAATTTGATTTTAAATACAACATAAATTTTAACATTTCACGGCGTTTTACCCGACACCTAATTCCACTACACCTTTCTGTTGTTAAAAAAAAACAATTGTGCTGATTTTTCGAGGAGAATATGCAAACATTTCAATAAATTTTATAGCTTAATCGAATTTTCTATTAATATATATGTAGTTAAATGCAATATTCGGCCTTGTCATGAAAATCTAAATCAGGTGAAATTGAAATTGAACAAATTTTGGAAAGCCTCCCGTAGTCAAAGTTCATAGAAATATATATATTTTTATATACCTCATACTTTGAGGACCACTTTCCTTTACCTAAACTACTTTTGATATCAGAAAAAGCTGAATTCATTTTTACAAAAATTCATTTGAAAATATTCGTCGATTTCAATTTCAAGTGGCTTCGATTTTCATGACATGGCCGATTATCGTGTTTTTAAATACTTTATATATCTAATCAACATTTTTGTGTTAAGAATATCTCTATATAAATTCTTGGAATACATAGTAATCTTTAAGGATTTATATCCACAGATTTAATTAAAATAAATAAGTTAATAAAATAAATTCAAAGAAGATAGATTAAAAAGATCGTATAATTGCTCCCTTTGTTATTTAAGCAAGAATATTGTGGGCGAGTTTAAATAAAGAGCTCTAATCTAACAAATACGACAACTGCAATTAAATAGTCTGGGCCTATCGGTTTTATATCCGGTTATTAAAAAACGAAATGTACAGTGAAGTCGGCTAAGAATATGTATATCTTTTTAAATATTTTTTAGGATTTAAACGCACGAACGAATTGAAAAAAAATTTAAGAATATGTAAATGCTATATGTATGTGAAAACGAGAATACGAGAAACAATGAATGTTGTTAATAAACTCAGGGATATATATATATATATACATATTTTTACGTTCAGGCACGTTCATTCTCACTTCACACTTTTTCGACATTTAAGACAAGATTTTTGTTGCTTAAAAATGTCTATTTGAAAGTTAAAAAAATAAATCTTTTCAAAAGGGACGTATGTATGTCTCTATGTACATGTACTTTTGTTAATCTTATGTAAGGGTATATGGATCTGTGTTTGGGTTTATTGTTATCTTAAGTATCATGTTGGCATTTGTTGTGTAAGAAAGGAATGAAGTGATTTGCTACATTCGTATTAACACTTAATATTATTCTTTTTGTTTTCATCTACATTTTGGGTAAGAATTCGTTTATTTTTTTTTCTTTCTGATTAATGTTTGCTAAAATGTACAGTAAGATATCATTCAGAGAGTAGGAGTCAGTTAATGATAGTTGAGAAAAAAATTTCTGCAATATACACAAACGAAACAGTGATACAAAAATGAAGGAACCAAATATACATAAATTTTAAAACTATTGCAATTAATTTCTCGAGTACTTTTTTGTGAAATGATGTTAAACTTTAAGTTACAGACTCCGAAAGTCATAAGCTTGTTGTTTATAAACGGAATTTAAAAACTTTTTTTATTATTTGGAACATCTTAAAAAACAGCCGTATCCATATACATTTAAAACAGTATTTCAATCGTCT
The DNA here is from genome assembly GCA_943735925.1 of Pollenia amentaria. Lineage (NCBI taxonomy): Eukaryota > Metazoa > Arthropoda > Insecta > Diptera > Polleniidae > Pollenia > Pollenia amentaria. The sequence continues at coordinate 44,472,280 of OX031009.1, forward strand.
TGTGTCCATAAGGGAATATTACTTAAAAAACCTTTATTAAACCTTGCGTAAATCAACGAATTTGTTAATTGGTTCGACCCTTGTTTAAACCTATTATAAAATTAAATTTTTGCTTTGTGTTGAGTTTTATTTTGAAAATTTTTGAGAAAAGTTTTCATTTAATATATTATTATTAATATACATATACAAATGTATAGTTTTAACAATAATGAAATAAAATTCCAAAATATATTATTAATATATTTTGAATTTCACAAACAAAAGCACAATATAATTGTAATTGTACAAAATGAACTAGTGATGTGTAAACGATCAAAACAAATAAAATAGAACTCGTTTTTTAAATACTTTATTTATCAACAATAAAATAATCATCTAAATTGGCACTTTTACTTAATAGTTTTTGAATTCTTTTTTTATTTTTTTAGTTAATAGAGAAACAATCGTACAGTTATTAGTTTATAGAAACTATTTTTTTTCTCACACACGACAAAAAAAAAATATAGATACGAGTTCGAGTGTTAATAAACAACAACTGGTTTTTCATCATTACGATTCAAGTGACAAATAAAAGAGGAAGTGTTGCGTCCATCCAATTAAAAAATTCGTTAAAACGTTTATTATTTAAAATGCTGATTATGAATTATAAATACGAATTTTTAAAAAAATCTTTTTTTGGCTGTAAAAATACTGCATTAATCGAAATCAACATAACGATGACAACATTTCATTGCGTTCGGTTTTTCATACAAAAAAAAAAAACAGCAAACTTTATTGTGTTCCGTTCAGCACATTATTGGTTGTTCATTTCAATTGTGCTCATCGCAATTTTGTCTGGTGAAAACAACAAAACACAAGAAAAAAAATACAAAAAACCAATAAAAATTTTTACAAAAAGGCATGTATAAAATACATACACTGGGCATTCGAGCTGTGGTCGTTCAAATCTCCAAGCAACAACAACAATACCATTGAGAAGAGAAGATAAAATTTTTTTTTGCTTATTTCTTCATCAATTCAAAATAAAAACGCTAAAGAACTGTAAAATAAAATGTATGTCTACCGAATCACTAAAATTATTCCTTCTTATACCGAAGAATGGTATTAAGGATTGTGTACTAATACACAAACACTAAAAAAATAGATATCGTTTTTGGGTCTGTGTTAGGGTTGCAGAATTAGGACATTAAAATGTACCAACAAGCTTATAAAATTGTACTTTTCGACGCCAACTGTACCAAAAAAAAATTTTTTTTTTATCTTAAATAAAAGCAACAAAAACATAAACATAACATAAAATTGTACATAAAAATTAATTTTTGTAACAGTCAAATGATCACTTGTATATCAAAACTCATTTAAAAATACTTTAGAAGTATGTATATTAGGGCGTGGCAATTTGTAGGGACGCAAAAAAATCGCCCAAGCGATAAGGAAAATCGTATTCTTGGGATCAAAATAAAAAACTTTGCTCAAAGAACCATAACTCTAAAATTAATTCTGATGTTCCCTATTTTGGCCCAAAGGTCAAATTTTGAAAAATCCCACTTTGACCCATTTAAAGTGCCCAATTCGAATCTAGATGTATGACCACCCCCACTAACTCTAGGGGGCCGACCCATCTTTGTTACTTGGGCGATTTTTGAATCGACCCGCGCTAGTGCCAACAAATTTAGGAAAAATCCTAATGTTACATGACTTTCTTCAGAAAAAGCCCTACCTTTACAAAAAGTCTTGTTTTTTTCGCATATTGCTTGTTTAAGAGATTGATTTATTAGTTGTACCACATGGCGTATGAATGCTAATAAATTGGAATTAATTAATACTCATACGTAACCAAGTAACTTGGCAGATGTTTTCGTTGCAGATTTTTCTTAAAAAAAATAGATAACAAATATGAACACTAGGGCGGGTCGATTTAAATATCACCCAAGTGACAAGGGTGGGTCGGCCCCCGAAAGTTAGGGGGTCGGTCATACATTTAGATTCGAATGGGGCACTTAAAATGGGTCCAAGTGGGATTTTTCAAAATATGACCTTTGGGCCAAAATAAGGAACATCAGAATTAATTTTAGAGTTATGGTTCTTTGAGCAAAGTTTCTTATTTTGATGCCAAGAATACGGTTTTCCTTATCACTTGGGCGATTTTATTGCGTCCCTACAAATCGACCCGTACTAATATACATACTTTTAAAGTATTTAAAAATTTGTTTTTATATACAAATGATAATTTTACTATTACAAAAATTAATTTTTATGTACAATTTTATGTTATGCTTATGTTTTTGTTGCTTTTATTTAAGTTTAAAAAAAATTATATTAAAAAAATACATACATTTAGATTCAATTGGGGAACTTTAAATGAGTCAAAGAGGGATTTTTCAAAATTGACCTTTGGGAGAAAAGAAGGAACATCAGAATGCATTTTAAAGGTATTGTTCCTTGAGCAAAGTTTCTTTTTTTGATCCCTAGAATACGATTTTCTTTGTCACTTGGGCGATTTTTAAATCGACAAACCCTAATGTATATTTATCTCTAAAAAACAACACTACGGTAAAGGTACATATAAAAACGTAAAATAAGGAATAAAAAAAGTCTATTGATATATCCAGAGATTAAATTGTTCTTGATAACAAATCATTTGGTATTTTAAAGCTAAAACAACAAGAATTTGATAACCTTAACAAATCGTTTGTCTGTATAAGACCTCAAACGTAGGCACATAAAGTATTTTTCGTCTTTTGTTTTAATAATAAAGGAAAAAAATCTTATAATATCCCACCTAAAATTCGTGAAAGTTCCGGAAACATCAATTCACTTAGTTAATTGGTCATCTCAGAAACTTAATTCCAAAAGTTGCATATATGTACTAAAATTTTTTTGTCTTGTATTATTATTGAGTCTAATTAATTTCGGTATCAGAATCTACTTTTACTTCAGCACCTTGCAAAATTTTAAATATTCTTTTTTTGCAATTTCCTTGAAATTCTGCACCTCATGACGTTTGTTGAAATAAAAATTTATATTTCTGTTACACAATATTTTTCTTCAAAAAGAGGATCAGTTTCATTAAGGTTTATATTTGATATTTCATATTTGTCTAAGATTTATATTTTTTTTAATTACGCCCCATTTTTTCAAAATATAAATTTAAGTCGTTTCTGCTGCTTGCATTTACGATTTTTAATACATATTGAAGAAAGAGAAATACAATTTTGTAAAGTGGATTCGGAAAACATTATACAGATGAATCGTAATTTCGAATTTTTAAATTCAGCCCCAAAATCATTTAAAGTAAAATAATAATCTAGATGTTTCCGCTATTCCTTAATCCTGTTTATAACTTTCTGTCGTTTTAACCACCTTGTAGTGCAATATTTTAAAATAAGATGGATCATGATCAGTACCAAAATATTCTTGAAAGCTTATAGTAATCTATCGGAATTCGCTGAATCCCGAAAATCCCGAGTGATGCTAAATGGTATTCATATTTGCAGAGACATTTTCCTTAAACTTAGAATATACGCGTATATTTTTCCTCATGGCAATTGGTTTTATTAAGGTTCGTAAAAATAAATTGTCAAAATATTAAAAAAAATTCTTACAATAAATTTTGAAAGAATATAAGTTTCCATGAAACTTAGGACCAAATATTATCATTTCAGGGTAGAATTAAACCTTTTATTGCATTATCATGTACTTATATATTAATGCCTTGATTTAATATTTAATATATACATATGTACATAGCCCACTCGCGGCCCAAATAGCGACCAGAAAGAACTTAAAGTGAAAGACCTAAGCTTTCTTTTGAGCAAAAAAAAAATATAATACCCTTTTCAAAAAAAAAAAATAAAAAATAAGTTTTAAATTTAAAAAAAAAAAATATTAAAAACATTTAAAAAAAAAAAATGATATTTTTCGAAAGCTTGAAGAAATAGCTATCTAATTTGTTTTGGATAAATTTTGCTAACACCAATAGATTATAAGTTACATGGATGAGAAAGAACACCGGTTTGGCCAAAATGTCAAATTTTGACCCCCTCTAACTCAGAAACTTTTTGACCGATGAAAATTTGTGCATAAACTACTATCCAATAAGACTTACCTTGGTGCAAATTTCATCCAAATCGGAAGACATCGATTTCAAAAGTTGGGTCACTTGACATGAAATCTCCCATATATCAAATTCCATGATAGTTTCACCCCGAGCAACGCTGGGACTTAACAACATAATATTCAGTTTAATTGAAAGTAAAAACACAAACATATAAAAGTTAAAATAAAAACAATCTAAACATACGATTTATTTAAGTTTTATCATGCCCATTATCTACAAGCTTTAAAGGCCGTAAAAGGCACGAAATAAATAAAATATAACTAAAATCAACAACCTGAAAATCTTTTACACAGCTTTTATTGCAACAGAAATAAATTTCTGAAATCAGAACAAAAGAAAAATAGTTAAGGAGTTAAAGAAAACACATTAAAATTCCCAACATAAGACAAGGCCAAAGTATATTTTCGTTATGGGACAGTTGTCAATGGCATCGCACATATGTACAGAGAAACACAGATGTCATCATGTCGTTTTGCTTTAGACCAACCCACAGTTTGTGTTGTGAAGAGAAAATAGCAACTCTCGTAAAATATTCAGCGTAAAGGTAGAAAACATATAAAAGCATAAATAAATATATCATATTTAAATAAAAATTCTGTAAATACTCATTCGTGCAGCCGTACATGTAAACAACTATGCATGAGTAAGCAAATAGTAAGACTGCTCACAGATTGCAAATGCCCCAATGAAAGCAAATTCTGTACTATTTCTAGTATTGTAGCTTCATTATAATAGTTTACCTTAATCCCACCTGTAGGATCAACTGGGGAAATCAATTTTACTTTAATAAATTATTTTCAAATCTTATGTTTAAGTACAAAATATATTGTTGGGGCGCCTGTAAGTTGCTTCACACAGAAGAACAACCTCCAAACTTCACTTTTGATACTGAAAATGTCTGATGATTGCTTTGAATCATTAGGCTTTTGATTTTTAACTATATTCTGAAAATGTAAAATGTCAATACAGTTTTTTAATAACCTTCACTACTAGTCGTAAAGAGTTATACTAAAGTTGTCATTACGCGTGCTTTAAATATTTATCTTAGACTCTATACAGTATATATTCTAGGTCCTTGAGTAATTCGTAGTCGACTAAGTCATGACCGTCTGCCTCAATCGCGCTCCTTTTGAACCATTCAACGGAAAAAATAAATTTTTTTGTAAAATTTTTTCTGGTTCTCCTCAGTTTGAGCTTCAAATCCAGCTCGATCGCTGCCATAGGAAAAATATTTTTTCTTATACATAACTTGACATCATGCTATTGAATTTCTTTAAGAATGGCGCATAATTTTCTATATACGCCGTGTATACATATGTTGCTCACTCAGGCGTATTAGTTTTTATGAGCGTTGATAGTGAGTTAGTAGATTCGCATATGATTTGAATATAGTGATCATACATTATATGCAGTGTGTCTGAAAGAGAGAATGTGGGAGTTTAAGACAAAAAGTCTTTAGGCATGGCTTGAGCTTGCACTTGCTTGGACGTCGGACAATATAAATTTTTATAATGGATGTAACGAATACCGATATCGATATATCGGCGATACTTCAGGTTTGCCGATATATCGTTATGGGCGATATTTTACTGTCGATATGCCGATACTTTTATAGAGTTTTTTTTTAAAAACAATTAAATTTTCAATATTTATTTTATTGCATCAAACTCTAGTTAAACGAAGTTTACAATTTCAATACTTCAGTTCAAAAAAGTAAAAACCCCAGCAAACATAAAATTGCACCATATTTATGGCCAAAGGTGTTGCCTGGATGAAAAATGTTATCGCCGCAATAATCGATTTCGTGTTACGGAAGAAACTTCCTTCGGGCAGAAACGTGGCCCGATGACGATACTCCTAGGCAATACGAAGGCGATTCTGCAAGATGATAAAGTATTAATATTGCTACACACAGAGAAAAAACATGTTTAAATATGGTCACCTCCAACCAAACTATTTTTAAAAAGAATTTTAAACATATTATGTTTTAATTTAACCATATTATTATCAACGACAACCATATTATGGTTATATGTGATCTCCATCAAGAAGCTACAACCATATTATGGTTGCCTCTAAACATATTATGGTTAAATATGACAATAATTTGTTTTTAAATTAACAATAGTATTTTCCTCTTCTCTAACAGCAACAAGCTATGGTTGAAAACCAACCATGCTATTATAAGTGTTAAACATATTTTAGTTATTATTGATCAAAACATGTTCGGAGGCAACCTTAATATGGTTGTGCCTTCTTGATGGAGGACACATTTAACCATAATATGGTTGTCGGTGATAATAATATGGTTAAATTTAAGCATAATATGTTTACAATTTTCTTTAAAAATAGTTTTGTTGGAGGTGACCATATTTAAACATAGTTTTTCTCTGGGTGTAGATAGCCACTTATAAAAAACCGGATAATATCGCCAAAATATCACCAGGATGATAAAAAGAAGAAAAATATTAATTTAGATATAACCACAGATTTGTGTTTTAAATTAAATTGTTTATTATATAAATAATAGTTACATTCCACACTACAATTAGTTGGAATTCTCCCAGCATTAAATTGTAGTTGTAAGTGGGTTAAGAAAAAACCAAGAAATCAAAATAAAAACAATTTTGCAGTTCAGTTTTTTATGCACGTGCACTTGGAAATTTATTATCAAAGTTGTTATTGGGAATACAATTATTTATTAAAAGATATTATTTGTTGTGCTAAATTCCCTATTTTTATTCTTGATAAAACAACTGCAAGCTTATTGTTGGAGGATAAGCTGTTTCTATGCGCATTTCACTGGTTCCTCAGGCCAGATCATCAGGAAACGTTTTTCGCAAAAAATTTTAGATAAGCCAAAAATATTAGCAAAGAAGACTACAGACAGAATGAGAATAACAAACACTCAAAAAGTCTTATTTGCAACCACCTTTTAAGTTTTTGGGTTTTTCTAGCATTAAAGTTGAATTTTCGTCTGTGCGGAGGCCTATAGTAGAATTTCATGACAAATATTTTCGCAAAATATTTCAACCACATACATTCCAGTTTTAAAGATGATTTTTGCTTTGTTTAAAAAAAATTGCAAAAGACCCACTTTCAGAAGAGTAAGATGATAAATGTATACCACCTAAATGTTGCCAGTAATGTTCTGAATAAATCTTCTCAAGGCACTATATACCAAAAAACCATTCTCTACGTTTTTTTTTTACTAAACAACGGTGCAACTTTAAATGAGTTTCAGATGTAAGCTTTTAAAATGCCGATGCACATATATCTTTTTTAGACTCCTCTGCAAGAATCAGTTGGCAGAGCATTGTTATTTTCAAAAAAATTTCATTTTGTTGTACAGTGTAATTAATATTTTTTTCATTCTATATATTGCATTTTTTTTAAAAAACTGTAAAAGGAAGAAAATAAAAAATTACTTTGATTCTAGATGACAATTTGGGGATATTGCAAAACTATTGCCTTAGGGCATATTTTCCGTTTGTTTGCTGGGACCATATAACTTAAAATTCCATATTATAAACTTTACATAAAAACATTTTCTATAAATGTATTTAAACGGTTTTCACATCATATTTTATACAAGGACTTAAACTTTATTACGCTTTAAAATGGAAATTATGTAATAAACTGAAAGGACTCATCAAATATAGTAAACGTTTTGTTAACATCTATAAAAAAATTTTACTTACGAGGGGAATATTGTTGCAAATACATTTTAAGAAGGTGTCTAGTTTATGTTTGTAGAACTTTGGTGAACGGATTCGTTCTTTATGTATTTATGGTTTTGGCAACCGTAAAATTTAATCATAAAAAATTTGATATGGCAAAATAATAAATGTATGCCAATGTTTGTGTGTGTGTGTGTGTTAAATCTTATCTTAACCTATTCATAAATGTTTGTTTATTTTGAAAAAAAATTATTCAATTTGACCATTTGAAATGTTTTGTAGTCATACCAACAAAATTAATATATATGAGTGGGTGAGATGCAAAACTCGTTCAATACGCAGTTCCGATGGGCGCTTTATGATATGGAATATACTGATTATATTCCATATTTTTTTCAAGGACAAGTATTAATACAATCAATATATTTTTTCCCAAAAAGCGCTCAATGGAACTGTGAGAATCAATTGTCATCTCACCTTTTAATTTTGTTACGAACGAGTTTTGCATCTCACCTACTCATATGTTTGTGCAATATTATTGAACGAGTGCGAAATTTGTAATGCACCTGTTCAATAATAGTGCATTAGCTCAAAATTTTAATTTTTTCATTTGTTGGAAAAAATCGACACGTTATATTTATATCTATCCGCTGTAAAAATATAAACGATTTGTTTCAGCATTATTTTTCGTATTTATTTTTATTTATTTACTTTATTTGGAACTTCAACAACAAAACATTGGTTTTAGTGAGTATAAATCTAATGACGTTATAATCAAAAATATTAATTAAATAATATTTATTAAATAACATAAAAAGGTGTATTATTAAACAATTAATATGGTATTATAAAATAAAACAAAGGTTAAAAAAAGAATAGTAACATACATATTTAAATAAAAAGTTAGATATTTATGTATAAAATCTAAAAAGATGTTGTTTGAAATGTAGGGCGCTTCTGGTTTCTTTTATCGTTGGGGAAGATTGTTCCAGAGACGTATTGCAGTTATAAAAAATTGCCATTCCGTAACTCAAGTGTGGTGTCTATATTGAATTATAATCTTGTTCCTTCCGAGGCGACTAATATTTAAACGATTATAGAGATAATTTGGTTCATGAGCGATTATAATTTTATGCAATTAAACAAGGGTTCTTATTTTCAACAAGTCTTCAAAAAGCACCCCGTATATTTTTTATCGAAAATGGAGTTATATTGATAGAAGTATAATTGCCATTACTAGCATAATTTTTATGGCATAAAGCTCGTGATATTGTTAAAACCTACCCAGGCAGAAATAGACAATGAGGACGACGCTGTGCCGATGTTGATGGGGGTACTATCAACATTAATACAACGTACCGTTTACCAAATTTACAATGTAGTCACAATATTAAAATGATAACGCCAAATGTGCGTCTTCCGACTGTTGTTTTTAATGTTGCCACAACACCGTAAATTAAAATTTACAACATTGAATCAATAAGCATAAAAGTGAGAGAATTATATACAATCAACTATTGAACTACATTCAAAATCAAAATTTGTTGAACGATTTCCAATATGGCTTCAGGAAAGGCTGCAACACAGAACAGGCTGTTGTTAATGTTGTAAATTATATTTGTAAAGGGCTTGATGAAGGTCATAAAGGGGTAGTTGGTATATTTTACGATTTCTCCAAAGCATTTGATCTAATAGATCACAATATTTTACTACAAAAACTACGATATTATGGGATTTCCGGACGAAATTTGTCACTTTTTGAAAGTTATATTACGCACCGTAAGCAATTTGTACAAATAAACTCGCATAAAAGTTCTATTGGCTCTGTTGAATGTGGAGTCCCTCAAGGCAGTGGTCTCTTCACATTCGAAGCCTTAAATCAAAAACTTCTAATGCTATTGGACTTTTATATAAATTCAAAAACAAATTTAATCGTGCCACTAAATTAATGATTTATAATGCTTTGATACAAAGTCATTATAACTATCTAGCTATTTTGTATGGCTGGAAGAAGACAACAGAACTGAAATCTCTACAGCGTTTGCAAAATAAAGCATTAAAAGTAGTATCTAACCTTCCTGTTATGTTTTCGACCTATTTGTTGTACACAGTTGAATTTAAAAACATTTTACCGATTTATGCTCTTTATAAAAAACAGATTTTATTGTTTGTTTTTAAATGTTTACATAATATTGGACATCATACATTACATTTTCGCCAGAACTAACGCGTTTTTAATACAAGAATAGCAGTAACTTAGCAATTGCAAGATGCAGATTGGAGTTAACAAAGCAGCGAATAGAGTATATGGGTACTCGTGAATATAATAACTTACCAATGGCTTTAAAAACGATAAACAGAATTTCTATTTTTAAAAATCAACTGAAGAATTATCTATTTAATAATCTTGAAGAACTTCTCACATAAATATGCAAATCAATTTTAGTTTATATTCTTTATTATTTTCTTTATTTATTTAAATATTTAAATTGTAATACATGCATTTATTTGCCAACTCGCCTCAATAATGCCTTATGGCGCTGAGGTTCATAATCGATACAAATTGTAAAATGTTTTTTAAATGAAAATAAATAAATGAAAAAAAAAAATGAAATGTTATATTAATCATGATCTGATGTTGAAAATCTGAAAATATAGTTCCCATACAATGTTTTGTATTTGCAATTTGTGCACCCTAGCAATACCTCTTAAATAAGAAAACGTTTTAAAAATTATATTTGAATTTTATATGGAAAATTTTATTATCAAAATTCATTGTTCTATTTAAAAAAAAAGTATTTATTAATGAAAAAAAGAAGAAAATTACACCTCGGTGTTAGTAAATTTTTGCTTCAAAATCTAAATTTTAAGAACTCATTTGCATTTATAGAGCAAGACAACTTACAAAATTTACAAAAAAACTTCTTAAATATTTCTCAAGATATTACAGTAGAGTTTCAGAGAAAACATTTTGATTTCGATGATAAAAAAAATTGGAAAGCTACACAATTTCGCTTTTTTTTATATGCAGGGCCAATTATTTTAAAAAATATTTTAAACTATAATCAATATAGGCATTTTTTACTTTTAAATACTTCATGCGGCATATTGTTATCTCGAAAATCTGCTTCTTCAAAGGCGTTTTTGCGAAAAAATACTGATTAAATTTGTTGAAGTAATGCCGCATTTTTATGGTCCAAATTCACAGACAATGAATATTCACAATCTTGTTCATATTACAGATGATGTAATAAATATGGGAGCGCCATTATCACAATATTCTGCCTTTGATCTTGAAAATAGTCTTCGTTTTATTAAAACTTTTTTAAAGTCGCCCACCAATCGAATTGCACAAATTCAGTGAAAACTACACATTTTCCATTCCAACAATTCAGATCAAAATTTTCCATTATTATACCATTTAAATAGAAATGCCAAGTAAACATTAGGAAATATTAAGGACAGCTCGGAATCAATAACTAGTTTTTCCTTTGTAAATATTAGTGGTTTTAAAATTACAACAACCCATCCTGATAATATATGATTACTGCAAAATTGATATATACTCACAGCCACAGAAATTGTGGGTAAACAATATTTCCAGAACAAACCCAATGAAATTTTTTTAAGAGGTAAAATTCTACTTGAAATTAGTGAGTTTTTCGAATTTTCACTTTCATCAAAAGAAATTGGATTGTACGAGTATAACGTCAAAGGACTAGAAAATAAAATCGTCGAGTTTAACATACATACAGTTGAGCAAAAATGTATTCTTGCTAAATTAAATGATAAAATAATAGTTATTACTCTTTTACATACATAAATAACTAAATGTAATATGCATATGTAACTTCATAACTTCGTTAAGTAAACAAAAAAAATTTTGCAGTAAATTTGAATATTATTTCTTAACTAAAATATTTTTTTTGTTTCAATATTAATACGGCACTAGTAAATTAAGACTATATTTTTGTATAAACAGCGTTGTAGCGGTATAGAATTTTTGTAAACACGGTATTAGGAAATTAAGGTTTATTTCTTGTATATACAGTATTGTATCGGTATAGTTTTATTGTAAATAAGACTTTACGAAACTAAAGTCGTATATTTGTATTAAGGGTGTTGTACCGGTGTAGAAATTTTGTAAAAACAGTATTAAAAAAATAAGGTTCTAATTTTGTTTCTACAGTGTTGTGATGGTACAATATTTTTCGAAGAGTCAAAATTTTGTATTTACAGGGCCGTGGCGGTACATAATATTTAGAAAAGTCGTAATTTCTGCCTGGGTACCTTCAACTTATGTTTGCTGTTTGAGTCACAACTTGCAAAGATTTACAGCCGTAGGTTAGAGCAGGTATCAAATATGTTTTCGCAATAAGTACTCTAATCTTCATTGGTATAACACATTGTGTTCGCCATAGTGTTCTAAGCATTGAGTAAGTTCTGCCACATGCAACTATAACATGATCTGACCAAGTGAGCGTGTTGTTAAAAATGCCTTCAATGTAAAATTAAAAATTGTTTTTCTTCTACTTAAAATGATAAAATTTTGAGTTAATACAGTATTGTCGAGCAAGTGCGATATATAATTTTACATTAAATGTTAGGTGCCTGTCTACCCGGAAAACATTTTCACAAATGTTATTTCAATTAAGCAATTCATAAAAAATAAAATCAATTTGTTATCAAAAATTATTTTCGGGAATGAAATATTTTATTAATTAATTCATTTATAAATGATGTGCTAATAATCCCCATTTTTTAATGAAAACACTGAAATTTATTGTTGTGGGAAAGCTAGTTTCTATGCGCATTTCGCTGGTTGCTTAGGCCAGCTCGTCATTTGTATTGAAGGATGTAATCAAGCGAATTAAACGTTTAATTATGTGACTTTGTTAGGCTTAAGCTCTAATATGTATTGTATTTGCATTAGCATGCAACAATTTTTTAAGCTATGTATACTCAAAACCGCATAAACAAGGCCAGGCAAGCTTATGGTCAACTTCATCATGTGTGGAATTCCCACCATATATCTTAAACAGCTGCGTGAAATCAGTTGTGCTCTACGGCTGCGAGTCTTGGAACCCAAATCAATGCGATACCAATGCCATACAAGTATTCATCAACCGTTGCCTCTGTCGCATAATTTTGTATGAAATCAGAAAACGGAAATGGCGGTGGATTGGATATGCCCTGCGAAGACCTCCAGCCGACAGAAAATACTGTGGTGTTCCTTAAAATAGAGCCAACTTGCACCAAAAATTTTAAATAAACAAAGTTTTAGAGTCAGAACAATATTTTAGAGTTTTATTTTTCTGTAACTGAACAACATAAGAATTAAATAACAATATTGATATTTTTATAGAAACTACCTAAAAAACAACAAAATTGCTACAGATGAGCAAAGTAATGAACTTTAATCATTTCTAAATTACCTTAGTATTTCCTTTATTTTTGATAACGGCCGAGCAACGTTTAGGCACAGAGTCTACAAGTTTTTGGCATGTCTAAGTTCTAATATTATGCCAAGCTTCTTTTACTAATGCCCCCAGGTGATCTTTATTTGTTGCATGTTTTCCCTTAAGAGCTACCTTAACTACCCGCCATAGGTTCTCAATGGGGTTAAAATCTTCACCCCATTGTTTTCAAACAAATCTTTTGCCCGCTTAGATGTGTGCTTCGGATCATTGTCTTGCTGAAACACCCATCGAAGTGGCATTTCCCATTCCGCATAGGGCTTCATAAAATCTTTAAGAAGATTTGTATAAAAAACAGCATCCATTCTTTCTTCAATCCGTACTATAGGTCCAATTTTATATTTCCGCCACTGTGTTTAATTGTTTTTATGGTCGATTGCCGTTGTACACAATTGGTTGCTTCTATAAGAGTTAAATAAGTTTATTTTTGTCTCATCGGACCACAAAATATTTCGCCATTTGCTGGCAGGCCAGTTCACATGTTCTTCGGCAAACTGCAACCTATTTTTTAAATGAATTTTTTAAGGAATGGAACTTTTCTTGCACTTTTTGATTTTAAATCTCTTTTTATTAATAGTTGTCGTATAGTTGAAGTGGCTACGTCGAGATTATATTCTTTTTTTAAGGCGGTAGATGTCACAAACGGATCCTTCCTTACGAAGCGAACAATTTTTCTTTTTAAACCTTCTGTGATTTTTGATTTTATTCCTCTTTTTTCTTCTTTATACTCAAATACTCAAATTTTATTGCATTTTCTACGATTTTCTTTGAGCACCCAACAATATCTGCAATTTTTCTATGACTCTTACCTTGTTTATAAAGATTTTTTATAATTTCCCTACGTTCGCGTGTACAATGTTTAGATCTACCCATTTTGGATTTTTATGAAATTAAATTATAGGAATGAACATTCAATTCTAATTCAAAGGACATAAGCTTAAGTTTCTATTGTAAAAATTTTATACAATTTTAATACAATAAAATGCTCAACTTTAACAAAATGTGTTTATGTAATGCCTCTATTTTAAGAAACACTTAATAACGCACACTAAAGAAGAATGACATAATTTTTTGAAATACTAATGCAAAAATTTTAATGAAAATAACGGTTTCCTAAAGAAAACATATCAACAACAAATCTACAGTTACACTTTTGCATGTCACAGTTTCCTCAAGCAAAATAAGTACAACAACATACAAAATTATAGGCTGGCTCTATTTTAAGGAATCACCACGCATATATACTCAAAACTACAAAACAAAAAATAAATCAGCTTTAACGTTATTTATTAATTAACAAATTTGTTGACTGTAATCAATTTTTATTTCTTTCTGTGCATTTGAAAAAATCCCGAGAATTTTCGGAAAAAATATTTTTATAATTTCCAGAATTTTTAAGGTTGGACATTTTGATAATATTTTTCTAACTAGGTTACTTTTCAGAAAAATATCTTCGGAATTTCAGGGAAATTTCTTTTTTAACTTTTCTGATATTCAAAGAAAATTTAAAGAAGGCAATTTGCGAGCGAAAAAAATAATAGCTAACCATAACGTAATTTATGAAGTTATGAATATGAATAGGGGCGGTCAATTCAGAGGATGACGCTTTAGTTATATTCTCAAACTTCTAATTATTAAAAGTTACAGAAAAGGTAATGCTGGTTCAATGGAGCTAAATTGACGATCTTATGAGTTTATCGAAAGAATGTTATGCCGGTATCACATTGTCTTATGTTTGCAATCAGAAACAAAAGATGAGCCAATCAGGGTTTGTGGTGCCTTCTCAAATTGGTGGGCACATTAATTCTATGTATATGGCTTCGACCGCAACCGAATATCAAAACAGAATAGACAAAGTATGGCAAGCCCTTTAGCACTACCTTAATAAAATTGTAAGGAACGTCTTTTTTGAATAAATACCTGATTACATGCCCTGCACCGAATTCGTTTACCACCCAGCACCCTTAAGTTAAGTCATACGATCAATAAAGGAATAAGGACAGACATTCAGTACCATTTTGAATTCCAAAATTGTCAACCCTCATTTAAAATAAATTTGCAAAAAAATTTTTAACAATAAAAATTACTTTTGTTTAACTCATTGTCTGAAATTATCTTTACAAAAAAAAAAAGCCTGACAGGATGGTATTACCAATAGTAGATAAGCAGAGTTTTTTTATTTTTAACCCTAATGTAAAATTTTCTCGAACTTTTCCTATGTCCAGCTTAGTTTTATATAACATTAACTATAAAAATAGCAAATTTTCGCATAATATCTTAATAAAATAGCATATATTCAAAATATTTATTATAATGTAATGGCGTAGGGCTGAATGGATTCGGCTCCAAGGCGGCTGACTTCACTCGAGTGGTACCACACAATTTTATCGAGGAATAGAAAAAAAAGGCAAAACAAATTAAGCCGAAAAAGAGTCGTTAAACAAAGAAATAAAGCACACTTTCCTGTTCGGTTTTTTCTTATAACGTTATAACTGGTTTATTGACTTAAAAGCTAAACTTGTAAGACTTATCTTGGGTTTTATTAGCTGGATTGATTGATTATAAATCTATTTGACACTATGGCAGCTATACAACGATTGAACAAAAAACCTATATTGAAACTTCATCTTAAAAAAAGCAAAAAAAAACTTAACGAGCATACTTAAAAATTGAAATAAAAACTTAAAATATAATTCTTGATGATGGTGGCGCCTCAAGACGTCAATAGCACTCCATCTCGATAGACCCCAGGTCTGGGAACACCGCTGCTTTTCTTTTAGACGTAAACAATAAAGTTCTACAAAATACACATTTATCTTTGAATATGAAACTACAAATAGCTGTATTTTTGATGAATATCATATTGTCGTAAATTTCCATGAAAGGCAAGTTTTCGCGAAAAAATTTAGATTCTCAAAAATTTTTAAATAATTTTTTAGAATAACTTCGTATTAAAGTTTATAAATCATAACAATAACTGAGAATTCTTAATAAGCGAGTGATTTTATTTTTTATATATTGTTAACATGAATGACTAAACAGCAACTAAAACATCATAAACGCAATAAAGACTAATGCGTATATGTATTATCGACAAACATACGCACCCCTGTACACATAAATTTTTATGCACACATTTTAGATTTGCTCATATGTGCGTGAGGCTGTACGAATCACCAACAATAGAAACTAAATACTTTCATTAGGAACAGTGATGTGTAAATAAAAGTCACGCACACTGGCACGTGATTCCATCTTTTTCATTAATTTTGCAATTCATTTTTATTTTGCAAAGAGAACAAGGATAAACATGCAATATTTATTTTAGATTTTCGAATATTTTACTCTTAGTGGCAATTGAAAATGTTTTTAATTGTTGTGCAGGTAATTTTAATGCAGTTGAAAAAAGGGAACTGTATAATGTTTTGAAATTTGAATTATTTGAGATACAGGGTGGCTAATGAAAGCTGCTACCAAAAAAAACGTAATAACTTTTTTTTCTGTGTAACTAGCCTATTTCATTTTTATTTTTTTTTTATGGATTGATCTTTAGATTTAACGAAAATGGAAAATTAGGACAATGAAACCAGAATTTGGATAGTGCACCATTTTCACGCTTTAGAGTCCGTAGTTTCCGTCTAAAGAGAATTATATGCGCACGTTTGGCGGCACTCCTCCTAGCAGATGGACTATAATGAGGCTCGTGAATAATTTTTCCGAGCGTGGCATAGTCGCAAGAATGGCCTATCATCGAGATCTGTCAGTTCGGACGCAGGAAACTATAGCTGGTGTAGCTTCTGCCATACAATCCAATCCTTGAGTTTCGACAAGAAGCTTATCTGCTCAAATGGGTGGCAGGAGACAGTCACTGCAGACAATTTTGCATCAAGATTTAAACTTATTTCCATATAAGATTCAATTAACAAGCAAAATGAATACAACAGACTTCCCGATTCGCTTGGAATTTTGCAAGAAGATCATTCAACTGGCGGCAAAAGATGAAAACATCTTGAACTGCATTTTTATGTCTGACGAGGCACATTTTGATCTAAACGACAATATTAACAAACAAAATTGTCGAATATGGAGTAATTCTAACCCACAGATACTCCATGAGATGCAATTGCATCCATTTCGCGTCACAGTGTGGTGTGCAGTTCCATCAAGGATCATTGTCGGGCCTTACTTTTTCGAAGAAAACGGTCTTACTGTTACGGTCAATGGAGACCGTTACTTTAAGATGTTGAAAGAGTTTTTCTTTGCAGAACTACGCCAAAAGAGAATCCCTTTCAACTCTGTGTGATTTCAACAAGATGGGGCAACTTGTCACATAGCTACGCCTGTTATGACAGAATTGCGGCGTAAATTCCCCAATAAGCTGATTTCAAGAAACTCCACAACGGAACCTCCCAGGTCACCTGACCTTTCTGCACCTGATTTTTTTGTGGGGTTATTGCAAACAGGAAGTTTACAAAAGAAACCCAACAAAATTTGGATGATTTAAATCAATCCATTCGAACGATAATTGAGGCAATTCCCGCTGCAAGCCTCCAGGCAGTAATGAATAACTTTTTGAAAAGATGTCGCAGATGTATCACCGAGGTTGGAGGCCAAATTAATGAAATACTTTTATAAAAATGTACTATTTTTCAAATTAATTTAAAAAAAAATAAATTGCATAAACTTTACAAAAAGTTATTTGAGTTTTTTAATGTAGCAAAATTCATCAGCCACCCGTTCTATGGCCCCAAGGCGGCCAAAATGATTTTATTTTTTTTATTTTCTCCGATTTTAAGATTATTTTATTCATATAAAATTAATACTAGTAAACCTCGGAAACCAAAAAATGTCAATCCCATTTTAACTATTTAATTGAGAACAGGGTTTTCCAAAATATACATTCTCAGTATTTGGCGGTAGTTATGAATTTCTTAGTAAATTTTTAAAGTTGAAATGCTCATAACATTTTGGTTTTTAAGATATTTTAACAGAATAAGTTTTGTGTATTAGTTTATCGTATTACCTATTAGCTCGACCCAGTGCGCTTCGCTACCCTGATTAAAATAAAATAAATAATTTTTTTCTTAAACACATGGTGCGTTATTTACGAAGCAATTTGTAACAAATTTTGAATACTCTTACTGTTAGCATTCATCAGTTACACAGAGAATCTAATAATATTTGGAGGTGCCCCGCCTTTGTCTACAATAATGATCACTTTTTTACAGATATTGTTCATTTATAACCAAGCTATTCGTACCAAATTTGTAAATTGTAGCTTTTACCGTTCTCTAGATATTAGGGTATTCATATCGTAGGGTATTCATATCGTAATTACTACACGATTTACTGATCGGTTTATTTAAAATTGGCTTTTTTCAATTAACGATTAATCCTTTTACTTTCAGTCGATTAACCGATTAACCGACGTAACCAAATTTTTAATTGTTTGTAGTTTTATAACATATTTGTTTGTGTTTTTAATTATTTTATTCGTCTCATATGCAAAAGGTCTGCGTTTAGAAAATATTTTTTCATACAAACAAAGAAGGCATCTTCATTTTAAATAGGTCTTTGCTGTCAACAGCTTTTTGTTTCACGTACTTTATATATGGGAATTTCCATTGTAACGTGACGTGATATTTGTACGACAAAATGTAGCAAAAATATGCGCCGGCGTGACGTTACAAAAAGCAAAAGTAGATTTTGACTTGCATTACAAAACTGCATAAGTCTGCGAATTGAGCAAGACTTTTTGTATAAAACCTTTTTTAATAAGCTTATTTTCCAAGTAATTGAATTTAAAAATCTTTGCTCGTTTTAGGTACATATGGGAATTTCCAGCGAAAAGCTTCCTTTTTGTAATGTAACTACATAAAGCAAATAAACTTGTATATTAGGACCATGTTGTTCAAAAGTTATATCTTTTGTAACTTAATGTAGAGCTAGTTGCGCTTTACATAACATATAAAAAAGTAAATTATACATATACAATTGATTATAATTGATAATTGATAAACGATTTAAATTTCTACTGGCGTTACGTTACAAAAAGGAGACTTTTCGCTGGAACTTCCCATGTGTATGAATGTGTTTAGTTATTTCTTTCTTCTAATATATTCTCATATCAATCTTTTAACAGAATTAACCGAAACAATGAGAAGAGTTGAAAATTTAAGAAAATTAAAACAGAACTCTAATGACATAATGGAAGATTTTATACGTTTAGAGAAATCCAAGAAAAGGATTGAAAAACTAGATATTCTGTATTATGGTTTGCGTTCGATTTCTCCAGCAACAACGATAAGTGAAAGAATTTTTTCCAAATCAAGACTTATCAAAACTAATAAAGAAAAGAATCACTTAAATCCTTAACATTTTTTAAAAGATTATTTTAAAGGTCTCCTTAAATTATTGAAATAACTAATAAAATTATCAAACAGTTTATATAATACATAACTATTATGTATTAATTTAAAACTATGTATTACATATTTATGAATTATTTATTTGTTTGCTCGTGTTAGTTCAAGAATTGTTATGTTCGTTATGTTATTACTTTTTATTTAAAATAAACTCCAAATAATAAATAATTTATGTATTTTTATGTATTTAAATTACTTAATTTTTAAAAAAAAACTTTATATATCGGTTAACCAATTAAATACAAAATAAACCTCGATTTATGTAATCGAGCGATTATCCGATTAAAGCAAAAGCCAGATTAAATGAATACCCTACTAGATATACATAAACTCAGTTTTCGCCGCGTGCACATCTCCAATTCTGCACACTTTTTACAGATGCTGACTGTATTTGTACCAAATTAGGAAGATTTAACACTTACCTTTCTTCAGATATAGGAAATTCTATTTTGTCTCACGCCAACTGATCTAACTTTAGAAACGTAAGCTGTTTATATTCTCTAGATATACAGAAATCTCTTTTGCCTTTGTATGTGAGGTGCGATACCCACTTATCGACTCCTACGTCCGTTTTGACAGATGTCGTGTATTGATAACCCAGCTATGTGTACCAAATTTATTTTTTCCTTTCTATTCTTTAGATAGAAATAAATCTATTTTATGCCACGCCCACTTCTCAAATCCCGCCCAGATTTTTCGGCATGTTGTTTATTACTTGTAACTACTTTGGCAGCTTTGGCTTTTGCGTTCTCCAAATAAACAGATATCTATGATGCATTTATAGGAGAGGTGCCACGCCAACTTCTACAATTTAATTAATAAGAGAAGTGTCACGCCCACTGTTGTTGCACACCCATTTTCATATGGATGTTTAACTTGTTTAAAATATGGATAATGACTTACCGGAGTATTCTTTAACTTCCATACGGAAGGTTAAGCAATCTTAATGTTAATTGATCATATCGTATGAGCTTCTTTATTAGAAAATGCGATGCACAACTCAAATTAATGAAAATTTAAGTACTTTAACTTTTAAATATTGCTGACACAATTTGTCCTTACTATTCTACGTCCCTGGTAAAACAGTCAGCGAATGTGAATGTGTTCGTTTTTACAGCAGAAGTTTTTTATTTTCTTTACAATATTATCTTATGAATTTTGCACAACAACTGATATACATTCCTATATATGGGCTTAAGTCGACTTATGAAAAATTTAGGTTTATAGCATCTTTGTAATCTTCATGTTTAAAATTACCCATGGACAGAGTTTGAATTATTTTGCACCATTTTTTTAAGAAGTAATAGCAAAATTACTTTTTGCTTGTTTGTTTTTCAATGTGCAATAACATTTGAAATAAAAGCTTAAGCTTGCTTCCGATCTGCGACGTTAGTAGTATTTAGGTATACAACTTAAAAGACTGTAGCCGGAGGGAAGTTATGATTTTAAAAGAAAAATATATTTACAAAAAACCTTTTAAATTTAAAATTACTTTCCTACAAAACTAACAAAAATAGACTTAAGCACTTTTTCCTTGTAGTCACAGATATATAAAGATGTATATATGGATATATTAATGTGCTATTGAACAATATCTTGAATAAAAATATCATCGTTATTGACATAACCAGGACAATAACGAGAACACATTATATCAGCATTTCATCATGTATCGATAAATATTTGCATACATTTTGCATTTTGCTAATAAATGCACCAACGAACAATATTTTGGCCGTAAAATCTTTCTACAAAACAATAACTTAAACAAAAAACTTCTTTTTTTAAATAATTAAATAAAAATCCTATAAGAAACATTCTATGTTTTATAAAATTTTTAATAAATATGTTCCTCTTTTATTTCTTGCTTAACAAAATTTCTTTTGAAGTGCAACAATTCACTAATTTTAGTGGCATTTTTTATTTAGGCCCAAATTTACAGTCATCAGTTAACCATTAATAATTTAACCAAAAAAATATCATTTCCAGCTTTTTGTTTACCATAAGTTAAACCATTAAATGCAATAGGTTAGCTACTAGTTAGACAACAGCTTTTACATTGAAGATTATTTATATAATATTTGTTTTTTGTTTTGTGGAAAATTACTATTATAAATTGTGGACAGACGCTTCCACTTATCTTCTCTTTGTTTACACGGGGTTTACACATGCAAATGCGAGTTCGAAAGACTCAATACACTCACATATTTTTACTAGCACCATCACATTTTTCGTACTTGCAGCCCAACTTGTAAAATGACAAATAAAGAAACTGTGTTACCGTGGATGCTTTTGTATAAATTTACTAGTACATAGTAAAATAAAAATTATGTTTATATCTGTTTTCCTGTGCGTTTATAAAAAAAAATAAGAACCAAAAAAACTACTATACAGCAACACATCTAAATGGTATTTTTTAACATAAATTGCAAGCATTTTGAAAAAAAAATTGTTAATCAAAACATTTTCTTAGAAATATTTCATAGATAATCATAACATAATTTTTTCATCATGATGGTCCAAAAATAAAATAAATTATTAAATTAATTTCGTAATATCGTTAACATGATAAGGTTTTTTAAACCCAAATTTTAAGCTTTAATGTAAAAAACTCAAGTTATTTGCAAGACTTTTGGCTATTTCTTCGACATTTTCGTTGATAATACATATACACTACTTGCAAGTAATTACTTGCATGTGTAAAGGCAGGGTTAGCAGTAGCACTATCACTTTTTTTGTATTCTATAACATTTCTGTATTTTTTTCATCCTTAGAAATAATAAAAATGTGAAGAAACACACTTAAGTCTATTATGATAGACTAACCATTTTTTGCTCTGATAAAAAATTTAAGTTAACCAATATACTGTTAAATTGAAATGTTAGTTAACCAATAGTTTCCCTTTTAGTTTACTTATAATTAACTTATAACTGCAAATTTGGGTATTAGTTTCATAAAAAAGCAAGACTATGTGATATAAATTACTTGCACATATTGATAGAAAGATTTTATTTTATTAAGATAAACTAATGAATTTTTGTTATGCAGTTGAGAAGTAAATTGTAATATTTAAAAATTTTTAAACCAAATATCTAACAAAATAATAAAAATATATAGGTTAGGTTCGGTTAATTGGGGTTATGCGACCAAGGGCACAAATCCACCCGGAGACCAAAACGTTCCATTGTGAATGCCTTAATAATAAAGTTCGCTGAAAGAGAGAAGAAAAGAAAAAGAAAAAGAGAAAAGAAAAGAATTTATATATATATAGTCAAGATAAATGCCAGAGAACTAAACCCTCCCTACATTCCCCTCTTCAAAAATAACCGGAATTTTCCCTGACAAAACCCACTAAAGTCCTAATCAGTCTAAGGTCATAATTCTAGTATCTAAAATTCCCACATTGTACAAGATTCTCGTGTGATAATTACGCCTAGGTCTAACCAACAGAGACTCGTAGAGTCTAAAGAAGTTCCTACCTTGCACACTCTTCACATACTATTAAATGGGAGACAGATAGAGTAGAATATCCAACGCTGCCTGTGGCGTGCTTCTCCTTATCCCTGTGATGCCAAGAGCATCTTCCTAAAGCTATATAACCTCAACGCATCCCACCAAACAGTGCATCCATAAGTAAGAATAATACAATATCCGCTGGTAGTCCCCCAATTCTCGCCGATGGAGTTTCTGCATGTATAATATGCATTGAGTCCCCTTTTCATCCTTTTCTGAGTATCGCTCCTCCAAGACAATAGCTTAATAATGCTAAAAAATGAAAATTTAACTTAATTTTTAATACATTGAAATTTTTTTAACGAAGTATGTTCCTGAAGATACATATATAAACTAACAGATATCGATGCATATGTATGAAATCGAGTGAATTGCAAAAAAAAAACATACTATTTTGTACTTCATTTATATTTATTAAAAAAAATTTCGCATGTTTAAAAAAAAGCAGAAATATGTATTATTTTATGTCACAGTTACAGCTATTGATGATTGACAAATGCACCGCGTTGTTGAGATGACCATCAACTGGACATTAACACGAAATGGAAGGATATAAAAAACGATAATTTAAAAAAAATGTTGATGTTATTTTAAAACATATTTGGAACCCTACAGCAGATAGAGTAGAAGTAAAGACGGTTGTTGCGCTTTGAAATTTATAAACGCCTAAAACTGTAACGACTTAAATATAATAATCAGTGTGGCCAGGTCTAAAAAAAATTTAACAGCTTAGTCTGGTATTAGACCCCTCGCGAATGGGTAGTCATCTTGCCGCGATGCGAGGGCTTAAGTACAAGGACGTTTAGAGTCATGCTGGCGGTAGTGACGTTAGTCAAGACCGGTAGGGCCTCCCATGCCAGAAGGGTCTAAACCGAGTACGAACCAAGAACTACCCCCCCCCCCGTCTATTAGCGTCTGTTTCTCCTAGTTGGAGCGGCTAATGACTAGGTCCGCTGGCCTTTTTACGGTCAATTGTTTGCCTTCTGAAGGCTGTCGGTCCGCAATAAAATCCATCAGCGTCTGTTCTCATAGTGAGCGGCTGATGGTCTGCGTCTGTCTCCAGAGGAGCGGCAGGTATAATTTCGCCTGGCAGTAGGCATAAAATGCAACCCCAACACACCCCCCACGAAATGTCCGAAAATTTACGCCCTACGTATCCGGTAAAGGGCTTCATAATCTCCGGAGACCCTACTACTACAGCGTCGGTATCAGGCTGTAGTATGTCGAATGCTACTGAAACCTCGACTAGCAAGGTGGTTGCGCCAGGCTCTGCTAGTCGATTAGCTACTAGTGCGCAAAAACTCACGGCTAAGCCTTCAGGCGGTCGTAAACCAAGCTTGGTACAGGGTTCTTCGAAACCAGGTACCTCCAAGGCTTCCCAGGTCCGGACGGGAGAAAAACCCGTCAAAACCCCTTCCTCGGGTGCTGGCTTGACGGTGCAGACTCAGTCTACCGGAAATCCAGTTTCCCATGTGCCGAAACCTGTGCAAAGAGAGCATACGAAGAAAGATTCGATGCCCTCTGATGTACCGCCCCCAGCCTCTACGGCAATTATTAAAAAACCCCAAAGGCACATAAACCCATCCAAACGGGCCTTTATAACCAGGCGCTCCGCCTACAAAATCATCAGCCGACTTGGTGAAAAACCGGTTGGTGAGCTCACGGAGCAGGAGAAAACCTCTCTCCAGTGGGCAAAAACCCATATTGAGGGTTTAAAACGTGCACCTCCCTCTGCAGAGGAAGGCAATCCTGAACGGAAGTCAACCGAAGCAGCGCCTAAACGGCAGCGGTCTGGGGAGGACACGCTTCCTGGGACTAAAAGGTCCAAACACACGCCTCAACGGCCGCAAAACAGGTCGTACAAAGATGTGGCTAAAGACCACCTCATTTGGGCGATCATTGACCGCAACGCAAGTGACGGCACCATTTCGTCCAAAAACTGGAAGCTGGTTGTCGTCGCACTTAGTAGGGCGTTCCTGAGTGTTCTAAGGGGAAACCCTGGACCACCACCACAGTGCGAAGATGCCGGTTGGTATCAAGGGCACATTAAATTGATAGCGTGTGCAGATGAGCGTTCAGCGCTGCTGTACAAGGATGCCGTGGAGTCCCTGGGGGAAGTTTGGCAGGGCGCTAAGATTGAGGCAATACCTCTGGCCGATGTACCGCAAAGGCCCAGATCTATTGCCAAGATCCCCGCTGAGCCATCCGACCCCAAGGAGATCCTGGAAATAATTCAGCTAAGTAACCCCCAGCTACCCACACAGGACTGGAAAGTAGTGAGGGTTTCTGAATCTGTTGAAGAGTCCAGGAAGGCCACTGTTGTGATAAACAGTGACTCTCTGCCGTCACTTCGGAAGACACAGGGGAAGATTTTCTATGGATTTGGAACTATCTTCCTCCGAGTCTATAAAGGTGACGACAAAGGGAAGCCTCAAGTTCCGGCGACTACCACCACCACAACAACAGCATCAACGGAGCGTATGGAAGACGAATCTGCTACGTCATCGGCCAATGAAGACACCCAATCGGTCAGTGGACTTGTGGGTGACTTCTTTGGTAAGATGGGAGTGGCGGATGATGAGGACATCCTTCTGGAATCGGACGACGATCCAGAGGATGCCAACGTCACAGTCGTCCATAGTGATGAGCTATGATGAAGGTGACACAAATCAACCTTCATCACTCTAAAGCGGCGTCAGCTGCCCTTCTCCTCCGATTAGCTTCAGGCACGGAGGAGCTTATATGCATCCAAGAACCATTGTCGTATAGAGACAGGGTTTGCGGACTCAGATTAGACGGTTACAGTACTCTGTACGCAGCCGATCAAGGTAAGACCAGAGCTTGTGTTATGGTCAAAAACATCCTTAAAGCTTTCATTCTTTCTGATTTTAGCGATAAGGACACATGCACTGTCGCAGTAGAGTGCAAAACCAGTACAGTCTGGTTTATGAGCTGCTACATGGCACACGACCAGGGTGCTAACCCTCCAAACTCAACAACCAGGAAGGCGATGTCGCACGCTAAAAGGCACAACATCCCCCTTGTAATATGTGCAGATGCGAATGCACACCATACCGTCTGGGGCAGCTCGGATGTCAATCCACGAGGTGAGTCGCTTTTGGACTTCATAGTAGAAAATGAACTAACAGTAGTTAATAGGGGTAGTGAGCCCACCTTTATTGTGACTAACAGAAGGGAAGTTCTTGATATTACGCTTATTAGTGATAAGTTCGCGGATATGATTAGCGATTGGAACGTGTCTAAGGACTGTTCCTTCTCTGATCACATGTATGTTGATTTCAATTTTTCCTTTAGAGTTGATTCAGTTAAACCCTACACGAACAGAAGAAGGACTAACTGGTCCATCTATGCGAGTGTACTCGGCGACAAGCTGCCTATGTGCCCAGTTCTCATAGACAGTGTGTCCATGCTCGACTCCGCAGTGGAGTCATTGACCGGTGCCTTAATGGAGGCAACAAACGAAGCCTGTAAAATAATGGACAGGAGGGGCAAAGCTAAGCCCATATGGTGGAATGCGGAAATTGCTGAAAAACGCAAGGAAAGCAGGAAGCTCTTTAATGAGGCAAAACGTAATGGTGTTTGGAACAATTACAAGTCCTCAGTTAATGAATTCAAGAATCTTATAAGGAAGGCCAAGAGACAGTCATGGAGGAAATTCTGCAGTGACGTGGAAAACTCCTCGGAGACAAGTCGGCTTCGTAAGATTTTATCCTATAATCCAGCTATTCGATCATTTATACGGAAGATGGATGGATCCTGGACCACAAACAGTCGGGACACCCTTGAGGTCCTGATGAATACACACTTCCCTGGTTGCACTGATGATGTGCCTAGGGAGGAAACTTTTAGTGGCGCTCGGGATATCTCTAATATTCCGATAACTCGCCATCGTGTGGAATGGGCGGTCAAAAGCTTCCATCCCTTTAAATCTCCAGGCCCGGATGGCATTATCCCAGCGGACCTACAAAATAACCTGGGAATATTGATGCCATGGCTCTTGGCAATATTTAGAGCCTGCCTGAGTCTCTCACATGTCCCAGCAACGTGGACATCATATAAGATCGTCTTCATCCCCAAGAGTGGGAAGACATCTCACACTATGGCTAAAGATTTTAGACCAATTAGTCTATCCTCCTTTCTACTGAAAACACTGGAGAGGATTTTGGATATTCACATTAGATCATCATTAGGACCCAATTCCCTGTCACCGGCTCAGCACGCCTACACGAAGGGAAGGTCCACTGAAACTGCGCTTCACTCATTGGTGGGCCACATAGAGAGATCCCTGCATTACAAGGAATTTGCTTTAGTGGCATTCCTGGATATTGAGGGCGCTTTCAACAATGTTAAACCTGAATCGGTTATTAACGCTATGAGACATTTGGAGATCGACCCAGCGATCATTCAATTTGTCAGCAGTATCTTGCACTTCAGGCGTATCGAATCCAACTTGGGCGCCTCGAACATTTCAAAGGTTGCGACTAGGGGCACCCCGCAAGGTGGTGTACTGTCACCTTTACTTTGGAATCTGAATATAAATACCCTACTCAGAGCCATGGAAAGGACGTGCTGCAGAACGGTCGCATATGCGGATGACGTTGCAGTTGTGGCTATGGGTAAAGATCCCAGACTTTTGTCTGAACTAATGGAGTCCGCACTGGACGTCCTAACAAAATGGTGCCAGGGATGTGGACTGGATGTAAATCCCTCCAAAACAGAACTGGTACTTTTCACAAGGAGATACAAAATTCCCAAATTTAATACCCCGAGGATAAAAGGGGTGTCACTGGTACTGTCTGACAGCGCCAAGTATCTTGGGCTAATATTGGACAGTAAACTGAACTGGAGGATGAACACCAGCTCCAGGACTAATAAAGCGGCTACTGCATTATATTGCTGCAAAAGGGCCATTGGCCTAAACTGGGGAATTAGCCCGAGGAATGTATACTGGCTATACGAATGTGTCATTAAACCCATTCTCTTCTACGGGGCAGCTGTTTGGTGGCCGGCGCTCAAGGCGAAGAGTCATCAATTCAGGTTTGAACGTACAATGAGAATGGTGGCGATAGCTGTAACAGGTGCCATTAGAACAACCCCCTCTAAGGCATTGTTTACGATTCTAAACTGGTTACCACCAGACATTTTGGCGAAAAGGTTAGCTGCGAACGCGGCGGTAAGACTAAGGGCCACCGGAGCATGGAGAGATTATAATATCGGACATGCTAACATTCTGAATGATATTAATTGGCACATGGATGTTGATTATGTCACACCCGAGCCAATCTTTGATCCCGGCTTCACGGTAAGCATTGTGGATAACGTGGTCCACTATGATGACCTGCAAATCCCCGCGAATACGATTCGAATCTTCACGGACGGGTCTAAGACACTGTATGGTGTCGGTTCTGGCATATACTCCGAGCAGCTAAACTGGAGCATTCCTATAAGGCTGCCGGACCACTGCAGTGTAATCCAGGCCGAGATAATGGCCATCCACACAGCCGCGAAACGCATCCGGTACGGTGAAATATCTGGAAGGGATATTCACATTATTACCGATAGCAAGGCGGCCATAAGATCCCTGGAGAATGTGTTCATCACATCGAGAATTGTCCGAGAATGCCGGATGTCTCTGGAGGAGATAGCGAGACATTCACTGGTTACCCTTAATTGGGTCCCCGGACACGGGGACATACATGGGAACTGCATGGCGGATTCGTTGGCGCATGCAGGTACCACCTTGAATCGGGACGGTTCCACATATGTAGGTGCTTCACTCCCAAGGTGTAAGCAACTTATAGCGCATAAGTTTCATCTTATCGCCAGTCAGAGGTGGCACGATGAAACCACCTGTGGGGAAACCAGGAAAATCTGGCCCATCATAGATGAAAAAAGGACACGGCGGGCATTACAGCTGTCCAGACATCATCTAAGAAACCTAACTGCGGTTATAACTGGCCACTGGCCAATTGGGAGGCACGCCCAGAGGCTGGGGCTCCCTTATAACGACTTGTGCAGAAGTTGCGGCGATGAGGAGGAGGAAGAGTCAACGGAACATCTTCTCTGTAACTGCCCGGCTTTCGGAGACTTAAGACTCAAAATGTTTGGTCGAAGAACCCTTGGGGACAAAACTTGTCTCTCTGATGTTGACGTAAATAGGATCCACTCCTTTATTGAATCGACCGGTTGGCTGCATGGGAATACTAGCAGCCAGATTTCATAGGACCCATGGGAGACGGCGTGATATGGTAACACAACGGGAACTAAGTAATGGACCCACGTGAGCTGTGCTTGATCACGGCTGCCAATGGAACCTAACCTAACCTAACCTGGTATTAGACGTGGTCAGAAAATACTAAAAATGATTTTAAAAAATGCTAAAATAATGCTAAAATTTTTTAAAAATTTATTAGCAGTATTATTTTATTCGAAACTAAATTCATGACTGAATTTGTAACGAAATGGAAATAAATGGTTATATTTAAGAAAGTGGTTAGATTTTGCTAAAGCATCTGATATATATAAACATGTAGCACAGATAGTAGAGATTAAATTTTAAATTTAGGGGGCCTGCAAACCTCTGATATATGCAAAATTTAAATGATTTATTTCTTTGATATACAAAATTTTTTAGATCATTTTATTTTTTATAGTTTAAGAAAATAATTATTTTTTCAGCAGTTTAGAGCAAACAATTTGTTCAAACATTTACACCGTTGAATTTTTATCTAAATACTTTTATAGAAATACTTTCTGTTTTAAGAAACTGTATAATATTTTTAAAAAAATTAAATTATTTTATAAAATTTATAATGTATAGTCATAGTGAATTTCTAGATTAATTAGGCCTTATAGGCTTGTAATCAATTTGCATTTTTAATAAATAAATAAATAAATACAAAGTAAAATTTCCTTGTACTTTTATATCGTAATATCAAAGGGCAAAACATTTTCCCTTTCGACAAATTAAGGGCATCTCTAATATTCTCTGAATATTCTATTATTTCCTAACCAGAGAGGTTAGATGTTTCTTAACTTAAGAATCATTAATTTGTATACGAAATTTCATTTTGGATATAACTATTTTAAGTCAAAATATATTATAATTTATAAACAATTTTTAGTAAAATCAATAAAACTATTCGTCCAAATTTTTAAAAAAAAATAATGCTAAAAAAAGCTTAAAACATTTTCCAAAAATGCTTAATATAATGCCAAGTGCTAAATGAAAAATTTGTAGCTAAATATAAATTTTTAATGCAAAATTTAGCTGCAAAAATGCCAAAATGGCCACACTGATAATAATATTGTCATGCATTTTTGCAGATAATTGATTCATATGAATGGGAATTTTTATGTTAGATTTTATAAAGATCGGTTAAGAATTTCTTATGCGTTCCAAATAAAACTAACTTCGCAAACTAAAACAGTTTTGAATCACGGTAACGTTCTTTACATCGTACAATACAATTGGTAAATCCCTAAACATCGCTTTAAGCTGAATAATTTATTCCACTTCTCCATACTAGATAAAAAGTTTGTTATTCTGCAAAACCATGTAACACTTAATTTGGTTAGATCCACAACTAATGAATCTCTTATTCTTACCCATATACTCAGCAAAAACTTTGCTTACAATATAAGCAGAAAAATAATGAGAATTTCAGGAAAAGACAACTTATTTTTCTCTTAGAAAAAGTACTTATTTTTGTTCGCGATGTCCCAAAAGTAATCCTTTGTAATTTGGCCAATTACAACAATAACTTTTATTACAATTACAAAAACACCTTTATTTTATACTTAAAAGTTTTATAAAAATATGTAGTTACAAAAAGAGACAAAAAATAAGTACTTACAAATTAACTTTCATATGCACTTATACGCATGTGAGATCTTATGGCATTTGTGTTGAAAAAGTGTACACAATAATAATTTTTTCGAAATGTAAGAAAAGATTTAATAAAGTGTGTTTTGGCTGCAAAAAATAGCTCTACCACTGTAATAACAATTTGTGTATTACTTTATGTAAATAAAAGAGCCTATCACAGAAATCAATTTCGATGGAAAGTTTTTTTATTTCCGAGAAAGCTTCTTCAGGAAACGAAAACCGATAAAATTTTCTCGGAAAGAAATCACTTTTAAA
Source organism: Pollenia amentaria (assembly GCA_943735925.1). Classification (NCBI taxonomy): domain Eukaryota; kingdom Metazoa; phylum Arthropoda; class Insecta; order Diptera; family Polleniidae; genus Pollenia; species Pollenia amentaria. The sequence continues at coordinate 44,503,659 of OX031009.1, forward strand.
TTTTCGATCGAAAAAAGTTTTGGTTTTGTTTTGCACAATATTGCCACATTTAACTTAAAAATAACAAAATTAAAATTAGTCGGAATTATGAAAATCGATGAAAGTCTGAAGAAGGGAAATCAAAATCGATCGAAATCAAAATAGGGATCCAAACCATTGGGAACAATTTTTGTGACAGGCCTGATTATGTTCTTCAAAAAAAAAAAAAAAAATTGTTTACATTAGATCAATATCACTACTAGTATTCTAATAACAAAAATATATTGTGTTGGTTATTTTGGAACATATTAATGTATATATTTACATACATTTTATTGATTTTTGTATTTTCCATGTATTTAAAATCGAAATTATTCTAAACATTTTATAATATTACAGCATATCCAACAAATATTAATGGAATATATTGCAAATTGATTAAAATAATTCTATAAAATCATAAAATAATAACTTATTTAAATCATTATATTAAAGTATTTTTTTGTTTAGTAGAATTACGACTTATTTAAGATATAATAAGAAAAATATTATTTAATTTATAACTAATAATGCAAAAAGTGGCGAATTAAGCTACAAAGTAATGCAATCAGGAAGTTATTAAGAGTAGCATTGTAAGTTAAGTTTTTGCTGGGTACCTTTACTCAAGTAAACTTGGTAGAAAACTGGTTTATAAATGACCGAGTTGTAGACAAATAACTACTATTATTTTCAGCAAAAAATTATAGTTTTGGCACAACATCGCCCATAACATATGAGCTAGGTGAAGGATATTTCTAAAATATAAGGAGTATCAAATTGTTGAAAATTAGGTAAGTCGGTTAATTATTTTACCTGGACCCCATACAAGTATCAACTCGCATTAAAAGTGCCTGTTCAAACAAGCCATGTTAATAATATTGAGCTCAGATATTCCTCATACAGGGTTTTGCTGCATGAAAACTTAAAATGTAAAAACAGAGTGGCTCAAAATGACCGATAGGGTTTGAATTCCTTATAACTTTTTTAATTACTAATTTTTCTTTGTTTGTTTTCAGCATTTTGTGAAGAAGTCTTAGGGAATTAAGTAGGAAAAACTGCAATCGAAAAAAATAATAACATATAAAATTTTGCGAAAAGTTATGGAAAAAATGTTTAAAAGAGCACGTAAGAGCGAAGCAGTGTTTGCAAAACTTAATGAAGGAAAAATGCAAGATTTTTGTGAAAAAAGTGCTGTTGATTTCGCTGCTGGTTTATTTTTTGGCTTTGGAAAGAAATCGCATTGAGTAGATGCAGAAAACTTTTTCAACTTGAGTCTTCCATCGACAAGCGATATAAAAGCAAGGTTTTGAGCGGTGCCATCGATTGTTACCGTATCATCGAATCTCCTCTTCAGTATTTTGAATGATCATCTTTGCTACTAAAAACTACTTATAGAAAGATTGAAGAAATAGCTATTTTATTTGTCAGGGACAAATTTTGCTCACACCAAAATGTAATGAGTTACATCGATGGGAAAGAACACCTCTTTGGCCAAAATGTAAAATTTTGACACCCTCTTACTCAGAAACTTTTTGCGCGGTCTTTGTGTCTTAACAACTATCCAATAGGACTAACCTTGATGCAAATTTTATCCAAATCGGAAGACATCGATTTCAAAAGTTTGGTCAATTAACACAAAACCCCCGAAATGTAACAAAGAAGTGTATTTAATTTTCGACCAATTAAAAATATATTCTTCTTTGTAGCTCTTTTTATTATTTTTCACTTTTTATGTGTGTGCTACAAAAACTTTGCCAAGATGTCATAATGTCAATTGTTAAATTATATTATTCCATGTTTTACAGATGCAACATTCAAATGAATGACGCTATCAGTGAAACTGCAGGCCAGCAATCTAAAGGGTACAATTATGTGTGTATTTCCCTCTTTTATGTTTAACTTTGTTTACTTTTTTTTGATATGTTTTAAAATAAAAATAGTTAATCTGAAAAATACTTTTTTCTAGCAAATAATTGCGATGGTTTCTATATTATCTCTTTGTTTAAAAAACGTAAAATTACCACTTTTTCTCTTTTAATGAAACATTAAGAGCTTTGCTTATTTACCAATACTAAAATCAATTTCTCGATTGCCCTCTTACAAATTTCAATGTGGATGTTTGCATCTAAGTATTATGTTAATGGTTGAGTTTATGGTGGCATAATGGCCAAAATAAAATCAAATGAGCTAAAAATATAATAAACTGAAAAATTTCCATTGTTAAGAGAAAGGGGCAAGGGGTAGACCAGAGGAAACCGCACAAAACAGGGACCGAAACGATTATAAGTGATATTTGAAAAAAATTATTTTATAACAGTTAATTTGTGAATCAAAAACAAAAAAATCCATCTAAATTTGTCCACATAAAAATTTATGGTCGAATAAAATTAATAGAAGGGAGTTTTATTTAATTGTTAAAAAATAAAACTCATTTTACGTAAATTGACGGCGATGGACCGAACATTGCTATTTGTAAAGTAGTGCTATATTAATGTAGCATTGCAATTAAATAAATTGTCATTAAAAAAAGAAGAAGAGAGACAAAATGGGTTTAATTTTAGACGAAAATAATAAACCTCCTTAAAAGAAATTTATTTGTTGGCGGTGAATTAAGTTCTGTTTAAGACGGAAAAACAGAACTCTTCAAAAGAGTTTTTAGATTCCTTAAGAGCAAGTCAAAACGAATAGGTATATGTTATGCATAGTTTTCTGTTTACTCTAATATGGAGAGTTATTGAGCTTACATTTTCTGAATAACTATTATTTACGGTCCCTGCTACAAAAAGGTATTATTGATTTCAACAAAATTGTTTACAAATACTTGACAATACAATACAAAGTACAAAGACTTTGTATCCATGGAACTGTTTGCCATATGGTTAGTTTGTAAACTATTTAACAGCAAGATACAATTGATGACAATTTCGAAATATTTTCATAAATGTTGCAGTTGTTTTCCCGTTTTTTTTCCTATTTTTCCTGTCTGTCGGGTTTTTTTAATATAAATTGTCATTGGGGTTGTTGCATATAGGCATAATTTGAAATATATTTATACATGTTCAAATATCAGTTTGTTATTCTTTGCTTTGGCTTCCACAAAGAATTTTAAACAATTGTCGCTTTGGGTTGTACAGAACTGTAGGGCACCTTGAAGATATCGTAGGTGGTTACAATTGTAGGGAGTCGGGTTAAATGGAAAGAAATAAGAAAGAGATAAACTTGACTATTTCTTTGCCACTTAAGAGATAATTTTAACACTTGGTAATTACCTTTAAAGTTGGGGGTTGGTTTCCACCGTGGTTAGATGTAGGGAATCTAGGATACTTATTTGATGGGTTGTACTTCCAAAATAAAAACAGATGAGCCCGTATAGTTGTAGGTATGTAGGTACAATATTTATTTTATATTTTAGCTTTAATTTTAAGGAAGTTATTTTTAGGTTTAACTTTAAGTAAATTATTTTTAGGTTTAATTTTAAGTAAAGTATTTTTAAGTTAGGTTAAGAACTTTAAAGGTAGATTTAAGTATGCAAAAGTAAGGTTTAGTTTAACTGATCACTTCTGTTGCTAAGGGCACAATGATGGATACATAAATTTATTTTTAGAATTTAACATGTCTTCGGTTCGCAGATAGCCGAAGAGGTTTGGAATAATTTCGTAAGTACTAAAAAATTACAAATTTATTTACATTTCATATCTACCGCTCAGTATAAAACAGATTTTAAAACCAATGACTTTCAAACTATTACATAATTTAATTTAGGAATTACATTTCATACGTTACAATTCAAATTAGAGTTAAATACTAAATTCAATTTATTATCTTTTTAAATTCAATATTCTAAATTCATCAAATTTTCAGATTTTAAATTCATGTTTACATTTTTAATTTAAGGATTAATTTTTAATACTTAATTAAGATTTGTTTTCCTAATTGATTCTTTCATTTTTAATCTACTGTTCAAATGTGGTTTGAAATTTATTTGAATGAGTCAACGGTTGCAGTTTTAAATTACTCTAAAAATGCGGTTTGACCTCTATTTTATGGCATAGTGTTTTTCATACGGGATTTTCCAAGACAAAAATCCGCAAATTGTTCACGAATTCCCGGGACTTTTTATTTAAGTATGACAAATTTGCTTCTGATATAAATGCAAATACTTAATGTCAAGAAATATATATAAATTTAACTCCGATAAGTATGGCAATGTGTAAAATTTTAAGCTCTTAAATTTGGAACCAGTGAAACAAGTTAAAGACCCAGATTTATTTTATATAAAAGAGAAAAAAAAGACGTTTTAACTAGCATAAAGAAAATTAATGAATATACTTATATGCAGAGCAGGTGCATAATATATTATGTGGAGTAGATCCTGAAAATGCAGTAAATACAATTTCACTAAGAGATGATGACAAAAGACACTTTCGGAAATTTGCATCCAGCAATTAGTAAAGAAAACGTTAATTCGATTCAAAAAAAAAATAATAATTTTAAAACTGACTCGCAAGCCAGCGGACAACCAACATATTGGCTTACTGATCAGCAAAAAATTCCATATATCATCGATTTCAGCGAATTATGTTGCAGCTTCCTTAGAATTATCTCCCGATCACACACCTTCAATTATTATCTTTATGATCCCAAATATAATTGTATCTACGTCTGGTTACTTAGCGACATCAGCCACACAAATTAATTAGTTAAAAAATAAAAAAATATCTCAGTACCCACTGCACAGAAAATATTCCGCTTAGTACACCGAAAACGTGTATCTCGCTATTGTAAATTTTTACAGTTTTTTTAAACTAGCTGCTCAACATACCAGCAAAACCCTCAAAAAAATCAATGATAATAAAATATATTCTACAAGTTTCGAGCGCCTCTTGACTGAGAAAAGGAGATTTCGAAGAGAGTGGCAATTGCACAGATCCCCTCAATTTAGAATTAATTAAAAGAGTGCACAAAAAGGCTAAGAAAGTTTCTGCAGTCTCAGAAAACGGCTTTCCTGGAAAAATATCTTAAGGAACTTGATGCAACTCCACAATCAGACTACTCATTATGGCGTGTAGCTAGAAATCTCAAAAGGCCAGTTATTTCTAAACCACCATTAAGAAACTTAAATGGAAGTTTTACAAAGAACGATATTGAAAAAAAATCATTTGAAAACCGTATTTACCCCAAACATATCTCACGATACAGTGGTCGAGTTACCACCTGTTATTGTTATGGAAGCTATTCACCTAAGATTTGAGATAAGGGAAATAGAAAAGGCTATTTGTGATCTAAACACCAGGAAAGCACTTGAAATTGATAAGATCAGTAACAAAATGCTTTTAGAGCTACCTCGTATAGCAAAGAAAATTATTCTTTTTATTTTTATTGCTATTTTACGCCTTCAATACTACCCTCAAAAATGGAAGGTTTCCATGATACCAAAGCCAGGAAAGGCTCACACAAAAGTTGAGTCATATAGGCATATTAGCTTATTATCTTATATTTCAAAGCTATTTGAGAAACTAATAGTATTAAAATTAACACCGATTTAAAATGAAAATAGATGGATTACAAATCATCCATTCGGTTTAAGAAGAAAGCACAGCACAATTGAACAACCTCATCGAATAGTTAATGCCATAAGAAAAACCTTTGAAGAAAAAAAATATTGCTCTGCATTCTTGCGGCAAACATACACAAGCAAACATACACAAGCTATTAGAAAGCTTCTTAGTCGATCACAAATTTATTATTGCAGAAGGCACTTTTTAAGTTCTCCTTAGAGGCTGGAGTCCCACAACGCAGCATCCTGGGCCCTCTATTTTACTAAATTTATACTTCTGACATGCCAACAAACAACTACACCCAAACTTCAACATTTTCGGATGATACAGCTTTTCTAAGCGTAGACGAAAACTGTCATGAAACATCTCGTAACTTGCAGGATCATATATTGGAACTAGAGAAGTGGTTAAAACAATGGAGGATAAAGGGCAACGAGCAAAAATGCGTACATATAATATTCAGATTACGTCGGGAAACATGCCCCTATTAAAATCAATAATCAAATAATACCTCGGTATAGATCCAGACCGGCATTTAACGTAGAAATGGCACATAGAAGCAAACGTAACTCAAATGTAATTAAATTAATTGGCTCATTGAAAGAAATTCTGTTCTTAGTCTCGATTGCAAACTTCTACTTTAAAACTTTATCTTAAAGTCAATCTGGTGCTACGGTATTCAATTATCCACTAGCTAAACTATGATAACGAAATATGCAGTAAAATATTTAAAAAGGCTGGAACTACACCCAAATCCACTAGCTCGAAATATTTTAAATTATGGCGGCCACACTTGTTTAAGGAGAAGTGACACTGCAGCACTTACTCAACCAGAGGAGTGATAAACATCTACATATGTGAACAGAAGCCGTGATGACGACTTTTTTTTTGTCTGGTACTGGCAGGACATAAAATAAAGTATTAGGATAAGTTTCGATTAATTATTGTTAGTTCATATTAAAAATATGAAGAATAAGTAGAAAACTGAAGGGAGAAAACTACCAGGGAATTCATATTCATAATTGGGTTAACGTGCTCTTTTAACTAAAAACGCAGACATCCCTAGAAAGAGAACGAGTTTTCTTAGAGACAGGAAACTTCTTGATTAAAATTAGAAATAGTCTGGCTTTTGCTGTAAAATTCTATTTTTAAAGAAATATTTTGTTTAAAACATTTAACTTCTTTGGTTTTTTGTAAATGCTTTGCATATAGAGAACTAGATTCTTTCCTATTTTATTTTCGTTTAAAGCAGTAATAAACTTATTTAATAGATCTTATGAATTGTTATTTATTTTTTGCTTAAATAAATTATATTTTGCACCGTTGTATATAAAGCGGGAATTCCCGGGAAGTTCGAAAAAAATCCCGTTTTCCCGGTAAATTAAAAAGTCTGGGAAAAGAAAAGGAAAACTCTAGTTGTGCGTAAATACTTATTCACATGGTATCTATTAACCGCACAAGCTACACAATTTCCCTTGTTATTTATACTAATTTTGCAGAAGTGTGAAATAATAAAATTTAATTTGATTAAATCATCTTAGATAGGATAGGATGGCATTCTAAAGTAAGAATCAGCACAACTCTTATTGTATTATCCAATTGTATTTTAAACTACTTTACGACTATGAAACACTAAGATTTAAATTTTTCATACAACAAAGTAATTGGCATCTAAAATATGTCCAATATTTTTACAAGAATAACAAGACAACATAGGCAAACAACAGGTGCTTCTTTACCCATCTCTTAAATGATTCTCTGGAAAGAAGATTATAAGATTAGTTTAACTAAAGATTGTAAAAAATGTTTCCATTAGATGATAGAGTCTCTTCGCCCGAATCCTATAAAGAGTTTTGTAAAATGTAATTGCTTTTTATTAAAACGTTAAACCGTTATTATAATTATATCTTTATGTATAACCATGCGACATCCATGCGTCTGGTTGGTTGGCTGTGCGTCCGTATAAATCCTGTATTTAGAGAAGAGCCGAAATCCAGTTTTGTAAATAAGATTTAACTAACTTAAGAACACCACCAGGGGTATGTATGGATACACCCTAAATATATTTTCCCTCTTGGTGTTATATCCTCCAGGAAAGACGGTACACCGAATAACTCGTATCATGCAGAAGCCTTATGATATAATTTCTGGTTTGGTTATTACTGGCTCCTTCGGGAATCATGTGGTTTTTGTGAGTTATGCCCAAAACCGCAGGAAGGGAAATTTTAAAAAGTCGGCTTTAACGGCTGTTTTTCAAGACACTGTGGGGTAGATCGGCCTGCTGCAGGATCTGCCCCATGTTCTATTGCTACTCAACAGATGCTGCTTGCCTTTAAGCAGAGGATGTTAGACAGCACCAGCTCCTTAGCAGAGCGAGGGATTAATTTCCTTGGATTATAGACTCAAGTAGCTAGAAAGACGCACAATTTACACTCAATTCGAAGAGCATCTTGAGATTCTTTTTTGCAACCAGGATCCCGGGATCCCCGTTCAAAATTTTTTTATTTATTTGTTTACTAAATTCTTAAATGAAACTGATATATCTTGGCTAGTATGTTTAAAATTAATATATCTTGTATATAACAACAGCAAAAAAATGAAGAGTAATGTTATTTTAAGATATTTAAAATCTTATTTTTGATGACAATAGGATAAAAGAAATCAGTATAAGAGCTTATTCTGCGAATAGGATCAAAATTTGCATAATTAGACTGAAAGTATTGATGCCTTAAGGGAATATTATTTCTGGAAGGGCGAATAGGAACTAAAAACTTAACATTACGAAGTAGGAACTCTAAAACAATTTCACCGTTTAATAAAATTCAGCAAAAGAAGAAGTTTAATTTATCGTATTTAATAACATATTTTTTTCCATAAAATTCACCTTTGGCCCCATAGAGTATATATTAGGGCGGGTCGATTTAAAAATCGCCCAAATGGCAAAGAAAATCGTATTCTAGGGACCAAAATAAGAAACTTTGCCCAGGGAACCATACCTCTAAAATGAATTGTGATGTTGCTTATTTTGACCGAAAGGTAAAATTTTAAAAAATCCTACTTTGACCCATTTAATGTGCCCCAATAGAGTCTAAATGTACTCGTATGACCGACCCCCACTAACTTTGTAGGGCCGACCAACCCTTGTCAATTGGGCGATTTTTAAATCGACCCGCCCTAGTTTACATATTTGTTACAAATTTTTTTTTTTTTGTTTAAGAAAAATCTGCAAGGAAAACATCTGTCAAATTACTTGGATACGTATGATTATTATTTAATTCCAATTTATTAACATGCATACGCCATGTGGTACAACTAATAAAACAAACTTTTAAAAAAGCAATAAGCGAAAAAATAAGACTTTTTGTAAAAGTAAGGGGCTTTTTCTGAAGAAAGCCATGTAAAATTAGGCTTTTTTTTCTAAAATGCTTGGCTTGTTGTAGAAAAGAGTGACTTTTTGAAAAAAAGAATTGATTTTGTCACTCTATTCACAACAAGCCGAGAATTTTTGAAAAAATCCTAATTTTACATGACTTTCTTCATAAAAAGCCTTCTTTGAGTAATTCTAAGTCGATTTAGTCCGTCTGTTGTAATTACGCTAACTTCTGAACGACTCAGCAGAAAAGAAAAATATGTGTGGGTAAACTGTTTCTAAGCAGTTTGAAATTGAAACACAGCAGAATTGGCTTATTAGGAAACAAAGAGTTATACACCCAAATGTGGAACAACCTCCTTAAAAAATTTTACAAAAAACTAAAAAAAATGGTGGCGGAATGCTCCGATTGCCATTAAATTTCTACAAATTCATTTTTTATGTCGATAATAAACCTGCGGCCCCATATAAAGGCCACTCTCGGAAATCGTGTTAGCAGGGATAAAAGCGTTACGAATAATAAGTTAGTGTTGTGAAATTTAGCATAATCTACTCTTATATGACTCGAAATCACACTAGTAGACTTTGTGAAATTCGAATTTATCATACGCCCCATAATAACACACTCTTGTAAAATACTTAACTACGCCATACACTGCAAAACTTGATTGTATTGTTGAAAAATTTAGAACGCTACAGTTGGTAAGACAAAATCTAAATTTCGTGAAGAAGAAATAGATATAAGATAACTTAACATGTGGCTCATATAACGCCTTTTATCAAAAATCAGTGAAAGAGGTGAAATTAAGTTTGTTATAACAGCTAATGACTCGATTTGCTAAAGTTTTAAAAAAAGTTTTTCTTAAATATTTCTAGGGAATACTGCTATTAATTCCGGGGAAAGCGAGAATTGAAAATAATTTAAAATCCCTCTAAAGCAACGATCATCACGCTATGCCCCCAGGGGCCGAGCACTTTTCAGGATTTTCACACACACAACACGAATGCTGCCGAAACTCACTTCAAAGAGTTTAAAAAACTATAATTTCAATCAGTTGTATGTTATCTTTCAAACAAGCAGGTCGCTTAAAAGAAATTTAAAAAGAAAAACAAAACACATATTTTATTTGTCTCTCTTTTTCAGAATTCCAAATATTTTCAGTACAATTTGAATATTTTTCTACTATTGTATATGTTTATCAAAATGTGGAAAATAGAGTGGGGAAAAAATTTTTATTTTCATCTAATATATTGAATAAAACTGCATGCCTTGTACACAATCAGAAATTAAAAAAAATAAGTGCATACATGCATTTATAAAACAAAAAATATGTTTTAATACAAAAAAAATTTGTGTTACACTCACCACTACTCACACATTTTTAACTGCCTCTCTTTGTTATTACCTCTGCTCTGAAGCGACCACAACATAATTGTGATTGACATGTTAGTGACTGGTTCATTTATAATATGGTAGCCATTACATTAAGTATGATAAAAGTTGCCTTATTTTTTTCTTCCAGGTTTTTTAAATTCTTTGTATGACAACGATGTTATAAACGAAAAAAAAACTTTATTAAATTCTATTAAATCAAAACAGAATAATCATTCCTGTTTTATACATATAAATTGGACATGTATCATACAAATTTATTTCCCATTTTTAAAAAATAAAAACAGGCAAAACAACTAACTCTCTACCGATTCAAATTAAAATGTAAATTAATATCAAATTTTTTAAACATCCGGAGATGTGAAAACACAACATTCCTTTCGACAACAAGTATTAATTACATTATCATTTGTTATACTTTAAATATAATTTTTTTTCTTGTTATTTTATTTATTTATTACTCGTTTTTACACCATAACTTTCATATTGTATTAACGGCCATTATTTTTAATCGCCATGATTTTTATGTTGCTCAACGGCTTTCTCTTTAACAGTCCCTGAAATTAAAATTGATTTCATTTAATTTTTCTGTTGGTTGTTGTGTTGTTTAAATAAATGAATAAAATTTAATATTCCTATATATTTGTACAAAAATTGTATACATATTTTGTTTCTACCGCTATATTATTCATTTATCCATACCACCACAAATTGTGGCATTTGCATGGATATACGGCCTTCACGCAAAATTATTCACACGCACAAACAGCCACATAATCATTAATAGACAAGAATGCTATCAAACCGTTTTACAATTTTATTTTAATAGTTCATTTATATAACTCTGGTAATTGTTATTAAACTGAATCCTCTCTTTGTCCTGTTTCCTAACAATGAAAACAACAACAAACTCATAATTTAAGCTGGGATTTGCAACAGAGAATAAATGTATTTGTGGGTCTTTGTAAATTCAACTTTTTTCCTATTTAACCCTTCATCTTTCTCATGAGTCTGGCTAGACCTTTTTTAACGTATTTCCAATGGAAAAACAAAACATGTATAACACGGAGGGTTAATTTACCTAATATTTTGTTTGTTGGTATTTCTGGGTATTATTTTAAATATAATTTAAATTTTAATTGGTTTTTTATTCAAGTCGTTTTGTGTGTTTAAGTGTTTTTTTCTTCCATTTTTTCATCGTTTGTGCCCGATAATTGTCATTTACTTAATATGTAATATTATTAGTTGTTACACGCAGAGAAAAACAGAAATCAGCAAAAGGGGCACAAGTAACAACTACACCCAGAGAAAAAACATTTTTATATATGGTCACCTCCAACAAAACTATTTTTAAAGACATTTTTAAATATATTATGTTTCACTTAGCCATATTTTGTATCACCGACAACCATATTATTTTTAAGTTGGTCCTCCATCAAGAAGCCAAAACCATATTTTTGTTGCCTTTAGACATGTTTTGGTTAAATTTGACAATAATTTGTTTTTAAATTAACAATAGTATTTTCATCTTTTCCAAGGAGGAAAATACTATTGGTTGAAAACCAACATTGCTATTATAAGTGTTAAGCATATTTTAGTTATTATTAACCAAAACTTGTTCGGAGGCAACCATAATATGGTTGTGGCTTCTTGATGGAGAACTAATTTAACTATAATATGTTTGTCGGTGACAATAGTGTGGTTAATTTAAACATAATGTATTTAAAATTTTTCATTTAAAATAGTTTTGTTGGGGGTGACCATATATAAAAATGTTTTTTCTCTGGGTGTAGTTGTTAGTTGTGCCCCTTTAGCTGTTTTCTCCCACCGGTAAATGTGTGTCAATTCTTTTTAAAGCACTAATACCATAACCAATAAACACAATCTATATATATATACATATATATATATATATATATATATATATATATATATTAATATTTGCGCCGTGTATGTGCTTAAACTAACGAATTGCTGGACCGATTGAGCCAGGTTTCTCTTAAGCTTGATCCCGATAGGTGGAGCTGTTATAGTGCTAATAAATTTTTTTTTATTTATGGCACGATTTAGCTGAAATTGTCCCGGAAGATAGCGCTGGTTCACGCTATTAACGAAATTCTCCAGTATTTCATTTTTATTTTTATTAACAAAATCCCGAGCAGCGCTGTGACCAAACGATATAATTCCAAGAAAAAAGCGCGAATTGTGAAAATAGCTCCCAATTAACACTAGGGACATTTCTTGCCGGACTTTTTTTTAATTCTTTGATCTAGAAGTTAGGCTGAAATGTTCTTCTTTTTTCTTTCTTTCGTACAGTTTTGCGTCTGGTTCTGTAGCTACAAGCCAAACTGACAATGGCTTAAGTAAAACGATATTAAGCAGCTGATGGTCATGTTTTGGCAAGCAATGCTCATAGTGTTAACTGGAACTAAGACATATTACACATAAGCCTTCTAGAAGGCATTTGTATTCCTTCTTTTTCCTACTGGCTCATTTTCCGTTATGTTCATTGGCTGACTCGTGAATTGTCTGATGTGTTTCATGATTATATGAAATTGACTCTTTACTGCACAGATTACACACAGATATGTCACGAGATGGAAGATTTTTTGTCTCTTTCTTAGAAAACTGCCCTCTTTCCATTTCTCTTTGAACCATCTTTTATGTCGCAATGCAATGAACACAAATTTAATTAGTTGACATTTATTTGCAAAAATTAACTTTTAAGTTTATCGCAACACTAGTAAATAATAGTTTAGTAAGTAAATAAGATTATATAACAAAACAATATTACTTAATACATTTTTTGAACAAAATAAAACGTTTGTTGAAATAATGCTTTTATTAAATGTGGTTTTTTTTTGCTATTGTTGTTTTGATCACGCAATTTGTGTTGATTGTAGTGGCCAGGTTTTACACATTGCCACTCCACTACCAAAAAACGCTTTTTGTCTATTTCTTCGAAAGCTGCCCCCGCAACTGATTTGGGCCTTTTTTACACGTCACTTTTTACATATCTGTGTGTAATTTGTGCTTCACTGTTAAGTAGCGTTGCTCATTTTTCGTTAAATGGATAAGTCAACAATCAAATCGCAGAATAAGGAATAAACACTATCCATTACAATCAGACTTACAGCTGAGAAAGTAAGTTTTTGAATGTTCTGTAGATTTTTTTTATTAATAAAGCGCCAAAAGGTAAAAATAAGTTCGTTCAAAGAAAAAGTTTTCTTATATACATATATAAATCAAAGCTTTATAAAAAAACAAATAAGTAAATAGTATATTTTTTGTTTAATTTTCGCGGGACAATAATTTGTGTAACTAGTCCCACAGATGGAATACAATCCAAGCACATATTAAACACTTTAAAGAGTGGAGATATTGATGTTGACCAACCAACTTGTGTTGAGTTTTTATAGTTTCAACTTAACCCTCTGCGACTGACGTGGTTGTCTAACAGACACCAATGAAAGAAAAAAAGGATTTTCTCCGTTCTTTCGGCTCTCACTCATTCAGTACCTTTTAAATACGTTTTCATATGTACATTGGCGTGACGAACATGATCAAATAGAAAGTACGCGTTGCGCTGAATAGAAAAGTGTCTTCAGGATAACCGCATCAATACTAAAGTAGGTGTCTAAGAAACAACCCCATCAATATTTTTGTGATATTTTAATAGTGTATCCTTAACAACTCGTCAGTAAAATAGTTTCAATATTTTATATCTCTTATTATGTTTAATTTGCTGGGTTGCTCTAATAATCATTGGAACTTTTAAATTATTATTCCTACACTAAATCCCGCGAAGCTTTTTGCTTGTCTGCAGGAAACCAGAGTCTCTGGCGGGAATCGAACCCGCAACCCCGGTACTGATAGACTAGCTCACTACCAGCTAGCCTACCGGGGCACCCCAACTTTTAAAAGCCGTGAAAAGCAGATTCTGAGCTTTGGATCAGACAATTTGACATTTCCATGTAAGAATGTCTGGTTTAATGCACTAGACAAAATCGGTTGTATCTTTTTATTTAACCATTAAAATTTTCTAATTTTTCCTATACTGGTTAGCTCAGTTGTGAACTCAACCTGTAAAACTTGTAAAAAAACAAATAGGAAATTTTTAATATTTATTTTTTTTTTTTTTTTTTTTGTTACTGTAAAGATGTAAGTTCTTTAGGGCCATTTAGTGCCATGCCATTATAGCCAGTAGCAATTTATAATATAAGTCTAAAATAAAAAATAATTTCAGAACGTTTACACAACAGAACTTGGAAAATATAAGCCACCAAAATGGTATCTGGCGTACTGCCACGTCATTGGAATTGTTATTACAAAGTCACGTTAGTCGCTTTAAGGGTTAATATTAGCCAATTCTAATCCGCTAGAATCACCTCCTAATTTCCTTGTTTTTGGGCATATTTTCGACTTTTTCAAAGATATTGTGACTTATATAGTATACTGAACACAAATTCATCGGTCAACATCACTATCTCCACTCTTATAAGTGTTGAATATGTTCTTGGATTCAATTCCATTTGTTGAACTAGTTGGCCAAATTCTTATCCCGTGATAATTTGATCCATTTTGTTAAATTATATAAGAGTAATGCATTTAAATGCCAAAAATTAAACAAAAAATATACTATTTATTCATTAATAAAGCTTAGAATTATAAATATACGAAAACTTATTCTTCGAACGTACTATTTTTTTCTCTTTTGGCACCTTTTGAATTAAAAAATGTACACAGAAAAAATTATCGCCTATTATTTTTTATTAAATCTTTAATTAAAAAAAAAAAATAGTTTTGATTTAAAAATTTTATAAAATCAATTGAACGTTTACTTATATCAACAACATTACTACAAAACAATGTTACCAATATCCGAAAATGTAAAAAAAAACAGTAGGTTTTTCAAGTAAAGCTAAGAAAGTGTCGACTTTTCTTACAATAAGCGCAAATTTGTACTGTATTTGCATTAGTATGCAACACATTTTTACGCTATGTATACTAAAATCTAAAGAACAAACAAAAACCAAACAGCTTAAAAAGAAATAATAACACAAAAAACCACTTGATGCAAATTAAAGCATGACAACAACTTTTGATTATGTTCAAGAATTAACCAAGTAAGGTCGTGTTTTAGACGTTTCAACAAGTGCACGTGGGTGTGTTAAAAAGTTAGTACAGAATTTTTTGTGTCAAATTACTTTAATAATGGAATTAAAGTGTTTTTATGTAAAAATATGTACAGTTCAGCCGAAAATAACATTTTCCATTTTAAAGATCATATAATTTCGAATGTACACTAATAAATAGAAATCATATCGTTGGACCTCCCATAAGTCAAACTAAAACCACACAAAGAAAATAATTTGTTTAATTGAAGGAATTCTAATATAAAAATATTTACATTAATTAATATAAAAACACAACAAAAAAAATCAACATGGACCATTACAACAATACAGAGTGTATGAACTTTTATCTAAATAGAAGATTGAGCACTTATATGAGAAACTTGAAGGAAAATAATGTAGTTGTTTTACTATAAAATGCTTATTTAGTTTGATTTTCGTTTCTTTAAATTACAGAACAAAAAAATTACGATTGATATTTTAAAAAATTTACAACCACATCATATAAAGAAGTTATTTCCTTCAATACCCATTGGCGAAGCAGCGAAATTCGAATTTGAACTTCAAAATTGGAAATAAAACATTTGAATGTCAAAAACAAAATCTTTTTACAATAAATTAACTCTCCAACTCTTCAAAATCTAGTGGCAATAGATTAATTTCCGTTTGTGGTATCCTTTCTAACACCAAAAGTGGAAAAGAAATCCTTAAATTTTACGTGATAAATAATATTCTTCAAGAGGAACATAGAATTTTACTGATAAGTACAATTACAAAGTACTTGGATCTAAATGGCTGCGATTATTCACTTTCCGAATGGAAACACAAATATGCTAAATTTTTCCATCGGAAGATCTAGTAAGTATTTGATTTTTTTAATATTTTTTTCTAACTCAATAACAAATATTTCTAAACATTTACTTCTAGGCTTTTTATACCAAAAGAGGGAAGATTTACCATAATTTGGCAAATTTAAAAAGATTTTACAAGGAAACAATGAAACAGCCAGAATTATGTACTAAGGACAAGCTGGAATGTGGTAAGTTTATCTTAATGTGTGGTAAGTTAAATAATATTTATAACTATATTTTTTGTTTAATAATAGAACCTTGCGAACATTATGTCCTACCGATTGAAAGTCTTATGCTAGGATTACAACCGGGGCGAACGACGAATTTTTGGCCGCGAATATTCGTCGCCAAAAATAAAAGATGTTTGTGTATATGAAAAAACACCCAATCAGGGCGCCGGCGAAAATTCGCCAGACGCGGCGAACTTTAAATAGATTTAATTCTATTTCATACGCCGGCGAACGACGAACAAATCTGTACTAGTTGTCCATGTTTGGTTTTAGTTAAGAAGTAGTTAAGTAAATAAAGTTACTTTTTAATTTAATAATTGTTTGTTTTTTTGTTATTGTATAACACATAAAATAAGTATACAAAGTATTTTGCTATAAAAATAGTTTTTAGTTGTGTTTTTGATTATGTTTTTTTAAGCATTATTTTTTTGAATATGGTCACACTATTTATCTCTCTTTGTAAAAACAGTGATCAACTTTCTCAATTGTAAAAGCTGCCAGCTATTCGTCGTTATTGTGCTTCATACGACGAATTTACTCAGCGAATTTTCGCCGTGTTGGGCGAAATTCGTCGTTCTTCCCAGTTGTGTTCCTAGCATTAGAAGTGAAAATATAAGTGCAAATGATTACGACTTATATTGGAGGAAATATGCAGCACTTCTTTTTAGACAAATATCGGAATCTAAGTCGACACCACTTTATTACCACTTTATTAACCACTTCTTTATCTTAAAAATATATTTTTATGCTTTTAAGTCGAATATTTTAATAATAAATACTTGAATAAAAAATAACAATTAAAATCTTAAAATATTAACAAATGTTAATTAAATATAAATTGGTATTATTTTGGTTGGTATATTTTCTAATTAAAGTTTTTATTGTATCAAATAAGGTTAAATTAAAAGTTTGCGTGCTACAATTAAATTCTTAATTGATACAATTAATAATTTAATTGTTTGTTTGTTAAAATTTAATTAATATTTTAATTAATTACATTAAAAATTTAACTAAACAGGTAACGATTTTTCAATCAAATACTTAATTAACACAATTAAAAAAATAATTAAAAATAAAAAAGTTTTTGATTAAACTTTAAATTACTCTAATTAATTTTTAATTAAAATTTATTTTAATTAAATAAGTGTTAAATATTTTATTGGGACTACAAATTTGTTTACTGGAAAAAATTAAACAATTTTTTAATTGAAACTGGGACTTTTTTAATTGAAATCAATTTCTATTTTTTTCTGTGTAGAGAGCAATCAAAATTTTACTTTCCAGTATTTATAATCTTCCCCTTAAATCACTTTACCACTTTTTACTTGACTTGTTCTATATTTGACCTTAGGTCTCATACAAATAACATATCTGACCATAGGTACCATATAAACTAGAGTTTGCTAAAAATCGTAAAATTGTAAAACGCCGTTTCAGTTTTAAAATGATTAAAATCGGTCGGTTTCGGTTCGGTTTTCGGTCTTGACTAGTGTGTTTGACTAGTGCTCTGATAATTTAAAATGATTCCAAACCCCATATTTTAGTTCAGATATTTCCGAAGTAAAATTAGTATAATAAAATAAGTAATAATAATTACTATTGTGGTTATTTTATTGAACTTATGGTTAATGGTTTTTTAATACAAATTTAGATATTTTTAATTTTATGAAGATAGGAACTTTACAACATGAAATTAATTAAAATTTTATTGATAATTTTTCATTCTTGACTGCGCTGAGATAACCTGGGTTCAAATCTCAGTGCAGTCAAGAATGAAAAATTATCAATAAAATTGTAATTAATTTCATAAGTAAAAAAGGTTTAATATGGTGCCAAGGTTTATTGGTAATTACCAATTAATTAATTATAAAAAATTGCATGTTTTTTGTCGATAGTCTAATAATTAATTCGACCAATTATCTTTCCGAATCATTAAAATTGAGTTAAAATGTCATTGATTTGTTTTTGCATATTGTTGCATATTTTGGTTAAAATGCATATATTAAGATTTCGGCAAAAGATCCTTCTATTTTTAACCGATGCAGCACCTTACATGGTTAAGGCTTAATAATTTTATCCAAAACTGTTACAAGTCACTTGCTTGGCACATGGGTTATTCCGCGTTATTTTTATTAATGAAATAATCCTGTGGTTCCCTTTACACCACAGCCAGTACTAACAAGATGGGGGACCTGGCTAGATACTTCAGAATTCTATTTGATAATCTTTGAGCAATTTAAGAATGTTTGAAGAGCTTGAAGAAATTTTCAATCTATATAACATCAGAATTCAATTAGCATTTGTATTTTCCAACTACGGATATATTGGTGAAACAAAAACATATTAGGAGTGATTTAGTTCACTTAATACTCAAGTCAAGAAGAGTGTTATCAACAATTTGCAATTTCTTTAAGCATAAATACATTTTTGAAGTAATAGCTGAAAACCTAGGTTTTTTTGACGGTTTTCAGTTTCGGTTTTTAGGCATTAAAAACCGCGGTTTCGATTTCGGTTAAAACCGAACAGCAATCCCTAACCCCTCTCTTAAATCACTTTAATACAAAAAATTTCATATGCCTGAAGATAGCTAAATCATATTCCAAATAATGAACTTTAAAATGAATCTTATCCTCATAACATAATTTTGATTTGCCGGATAAATGATTGTCCATGGACTCTAAATAGTAGCCCACTATACTTTCTTAGTTATTTAGAATGTAACCAAAAAAAAAAAAAATCATTAGTTGTTATAATGGTTATTTGTAACCACCAAAAAAATACTTTTCATTTTAATTAGTTACGATAACCAAAATAAAATATATTAAGTGATAATTGTTCATTAAATCCTTTACCTAACATTCATCAAAATTAATGATTAACTATACTTTTTTGTAATTTTTCTTATAACTGTTAGGGTCCCTATAAGACTGTCAACAAACAGGCAAGAGAGCTTTGTTAACCTAAATGCTCAAATCGAAAATAGGTGAACCTGCTGAAAAGTTATTAAAAGTTAATTGTTCCAAAACACAAATTTTCCCTAAAATTTTAAAATATATTACTCTTCAACTGACCCTCATAATATATTCAAACCCATACAAATGCTCATATTTTTAAATATTTTGTTGGCACAGCATTCCTCCACAATCCGGCTGGTATTTATTGATTTGTAAATTTTTATTAAATCGTGTCAAGTTTTCTTTTCAATGCTTTTGTAAAGGATATTAATGGTTTATTTATTAAATGACCATATGCACCATATGACTACATTCATATCCTGGCACATGCATACGGCGCGCATCCCGCATTTAAATGGAATTATCATTTCTGTGAGTTAATATATATTTTAATTATTATGAAAGATTAACATTCTGCGAGTAGGATGTGAATAATAAGAATGAATGAATGTGTGTGGGTGAGTTCATTCAATATTTCTTACATTTATTATTAAAATGTTTAATGAATTTAAATACAAATTGATTAATATCTTAATGAGTAATGAGAAAGAAATATTAAGTATGTCTTAATGCCAAAACTGTCATATTGTGAGTAACAACTTATTATAAAATATAGTAATTAATTTTCATATATGCAATTAGTTATATATCTGCAGAAATATTTATGTTAATGTATGTATTGTAGTTGATGAATTCCTCCTTAACAAACAACAAAAAAAAAATTATTAAAACTTCATTAAAAGTATAAAAGATACAAATAATCGCGTATTAAAAGTGTTATAATAACAATAAAAATTTTGGTAATACATAGTTGCAAGTTAGTAGTACTTGTTATCTAAATGGCTTAGGCCTTTAGATAACTAAAAAAAAATATTTAAAAAAATAACTATAAAATGCATCTGTACGTATGAGTAATATTTAAATGTTGGAAATATTACTCATACATAATTTTAATAAAAAATCAGGGGTTCGTAAATGAAATAAATATGGAATATCAACGAAATATTATTGCCATATAAAGGCTTAGTTTTTAATAAAAATTCTGCATAAATATTACTATATTACAACCTTTACAATAATTTCAAAATGCGGGCTAAAATAAAATATACAGGCCTGTCACCGAAATCCATTTTTTAGGGTATACATCTTCCTATCTTAAGTGTTATTACCAATACATCGTTTTATCTTAAGTATTGGCCTTTCCTGTTCAAACATCTACTAAAACAATTCATAAGTACGTGTATTTCCCTAACTGAATGTTTAGCCAATTTAGCCATGTCCTTCTGTCTATCCATCTGTCTGTCTGTTGAAAATACGCTCACTTACGAAAGACTCAAAAGAAACGAACAAACTTGGTGTCAAATGGCTTGTAGTTACCTTTAGCAGTTTTGAATTCAAATCCAGCAAAATTGGTTCAGTAGGATCAGAGCTATGAATGCAAATGTGGAACCATCACCCTAAAAATGTTGTTACAAAAACTAACATAAATTGTGAAATAATGAACGGAATGATATAACATTCTGCACAAAAACAAAATTACATGACTGGAAATTATAGTGTTAAATTTCGAGAAGATCGGTCCATAACTTACCAAAGGCTCCATATAAACCCTTCTCCCAGAAAACAGTTTAGTATGCCTAAAACCGCAATTAAAAATGCCATCATTTTCAATTTGGTACTTCACAGTTTAATAGGACTAAACTCACACTGGTAAATTTTGTTAAGCTCGGTCCATAATTTACCCTAGTCCCCATATAAAACCCACTAAGGGAAATTAATTTAATAAGATCATAAAACTTTCCGATATATAATCAAGATCACAGTCGCCATCACATTTTCGTACAAAATTGTGCAGTATGCATGCACATTTTATTAAATTAATTGCAGTTTTTAGTTTTGTCTCAATATTGTTTGTAGAAAACGCCATTTTGAGGTTAAAATTCCAAATGCACATTCAATGCATGTTCTTGCCATTGAATGTCGCTCATTGAAAAATCCGGTTTGCGGACTCAAATCTCTATCAAGTTATGGTATTAACAAATATGTTTTGAGTGGGTACGACTCAAGCTATTTGAATAATAAAGATCCAGCAAAAGTACCGCCATCACTTTGCTTTCCTCTTCCTCCCACTTCGATTGTAATAATTTTTTGTCAGTCAGCTACACCTTGCAGTACAAAAGAAAAATAATGCAAATAATTAAAAAAATGCGACCCAGAATTACACTTACATTTAATTCCTCCATTATCTTTCTCTGAATTGATATTGCTGACGGTGCGTCGGCCCATTCGAAAAGCAAGCACGCCAAATCGCGAAAGAAATGTCCTGTAGATAGAAATCTTCAAACAATACATGTACACATTCCAAAGCAAATATGTACACACAAAAAAAATTAAAAATTTTCTCTCATCTCCAAATTAATACAAATTCATAACATCAAGCAAACAAGTTGTTGATTTTACATCTATTACCAAAATGATTATATTGATTACTTAGAGTTTTTGAATCTTAAAAATTTTTTTTTCACTAAATCATATTTTTAATTTTAATTAAAAAAATTTGCCATTTCAAACATTGTGTTAATTTATTAAATTAAATATTGACAATTCCCAACAACAATTCTACAAGTTTGAATCATTTTATTTAAAACGAAAACAATCAATTAATATTTTTTGATATTTAGTGAATATTTTAATTGAAATTTTATTTTAAAACTAAAATATCAAAATTATATTTTTAAATTTCTTGCAACAAAATAAATAATTGATTCAATTATCACATTAATTAAATTTAAATACTTTTTAAACCATTTTCTTAATTGATAAAACTCTTTTTTCTGTGCATAAAAAATAAACTTACCTCAAAGTTAAAACGAGCCTTTGCTCTGCATAAATATCTTTTCTTTGTTTTGTCAATCTGGTGTTAACTTTTTGCAGCAGCAAATTAAAGGATTTCACTGTCTGGAAATTTGCGTAGATTTGTATATAAATGGTTACATTCGCCGTAATGTCGCCTTGCTTGATTTATAGGATGAACACCAAATCTTCTCTTATTTCTTAAACGCATTTAATTCTTATAAATATGAATACGATTTTCGCGTCATAACATTAAACAAACCTTTCTTGACGATGGCATTTTAACAACTTACCGCTCAGAAATGACGCTCAGTAATAAGCCACTTGCCGCTCAAGGTCGCCGCTTTGACACTCACCGCTTAGCCGTTCAGCCTCGGCCTTACAAACCTGCTTCATTGGAAGCTCCATTTTTTATTCGGAACTTATTGAGGTTTTCAGAATAATGGCAATTGTAAATAAAAATACTTACCATATTATGTATGAAATAACTACTACCTATTACCAAATTTCAAAAAGTTTTTCCTGGGTTCATTTTGAAATGAATATGGACAAGTTTTTTAAAAATCATTTAATCGGGTTAAGCCAAGATGTGATAATATAATTAAGATTATTTCTTAAAAAAAAATATTTTTAGCTTATCTTTTAAAGTCTAATCCCCATATTCAAAAAAAAATATTTTTGATTAATAAAAGGTTTATAAAACAAATTTTCATAGAAAATTCGTTTCATAAGCCTGCTATAAACTTAAAATATTTTTTATGAATATTGGGGTAAAATTTGTAGACTTATAATCAGAAAATGCAAGCATTTCCCACAGCGTGATCTTTCAAATCGATTGTTTCGAAAAGCTTTTATATAAGATCGAAGCTAAAAAATGTTGTATATAAAACATTTCGCTTTAACTCTTCTTATTCCGCTGCACATTTGTTCGGAAGCTAGGTGAATATTGTATACCAAACAAACTTTTCAGCTTTTTGATAAGTAAAGGAGCTAGAAATTCATTCTGAAGAGTGATAGAAACGAGATCATGGATAAAGATAGTAATAGCGTTTCTGAAGGACAGAGAACATATACTTAATATAGTTTACGACAATTATTGAGGAGTCCTTAACATTAAGACTTTCCTTCGCTTCAGTAGAGGAATCTCAAATTAAAGACTTTGTATTCGTATTTCGGCTTCTATGGTCCCATTAGCATTTAGAGTTTATTACTTTTAAGCATACTATCCCGTGAGAAACTTAAATTTCATAAGGGAATTAAATAAATTAACTAATTAAATAAATTAACTAATAAGGGAATATTTGAGACTCTCTCCCCTCCTGTGCGACTAATTGTGGCCAAATCCTTTTTCTTTATGATCACTGGCATTGGGTCTAGATGTTTTAATATACGAATTTGTTCCGTTGTGTTGATATATGTAGCGCTTATGGATAAATTTTACATTGTAACATCCCAGTAAATATATATGAAAGCTGGACAATATAATAAACCGATTTTCGATATGATCGCATTATCCTTTATAACTGGAATTATAAGATGTCATATTTTTGAAAGTGGGATTTTAATGGCATATTAGATAATGAAATTATATTAATGAAATTTGATACCAAAATTTTAAGCCATATAAATATAATGTGTTATGATTCTGTGGTATTAAAGTGTTTTTCTCGAGTAGAGTTTAAATGGGACGGGCGACAGATTATAAACCAATCATAACAAAATGCGCAAGTGTATTTTTAAGTCATATAATTATAAAATGTAGCAGGTGCTATCGCAATACCATTATTCACTTAAATTTCATATGTAACAGTATAGCGCTACGTGCAACATGGCGGTCTGCACCATCAAGTTGTTAATATAAAAATTCAATATTCATTTAAAACTAATGTGATGCCAAAAACAGTCTCATATACAAATGTCGTTTATGGATTGTCAGTTTTAAAGTTTCAGAGATAAAATATAGAATTAAACTTACCTCATTTTAACTTGAGTCATAAGTCAGTTTACTATTTTCCTTTAAAAATTTAAGCGATATTCCTTTTTACAAATTTTAACAAACATCAGAAACTTAATTCGCGATAAGCCGAATATTTTTTTTTTTTTTTTGGTTAATTCCTTCACAAAATTTTTTATAAATACATAAATACCAGATAAAGTTTAGTATTAAATTATATTTTCTGGCGATAAGTTACAGGGCTATGCAGTCAACTTATAATTGTTTTTATTAAGACAAAGATGTATTCGCAGAGTTCGAAAATAAACAGTGAAGTATAGCAAGTTAGAGCACCACACAGTTTTTATAATTTTTGTTTGTGAATTTGTACACAATCAAAATATTGTACACAGCTATTGTGAGCTGACGAACAGAAACACTTAGATAACTTACCGAACTTATTTTAGAGTCCGTTTTTTTAGAGTCTGCGTAGTAAACATTTAATGTACTTACTTTTTTAAAGGAAATATTTAAAATAGTAAATCCTCTGCATCAGTGCGAATTCATACAGGTGACCGCATCATGAGATAGAGTTATGCTAGCTATCCCTTTTTTTAAAAAATACTATCTGCTTTGTTTTTGTAAAAAATTAGTGTGAATGCCAAAATTATTTGTTGAAAATAAAAACAAGGAAATTTTTTTGTTTATAAAACACATATACACGATTGCTTTGGAAGGTAAATCTTTAAATTTACTGTGGCTCCACTTATTCCTTACTCACTTTTAAGTCCTTAATTTTATATTTTATATTCACTTTTTTTGTTTTATAATATTTATATAAGTTTTTTTCAAGTATTAAAATTTTTATTGAATTTTAAACTTTTAACAAATTTTTCACAAAATGTAAACAATGCTTGACATTCAGTATACAAACAAATAAACAAACAATAAACAGATGACTGGAAAATGTCACCTGTATTAATTCGCCTTGCTCTGTAGGTATTAGGGATGCCAAACGGGAAATCCCGAATCCCGAAATCCCGGGATTTTTCGGGATTGATAAATCCCGAATCCCGGGATTTATTTTTATGAGTCCCGAGATTTTTAACATATTAACTTTTATGTACAAAACTGTTCGTTTTTATTGAATTTTTATAGTATATACAAAAAAATTATTAAAAATTATATTTGGGTTATATTTTCTATTGCAAATAATTCTTATTTTTGAGTTTAATTTTTTTTTTGGAACACAGCGAGTATTTAAAATTTGCAATTTTTGCTTGATATATGACGAATATTTCTGGATTTTTGTATTTTGCTTAATAAAAAGAAACGAAATTTTCAGATTTACATCTCAAGCCTTTATTACAATTACGTTTAGCAAGTTCAGCTTTGGCTTAAGACATAATTCCAAATTAAAAATGATTATTTTTATGCAAAATATAGAAATCAAGAAATAGTTGTTATATATCAAGCAAAAAAGAAAAATTATTCACGATCCAATTAAAGTTTTATTCAGAAACTAAAGAATAAAAGTTGATATAATTATAACAATTAAGTCGTAATATTGATGAAATAGCTCATATTCCTTCCGCTCCAATAATAATAACAAATTTGCTTAAAAAACATACGGTATTCATAAATAAATAATTTAAACTTGAAATCTGTTTTAAGAAACATTTTATAAACATTTCGTTTTAAAATAAATTTCAAACGTACTTAAATTATTGAGAATGAATTTCGCCCTCACCCTGGAGGTGTACTGCACTGCAGTCGACATATTTTACAGTTTTTAACTCAGCTATCGAGATCGATGAGGTACTACACTTTGCCGTGTATTAATGTCGTCACAACTTAATTCACATTAAAAATTGAATTGCTGTCAAAAAACCGAAATGAATTGATCTAGAAAAACTAAGAGATACGTATTTTTTTTTAAGCTTTTTTCAGAATCTGCTCATTTTGATCATGGGTGACGCCAGTGTTATAAACATATGTATAAAATAAATTGTTTTGTTGTTTTCATTTTTAAAAATTTCTGTTGCGTTTATAAAACCTTTTGAATATTTAAAAAGTGTTGTTTATTAAAAAAAATTCCGAAAAATCCCGAAAAATCCCGGGATTTTCAAAAATCAGTCCCGATTGGCATCCCTAGTAGGTATGGGAAACAAAATAAGAAATAACATTTTTATTGGTTTGCTTATTTATTGAAAAAAAACCAAAATATAATTTGAAGTTGAGTTTTATAACAGGAGTGCAAAAATATAAGAAACATGCAAAAGTATACTAATATTTTAATAAAATATACTATTTATATCAAATCTTAAATCTTAAAAATTAAACAAATCTTAATAGGTGTTTATTATACTCGCTCAAAAATAGAGTAAAAGAAGTGCGTTTGTGTTTTGAGAAATTTTTTTAAAACTATCAATGTAAATATTATAAGGGTAGACATTTTTCTGCGTGGCACAACAACAATTTTCGACGCTTCATTTCCTACTTACAATTGTGCACAGCCAATTACACATAAGAATTATTGCGCAAAATATTGTTTTTATTTCGCGGCATCATTGGTACTTTCTATTCAGTCAAATGATCACTTAGACCCCTTTCAGACAAGCAAAGTTTACTTTGCAAAGTCTTGAGTTTATCGAAGAGAAGGGAAAAGAGAATAGCGGGGGAGTACATACTTTGCTGTACTCACAAATTCGTTTTGTTTTTCGTTCGTAGATTATACTTGAAGTTGGCTGCAACTTTATATTTATATACAGCGTTACCAGAATCTTTGGAATGAAAATTGTCATATGGAAAAGAG
Source organism: Pollenia amentaria (assembly GCA_943735925.1). NCBI lineage: Eukaryota > Metazoa > Arthropoda > Insecta > Diptera > Polleniidae > Pollenia > Pollenia amentaria. Next base: position 44,530,769 of record OX031009.1, read on the forward strand.
GAAAATCTTAAATTTTTTTTCTTAATTTAAATTTTTTAAAACAAGGGCAAAATAGTAAGAATTATTAATTTTTTTAAATTGAAATACATAAAAACATAATTCGTCAGTATAGGAAACTTTATAAAAATACATTTTTTCTTTTCGCAAATATTTTTTTATCAATATTCTAACTGCCTATTTCCGATGTGCGAAAGAATTATTTACTTCGTACAAATACATTTAAAACAAAAACAAAGTTTTTAGAATTTGTTTTTGTTTTAAATATAGTTGTTCAAAAGAAGGAATTCTTTTGCACATTGGAAATAGATTATAACCTATTTTTTTGCCTTTTTTAATATTTGGTATGTCCAGAAATAATGATGCAATTTTGTGTATTCTAGATACTGGGTACAAAAGTGTGCAGCACCAATACACATCAAGCTGATGCAAAACTTCATTGTTTTAAAAATTGACTGTTTAAATAATCGTGTATTTTGTATAAGCATAATTAAAGTAAAAATCAGAATTTCTAAAAATAAAAAATCATTATTTGAGAAAAAATCTTTAATCATATTTTTGTTTAAAAAAATAATCCAAAATCTATATCTAAAATTTCTTTATTTTCCGTGAATTTGTTGCAATTGAGTTTTTACATTTGAAGGAGGTTGGCGCCATAATTATTGCTTAATAATGTCCACGCAAGTGGACACATAAAATAGTAAATAAAAAAGATGTAATAAAAATGTATGTATGACTATAGATAGATATTTAACTAAAAAATTCAAATCATAAAAAACAAGAGCAGTCATAAAAATGTTTTCTTTTAAACTTGAGTTATGCAAAGGACTACAACAATTTTCGATACTTCACCACTTACAAATGTGCACAAACAATTAAACATACTAGTATGGGCCAGCAATCGACACAATCGACTGCAATCTAGAAAAAACTTATTTGTACCGTTATTTCTAATATTTATTTAAACATATGGTTTAAAACTTTATTAAATATGTATATACATATGTAGAAAAATATTAATTTAATGTTAAAAAACATATGGCACTTGATTATAAAGAGGGTATTAACTCAAAATGTAATAGTTCTCAGTAGAGCAGAACAATTTTTAATTTTATGAGGCATATTTCTTTTAGCCATATGAAATTTAGTGACAATTTTTCTTAAAATGTAAATGTAACATAAGTTCCCTAATCTCAATGTTTATAGCAATTTCAGTTTAAATAAAACATTTTTCAAATAAAACGAAACCTTTGTCAAATTAAACGAAACTTTTTTCAGAATAAACGGTACTTTATTCAAATACCGTTTGTTTTGTCATTTTATTTTTTTATTTTTTATACATAATGAATTTTTAATGAATTAATTCCTTCAATTAACTTGTTTAGTTTTAATATTTGATTTTTATTGAATTTGGCACTACACTATGCCTTAAGCTTGGGAATTTTGTAACTGTTATACTGTAAGCTAGTTTTAAGTCCATTTTGAAATAAAAGATACTCTTGTTTGTGAAATTGAAGTGACCGGTTGTGTGCTTTTTAAGAAGAAATTGACAGCCCTACATTAATTGAAAAATAAACAAGTACATACAAACTAAAACAATTAAAAACTTAAAAATAAAATAAGTGTTTGCCAGACCTAAAAAATAATAAGGCAAAAAGTCCTTAAAAAATATTAAGGATAAACATTTTGGCGCCCGAGCAGGGACTGTTTTAATTAAATTTAAAAAAAATAAAAAGTGAACCATAATCGTACTTCGGTTAAAACGTAGCAAGTGTCGGTCGTGCGTTGTTAGTGAAACAACCCAACTAAAAAGATAATTAACCCAACTTCAACCTCAGAAGATTATCATCCCCGTTTATCCAAGAAGGAAGACTTTACTACCATCTAGATGCCCAATTGCAACTGCATTTTGTGCAAGAAGGAAAGTGCCGAACGTCAGGTATTTAAGAACAAATAATTGTGTGAGAATTTGGCTTAATATTTTACAAATTTTAAAATTTAATCAAGAAAATTTTTTACCACACAAAAATTATTTGTTCTTGCAATCAAATTAAATTATATTCCCTAAGTAGTGAAACACACAAAAATAACAAAGTGCTTTATTGTTCGCAATTATCATTTGAAACAAAAACTTCATTATCACGTTCAAGTGGTAATTAAGAAGTACTTATATTACGCCTCCTCGCAGCAAACATTGCCATCACTGTGCCGTTCGTTCGTTCTTATATTTTTGTCTCTCACGGTATATTTTCACTTTAACAGAATTAAATAATTAAATTTAATAAATTAGTAAATCTTTACATTTTCCAATATTTACTTTTATTTGTGGTTTACTTCTTGCAATTCATTTGTTTGGTTATTGTGACGTTTGTTTTGTTATTTCTCGATACTCGTTACTTGTGTAATAAACACGTTAATCAACACTGTTGTGAAATAACAAACGAGCAGAAGAACATAAACAATTATTGGAATAATTAAAAGTGATTTTTTTAAAGTAACTAAACAAATAATAATTAAACAAAACTGAAGAACCAAACAAATAAATACAAAGAAGTGAATATTGTGAAGTTTAATTAATTAAAGTGAAAAAATTACTTATAAAAAAGTGAAGAAAAATAAGAGGTAAAATATTATTATTGTTAATATCGGACGAACATTATTTGAAGTGATCGCGAGTTATTACATTTATAAGAGGCTGTAATTTAACCAATTGAAACAATTTAGTGGACAATAAAAATATTAAATAAATAAAATTGCAATACCACTTGTTAAAAACATACAGATCTCTAAAAAGAAATTTGCCAATATTTACATACAGTCATATATACGTGTATGTTGTGTTGTTGTCTCTTTGCCTTATTGGTGGTTGTTCGTAGTGCAACCCAGCAAACATTTTTGTGATAAATTGATCGCATCCAAATAATATACGGTTTCTGGTATTTCGTTTATGAAATTACTCTATTACTGAATTTAAAATTTAGTACGTCTTACCCAGCGAACAATTTGCTAACTTTAAAAATTATACACGGTTTACTAAATAAAAGCAAAAAGTTTTCTAACAAAAAGTGGTATAAGTAAAATTTAGTTGAGACCCACAATTAAAAATTTTTTCTGTGCTTTAAAGCGGTGTACTCATTAAAGTAAGCTGAAGTTGATCTCGGAAATTTAATAATTTCTTGTCATTAGCTTGACAAACGCAATATTTCCTAGAGATCCTTCCAGAAAATTTTGGGAAATTGGTTATTCACATTCAATTTGGTCTCCTATATTTAAAAAGTAAATAAACCTCGACTACAATGGCTGGCGGTAAAAAGCAAAAAGGCAACAGTGTTAGTCTTGAGAGTTTATATCAGCAGAAAAATACAATTCTGTCGAATGTTGCAAGAATACGGCGTTCTATAAAAGAAAAAACAATTTCATTTAATCAGAACGAATTGCAATGTCGTTTAGAAATTTTAAATTCATATATTGAAGATGCTATGGACATTCAGACAGAGATCGATATATTAGATCCGTCGAATGAGGAAAGAGCTGACATGGAAAACTTATGTGTTACCACAAAAAGCATGCTTATGGGCTATTTAGTCCCTAGACATCATAGCATTGCTGATAATACTCTAAGCGTTCCTTCTCACCATAATCGGCTTCCAAGTATGAAGTTGCCGAAATTCAGCGGGAATTATTCCGAATTTAAAAACTTTATTAGTTTATTTGAAAGTTTAGTAGACAGCGATCCGACTCTGTCTGAAATAGAAAAATTCAATCATTTGATTTCATGCTTGTCAGACGAAGCTCTAGGTACTGTGAAGGCCTATCAAATAAGTGAGCAAAATTATTCCAAGGCGTTACAAAGTTTGAAAAAGGTCTACGATAATCCGTGTTTAATATTTTTCGATAATATTACCAAACTCTTTGATTTACCGGACATATCCAAACCATCTGCATCAGCCTTGAGAAGCATGATTGATACGGTTTCGGCTATTTATGGCTCGCTTTTGTCGATAGGTGATGACAAGGCAATTACTAACGCGCTAATTATTCACCTTGTGATGACAAAAGTAGATCCAATCACTAGATCTAAATGGGAAGAGCAGCTTGATTATGACAAGCTACCCCTATGGAGTGATTGCGAGGTAGCTTTAAACAAAAGGTACCAGCATATTTCCGCTGAAGAAGCGTCAAGTTCAAGACCAAAGCCTTATGCCAATTCTATAAAGAAAAATGACAATTTTGCTAAAAAGAAATCAAAATCTTCATTGTCATGCCAAACCGAATCACAACAACAAACAGCGAAATGTTTATTTTGTAAATCGACACAACATTTTTTGTCGAATTGTCCTTCATTTCTTGCAATTCCAGTGCAACAGAGATTTGATTTTGTAAAGGGCGTTCCTGCCTGTATAAATTGCTTGAAAAAAGGGCATACAGTCACAAAATGTAAGTCTTCAAAATGCCGAGTTTGTAGTCGCTCCCATCATACATTATTACACATATATGATGCAAATAATGCATATTCAGTTAATGTAACAAATTCTGATTCTAATGAACCGTCAACATCAAGAGCCTGTGTAAATCATTCGTCATCCGAAAGAGACAATGTTATTTTGGCCACGGCTTTAGTAGAGATTAAAAATAAATTCGGTCAGTATGTTTTGGCGAGAGCTTTATTGGATTCCGGTTCGCAAATTAATTTTGTGACTGAGGAATTATCTCAGCGGCTACAACTACAGAAAGATGAAAGAAATCTCAGTCTTATTGGTATCGGCAAGACAAATTCTACTGCCAAACACAGACTTCAGGCCACAGTGAAATCTCGATTGAACTGCCATGAATTTTCGGCGAAATTCTGGATTCTTCGATCGATTTCTAATTATCAACCAGATCATACAATTTCAACAGCTGGTTGGAACTTGCCTAAAAATATAGAGTTAGCTGATCCATATTTTAACAAATCGCGGAAAATTGATATGTTGATCGGCGCTGAGATTTTCTTTGAGTTATTGTGCGTTGGTCAAATAAAGTTGAATCCCAACATTCCTACACTGCAGAAAACGCTGCTGGGGTGGATTGTGTCGGGAAAATATAAAGAGTCGAATCATTTTAATACAAATTCGTGCCATGTAAGTTCAATTAGGGAAAACGAAGATGCGTTAGATTTAATAGTTCGTAAATTTTGGGAATTAGAGGAAATTCCTAGAGAGGCAAATGTTCAATCGATAGAGCATCAGGAATGTGAGAAAAGTTTTTTGAAGTCTGTTCAGAGATTACCTTCGGGCAGATTTAAAGTGGCGCTACCATTTAAAGCGGATCCAAAAACATTGGGTCTTTCTTTTGAAACAGCCAAAAGAAGATTTTTATCTTTAGAACGTCGGCTTACAAAAGATCCACATACAAAAGAAATGTATAACTCCTTCATGAAGGAGTATATCAATTTGGGACATATGTCTATTGCAGACAATAAAATCCCGGACATTCCTCATTATTTTATACCACATCAATGTGTACTTCGGCCACAAAGTTCTACTACAAAACTTCGGGTGGTTTTCGATGCCTCTTGTAAAACTTCTACTAATAGATCTCTGAACGATCTACTCATGATCGGACCTACGATTCAAGAGGAATTATACTCCACGCTAATTCGTTTCCGAATGCATAAATACGCAATAACGGCTGACATTGAGAAAATGTACCGTCAAGTTATAGTTGATGAGGCCGACAGAAATTTTCAATTAATATTATGGCGTGAGGATCAGTCTCAAAATATTGACATATATAAGTTAAATACTGTGACTTATGGCACATCATCGGCTCCATTTTTGGCAATACGATGCCTCACGTATTTAAGTGATATATTCGCAGAATCATTACCCATTGGGTCTAAAGTTGTTAGGAAAGATTTTTATGTCGACGATCTTTTAACTGGCGCCGATTCAATTGAAGATCTCAATATAATTAGGTCTCAAGTTACGGAAATACTCCAATCGGCCGGTTTTAATCTTGCAAAGTGGTTTTCTAACTGTTGGGATCAAGGTAATACTGATAAAATGAAAAAGTCAGTGCAAATAGATCAAGATCTCACAAAAACATTAGGTACTTATTGGCTTCCGAAGAGTGATGTATTTAAATATCACTTAGATGACTCGTTTCAAAGCCTGAAGGCAACAAAACGAAATATCTTGTCAGTTTCGGCAAGATTATTCGATCCACTCGGTCTATTGTGCCCATTAGTTGTCAAGGCAAAAGTTCTACTTCAAGAACTGTGGCTAATAAAGCTGGATTGGGATGAATCAATCCCCACTCGTCTTGACACATCATGGGAAGATTTCAAAGCTAATTTGATGAAAATTGATCAAATAGAAATTCCTAGATACGTTTTTACCACTTTAAAGGACAAATGTCAAATTCACGGGTTTTCTGACGCCTCAATGCGAGCGTATGGCTGCTGCATTTTTATTCGGAGTAGAGCTTCAGGTACTATTTCATGTCGATTACTGACGGCGAAGTCGAAAGTAGCTCCTCTGAAGACCAAGTCTTTACCGAGACTTGAGTTATGTGCAGCACATTTATTGGCTAAACTATGGTCTAAATTAAAACCGATGATTTCGTTTGAGATTGAAAGCGTCACTTTTTGGACAGACTCCGAAATTATATTACACTGGATCCAATCTCATCCATCAACTCTAGCGACATTTGTTTCGAATCGAGTGTCAGAGATCCAAGAACTATCAGATCAAGTCGCATGGCGACATGTTCCAACTAAGGAAAATCCTGCTGATATAGTTTCAAGAGGATGTAATGTAGATGAACTAGTAGACTCAATTTGGTTTACTGGCCCGAAGTTTTTGCTCAAAGAGAGTAATAATTGGCCAGTTAACAGTCACTTTACGCTCACTGCTGAAGAAGAGTCACTAGAAAAAAGAAAGACCAGTGTTTTTCTCGCTGTAGAAGAAACCGGGACAGACTATTTTTTGAAATTTATCGACAAGTATTCGTCGTATACTAAATTGATCCGAGTATTTACATATGTCTTCCGTTTTATTGATATAGCTCGAGGTAGGAATTGTCGCAACTTAGGTGTTCCTACAGCGAAGGAAATGAACTGGACTTTTCTCCATCTAATTGAAGTCATTCAGAAAACTGAATACGCCAGCGACTTAAAAAAGTTGAGTAAGTCACAGATTTTATCTGCTAATCTGCAAAGACTGACTCCTTTCGTTCATCAATTTAAAGATGAACATCGCGCATTTTCACTACTTAGAGTCGGCGGGCGGTTGCTAAACGCACCAATTGCGTATGATGCTAAATTCCCCCTTTTGATGCCCAAAAAGTCGCATTTTATGGCACTGTACTTACGACATTTGCACTTCAATAACTGTCATGCAGGGGCGAAGGCGCTCGTAGCTTTACTGCGTGACAAAATTTGGCTTATAAATGCTAGAGAGGAGTGTAGAAAGGTAGTCCGAAAATGTCTGCATTGTTTCAGGTACAAGCCGAAACTAATGGGCCAAATTATGGGAAACTTGCCCGCTGATAGGGTGAGAGCTCTACGGCCATTTAAAGTATGCGGCGTAGATTTTTGCGGCCCAATCAATGTTACTCAAAAGATTAGAGGCCGCCCACCCATAAAAATGTATATTGCTATATTTGTGTGTTTTTCATCAAAGGCTGTACATATTGAGTTAGTCACTGATCTTTCTTCAAATTCTTTTATTCTTTGTCTTCAAAGGTTCGTCGGCAGGAGAGGCCTCCCCGAGACGATACATTGCGACAATGCCACCAATTTTGTCGGGGCCAGCAGAGAGCTGCAACAGCTGAGAGAAGCAATGTTCAGTCATGCCAGCGAAATCAAATCGTTTGCTGCCACCAAAGGGGTCAACTTTGCCTTCATACCGCCACGAGCGCCGCACTTTGGCGGCCTATGGGAAGCAGCCGTGAAGTCAGCCAAAGGGCTTCTTGTCCGAACCGTAGGCATAGTGCTGCTAACCGCCGAAGAGCTGCAAACGGTTCTGGTTCAGGTAGAGGCCGTGCTCAACTCCAGGCCAATTGCTCCCATCAGCAACGACCCCAACGACGGCGAAGCGTTGACTCCGGCGCACCTACTAATCGGCGAGAGCCTACTAGCGCTGCCGCAAGAATCGCCTCAAGGAGAAGTGGACAGGCTGGCGTACTCGAAGAGATGGCGGCTTATCTGCGCACTCAAGCGGATGTTTTGGCAGTCTTGGGAGAAAGATTACGTCCGCAGCCTCCAAGCCAAAACCAAATGGGCAGAAGAAGAGCCAGATCTCGTCGTCGGCAAGCTCGTCGTCGTGCACGAAGACAACATGCCTCCCCTTCGGTGGCTGACAGGCCGAGTTCTGGCGGTAACCCACGGCGCAGACGGCAGAGTGAGGATAGCCGAAGTGAAGACTAGGCACGGTGTTGTTAAAAGGCCTATCCACAAATTAGCAGTGTTACCAGTGGATTGAAGACCGTTGGTCCTTCAATGGGGCCGGTGTTTTGTCATTTTATTTTTTTATTTTTTATACATAATGAATTTTTAATGAATTAATTCCTTCAATTAACTTGTTTAGTTTTAATATTTGATTTTTATTGAATTTGGCACTACACTATGCCTTAAGCTTGGGAATTTTGTAACTGTTATACTGTAAGCTAGTTTTAAGTCCATTTTGAAATAAAAGATACTCTTGTTTGTGAAATTGAAGTGACCGGTTGTGTGCTTTTTAAGAAGAAATTGACAGCCCTACATTAATTGAAAAATAAACAAGTACATACAAACTAAAACAATTAAAAACTTAAAAATAAAATAAGTGTTTGCCAGACCTAAAAAATAATAAGGCAAAAAGTCCTTAAAAAATATTAAGGATAAACACCGTTAAACATTTTTTCAAATTAAATAAAACCATTTTTACAATTTTGTAGGAATTTATTTTTTTTTTTTTTTTTTTTTTGTAAACCGTAAAGAGAAAGAATATGACTCTAATTGCTACGACAGATAATACTGGCGTTGTTTACCATAAAGTTATTTCTGTATCCACTGTGAATTCGGCCCGTTTCCAAGTATATCTTCGGGAGCTCTTAGATAAAATTGAAATCAGCCCAATGCTACAAAACTCATTTTTATTTATGGAGTATACCAGAATCCATAAATCCTAAGTTATATGACATATGGTGGACAATACTGAATGTACATTGAAATGTTACCACTATATTCTCCTATGCTGAACCCGATAGAGAAGACATTTTCAAAGTTAAAATTTCATGCCCAATCATCATTTAGATATTTTACCACTGATCGTAACATTGTAAGTGTCGCCTCTTCATTAATGAGTAATTCAAAGAAATCCAAAAAATAAATTCCCTACAAATTTTTAAAAATGGTTTGATTTATTTTTAAAAATTGTTAACTGTTTTTGAATAAAGTTTCATTTATTTGGAAAAAGGTTTCGTTTAATTTGAAAAAGGTTGCGTTTAATTTGAAAAAGGTTTCGCTTAATTTGAAAAAGGTTTTATTTTAACTGAAAATGCTATATAACAAAGCCTTTTATATATTTTCCATTTATATTTATTTCGCTGATGAATTATGTTGTTACAACCTCTCTATATATAAATTTTTTGTAAATACATGATTATCATATAACAAATGACCATGATCGGTAGTGTCTGTTATATAAAATCGCAGCCCATCACTTTATTTAAAAAAAAAATGCAATAAACACATTCTTTACAATGTCACCATATTAATAATGAAACAATAACATTAAAATTATTCATAAGCTCAAAAATTTAAGAAATCAACGGTAACATTTAAAACAACAACTCTCCCAAAAAGAAAACAAAATATTTAAAATTGTCTTTCTCTTTTTTATTTCTTAATCTCTACTGTTCTCCAATTTAATGCATAGCAGAAAACTCTGCATGTTGTTATTCTTCTTACTATGTAAACACAAAAACAAAGCATACTGCTTCTGTTATGTGTTTACATTGTTTTTGCTCACACGTATGTGAATTGTTTCAATGTATTAGTACCACTTTCTAACGCATATAACTCGTAAAATACTTTTTTACGAGTTAACAGAATCTACCAAAAAATATCTTTCGATTGATATATCATTTGTTAAAATACAATATATAGTTTAGGCGTAAAAGGGATCCAAAGAAATCCACTTGCCTATTAATATATATGATGATGATGATGATGATTTACACCTACGCATAATATTGACACTTTACAACTGATCTTTACTTACAATGTTCTTTTCTCTGCTGCATACCTGCGTTGACCTGTTATTACAAACCATTAAAAAATTATATTTCTTTTTTTCTTTTCCATACATACAGAGGATTTATTATTTTTAATATTTCCTTTAAAAAAAAGTAAGTTCATCAAATGTTAACTGCGCAGACACTTAAAAAAACATTTAATGTTAGCTAAAAGTTCACTACATGTTTACTAAAAAAAATACAGATTAAGTACTGCAAAATAACTTAACACGGACTGTAAAATAAGTTCGTTAAGTTATCTAAGTGTTTGTGTACATCAGCTCACAATAGTTGTGTACAATATTTTGTTTGTGTACAAATTCAAAAACAAAAAAATAAGATTTAGAGTTTGTGTGGTGAGACAACTACACTACGTTAGTATACAGTTTTTTTTTTTCGAACTCTGTGTATTCGTAAACATATTAGAGCAGTTCATGTTTTAATGGAGAACACTATGAGTGGTTTTCGGTACGTGATTTTAAATGAACTCAGATATATTTAATAGAATTATTTAATAAGCAATATCTACTAGATATAACCAAAAAATTTGCTAGTTAATTACAAATTACAAAAATAAAAACAACTAAATTTGTAATAAACAACCGAGATCCGTTATAAACTACCGAGATCGGAAAAATAAAAATGGTTAAAGAATTAAATAAGATCGAGAAATTAATGTTTAACAACTAGGAAGATATTAAATAATTTATAGATGAAAATTAGCGTGCAGAAAGTTATATATACCCTTTTACCTTCGGTGAAGGGTATAAAAAGAATAATTTTAGTATTTCAGTATTTTGGTCATAACCTGGGTATTTTTTAACCGACGTCCTTAGGAAGAAATTTACCATTTACGTTAGTAATAAAACTTAGACTCGGAAAGAGGTATTTTTCTTAAAAAAATTATATTTTGGTAATAACTTTTTTGTATCATTTGATATAATAGACGTATTCATAGGTCATATAACAGCTCTAAAATTTTAGTTTTTATAGAAATTTTGATGCTTTTTAGCCCATTTTTGGAGTATTTTGCTAGATTATAACTAGGGAGATCGAACGGTTATTATTCGACCGGTTTTAAAAGGTTAGTTTAGCTTTGCCCAAGTCGGTTATTTTAAAATGTCCATTTTTCGAATATCGAATAAACCGTTTATTTTGGTATAATTAACCGGTTATTTTAGTAATTTGTAATTTATATACATTTTCCTTACTCTTGTTGTAGATGTACCCGTAATTTAAGTATTTTCTAATTGAATATTGGCTAAACTTAAACTTTTTATGAAGAATGTCAAAACAAAATGTAACAATGGTCAGAAAACATTATGAACACTGTAAATACAAATCGCTTTTAAAAGTGTATGTTCTTGTAGAAAAAAAAACCAAAAGCTATTCAAAATACTACAAAAAAGTAAATAGTAATTTGTGCAAGAGTATTCTAAATATTTATATTTTTTATAAATGATATCTCTATATATTTTTTGAATGCGATTAAAAAGACAAAGTTACGTGTTTAAAGTGCCCTAAAGTGATATGTTACAAAGGTTCTTCCATGTCACGACTTATTAATCACCTTTAATTAGTCCACATGCTTGACATTAATGTGATCCAAATGAAACAACTCCGTTGAAGTAGTTCTAAGGAGACGACAAATAATACTTTACTAAAATACGCTGCAAAAAATTAATCATTGGGTGAAATATTAGCCCGTTGTATTGCCGAGGACGAAATGCCCGCTAAGGCACTAAAAACTTATAAGTAGTTCTAGCATCTCTTCATGCTGAAAACTACATTACGACGGAATCAACGATATGGGAAAATTTTTAAAAAACAAAATTGAAGAAATCAAACAATGTCATGGAATGTTTTAAATTGTAGTAGACGAATTGACAAATATTTTACACAAAGAGAATGTGCAGTTCACTATCCGTTTCTATAATGCTGAAACAAAATAATTTGAAATAGATAATCGTGGCTAAGAGGTTTTGTTTGCAGCTTTTGAAAAATATGGTTGATTTATATAGACATGCTTAACCACCAACAAATTAAAACTCATTCAAAATAAATTTGAGAGAATATTTCAAATAATAACTTTATAAAATTCCTATTATTTATTTGCTTTTGCAAAACGTTTGTCTAGATCAAATATCATTCAACCGTTTCTAAATTACATTATACAAATATCTTCTTACAAATAAAGTTTAGTAAATCAATAAAAAATTTTTGAAAATTTAGCTAAAGCTTAAGCAATTTACTGGTCCCACTTTGCTTGGATTTTATCGTAAAATATATGTTAGGTCTGATCTTAGTCATATTTATGTATTTTGTTGGTTCCTTACCTTGGCAAATTGGTTTGTTTTTATTCAAATTAACGTTTTATTTTTAAATCTTATTTGATTTTTGTGTTTTTAAGTATTCGAATTAAAACCGGTTAACCGGTTATTTAAAAATTGCTTAACCGAAACCGGGTTTTTTAAAATAGCAACTATTCGTAATATTCGAAAACCGGTTATTGAAAAAAGTCGAATAATCGATATCCCTAATTATAAACATTTACTTAGATTATAAAACTTGGACTCGGGGAGATCTATTGTTACCGAAAATGGGTATGTTTAATGGACATTGCTCTTCCAAATGGGCATTACTCTTCCATTTTTGGGAGAAAAGTTTCAGGGTTTTCGGGAAATATATGCTGCTAAAAATTGATATTTTGGTATATAAAACGTGTTCATATGTCATACTAGAGCCCTAAAATTTTAAATTTTGAGTATTTTCAATAATGTCTTTGTACCTAATTTAAGTTTGATATATTGGTGATTGGTTTGATTCAAGATTGTCCTTGTTTTCGAAATCTGTAGAATTTCAGATAACTTTAATCTGATAACAAAAATTCCACTAAAGATATTTAAATATGTGCCAGAGTTACAAATCACTTATTATTAAGCTACGGTCACACTTATTAAATGTTTGCCCAAATAAGCGTTACCACTACTTTGGTTTATAGTTAGTGAGATCTAACAGGGTCTAAATATCACAAAACAAAACTAATTATACTGCCAGACACAGCAAAAAAGCACTTTTTGTAAGATGTAGTACTATAATCAAAATTAATATTTCAATTCAAGGAAATTATATTTTAGTTTGCATGTGGGTAACGTCTATTTCTTCAAATATTTGCCAAGTGTGACCTTAGCTTTCAAAGGGAATTAATTTACAGTAGTTTTAAATCTGGCAAAGAATTTCTAAAGCCATCTCAAAGGCAAATAACCAAAAAACAATAACAGTCTTGTAAGACCATATTAGGATAAAAAAATTCGCCCTTAAATCTTATAATATGAGTCGACATTTTCAAATGTTAAGCATTATTATGTTTAAACAAACAACTTAAGTACATACGCATTTTCCATAAACACATATTGCAAATAACTTTGTGAATTTCACCCCTTCCTTCCCTCCTTCCTTAACTTTCATACCATTTCAATGTCGTGCTACAAAGTTAAAACTTTTAGCAATCTGACCACAAAACAAATTGTTGTTTGTCGGATTTTTTTTAAAATAATACACTTAACTAAGAAAAAAACAAAAATCTTAATATACTTTATGCAACACAAAATAATACATACACATATTTTGGTACAAAGATATTGCCAAAAAGAAGAATACTTTGAGATACATATTAAACCATATTTAAAAACTCTACAACAGTAGATACAAATATAAAAAGAAACAAAAAAAAAAACATACAAAACTCTGACAAAAAACTTTACACACTTTCTTACTCATGAAAAATCCCATGTCTTTAAAAGTAGTTGTTAGAAAAAATATTTTTTTAATTTAAAGTCTTGTTAAAGCAGATATAATATGAAAAAATTCGTTCCCATAAACAGTCATGGCAAACAAATCACCCAATAACATTAGGAAATTTGAAAATTGATTTTCGTGAATGAAAAATTCCTCAAAGCTGTTTGATGTTATTTATTTTGTAATTTAAATAAAAAAGCAATTAATTTTGTTGGGATCACTTTAAAACAGAAACAAATTTATAATAACTAAAAACGAATAACAACAATTAATTAACTAAATGTATTAAATTTTTTATTACAAAGAAAGTAAAAGATTCCAAAACTTTTCATTTAAGTGAAGAGTTCAATTAAAAGGCCTTGACTAGGGCAAGTTATTAAAATAAAAATTATGAAAAGAAATATTAAAAACATGCAACAAAAAAACGTGTAATTTGTTAAAATATATATATATGTATATATAAGAAAGATAAATTGCCTGGCCCACAATGTCGACAAGAACATTTCTTTCGCATATTTATATTGAAAACAATAATAAAAAACTAAAATTCATTATTGTTTTCAATATAAATATGCGAAAGAAATGTTCTTGTCGAAATTGTGGGCCTGGCAGAGATATCGATAAGCGTCGATGTTTTTTTGGTATGCAGTACGCAACGTTAACGTCGATAAAAATTTACTATGATATTATTGTCAGTTTTATTGGTGTAGAAACCGCTTTATTCCTTTTTAATTTTTCAATAATAATAATGTACAATTAAAAATATGGAAAATGACCAACAAAACTACGCGAAAATTGCAAAAAAATTGCATAAATAGCAAAATTCGCGAAAATTTTATATATTTCAAACAAGCCATAATATTGATTAAAAGTCCTTTAAACTATAAGGAATGGCAAAAATTTCATCATAATGGCTAAATTAGCGGAAATTCGCGAATTTTAGTCATGTTCGCGATGGAAGCAATTTTTCCTGTAAGTTTTCTGATTCTTTACAACTTTAATGTACATTAGACCCACTAAAAAAAAGATGTTGCTGTACCCCACAAGGCATCACTAAAAACCAGTTGTTTATCTCCAAAAAGTGTATCTCGTTTAGAAGATACTTTCATTTGATATTAGATACTGACAAAATTTAACCCTTTTATGGCGAAAATTTTTTTGAGGATATTTTTAACCAAAAACGTCGAAAAGAGAGCGCAGTGTGACATTAAGATCTAATTTAATTTTAAATAATATTTTTACCCCCACTATAGATACCAAAAACCTATATGAAAATCTTATTATAGATCTTTTCAAGTAAATTGTCGACAGAGACCAAAAACAAATATATGCCAAAAATAGTTGTTGATGAGAAAACAACAATTATTTTTGAGATTTGGATTTTTTTTTTTTATATTTTTTACTGTACTCATGTTCTGTAACTTTGGTGAGAACTTCTCGTAGTCAAATTTTTTGAAACAAAATATTCCGTCGTTTCTCAAAAAGTGAGCAAAAAATGTGTCTGTCTATCGAAAAGTTAGCGAATCATAGTGGTTAGTGCAAACATCAAAATGTGTGGTTAAAGTTAACACCTGCTAAAGTGTTAACAGTTAGTGAATCACACTACAGAGCTGAAACTTTTCTCACAAAATTTTTACAGATACACTTTTTCTGTAAATTGGCGAGTAATTTCATTACGTGACAGCTATTTCTCGTCAATGAATTTAAAGAGACAGTTAAGTGAGCAAAACTGATGTTAGTTTCATTTCACATATTTTAATCGAAAAGTTTCTCGATGCGGCAGTTGCAGAACATAGGCAATGGTCAACTTATGTTGTTTATGACTTAAAAATGGTACGTATGAGCAATATTTATTATAACTCATACGTACCGTTTGACTGCCATCAATTTCAAAACATCAATAGTCGCAAGCATTAATAATGTAAAACGCAACGCAACGCCAAAGAATTATATTGAAAGCAAAAACAAAGTCATAAATATTTTGTAATTTTGTTGTTGCATTCTACAGAAATTCATATTGCGTATTAAAATTTCAAACGCTGCATTGAAAATTTTGTGGCGTTGAAAATTTTGAAACGGTAGATGAAGTTCTGTAGACAGCAACAACAAAATTATAAAATACTTATGACATTGTTTTTGCTTTCAATGTAATTCTTTGACATTGCGTTGCGTTTTACATGATTAGGGCCTTAATTATTTATACGTTTGAGTAACATTTTTTATTGATTTGATAAAACACATGCCTCATATATAACTTGATATATTTGCACTAGTAAAAACCTACTTAAAATAGAAATTTAACAAATCCGTTAATTTAAATATGCTGTTTAGATTATCTAATATTTTGAAAATTAATATATTTTGATTTAATTCTGAACTAGGAAATGTGTGTTTTATGAATTAAAAAAATGGCTTAAAAGGTATTTAAATTTAATTAATATGATAATTGAATAATTTTTTTTTTTGTTGAAAGAAAATTTAATATTTAATTTTGATTTAATTAACATTTTAGTTGTTTTGAAATAAATTTTCAATTAAAATTTTAATTAAATAATAAAAAATCTTAATTGTCTTTTTTCGTTTAAAATAAAATAATTTAAACATGTAGAATTGTTGTTAGGAATTGTCCATATCTATTTAAATAAATTAACACATTGTTTGAAATGGCAAAGTTTGTTGATAACTTTTTTAATTAAACTTAAAAAAATCATTTATTGAAAATATTTTTCCAAAATTTTAAAATTTTTAGTAATCAATATAATTATTTTGGTAATAGGAGCAAAATCAACATGTTTGCTTGATATTATGAATTTAGAACAAATTTGGTGATTGGAGAAATTTTATAATTTATTCTGTGTATATAATTTTTTGGAATTTTTTTTTATAAATTAATTAGAACATCGATTTGCCAAAGTTTAAACTAAAATAATGTTAATAGTTCAAGCAAAAATGCTGTCCAAGTAAAATATCGTTTTGATACATTTTGGGTTTTCCGACGAGAAATGTCTTGCTGTTGTCCTGTCTTACCTGTCTTATCTTTTAATATATTGATAAAAAAAAATAAAACCAGCTTTAAATTGCCGGACTTTAGAAAGTTTACGTCAAACAAAGAATGAACGCGTTCATCTATGGCTTGTGAAAATTGAATGTGCTATATCTGTACTAAGCTAAAGGACCTCGGAAAATCAAATTTGCTAAAACTTAAAGTTCAAAATTAAAGACCTGAAATGCCATCTAAGAAAAATAAAAGAATTAAGAAACGTTAACAAGACACAGCAACTACAGTTGAAAAGAGATTCACAAATTGTTTGGGATTACTTGGACGTGGCATTAAGCACATGTGCAACTTTACTTACACAAAAAATACTGTTGAAAAAGATTTAAATAAATTGTCCACTGAGTGAGTACATGCAGCTTTTTCAAAATCTTTGGAGAGATACAAAGTCTTAAAAAATTAAAAATAAATGTTTTATGTTGTTGATAAGTTTTTGTTTGTATAATGTTGGTGTTAGACTTTATAATTGGCCTTATAAAAAAATATTGTTAAGCTAGCTCTAGCGTCAGCCTTTTATTTCTTTGCTTCAAGATTATGTTTATCCATATACCGTCTAGAAACAAATCCAGGTGTTAAGTTAAAGTAACTCTTTAAATTAATAATATTTTAAATAAATTTAAAAATAATATTTAATTCTTTCAAATCTCGCTTTAGGTTGCTATTTTAAGTCTCACCACAGATCAATATTTTATTAATATTTATATATATAAAGAAAATGTATTTATTTTAAATGCATTTGAAGGAATAAACTCTAATGGGGAATATAAGAAAAGATAAACTCACTGTTTTATTGTTGGAATTTTGTTTAAATATTAATATCGTTGCATATAAGACTATTTGAGTGTTTGTAATTCTCATTCCCTCTGTAGTATTATTTACTGATAATTTTGGCTTTTCTAAAATTTTTTGGGGAAATGTTTGATCTGGCCTGAGCAACCAGGGAAGCTTATCCTCCAATAATAAATTTCAGAATTTTTATGAAGAAATAAAGGGGATTAAGCGCAACAAACAAAATCTGTTAATGAAAAATTATGTATTCCCAAAAACAACTTTGATAATAAATTTTTTTTAAATTTATTTTTCCCGCCAAAAGAAAAGCGCCTGGTACTTGTTTTTTTTTTTTTTTTTTTTTTTTGGTTCAGTCTTGTTATTTTACAGTTCAGAAACAGAATCAGCTTAAAAATTGGAATAACACTAAAATTTTATTTTAATATTCCCCGGTGCGCCTTGATATGTATGCAAAATCACTGTAAAAACTATTCACAAATTTACTTTTACAGCCTGGCCCACGATATCGGCCGGTATCGCTCGCTTATATTTGCACCCCACTAACAATTTTTAGCACAACTAATCGATCGACAATGCAAGCAAACAATAATGTATTGCTATGCAATATTATGCGACCACAAATGTGAAAATCAGTCACTTGTTTTGTGGTTGCTGACAGTGGCATTTTGTTGGAATATTAAACGAAATTACTTTTTAAAACACCATCACTAAATATCATTTTAAAATAATAATTTTTGTTTTTAAATAACAGGATTAATAAAATTGTATAGTTTAAAAAAAAATATATTTCACAAGATTTGAATCTAAATTTTTGTATTTTAATAACGGCATTAAAAACATTGTATAGTTTTAAAAAAATTTATTTCACAAAATGTTAATCTAAATTTTTTACTGCTTTATTTTGTTTACTGCTTTGTTAGAAGCACAGTTGTATTTTTATGGTTAACTTTATATGTTTTGCAAATTTGTTATTTCAAACTTGTTTTTCATTTGCGGAATTGTTGATGGGGCAATTAAGTTATTTGGCAATAAATAAATTGGATTACCTTAGAAACGTAAAACGTGTCTACCGACATGTCGATAGTGCCTTTGAGAAGAGGAAGAGTGACTTGGCTGAAGTTGTCGATCGACATCATGGGCCAGGCCTTTATGTGCTGTTTTCATAACACAAGTGATTGAAACACTCAACAAATTAATGCTTTTCATATGAATTTTACTGCACGTTCTATCACTTGTGTTGTGAAAACATTAGATTAATTCATTAAACATGTATTCATGTGTCGTTGTCCAACGTAAATGATCGGAATTGCATGATGTGACTCATTTCGCTATGTTGTATAATTCAATAACAGTTGCTGGCCTTTAACTAGTTTATAAAAATCTCCCAGAGACTGACAATAGCACAATTACAATCTTATATCCTTAAACTACTTTTTAGCCCATAATGAACAAACGAAATGAATATCGACTCCAATTTTTTTTTTTTAATTAAAATAAAACATCTACCAAATCGATTTCAAAGACAGAACTGTTTCCATTTTTTCTGGCATTTTGTAATTAATTACTGACAATCTTATATTTCACTTATGTGCGGTTTTCACAACACAAGTGATTTAACGTGTAGTAAAATTTTTATTAAAAACATCAAAAAAAATTGAGGGCTAAAAGAATTGTGAGCTTTTCATATTAATTTTTCTACACGTTCAATCACTTGTGTTGTGAAAACAGCTCATTAATATTGTAATAAATTTACTAAAAGTTAAAAACAAAAAGATAAAATACAATTATTGCTTGTTGTGAAGAATTAGTTTCTTTAAAGCTCTACAATAACAAAACAACCCATTGTTGTTGTTGTGGGTCCTTTAATAACACAGCAAAAATAAAACTCAGACCATGAAAAAATAAAAAAAAAAATTTGTTTTAAATACTGCAACTTTTGCCACAAAAACTACTACATAACCATTTAATCTGAAATATTTACATGCCAGCAAACTAATATCAATGAAGTTACAACCACATTCACACTTAACACTTTATATTTTTAAGGTTGTGGTTGTAAAATAAAAATAAGAAAAAAACACACACACACCCACATAAATAAAAAAAAAAACATGAACTTAAATTGAACTCTAGACCAAGATTCATTCATTCACACATGTATAAATATAATTGCACAATTGTGGTATAAGTTTTGTTCGCATTGAAGTTAAAATTATCTATGGCATAAGACTGTTATGAGGTTCATCTTGTTTTAACACTGTAATAAGGCAATAAGAAACTTCCAAATTTATTACGACTTTTTACTTAAACTTTACCAAAACCAAAAATAACGAAAACAAATCTAGAATGAATTTTTTTACAAAAGTGTGTAAATTATACTAATACATAGAGAAAAACAACAAATTAACATAGATTTTTAAAGTGCCCTGTAGCCTTGAAATACGTGATAATTTTTTAAAGGCAATGTTAACAAATTTTAAAAATTTTCAAGATCTCGAACCGCTTTTTTATATGTTTATCCAATTCTACTGACTTTGGTTGATTGACACATTAGCTGCACCAATGCACTAAGAACTAAAATATTCCTAATTTTTTCGGGATGTGTAATAAATTATAAAGTATTCTTTGCAGAATCCGACATCAAAATTTCTATTCCTATGAGAGTCATGTGTGTCCAATTCCATGACCGTATAATTATCCGTAACAGATGTTTTTTGTGATTATACCGGATTTATTACAGATTAAAATGAGATGCAAAATCTGCAATAGATCTGGTATAAACTCCCATCCTAAAAACCAGATTTGGAAGTATCATTTAAACTCACATTAAAAAAAAAAAAGCAAATTGCATCACTATATCAATAATACATATACTTATTTATTTAATATATATTTAGGTCTATTGATAAATACTTACAGCCTAATACACATGAGAATTTAACTTTAGTGTAATATAATATAACGTTTAACAATATTTACATCTAGAGAAAAATCAACATTTTTCAAACATTTCATTAAAGCAACAAGTTTTCCAAATGGATCTGCCATAGCATAGTTAGTTCGGAAAGTTTTTATTAATAAGGGATTACAGTACCGTACCGTACGTCGTGGAATGTTAAATGATAAATTACTTAATAAAAAATTGTAACATACTTTTCCTTTTATTAAGTTAAGTACAAATGTGGATCCCATAAAACCGAGCCGTATTCCATGATTGGTCTAACGAGAGACGTGTAAAGTTTTTTAGTGAAGAAAGAATCATTGAATTCTTTCGCCCAACGTTTAATAAAAGCCAGAGTACAACGAGCCCTGTTGACAGTCATTGTTATGGGTTGAATATATTCAAATTTTACTTCCAGTAAGATGCCAAGATTCATAATTGTGTCGACTATCTCGAATTTACAGTCACCGAGCTACTAGTTATTCATAATACGTTCTAGAAAAGCGCATACACGCAGAGAAAAATATGTTTAAATTTGGTCACCTCCAACAAAACTATTTTTAGACAAAATTTTAAACATATTATGTTTAAATTTAACCATACTATTGTCACCGACAAACATATTATTGTTAAATTAGTCCTCCATCAAGAAGCCACAACCATATTATGGTTGCCTCTAAACATGTTATGGTTAAATATGACAATAATTTGTTTTTAAATTAACAATAGTATTTTCCTCTTTTCTAAGAGCAACTTGCTTTGGTTGAAAATCAACCATGCTATTATAAATGTTAAACATATTTAAGTTATTTCTAACCAAAAGATGTTCGGAGGCAACCATAATATGGTTGTGCCTTCTTGATGGAGGACTAATTTAACAATAATATGTTTGTCGGTGACAAAAGTATGGTTAAATTTAAACATAATATGTTTGCAATTCTCTTTAAAAATAGTTTTGTTGGAGGGGACCAAATTTAAACATATTTTTTCTCTGGTTGTATGTTTACATTTCATTAAGTTTAATTCCATTAGGTTATGTTTACACCAATTATAAAAGGTATCTAAGTCTTCTTGAAGATACATGTGCTCTAAAGTGTTCGTGATGTTTAAAACATTTTAACATCGTCTGCGAACATCAGTTATTGTGAATTTTTAATAATTTCAGGCAAGTCGTTGATAAAGAGCAGAAACAAAAGAGGGCCATGGTGACTACCTAGCGGAACACCGGAAGAAGGTTATGATTTACCTTATCAAATGCCTTACTGAAGTCGGTCCAAAATATAATATGCAAACTCCTTCTCGTGTGGGAATTTTCGAAGTACTTATCGTAACTTACGAAACCCCATTTGGAGTTTACACCAAATCATATTTCGGTTTTGCTAGTTTAGTTGTCGTTCGGATTTTTTGCATGTAGTCAATTCGTTAATTTAGTTTATTTGCAGGCTCAAGCAAATGTCCCATACAGAGGATATTAAGGCCAAATTGCATCATCATAAGTGGCTTTGTAAGGCCGAAAACTGTAATTTCGGAAGGACATTTTAATAAGGCTCCTGTTATATATTGGACCAAATTGGTTAAGTTTTGGTATTGTAAGTACTAGGGATGTAACAATAAGCCTTTCTGTCGAGGCGATACCGATACTCAAAAAGAAATGTCGGCGGTACCGATTCCGATACCGATACCCATATTTGATTTGAATTTTAGCTTTAATTATCAAAACTCAAGTAGAGTAATTTTTTAATTATGCAAAAAACCAGCGTAAAATATTCGGAATCAATAATGTCGTTTAGTATCTTTAGAAATTGATTTCGAATATATCTTCCTCTTTTTTTCTATCTCGATTCAAAATTAAAATGCAACACAACGAGATAGAATTACATTGAAAGCAAAAACAACGTCATAAATATTTTGTAATTTTGTTGTTGCTTTCTACAGATATTCATGTAACGTTCTAAAAATTTCAACGCTTCAAGCTATTCAGCGTTTGAAATTTTAAAACGCAATGTGAATTTCTGTAGAAATCAACAACAAAATTAAAAAATATTTATGACATTGTTTTTTCAATATAGTTCTTTGGCGTTGCGGTGCGATTTACATGATTAGGGCCTAAGACTTTAATGCAGAAATGGATTCTAAAAACGCACGAAACATCTACTAGAAACACTTGTTTTGAAATCGCTCGATTTTCATCACATTCCTGATTACCAATATTTAAAATTGATATTACATAGAAAAATTTTTTCTAATCACCAAATTTATATAAAATTTAAAGAATCAAGCAAACAATTTGTTGATTTTGCACCTTTAACCATTATCAATAAACATTTTAATTCAATTCATGTTGTTAAATTCCATTCTTCATAAAAATAATTTATAAAAATATTATATATTGAACCTTAGCCTGATTAAAAAAATAAACATGCTGATAAATTTTTTATTTTAATTAACAGTTTTTTTTAATTTAACAGTTTTAACTATGTAATATATCACTAAAAATGAATTAATTAAAAAACTTGGCCTAACTTGGTTGTGAAACTCATTGTACAGGGTGTCCGCCGGGAAGTGTACTTTGTTTTGCGCCATTTTGGTAAACATAAGTCTTGACAGTTCATATTTGGCAGTCGTGAAGTAGGCACGTGGCAAATATATTATGGAAAAATATTCTATAAACCAACGGGTTTTAATCGTTAAAACATATATTTCATCAAAATCAATCATCGATTACTGTAACGATGAGAAAGTTACGTGAAATTTTTGGGAGAAAAAACGTGCCAACAAAACGCTTTCTGTTTCGTATAGTGAATGATTTCGAAGAAAGAGGGTATGTAGGTGATAGGCCCAAGCACGCACCAAAACGTACTGCACGATCAGTTAAAAACATTACTGCTGCTCAAGAAAGTGTTCAAAACAACCCATCAAACTCAATTCGAGGTCGTGCTCAGGATTTGCATTTGTTGCCATTTAAGATTCAGTTGACACAAGAGCTTCTTCCACAAGACCGTTTACGCCGCCAAAAAACTAAGTTGTATACCTTCCCGGCGGACACCCTGTTTTTACTTGTGAGCCTTTATACTACTCTATGGTAAAGCCCTCAAAACTCTAAAAATCTATTAAAAAAAAGTCTGCAGCTTACCCAACTTTGTTCTTTTTTGTTGTGGTTATATTTTATATACCAAAAATATTATATAAACGATACAGTCAAAATTATCAAAAATAATGTGTTCGACTTAAAATAGTATGAGTTTTCAAAGACCGAAAATATTGGATATAAAAAATGACATATATCAAAATATGGGCACCCCGATTTCGTTGCTGAAAAAGCCAAATAATTGAATTAAATCTAATACCGAATTACGACAAATTGTCGGCACTCTTACAGTAAAAGCGGTCTCTACATTGTGATCGAAATTTGTAATTATATATTGTAAAGTGTTAGCTTTAATATTTAATAAATATTTTTTTAAACATAAAAAAATGTGAGGTTTTGGCCGAAATATACCCTCTGTGCTATGGTGCAAGGCAAAAGGGGTTAAGAATCAGCGTTTAATAATCATTTGTCTTTGGTAAAAAAAAGCCCCCTATTGCTTTTACTACGGATTCATTGAATATAAACAGTCGCTGTCAAGCCAACTGAAACAGCGGAAAGTGGAACAAAAATCTTCGTTTTTTGGTCGACAGTTTCAATATTTTATATATTTTACACCCTGCTAAGAATTAAAAGAAAGAATTTCATTATTATGTTCCGATTTTGTGATCTGCTCTTTAATAGTTGATTTTGCTTTAAGTTGTTATTCAAAAAAAAGGATTTTAAATAAATTTGTTTCTTAAACAACTTTTAGGCAAACATTTTTCAAAGTGCCGTCGTATCGACACTAAAATATCGCCGATATATCGGCAAACCTCAACAATCGTCGCTATATTAGCATTCTTTACTGCCCTATTAAATACCTTATGCACTAATTATGTGCTCCTAGCTTACTTAATGTGGCCAATATTGTGCCAAATACTTAATTACTGGACAAAAAAAGGAGTTCTTTTTTTTTATCAACATGTTTAACGTTACACTGTAACAATATATATATTGTTTATAAGTTATAAAAGAAATTTAAGAAAATATATTTTGTAAGATAACATTTGAAACAATAGTTGTTTTCTGCACTTATTTCAGTCACTTAAAACCGATCATTATATATTGCAAAAGACAAATGTTGTAGCAATGATTAATATATAACATCCAAGTACCTGATAAGCTGGGTAAATGCATCTTTTTTAATTTATTGAATTTTATTGCAGCTGTAAGCCGAGTAGGCCAAATAGCTGCAGTTAATACAAGTTAACAGTATTCATAGTAAATATTATATTAACATATCTTAATAATGCTATGAAAAATTCTATATCTATTAATAATTCCGGAATCTATAAATACTCGCTGTTCTGTTTTAAATTCACTCTCATTTACTGCTTAATTAAAAAAAATAAACAACAATTATTATCCAATAACCACAATCTTACCTCTCAAAAAATTTATCTCTATGCAAATACAACTACAGCGTCCAGAAACGAGTTTATATTAGCAACAAAATTAAAAAACAGGGTTTTAACTATTTATCTGATTTTTAGAAAGGTCCTCAAATTGAACCACAGCTCTAGAAAATGTCCTCTCACTATTAGGGATAAATGCATTACACAATCTGGCCACCTTTACCACAAAAGATCTACTCATAATAACCGAATTTTTTGCAGATGAGACATGTTCAATTTTATTATTATTTAACATAATGTCAACGTTTAAGTTTACCCTGGTAGTTTTTCTGTGGATAATCATACATTTTGACTTTCGAGGGTTTATTACAAGTTTGTTTGCAGAAGCCCATTTGTAGATATTATTTAAGTCATCATTAACCTTGGCTACATGTTCCTCCACAGACCGAATTTGACTATCCATATATATTTGAACATCGTCTGCATATAAATGTGTATTTTTTAAAAAATGTTGATGTATCATGTGCACAATGCAAACATACATTGGTAAACACATCACCATGCCTATTAAGCATATTCATAATAGTAAGTCTTCGCGTTTTTTGATCTAAGATCTATAAAACGTTCAGAAAATTGTATTATAAATACACCACAATTCCAGCTATCATGTTGGGTATCCTGTTAAATTTTTTTTGACACCCAATTCATATGTAGGAAATGCTTTTTTAAAAAGCTTAAATAATAGTTTCTTGGATTCCGAGATAAATAATCTATTAATAGTTGCTCATTTTTAAAGCAGTAACTGCCTGTTTGACATGCAATGTATAAACAACTATCAATTTTACTTTCAAATATTAAACACGTTATAGTTGCGTCAACAATAGCTGTCGATAACCAGTTATTAACATTTAAAGTATATTAATCTTTCAAATTTATATATGAAGTTAGAGCAAAATGTTCTCCGTGAGTTTTTTGAAAAACATTCTCCAATTTAAGGAGATAAAATTCGATTTCGGAGCTGGCAAAACGTTTAAGATTTTTGTATTTTGTTGAAATACTCTTTTTAGGTTTACTAATTTCATTTTAAAGTTGTTTATAGGAAATATTAAAATCAGTGCTAGCATAGTTCTCATTCTCACATTGATCAGCTATTTCCAAATTATTTAAATCATTAATATATTGAATATTTGTCTTGTTTCCATCACAGAAATTTGATCCTGATTCAATTTTATTACATAAATTTGAAGCGGACTTAATGTTGTCGCTTTCAACATTATTTATTACGGCAGTAGCGCTATGGCTTTCATAAGAATTAAAATTTTTTGAGATTCCTCCATGGGTTTTTTTCACATTTCGAAATTGTTGTTAAATAAACTGTGAGGAAGTCTCTTAATTTTTTTATTCCAAGACTCGCAAATTTTTGAAAGCTTTTTTTAGAATCTATTTCTACAATCTAGGTTTTAATTTTTTTTGTCCCTTATGAGTTTAACTCTGAGAAGGAGTTATAAGAGTTCCAGGAGTAACAGCTTTACCAAAAACATTCATGTATTCAATTTTAATTTTTTTTTGTTTTGTTTTTTGTAAAGTTTTCCATAGTCCTTACAAACCTTCCTAGTTTAATTTTTCTTCCCTTTAATTCATTATGTTTTATGTCTTTAGAATATGTTTCAATAGGACCATTACTTACACGTTTTAAACTAAAATCTATTATTTATCCCATGACATTAGACCACATTGGAAGTATTGGTATGTCTTTTTCCAATAATAAATTCATAACTTCTGGGCAAAAGAATATGTTTTCTTCTGCATCCATTTCATCGCAAGTACTTATATCTGATTTATACTTTTCGAATAGTATTTGAAAAGGACTATGACTTGATATATTACCCATGTTTTCATCCTCTTCACATAAAAAATAAGTTTTTTCATAATTTTTCAATCTTAAATAATCTTTTAATAAGCGCTTCGTTAACATTTTTATGCGTTTCTTTGTGCAGAGCACAATACAAAGTTGCTCAAACCATTTAACACATTCAACAAGATTGTTTAAATTAAACACTATACCGAATGCTTCACGTAACAATTTTCTAAGTTTTACGTTCGTTAAAGGAACGATGTTGTCAATATCCTTGCAAATTATTTTTGAATAATGACTGACGCAAAACTGAATATATACAAAAGAAAATTTTTGTTTTCTGCATTATGTTTAATTGCTATTTCATAGCATTTGTTTAAATATTCTAAAAGACTACTTATGTTATTTACGTCTTTATTTATAGCGCCAATAACAGCCAAGCTAACATCGGTAACAATTCTTTTACAAATTGGCCACTTAATTTTGTTTTTAAAGCAAAAGTGCTCTATACCTTTAAAGAATCGTCCAATATCATAACTAGTATGATTAGATAATATTGCATCTGCAACAGAAAGAACAAAATGTTTCCCTTTAATATGCCCAACAAGAGAATATAAAAATATTCTTTTAGTTTCAAAAGGCATTGCACCAACAACATGTCCTGTTGCATCGACATGGAGTGTGTAGTTTATTTTTCTCAATATAAAATCATTTCTCTGTCTTAAAACCTCTAATTGTTTTTTGGACCAAAGAAAAAGTTCCCTCTTTGTTGAAAAATTCTGAATGTTTATAATCACTCTTTAACATCAAATAGGTGTAAACAAATAGATCTGAATCCCTGTCATTCTCAGCAGCAGATTCAGCTTTAATTCTATTAGAAAGTCATTTAACCATTTGAGTTTTTCCAACAACCCAAAGCTCGTCCGACTGTTTATTAACTTGTTTTTTTTTTTTTTTTGAAAAGTTAAGGCACTGTCAGTGAAAAGTTCAGCTTTATGTAAAAACCTTTGAACTTCACGACATTGGAATTGTTTTGTTTTATTTAAAGAATTTATTAT
This sequence comes from Pollenia amentaria, assembly GCA_943735925.1. Lineage (NCBI taxonomy): Eukaryota > Metazoa > Arthropoda > Insecta > Diptera > Polleniidae > Pollenia > Pollenia amentaria. The sequence goes on from OX031009.1 coordinate 44,559,004, forward strand.
TTCTTCTTGCGATCTGAACACAGAAATATCTCCATTTTTATTGCCATTAAAAATCCCAGCAAAAACTTACATTGAAAAGTAATGAGTTAAAACGCTATTATAACTACTTTTCACTACTTGTACATTGGCATTTTAACTCATTATTTTAACACGGTGATGTCATTGGAGGCAAGTACTTACCACCCACGCTTTCAAATAGGGAGTTAAATAAGTCATTACCACATTCACTTACAAATAGGGAGTTAAATAAGTCATAACCATATTCGCTTACAAATAGGGAGTTAAATAAGTCATTATCACATTCGATTACAAATAGGGAGTTAAATAAGTCATTACCACATTCGCTTACAAATAGGTACTTCACATTGGTATCAATAAAACTGAATTTGTCACACAAATTGTGTCATTAATTTAATTTACTTTTTAATGCAAAATTTGACTACCCTGCATTAAGGACATCAATTAAGTATTTACATTTGCCATACACAGAAAAAAGTTTATATCAATTAAAAAAGTTGTTCAAAAAGTATTTAAATTCAATTAATATGATAATTGAATCAATTAATTTTTTTAGTTGAAAGACAATTAAAAATATAATTTTGATTTTATTAATACTTAAGTTTTTTTGAAATAAATATTTAATAAAAATATTAATTATATATCAAAAAATATTAATTGAGTTTTTCGTTTTAAATAAAATAACTTAAACTTGTGGAATTGTTGATGGGAATTGTTAATATTTAATTAAATAAATTAACACATTGTTTGAAATGGCAAAGTTTTTTATAATTTTTTTAATTAAAATTAAAAATATGATTTCTTGAAAAAATATTCACAATTTTACAATTTTTAGTAATCAATAAAATCATTTTGGCAATAGGTGCAACATCAACAAATTGTTTGCTTGATATTATGAATTTAATTATTAAGGAAATTTTTAATTTTTTCTGTGTATTCAAATCTATTACAAATAGTTTTTCATTTATAAGAAATAAAAAAAACTGTTAGAACAAATATGTATTAGATTTGAATAAATAAAACCTCCTCATTCTAATGAATTAATTATAAATTTCCTTAATCGACTAATAACCAAGTGCTTATGTATCAGATTATATATCAGTCATTACTAAACTACTTCTATGTAATGCAGATGGTATGAAGTTGTCATTGTAAAGTAAGTTGTTCAGTAATTGCAAGTCATTACCAAGTTTTTGCTGGGAACGTATGTATTGCATTCTACATCAGAGCAATACCCGTAGGCAACAAAAGAATTCTGATTAATACTAAGATTTTTAAAATTAACTTCGCAAGCATTATTTTTTGGCGTATAAGTAATTCTAATGAAATCTTTTGAAACTTTTGTTAAGGGAAATTGTGTTCGATTTTTACAAAAGATCTCACCGATTTCAGGTATTTGCATTTTTTGTATCTTGTCTTGAACATTTGAAATTAAAAAATCAAACCTTTTTTTCCCCTTCTACCATTCGCACTTTTCTATTTAAGTGAGTGCATACTTCTGGTGTAAGGTACTTATTTCGGATAGATTTCAATAAAGTTACAGCACAACTGTTTTCGGCAAAATCCATTTTATCGACACTTGAATATTATCAACATTTTTCCCATTATCATTTTGTGAACTTTCATTTAGATTCACAGCGAAGTTTTCATTAAAATTATTATTGCCTAAGTCAATTTCATTTGCATTTAAATTATTTATAATATTACCACTTTTTTCTTCATATTTGACTTCTTCAGCGGATTCTGGATCCCTTCCCTCTTAAATCAAGTTTACATTTTCCTAAAAGTATATTTAAGTAAATAATATATATAACTTAAGAACCTGCTAATATAAATCACAGGGCTTCTGTTCGCTTCCAGAAGTTCGGAAAAGCTCTTGTCCAGGCATGTTGTGTTAGTATGTACTTAGAAAAAGTTTTAAGAATACTTTAGATATTATTAAAATTTAAAAATACTTGTACAAATATTGGCACGATATCTTGCTCGAATGCAGAATAGCTACGTGGAAAGTTTTCAGACTTATCAGTAATTTCAAAAACAGTCTGCAACAGTTCCTCCAAAGATATCTTACAACAAACGTATTAATTAATATTAATAGATTTACAAATGATCAACCGACGCACAGTGGCGCCCGTAGAGCAAACGAGGTTGCAAAAATCAAAATTTTCATGAGCTCCGTTCAAAGTTGACCGACTTTCGATTTTTAAAAAAAACACACAATTTTTAGTCAATTTGTTGCGATTTCAGGTGTAAAATCACGAAAAATAGGTAACGAATCGCCTAATTTTTTGTTTGTATTGATTGATGTATTTATTAAATGTATAATGATAAAAAAAAATTAACTGTTTGCTTTGTGTTTCTCCTGGTAAATCACTATTTAAAAACTATACGTTTTTTCACTATTTTTCAACTTTGACGGAAAATAAAAAAAAGCTTTATTTTTCTATATTTGCCATATTTGCAAAACCTGTTCTTTGATTATTTCTTAACATAATTCAAAAGGTTTTATCTGCCCGTACGTGCCCGTTTGGCTTCTAGAGGTAAAAAAGGTTAAAAAGACATGGTTGCAGAAATTGTATGGCGTCCTTCCCTTATATGTTTTGACTGACAGTAGTTTGATCTAATAGTTTGAAAAAAACTACTCATTGAAATTAGCAGGTACGTACCTGAGGCAGTAACTAGAATCACTGGAATTGACAATCAAATCGTGAAAAGATTGGGAACGATCTTGGATGTTTTAAACTGCAAAGAAAATGTCAATTCTACAAAATATGGAGAATATGCGTCGAAAACTGCATCTCTTTTAGCAGAAATGTATCCACAGAAGAAGTTGACCCCGACCGTCCATAAAATATTGGCGCATGGCAAAGATATAATTGAGTACCAGTCTTTGCCAAATTGGAGAGCTTTCTGAAGAAGCACAGGAATCTCTTAACAAATTTTATAAAACATATAGATTGCAGTACACATTCAAAGCATCAAGGGTAAGGCAAAATGAGGGCCTCTTCATCATGTTGGCAGCATCTTCCGATCCACTTCTTTCTTCCCTGCGGCATGTGAAGTCACGAATAGAGTTACAAAATAATTATAGTTTAGAAATGGTTAGTCTTTTAGATATACCTTCTCTTACGAATTGTGATGAATATTTTACAGAAAATTGAAAAAATAAATTTTAAAATAAAATTATTTTTTTTTTAATTTGTTGGGTAATAATTTAAAACATAAAACCCTAAAGAAAAAAAATAAAAACAATCTAAAAATGTAAAAATAATTTTTTTTAGTTACCATAAAATTGATTTTTCTACTAATTTTAACTTTAACCATAAGTAGGCCCCTACAAAGCGTAGCACCCTTTCCAAACGCTCATTTCATAGGCTGAACAGTTATCTATCATATGCTGTTTAAACTGTTCAATTATCTTATTCGGTTTAAAAGATATGATTTTTGCAACGAAAAAACTCAAATGGCGCCACTGTGCGCCGTGTACTTACGAATTCATTTTCTTCTTACTGGTTTTTATTAGGCGGCTCTAAGGCGAGTTCGTCTGATGGTACTTCTTCAAGTAACTAAAAAAAAAAACAATATATAGATCGTTACCTAAAACGCAAAAGGTGTTTTAGGTAAGAAATACAGCGAAAGGCGCTGTCGGTTGAGTTTAGATAAGTTAATATTCAAATAAATATGTGATAAGTTTTGTTTTTATTACAATAAAGGTTGTAATAGGTAAGAACCCCAACAATACATATTTTTACTTACTGTGCTTCTTTTTTCTTCCTTTTTTTGTCTTTTCAAAATGTGATTAAAAAACTTTAAAAAAAAATTAATGCCTTCAAATATTCCAACAACTTTATGAAAAAAAAAAAATACTTACATATTGAACCCTTTTTTAATCAAATACAATGTTCTTCTATTACCCACGATTTTACCAACATTTTTGCACGACAATTTACTCATTTCTTCCAAAATTGTTTCGTAATTTGTGTCGTTGATTAAAAATGGGTCTTTTATATATACTTGCTCAATAGCTTTTAAAATTAAACTGTAAGAAAATGTTAAAATAATTTATAAATTTAACAAGAGTGCTATATTCGGCTTTACCGAATGTTATATACCCTTCACAATGGTTTGATATTAACATACATACGGTTATGGTTTCGTTTTATATAAATCAGTACTGTATTTCAGATATTTGTTTTATTTAATGTTCTCTAGGGTACGGCCGATTAATTAGCTTCGGTATCGGTCAAAAATTGATAGTCGGCCAATAATCGGTGTTCGACATTAACTTGGCCGATTTTTGCCGAAGGCCGAACCTTTTAATAAAATTTAATGCAAATGTTGCAAAACCATGCAAAAATAATCAACTAAAACTTATTTTTTTACAAAATTCAGTTGTGGTATATTATATTCAGGTATGTGATGAAAATCGATCAATTTTAAAACGACTGTTTTTAAAAGGTGTGATGAATTTCGAGCGATTTTAAAATCCATTTCTGAATTAAAGTCTTAAATTTTTGTTCAGAATACAATTCAGTTTACATATATAATATTAAATTTAAAAGAATAAAGACGAAAAATAAAAGGACTATATATTAAAAATCTATTTTAAAAGATATTTAAAATGGAAAATTTACTTTTTGGCTTCAAATGATTTGTTTGTTTTTTTTTTTTTTATTACCAAAAACTTTTTATTTTTTCTGTTAAATAAATCAATTGGTCTCAAAAATTTCCAAGTTTTTTCTTGTTGTGAATTTGGATAAGTAACTGCAAAAATCGAAATTTGTTTTTGTTTTAAATGTAATTTTCTATGCGAACGTTAATTTTCGAAATCGTTGAACAGGCAGTAAAATTCGGCTTCGGTGTGGCCAAATTTAACCAATTTTTCCGAACTTCGGCATCGGCATAAAAAAAGTGACTTCGGACAGACACCACATTTAGATCATGAATAAAAACTATTTCACTTTCTTTGGATATTTAATTATGCATTCCAGGACTTATTAATTCATAAAAAATATTTAACGTGTCCATGTTTTTATTGCAACTTGCCGATAGTAAGCTGGGATTTTGTTCTACAAAAAAAAAAGGTTTTCACTATTACAACTTCGCTTTAAACTAAAGAGAGCAATACGTTAAAGGCAAGTTCATCCTACCGGGTAGGCTAAAGTTAAGTTTCAATAATAAATAACGTGATATACTTCCGACGAAATCCTACCTTTAACTATTGGCAAGTTGTTATAATGCCCCTAACATGGGCTATAAAACTTGTACTCGGGAAAATTTATGGTTCACGAAATTGGGTTTTGGAAAAATTTATCTTTTGGGCATTTCTTTTTAAAAATAACTCTTACCTCTTCATTTTGCAGACAATAAGTTATATTTTAAATTAATTTATTTGGTTTTAAATCACAACTAACTTTTAAATGGTTTAAAATCTTGTTTTATTTCACTTGACACTTAGTATTATAATCTTTGCTTGTATGTATAACAATATTAAAAGTAGTCACTGCTGCCAACATTTGAAAATATTTCTTTGAACAGTGCAGCCAGAACTTCTCCAGAGTAAACAAAATGCTGCCCACAGACGAGACAACATTAGCAATAATGGTCAACGAAAATTGACTAACAATTATTGCAACATAAATTGCAGGCAATAAATATGTACAAAAAAGTGCTGTCTACACTAAAGATAACATAATTTTGACATTTACTGCAATATATGTCGCAATATTTATCTCTGATATAGGGCAGTAAGTAACGTATGCGTAAAAAACTTGAAAGCTAACATGGTGTTTACATTTGCCAGTACTGGCAAGCCAGTTGCAATACATGCAAACTTTATCACTAATATTTACATGTACACTTTTCCAACTGTCTTAAGTACTGTCTTGCAAATTTCACAGACAGTAAAATTGGACAGTAATTTGACATTTGCTGACAATAATTTTAAGTTTTGTTCGCAGCAGTAAAAAAAAATCAACAATTAAAAGAAAATTAATAAATTATGCTTGGGTTTTGTACGTTTACTTAAATGCTATCTATGTTCAAATAGTTGTTAAATGCTATTTTTAATTTGTTAAATTCATATAAAATACGTTAAGCTAAAACATGCACTGCGACATGCACGTTAAGGGCATAATAAACCACACAAATTGCTTGGCAAGCATGTACTTTGTTTTTACTTTTGTTTGCCAATAAACAGCACAATCATATTTCGTACAAACATTAATTTTTCATTTTTGTTTTGCTTTCAATGAATGCTGACGATGATTGTGCTCCGGCAATTTTGCTCGCTATTTGCTTAAAACGCAGAAGAAATATAAAACAAAAAATAATAATTTGTAACTAAGAGTTCTGTTTACAAAAAGCTGTTTTGGGGCAGTCAATGCTGCTAAAAAAATTAGAATTTACGGCTGAAATTGATTTGATTGCTTCTTCTACTACGTCTTTACTCTGCAAAGTTTTCGGTTAAATGATTACTCTTAGCACTAGACACCACAAAAAGTTTGACAAATATCCAACATGTCTGCCAAATATTAACTGCCGTATTCATAAAAAACTAAATTGGATCTGAAATATATTTTAAGGAAAATTTGTATGGAAATTTAGTTTTAAAATACGTTTGAAATCTATTTTATTTTTTATGAATACGACAGTAAAAATTTTTAATACTTATACAAATATTCCTTTAAATGTTTGTCCAAACAGCAAACACCGCAATTAACAACACAACATATTTGTGCAAACGTAATATTTTGACGTGTTTGCCAAGCAATTTGTGTGGTTTATTAGTCCCTTAACTACTGTCTGGATGCCTACGTCACTCCGCGTCTACAACAGACATGATTTGCTGCTATAACATGATGTTATAAAAGCGTTGTTAAATCATATGCATTAACAACCGTATTAAAACATGAGAAAAACTCTACCATGCCGAGTCTATACTTAACACTAACATTATGTTAGTGTTAATGTTAAGCGTTTCATGTCAGTTGTAGACTGGGTGTCACGAAGACGTATGGCTGCAGGGTATTTAGTAAAAACATGGAGTATACAGTTTTTACAAAAAATCAACGCGACAAACTAATTTTAAACAAAACTTACTAGCACTATAAAAACTGAAATTTTTACAGTTAGTTTTTTCTGCGACACTTTTTAAATTCATGTTAAATAAAAAAAAAATCATTCGGAGCAGTGCGACCACTTGAAAAAGATTTGCAACAGTAAAAATTTATTTGTCTTAATTTGTGTTTAAATTTCTGTGTTTATATAAGTGTTTTTTAAAAAAAAATAGTAATTTTAAAATTTAAACGACAATTCTTTGGCGTTAGGCCAAAAGGTCTTAAGTCAAAAAACCCAAGCTGTTTTTGATTGGGATAAACTTTTTTCTCTTTCATTTGGTATCAATAACTTACCCTAGCACAAAATAAACAAACACACCAATTAAACAATTTGCAATTTAATATTACGAAAAACTGTAGTTTCTGACTTAAACCCCTTTTGCCTAACTTCAAAGAATTAATATTGATAAATTTAAGATAAAGGTTTTATGAGTCAACAATTGAACCAAAGCCGCGAATAACGTTGTAAAAGCCACTTTTTGCAAAAACAGTTTTTTTGCAGATTAGCGTTAACATTACTCTTTTACACTGTTTAAATGTATATTCACCCAAAATAATGCACCTTAACGCCATCAAAATGCGATACAAAGAGTCAGCCAGTGGAAAAACGTTGTAAGTTACTAATAAAATGATACAAACGAACTGGTTTTGCAAGGTGGAATAACTTTCTAAAAGCCGCTTGCGTAGTGTAAAAACGTTTTAAATGACATCGTGATTGTGGATATGAAACGTTTTTCTACTAAAAAAAATTATATAAACTGTAATTAAGCATGTTATTTAAAATTCGATTTACTTGATATTTTGCATAAAAGTTTTTATTGTAATTATTTTTGATAATTTAAAAAAAAAATAAAAATTAATAATCCTTCTAAAAACGTTTTTTTGCTCTCCTGAAAAATATTTATTTTGTAACTTGCAACGTTATTCGCGGCTGTGCTTCAATTATTAAATATATTTTATTTAAGTTATCGTAATCAATTAAATATTAAATGTACATCTGTAGATACGAGTACAAAATACAAAACTATGTGTTTCACAAGACCAAAATACATTTATTGAAATTTTCTTAAATATATTTTGTTGCTGATTATATAACTACATAACCATATAACCTGATAATCCGCCTTACGTGAGAAACCCAGTTATGTAATAGTTTTAGTGTCTGATCGAAGTCACTTTTTAGACCGTTGTCAAAGTTCGGCAAAATTTGCTTAATCGGCCAAATCGAAGCCGAACTTTACTTATCCAAATTCACAATAAAAAACTTTAAAAACTGAGATTATAGAATTTATTTAACAGAAAAAAAAATTATTTATTTAATTTTTTGGTACTAAAAAAAAACACAAAAAAGTTTATGGTCGATATCGGTCGATACCGAAGCCGATTAATCGTTCGGACACTAAATACTATGATATTTTTATTTTATTTGGAGGTGCGTTGGTAAAGAATATTTAAGAATTAATGATTAATAAAATATATTTATTCCAGGAAAAGAACAGATTTGTTGTCCCTCTAACTTTCCGGATGAAAGTAGAACAAGAAAATTGGAAAAAAATAAAGTAAATAGACAAAAAAAAGTCAGGAAAGTCTACACTAACAGAAGCGTAAAGCAGCAGTCACTCCAGCAACCACAGCTCCAGAAGCAACCACTCCAGCAACAACCGCTCCAGAAGCAACCACTCTAGCAACAACCACTCCAGCAGCAACCGCTCCAGCAAATACCACTCCAGCAACAAACGCTCCAGAAGCAACCACTCCAGCAACAACCACTTCAGCAACAACCGCTCCAGCAAATTCCACTCCAGCAACAACCGCTAACATATTTTTATTAAAAAAACTAATTCTAGTTATAGGTAGAAAGTTTGTATCCCAGACAGCAACTTACAAAAAAACACAAACAATTAAAAAAAATTTGTATGGCCACTTTATAACAAGCAAATACTATGCGCTCATTTAAAGACTTGCTGAAAATTTATTCGCACCATTTATGACATCGACGCTAATTCAGCAAATACTTTGCGCCCATTTACAAATTTGCTGAAAAGTAATATTCGCCATTTGTGACAACGACGCCAAATAATGTGTCAGTGATAAATAAGTACTCCTCGTTTGGCTGGCATAAGTCAGCAACGATTTTTACTGACCATTTTGGATGAACCCACTTTTCTTTGGAACGGCTCGGGAGATTTTTCCGAAATTGATGTCACTAAATCTTTAGGTGGTATTCTACCAAATTCCGTTGAGTTTATGCCCTGAGACTTCCTCTTTTGGCGGACTATCTTGGCGGACGTAGCAAAAAGATAAACATTCCAAAAACAGCTGACAGGAAAGGCTTTTATAATGCTCGTTGTTGAACATGCCATTCATGCATTATAGTTTTATACGTACGGCTTTCATCGACGAATTGACGCGTGTTATGTACTTCTTCTTTTAAGGACTTTTTTTTATCTGTGCCAGATATTTAATGTCTGCGTATATTTGTCTTCTTAATCAATGAAAAATTTAGACTGAAGGTAGTGATGTTATAGACTTTTTTGAAAAGTACCTACGCAGCCTGGAAAAATCCCTATCTTTCCCTACTTGCTCAAAAAATTATCCCTACAAAAATCCCTACAACTTTTAAATGATAACATATCAATGAAAATAAAACCGTTGGTGATTTCCTTACAATCGTTCAGGTGTTTTAAGCGATTTTCGGTGAAATGGAAGGTACATTCATGGTATAAAAAAGAGCGAACAATGCAAATTGAAGATACAATGACTAAAGATAAGTTCAGACCTAACAAGTATTTGATGAAAAAATCGAAATAAAAAAAGCGTGACCAGTAAATTAATAAAATTTTAGCTTTATTCTATTGATTTACTAAACTTAATTTTTAAGATTGGTATGTGTATTATCATGTGGCAGTGATAAATTAAAGATAGCTAATTTCGACTTAAGGGGGAAAATTTAATTTTCATTAAAATTTTTCATTTTGGTGACTGTACTCCAAAAGTTGTTGCTGCCATACTAAACTATTTAACTATTAAAATGCTGTGAAAAATTAAATTCTTGTAAAAGAGAGTTTCAAAAATGTACCTTAATATCAAGCAAGCATTCGCCCAAAAAAATTTAGCAATTTGTAATGTTGCCGTATCTACAACTGTCTTAGTATTATGTCACAAATCGAAAGAGATTGGCCAAATAACTATATACAGTTTTGTAACATTTTTGAAAAGTCCCTACATTTTAATAATTTCAAAATATCTGTTATTTTTTCCCTACGTATAACATTTCTGACTAAAATTATAAAACTGCAAAAAAGACTTTTTAATACTCCTTTTAAAAAATATTAATTTATGTTTTTTTTCTTTGAAGCGAAAACTCAATTTTTTTTTTACCCGCTTTCAAAAAAAGTAAAAACAGTGCGTGAATTAATAAACGTTTATTACAATAAAATGTACACCAATAAGCGGTCCTTAGCTGATCGCTTCAATTATATTGATGTAAAACAGCTAAAGGATTTTAATCGTCGACGTGTAAAAACCTTTTTAATTTAACGTTTTAATAATTCTTCACTTACTACTAATTACAACTTTCATGATCCCTGCTTGGATTCTTTCATGTTATACTGACTTATTTTCTAATGCGTTAAACATTCCACTTAATTGTGGGCTGTTTAACTCAAAGACAACAAACACACACACACATTTAACTAAAATTTTATAAATGTTGTACATTATTGTGCAAGAGCCAAAATTGTGATACGTATTAAAGCGTCCGACCAACATAAGAATAACCACAGACATAGAGAGACATGCTTACAAAAAAAAAACGGTTTAAAGTAAGACCCAAAGAAGTAAAAAAGTAAACGGGAAGTAAAACTGTATTGCAATAAATCAGGGATGGAAATCATGGTACAATAGAGTACTAGCCGATGCCCAGTGCGTTGTCCCATATCCATAAATAAAAAAAATCGCTCATCACGGAGTTTGATAAAATAAATATTTTTGGAAGGCTAATTATCTGCCAAATTTAATACCGATCGACCTATTTTAGTTACTTATCTATATTGTCAAAGGAAGTCGCTAAACTGAACTTATATATAATAAAAAATTACTATTTAAAAATTGGATTTTATGTTCTTCAGAAAAATAGCTGTAAAAACTCCATTTATTTAAGAAATTTTTAGAAGTTTGGTTTTTCAATTACTTTGCAATATCCTAAATAAAATAGAAAAAAGATATAGATCTTTTGTAATGCTTTTATTTTTAACTGCTTTGGAAAACGCTCTTAAAAGTTCAAATGTACTAAACTTTGATGGAGTATAAAAAAATATAATAAATGGATATTTTTGTATGCCTGTACATATATGAAAGTTCATAATAAAGGGTGGCTAAAAATTGTGGTATTATTTTATTTTTAATAAAAAATGAGTTTTATGAGATATTAAAAATATTTCTATTTCAGCTTATTTCAAATAGGTTCCGGCACGGAAGGCTCCCAATCCTTTACCAATATTCTCAATCACGTTTTTCAATATACTGTTGCCAATGGTTGATATCTGCTCGATAATGTTGTTTTTAAGCTCTTGAACTGTTATAGAATTATTGCTGTACTCTTTCGATATGAAAAACGCCCACAAAAAATATTCTAAAGGTTTCAAGTCGCACGATCTTGGTGATCAACTCACTCCTTCTCTACGAGAAATAATGCGATTTTAGATATTTTCAAAAGATCCATTGTTGCTATTGTTGTGTGGTAAGTAGCATTATTAATTTTTCGCCACAAAAAGCTTCGGATCACCTCCCTGTAGCGAATTCTACAAACCATTGATATTCCAAATTAAGACACTATATTCTATTACATAAAAAAATTAAAACTAACTTTATCCTACAATTTTAAAACTTTAATATTATCTGAAATAGAAAATTTTTCATAAATTCCATCAATTTGAAATATCAAGAGCCGAAAAATTATAATAAAAGATAAGAAATAGTTTAAATGATCACTTAATATATAATATATTTAACCAGAAATCATTAAAATAGTTCTTCAAAGTCAGATCCTTTTCAACCTCAGACCCGTTTTATATACTTCACCACAGGTGGAAAGGGTATGTCCAAGCTCATTTTTTATATTAGTTTGTCATTTCGATTGAAATTCTACAATATTGATTCATGAGTATCGGAGCTGATTTAACGACGTCCGTCCGTCCGTCCATCAGTTTATCTATCCGCGTGTTGTTATAATGGGTTTTCCGAAAACCGCAGCTATGACGGAGAGACAAGGGGATTATATATTTGTTTCACAAATACATCGCTCTACCAGTATGAGCAAAATACCTCCACTGCCTCTAATTTCTACCCTTAAATCTTAACTTTGTATGGTCTTTTTATAATCTATGAATCATATTTTTCCCCTTTTACCTAAAATAAACTCAGTAGAATACTAGTAGTGAAAATTAACAAATCGGCTCATAAATAATAGAGTTAGACACGAATAACTACTTTATTCTCTCCATAATAATGGTCTTGGCAAAATAGGGCCCATATTATATGAAGAAGGTAAGCCAAATTTTGCTCAAATATTTCATATATATAAGAAGTATTTATTAAATATTGAAAATATATAAAATCGGCCCACTATATGACCTGGCGCCTATAAAAGTGTACTCCAGAATTCAAGGTTTTGGTACGATTTTTATTACTATGGTGAAACGTATTTTAGATTTGAAACTTGTTTATCTTCAAGGCGGAGATAAAGAATAAAAAATATAGGTTTTTTTATATGCAAAAATAAAGTGTCGTTATGATGATGATCTTTAGTAGCAAAAATTTATATCTGTTAATAAAAATTTGTTGATTATAAAAGGTCTTGTGACCTTTGAACCAAAATAAATTAAATCCTATTGGATTTTTTCATTTAAGAACTTGTTTATTTTGAAATATCTCTACAAAATATAAAAAATGTATTTTTTTTTATTTTGAGTAAATATGTTCTCACCGAAAGTTTGCGTGAAAGTGAGTAAAAACAGACCAATGCACTTTTGTGTTATTAAATTTTTTAAAATATACTACATTTCATTAAATTCAAATAATGTTTGTTGGAAAAAAACCAGCCAATTGTAGGGGCATGTAAGAAAGAAAAATTGACGGTTTATTGCTGTGTCTTTGCTGAAGCTTTGATATTGTTACATGTTAGACCTGAGTGTTTAAAATTCTTATTCACTTTATGGTCTTACTTGTATAATATTTTTAGCTTTTCTAAAGTATTTGGAAAAAGTTTCCTGATGAGCTGGCCTAAGCAACCAGCGAAATTCGCATAGAAACTAGCTTTCCCTCCCACAAGAATAAATTTAAGTGTTTTCATTCAAAAATTGGGATTATTGTATGTTTTATCAAAGGAAACTTGACAGGACCAAAAGTCCTTTTCACAACTATGGTAAAAAATAGCTCCCAAAGTGGGATTATGATATGTAGAACAAATATATGTTTATACAATTTTATTTTTAATAATAAAGCAAATACAAGACATTTTACTTTTTAGAACATGGGCGGTAGGTGTGTCCTTGATCCGATTTTTTTCAAAACGTGATTTTTTTTTAACCAAGGTAAATGTGACTACTGTATGAAATTTCCTGTGTAAACTCCTTCTATTTTTGCTCCATCGTTATATGGGAACGTCGCATAGTAAAATGTGCTAAAACTCAATCCATACAAGATATAATTACAAAATTTTTTTTAACGAATAAGATCAATCAATTTATTTCACATTTTTATGCGAACAAGCAAATTGCACATTTTATCCATCTATATCCTGCAATTCATTAAGCCAAAACAAAAAAAAGTTGAGATTGCCTTCACCGAAAGTGTTTACAAGTTTGGCATTTTGTTTGTAATTTCTACATTAGTGATTTTAGTCCCATATATTTGTATAGTCTTGATTCTTATGAGTAGCAAAGTTAATTTTACGATATCCGTGAGTGTAATAAATTGGGTTTTCCGAAGACCCAAGACATTATGCGGACTAAATTGTAATATATTTATGTCACATATACTCCGTTTAGGGTCATAACTCGGGCATTTTTTAACCGATTTGACAGATTTATATACTGCCGTCTTTAGGAAGAAATTTTCCATTTACTTTTAAAATAAAAGTTTAACTCGAGAATATTTATACACGAAGTACTCGACAAAAACTCGTCTAAAAACACAAAAAAAAACACATTTTTTTCGGTAAATTTTATCGGTATAATTTTATGAAAATCGTACATCGTTATAAGCGTACAATTTCACCTTGCAAACGTAATATTTACCTACTAAAAAAAACCTTAAAAATAAGAGATGAGAAAAAGTTAAAACAATTTAAATTTGGACGCCTCGAAACTAATTTTTTTTTTTTTTGATATGTCGTAGTTGATTTTATTTTCTCATGCCAAAAGCTATCGAAAAATCGATGGCCAAATATCGATTGCTAAATTGATCCACCCTAATAACCATATCGGTTATCAATACACAACATCGCACAAAATGTAGAATGTGAAAAAATGGAATTGGATAAGTGAGCGTGGCAAAAAATAGTTATTTCATATCTAAAGGTAAAGGTAAGGTAAACATTTGTTGCACGCTGAGTTCTGCTGAACCTATCCAAAGAAAAGTACGTTTGGCATGTAGTAAAAAGGTAGAACGACCAGCTCAGACGGTCCAAGGCGTTGTTCTGTACCCCAGTGGATACGTGCAATCATACCAATTACATGCCTTAAATTCCACTGCCATAAAAAGAGCAAATTTATTTTACAAAACAATCGCAAGAGTGGTGATGTCTCTCAAGGAGTGAATTTTTCCCTACCCTAACATTACAAATGGTAATACGCCTATGGCAATTTACACCCCATAATATATTTAAAATTGCCCCTTTAAAATAACGTAACAGGGTTTAAATCATTTTTAATAATTCAAGATGCTTTCCCATTTATTATTAGTTTTAGAAATTCATAATTTTAAGTTTGTTTAGAAAAAAAAGGTAAATTTAATAATAATAGTACATTAAATTTATAATTTAGCAATGAAATTGTACTTCTGTGATACAATTTTAAGGAAAATGCTCATAATTATATGTTTATATATTAATAGTTTAATTTAAGCCTAAATGCTTTGATTTTGAATTCATTGGGTAAAGCAAAATATAAATAAAAACAGATTGATAACATTTACTCACATTAGATTTTGAATATATATTTTGTTGTTATTGATGGTGAAATAATAGATTTACGTATATGAGGATGAAAAATTGATTTACATGATGATCGTTGTAATGGCCATTCAGCGAGTCATGTCGAACTGTGTTTTTTTAACAAAACAAAATTTATCTGAAAATATTATTTACTTAAATAACAATAAAATTTACATACATATGTATATTAAATTGAACAAAATTGTAGTTTCTTTTTTCTTTTAGATAAATACTTTAATTTTTTTTTTTTTTATAAATTATACCACTTTCCATAGTTTGCTTTACCTTACATACATATTACGTGTCACAAAGGTGGGACAAGAGGGTTTCAATAATTTCTGTTCTTCTTTACACCTAATTTGCTTAAATTAACAAAAGAATCTGATTCAACGTTTGCAATAGTCAATGTTGTGTTGTTGTTGTTTTCTTCTTTTTTTTCCCCCCCTCTTTCTCCTTTAAAATTCCTCTGCAATATGATCGACACTCTTTTAAAAATATATCAATAACTATTGTTTTCCTTTTATTATTATTGCTCCAGTAAGTTTTAATGAGTTATTGAACAAAATATGAATGAAAAAGCAAATATCAATGAAATTGTAATAAAGTGTAGTTCTCGTTTTTATTGATATTTTTTTTTGCGTAAATCTAGTGAGCAAACGTGTAGCTACCCAGTAGGAAAAATTTTCTTTTTTTGAATTAAAGTAAAGAAATGAAAACAAGAAATTTATTTTAAATATGACAATATTATACACAAAGTTAGTTTTATAATACCTCGTGGAGCACTTAATGACGCAATTAAAGATGAATCTTAATTTAGATTTATTGCATAAAATTTCTGTTTAAATACTCAGCGAGTATTAAATACGAGTGGTTATAAAATCTTCTAAAATATTTTTGTTTTAATTTCACAAACATAGTATAATTAATATAAAAGTTTTACCTCTTTCAATGTACATATACAATATGTGTGTATGTATATACATAGATTTTGTTTTATGAAAATCTTTAAGCAATTAAATATTGCAATGCGCTGATTTTAAAAATTTTTTATAAACGTCACACTGTTTAAGAAAATACAAATATTGCAAGATTCTCTAAACACTTAGAGATTTATTTTATCACACGTGACTACTATGGCGTATTTTGTCTTCACAGTTTGAATGCAGTTTATAAAGTGGACAGGAAGTTCTATAAGTCGCATTAAATTGCTCTCACTTACAATCTTAAAGTTATTCAGAAGCTTGTAGGTATCAGTGCTACCAAATAAATGTTGTAAATAAAACATATGTGAATAAGTGATGTCGTGTGAATAAAGGTGACCAGATATAATGAATTATAATAAAATATTTAAGTTTGATTATATGTGACATACCCATGAAATGTAGAACATTTTAAAATCATTTTAGATTAAAAAAAAAATTGTTATTGAATTAGCAAAAAAAAAAAATTCGCAACAAAACTGCTTCGTTAGAAGAAATATAGATTTATATTATTGAAAACGAACAGTAAACCGAATTGGCTTTTTTTTTTTTTTTTTTTTTTTTTTTTTTTTAATGTTGGCCTAGTCGTGTGGCTCGACCCACAAAGCCGGGCAATAAAATTTTACTTTTTGAGGTCTGAGGCTTGATATCGACCAACATAGTTGCCATTAAAGTCTTCAATATCGTACAAGGAATTGCCGACTCGAGCCTTTATTTTACATTTTACATATTTTGGCATGAATTTAGCATTTAATCTTTTTGACTGATTACTTAAAATGTGATTTTTACGGAAAACAATTTGGCCCTCATTGAAACTAATTTTTCTTGATCTAAGATTATAATACTGACTTGCCTTTTTATGTGCTTGAACCAAATTTTCCCTTATTTTATCCCTTATCCTATGTAGCTTATCTGCATTAGTTTTTATGTCAAAGAAATCGTAATTTAAACAATTTAGTTTCTCTAATATTTTATATTCAGTACCGTGATGGCACATGTTTTGTCCAAAAAGGGCATAATACGGGGAACAATCAATTGATCGATGGTAGTCGCTTCTCAAAATTGATAATATTTCTGGGACGTATTTATCCCACTTTGAATGATCCTTATCATTTTCTAAGAAACACCGCAGCTTAGTAATAATCTCCCTATTAACGCGCTCAGATGCGTTAGCCTGAGGCGAATAAAACCCAGTTTTAGTGTGTCCAATACCATACAAATTAAGGAAATCATTCATATCCCTGGAAATGAACTGCTTACCGTTATCACTGTGTATAAATTGTGGTACCCCAAATGTTGGGAAAACTTCGGTCTGAAAGAACAAAATAACGTTTTGAGTGGTTGCGGCTCGCATGGGTTTCAGAAAAATGAACTTGCTTAAGTGGTCTAGGCATATAAACAAGTAAGAATTCCGAGCCTTTGAGCATGTATAGGGCCCTAAAAAATCACAAAACACTCTTTGAAACGGCCTTAAAGTTTGGAAAGCCTCACCCATTGGTGGTCTAGAAATTTGGTTATTGCTTTTTACTGATTTGCATACATCACATTTTCCTATATAATCTTTAAGGTCTTTAGCCATTGTAGGCCAATAATACTTTTGCCGTAATCTTGACAAGGTTTTTGAAAACCCCCCATGGCATGTTGTAGTAGAGTTATGTGCATATTTAATTACAGTTTGTATTAATGAAACAGGCAGCCAGAGTCTCCATGTATCTTCCTCATCGTCTTGCACACCACGTCTGAATTTTACTCTTTTAAATACAAGGTTATCTTTTACGCATAAATCTGGCAGACTTTCCTTATTATCAAGCACTGTTTTTCTTATTATTTCATATTCTGGGTGATTAAAATCATTGCAGTTTACATCAATTTCACTTTTGAAATTCAGTTCATCAACATCAAAACGAGAGAGTGCGTCGGGGACCACGTTGAGTGAACCCTTACGATGCTCGATTTGGAAGTCGAAACGCTGAAGCTTAAGGCTCCATCTTGCCAGGCGACCGGACAAATCCTTTTGGCGCATGAGCCACTTAAGACTGGCATGATCCGTGATAATCCGAAAAGGTAGTCCTTCAATATATGGTCTAAATCTTTGAACAGATATTACTGCTGCAAAGCATTCCAGCTCTGTAACAGTATAATTCTGTTGGGCTTTATTTAGTTTTTGTGAAACAAATGCAATTGGGTGTTCCTTGCCTTGATCGTCAAATTGTATTAGTACGCCACCTACACCGATTTTTGAAGCGTCACATTGAATTACAAATTCCTTTGAAAAATCAGGTTGAGCCAGTACCGGTGCTGATGACAGTGCTAGTTTTAAATTTTCAAATGCCGCAATCGCTTTATCTGACAATTTAAACGGTTTGTTAGATTTTTTGAGGCAATCTGTTAGAGGACCGCTGAGATTAGCAAAATTGTGAATAAACCCACGATACCAGTTTGACATGCCTATAAATCTTCGAACCTGACGTGGTGATTTTGGTATTGGGAAATCAACAATGCTCTCTATTTTTGAATTATCGACCTTTAAGCAACCGTGCCCTACAATATACCCCAAATATTTAATTTCGCGCTGGCAAAACTTACTTTTGCTTACGTTAATAGTAAGTTTAGCAGCTCTTAAGCATGCAGCAACTTCACTCAAGTGGGACTCAAAATTATCACTACATACCAGCAAGTCGTCCAGATATATAAAAACATTTTCCCTGAGTTTTGACGGAATTACTTTATCCATCAATCTACTCATGGTCTGCGGACCATTACATAAACCAAATGGCATAAATTTGTACTGGAAAAGAGGTTTACCTGGCACGACAAAAGCAGTCTTTTCTTTGGAGGACTCTGACAAACGTATTTGAAGAAATGCGTCCTTCAAATCAATTCCGCTGATGTAGTGAGTATCTTTCAATCTGCTCAAGAGGCCGTTGATATGGGGTAAAGGATATTAATCCTTTTTCGTCACAGCATTTAGTTGTCGAGAGTCGACGCATAGCCTAACTTTCCCTGGTTTTCGAACCAACACCACAGGTGAGCACCACGGTGAGTTAGACTCCTCAATTACTCCCATTGACAAAAGACGTTCTATTTCCTGAAATGCTTCAGCTTGTCTTGGAGGAGATAAAGGATAATGTTTTACCTTTATAGGGGGTGAATTACCAGTATCTATATGATGTTCAAGTAGATCAGTACATCCCAGCCCCATCTTTTCGAATGAAGGAAATTCTAAAATTATATTATCTAATTTAAGCTGTTGATCAGGTGTTAATGTATGGAATTTTGAATCCTTTTCTAAGCCCTTTTGTATTTCTGAAATACTGGGAATAATATCAGGTGCAATAGCAAATTCTTTCCAGAAATCAACGCCGAGATATATGGTTTGTTTTAAGCTTGGTACTAAATAGAAGCAAATATCTTTATACACATTTTTAAAGTGTACAGAAAGTGTACAAAAACCAATAATTTTTTGCTTATCACCATTTGCGGTAGATATAGTGGAATTAAATTTTCTAATTTTAGTTCCAGTTCGTGAAACAAATTGTAGGCAATCTTTTCCAAGGACCGAAACATTCGCTCCAGAATCGAGCAATGCTAAAAATGATTCCCCAAGGATTGTTATTTTTACAAAAGGACGATTATCATCGCCTGTCAAATTAGTGTACTCAATTTTCTTACGAAATGTTTTTCTAAGTTGGTACCTTTCCCTGCATTTAATGATATTGTTAGATAACGGTTTGCCGGTTATTGAATTATCAAAAGTAAAATTAGTAATATTTGATGTTATGTTCGAATTTGTATCTGTATGTTTGTTGCTGAAATTTGATATAATTAAATTAGATTTTTCATCATTTATTGGGGACGAACTGCTAAGTTTGCAAGTAATTGCATTTGTGTTATTAATTTGCTGTACAGGTTTTGGTTTAAGTGAAGTAGATTCATCCAGATTACTAAATTCTAATTCTGACCTCTGTCTAGCACCGGGTTTTGGTGTTCTAAACGGGATGTCCCGGTACTCATCTCGCCGCTTTTTAAGTTTTTCTGATGGTCATTGGGACATTTAGGTGTTACAACACCCTTAAAACCGCATCTATAACAGAAAATATTTCTTACTTGGTCAGGACAGTAAATATAAGAATGCCCAAATTCTAAACAATTCCAGCACTGTATTTTCGAGTAATCTGCTTTACGTCTCGTGAATTGCAGTGCTTCTATTTGCGGATCTACCTCTAATTCTTCATCAGAATTTTCCTGAAAATTTAATTCATTAACGTGTCTAGCTGAAGAGTAAATTGGGTAACTTCTACTATCTTTAAGAATTTCTTCCCCTTTTCTTGCCATATCCCTTAATTCATCAAGCGATTTTGGTTGTGAGTTAAATAACATAAACTTTAAATTTGAATTTACATTTTTCTTTAATATGTCAATTAATGATCTTTCAGGTAACGGTTCTTTCAACCTCGAGTTCATAGAAATTACAGCAGAGTGAAAATCATCGTAACACTCTTTGCGGTGCTGTTTTCTTAAAGATATTTTAAGAATAATATCATGATCACTTTCAAGGTTGCCAAATTCTTTAGTTAGCGCATACTTAAGCAACGAATAGTTTGCATTTCTATTTTGTTTTGTAAACAGCCAAAACCAACTTTCAGCTTTACCACTGAGAAATATGTGGAAGTTCGCCATAACGTGATTATACGAACATTTTGTACGCTCGCAAAGAGTCTCAATTTTAAATAAAAAATCAGAAACGGGTGAAGTACCATCATATGAAATTTTCCATTCTTGTAAACGAATGGTCGAATCAAAATTATTCGGTATCTGGGAATTAGAATGGTAATGCGGTCTGAAACTTTCAGTTTCAGGTATTCCCGAACTTAATTCCGAATCCTTTCGAATATTGCCCTTTAAAGATTCAAATTCTCTACGAAACTGTTCTTGAGTATTTCGCAATGTTTGCTGGAAGAGATTTATTAATGAATCCATAGAAACACTATTAGATTCCTGTGTAGTAACTGTATTATTAGGGACCCGTGAAGGATCAGGTGGCAATGCTTGTGCTAAGTCCTGAAGCTCAGTATTTGAAGTTTGTTGTGTAGGAGGAATAAATGTTGCAGACTGAAAAGACTGCAATGGATTTGAATTATTCATAGTTGAATAATTTGTCGAGAGTCGACGCATAGCCTAACTTTCCCTGGTTTTCGAACCAACACCACAGGTGAGCACCACGGTGAGTTAGACTCCTCAATTACTCCCATTGACAAAAGACGTTCTATTTCCTGAAATGCTTCAGCTTGTCTTGGAGGAGATAAAGGATAATGTTTTACCTTTATAGGGGGTGAATTACCAGTATCTATATGATGTTCAAGTAGATCAGTACATCCCAGCCCCATCTTTTCGAATGAAGGAAATTCTAAAATTATATTATCTAATTTAAGCTGTTGATCAGGTGTTAATGTATGGAATTTTGAATCCTTTTCTAAGCCCTTTTGTATTTCTGAAATACTGGGAATAATATCAGGTGCAATAGCAAATTCTTTCCAGAAATCAACGCCGAGATATATGGTTTGTTTTAAGCTTGGTACTAAATAGAAGCAAATATCTTTATACACATTTTTAAAGTGTACAGAAAGTGTACAAAAACCAATAATTTTTTGCTTATCACCATTTGCGGTAGATATAGTGGAATTAAATTTTCTAATTTTAGTTCCAGTTCGTGAAACAAATTGTAGGCAATCTTTTCCAAGGACCGAAACATTCGCTCCAGAATCGAGCAATGCTAAAAATGATTCCCCAAGGATTGTTATTTTTACAAAAGGACGATTATCATCGCCTGTCAAATTAGTGGACTCAATTTTCTTACGAAATGTTTTTCTAAGTTGGTACATTTCCCTGCATTTAATGATATTGTTAGATAACGGTTTGCCGGTTATTGAATTATCAAAAGTAAAATTAGTAATATTTGATGTTATGTTCGAATTTGTATCTGTATGTTTGTTGCTGAAATTTGATATAATTAAATTAGATTTTTCATCATTTATTGGGGACGAACTGCTAAGTTTGCAAGTAATTGCATTTGTGTTATTAATTTGCTGTACAGGTTTTGGTTTAAGTGAAGTAGATTCATCCAGATTACTAAATTCTAATTCTGACCTCTGTCTAGCACCGGGTTTTGGTGTTCTAAACGGGATGTCCCGGTACTCATCTCGCCGCTTTTTAAGTTTTTCTGATGGTCATTGGGACATTTAGGTGTTACAACACCCTTAAAACCGCATCTATAACAGAAAATATTTCTTACTTGGTCAGGACAGTAAATATAAGAATGCCCAAATTCTAAACAATTCCAGCACTGTATTTTCGAGTAATCTGCTTTACGTCTCGTGAATTGCAGTGCTTCTATTTGCGGATCTACCTCTAATTCTTCATCAGAATTTTCCTGAAAATTTAATTCATTAACGTGTCTAGCTGAAGAGTAAATTGGGTAACTTCTACTATCTTTAAGAATTTCTTCCCCTTTTCTTGCCATATCCCTTAATTCATCAAGTGATTTTGGTTGTGAGTTAAATAACATAAACTTTAAATTTGAATTTACATTTTTCTTTAATATGTCAATTAATGATCTTTCAGGTAACGGTTCTTTCAACCTCGAGTTCATAGAAATTACAGCAGAGTGAAAATCATCGTAACACTCTTTGTGGTGCTGTTTTCTTAAAGATATTTTAAGAATAATATCATGATCACTTTCAAGGTTGCCAAATTCTTTAGTTAGCGCATACTTAAGCAACGAATAGTTTGCATTTCTATTTTGTTTTGTAAACAGCCAAAACCAACTTTCAGCTTTACCACTGAGAAATATGTGGAAGTTCGCCATAACGTGATTATACGAACATTTTGTACGCTCGCAAAGAGTCTCAATTTTAAATAAAAAATCAGAAACGGGTGAAGTACCATCATATGAAATTTTCCATTCTTGTAAACGAATGGTCGAATCAAAATTATTCGGTATCTGGGAATTAGAATGGTAATGCGGTCTGAAACTTTCAGTTTCAGGTATTCCCGAACTTAATTCCGAATCCTTTCGAATATTGCCCTTTAAAGATTCAAATTCTCTACGAAACTGTTCTTGAGTATTTCGCAATGTTTGCTGGAAGAGATTTATTAATGAATCCATAGAAACACTATTAGATTCCTGTGTAGTAACTGTATTATTAGGGACCCGTGAAGGATCAGGTGGCAATGCTTGTGCTAAGTCCTGAAGCTCAGTATTTGAAGTTTGTTGTGTAGGAGGAATAAATGTTGCAGACTGAAAAGACTGCAATGGATTTGAATTATTCATAGTTGAATAATTTGTCGAGAGTCGACGCATAGCCTAACTTTCCCTGGTTTTCGAACCAACACCACAGGTGAGCACCACGGTGAGTTAGACTCCTCAATTACTCCCATTGACAAAAGACGTTCTATTTCCTGAAATGCTTCAGCTTGTCTTGGAGGAGATAAAGGATAATGTTTTACCTTTATAGGGGGTGAATTACCAGTATCTATATGATGTTCAAGTAGATCAGTACATCCCAGCCCCATCTTTTCGAATGAAGGAAATTCTAAAATTATATTATCTAATTTAAGCTGTTGATCAGGTGTTAATGTATGGAATTTTGAATCCTTTTCTAAGCCCTTTTGTATTTCTGAAATACTGGGAATAATATCAGGTGCAATAGCAAATTCTTTCCAGAAATCAACGCCGAGATATATGGTTTGTTTTAAGCTTGGTACTAAATAGAAGCAAATATCTTTATACACATTTTTAAAGTGTACAGAAAGTGTACAAAAACCAATAATTTTTTGCTTATCACCATTTGCGGTAGATATAGTGGAATTAAATTTTCTAATTTTAGTTCCAGTTCGTGAAACAAATTGTAGGCAATCTTTTCCAAGGACCGAAACATTCGCTCCAGAATCGAGCAATGCTAAAAATGATTCCCCAAGGATTGTTATTTTTACAAAAGGACGATTATCATCGCCTGTCAAATTAGTGGACTCAATTTTCTTACGAAATGTTTTTCTAAGTTGGTACCTTTCCCTGCATTTAATGATATTGTTAGATAACGGTTTGCCGGTTATTGAATTATCAAAAGTAAAATTAGTAATATTTGATGTTATGTTCGAATTTGTATCTGTATGTTTGTTGCTGAAATTTGATATAATTAAATTAGATTTTTCATCATTTATTGGGGACGAACTGCTAAGTTTGCAAGTAATTGCATTTGTGTTATTAATTTGCTGTACAGGTTTTGGTTTAAGTGAAGTAGATTCATCCAGATTACTAAATTCTAATTCTGACCTCTGTCTAGCACCGGGTTTTGGTGTTCTAAACGGGATGTCCCGGTACTCATCTCGCCGCTTTTTAAGTTTTTCTGATGGTCATTGGGACATTTAGGTGTTACAACACCCTTAAAACCGCATCTATAACAGAAAATATTTCTTACTTGGTCAGGACAGTAAATATAAGAATGCCCAAATTCTAAACAATTCCAGCACTGTATTTTCGAGTAATCTGCTTTACGTCTCGTGAATTGCAGTGCTTCTATTTGCGGATCTACCTCCAATTCTTCATCAGAATTTTCCTGAAAATTTAATTCATTAACGTGTCTAGCTGAAGAGTAAATTGGGTAACTTCTACTATCTTTAAGAATTTCTTCCCCTTTTCTTGCCATATCCCTTAATTCATCAAGTGATTTTGGTTGTGAGTTAAATAACATAAACTTTAAATTTGAATTTACATTTTTCTTTAATATGTCAATTAATGATCTTTCAGGTAACGGTTCTTTCAACCTCGAGTTCATAGAAATTACAGCAGAGTGAAAATCATCGTAACACTCTTTGTGGTGCTGTTTTCTTAAAGATATTTTAAGAATAATATCATGATCACTTTCAAGGTTGCCAAATTCTTTAGTTAGCGCATACTTAAGCAACGAATAGTTTGCATTTCTATTTTGTTTTGTAAACAGCCAAAACCAACTTTCAGCTTTACCACTGAGAAATATGTGGAAGTTCGCCATAACGTGATTATACGAACATTTTGTACGCTCGCAAAGAGTCTCAATTTTAAATAAAAAATCAGAAACGGGTGAAGTACCATCATATGAAATTTTCCATTCTTGTAAACGAATGGTCGAATCAAAATTATTCGGTATCTGGGAATTAGAATGGTAATGCGGTCTGAAACTTTCAGTTTCAGGTATTCCCGAACTTAATTCCGAATCCTTTCGAATATTGCCCTTTAAAGATTCAAATTCTCTACGAAACTGTTCTTGAGTATTTCGCAATGTTTGCTGGAAGAGATTTATTAATGAATCCATAGAAACACTATTAGATTCCTGTGTAGTAACTGTATTATTAGGGACCCGTGAAGGATCAGGTGGCAATGCTTGTGCTAAGTCCTGAAGCTCAGTATTTGAAGTTTGTTGTGTAGGAGGAATAAATGTTGCAGACTGAAAAGACTGCAATGGATTTGAATTATTCATAGTTGAATGATTTAAATCGTGGTCGCTTTGAGGCCCACGACTTTCAAATGACAAATTTTGAATAGATGGTCTTGGAGGACTATGCATGACTTTACTTTGATTTGAAGTAGTTAGTGAACTATTTAGATTTATATGTGCAATATTTCTAGAAGGGGTAATATTTCGCGTTCTTCCCCGGTAAGACGTATTTGTCTGCGGAGTATTACTTGATTTTGAACTTCTAGTGTTCATATTAACATAAATTGAAAAGTTTATTTAAATTAGTTAACCTATTTCAAAAAAAAATATATAAAATATTTAATACTGTTTGTTGGATATAATAACGCATTTAGGGAAAGCAAATAAAATTAAATTAAAAACACACAAACACCTGCTACGATGAATGAATTCAAAATGCTACAAATATTGTCTTTTCGAAATTATTTGGACTATATTTTGAATCTTAATAATAAAAACTTAAACTGACAAATCCTCTTCTTAATTATTTCCCTACTACACACTTATATTTCCTACGAAACATTCTGATTTGAGTGGACAAGTAGAAAAATTAAATTAAAAAGAAATTATGTTCCCTATCTAGTCAATTGCTACGCATTTATCAAAGTTCTGCTTTAATATATTGGGACTAATTGAAAAGAGTTAAGAACTGTATAGTAATCGAAATAACTCTTAACATATAATGCAGTTATGATAAAAGAATTATCTGGTTTCCCTTATTTAAGACTATTAAATGAAAAAAAGTTATTAGGTGTTAAATCTGTTTAGTTTTCTCTTCTTACTATACTAGAATTTATCAATATTGCGGTTTTGTAAATGAAGAAGTTTCACACAAAAACAAATAAAATATTGTTAAGTGCTTTGGCCAATAATTATAATACGTATTAAACTCCATAAAAGAAAACAGAATTTTCTATTTCGTTGGTCTGTTTCGTTGGCCTATTCCGTTGGGCGCCATCTATGTTGCACGCTGAGTTCTGCTGAACCTATCCAAAGAAAAGTACGTTTGGCATGTAGTAAAAAGGTAGAACGACCAGCTCAGACGGTCCAAGGCGTTGTTCTGTACCCCAGTGGATACGTGCAATCATACCAATTACATGCCTTAAATTCCACTGCCATAAAAAGAGCAAATTTATTTTACAAAACAATCGCAAGAGTGGTGATGTCTCTCAAGGAGTGAATTTTTCCCTACCCTAACATTACAAATGGTAATACGCCTATGGCAATTTACACCCCATAATATATTTAAAATTGCCCCTTTAAAATAACGTAACAGGGTTTAAATCATTTTTAATAATTCAAGATGCTTTCCCATTTATTATTAGTTTTAGAAATTCATAATTTTAAGTTTGTTTAGAAAAAAAAGGTAAATTTAATAATAATAGTACATTAAATTTATAATTTAGCAATGAAATTGTACTTCTGTGATACAATTTTAAGGAAAATGCTCATAATTATATGTTTATATATTAATAGTTTAATTTAAGCCTAAATGCTTTGATTTTGAATTCATTGGGTAAAGCAAAATATAAATAAAAACAGATTGATAACATTTACTCACATTAGATTTTGAATATATATTTTGTTGTTATTGATGGTGAAATAATAGATTTACGTATATGAGGATGAAAAATTGATTTACATGATGATCGTTGTAATGGCCATTCAGCGAGTCATGTCGAACTGTGTTTTTTTAACAAAACAAAATTTATCTGAAAATATTATTTACTTAAATAACAATAAAATTTACATACATATGTATATTAAATTGAACAAAATTGTAGTTTCTTTTTTCTTTTAGATAAATACCTTAATTTTTTTTTTTTTTATAAATTATACCACTTTCCATAGTTTGCTTTACCTTACATACATATTACGTGTCACAAAGGTGGGACAAGAGGGTTTCAATAATTTCTGTTCTTCTTTACACCTAATTTGCTTAAATTAACAAAAGAATCTGATTCAACGTTTGCAATAGTCAATGTTGTGTTGTTGTTGTTTTCTTCTTTTTTTTCCCCCCCTCTTTCTCCTTTAAAATTCCTCTGCAATATGATCGACACTCTTTCAAAAATATATCAATAACTATTGTTTTCCTTTTATTATTATTGCTCCAGTAAGTTTTAATGAGTTATTGAACAAAATATGAATGAAAAAGCAAATATCAATGAAATTGTAATAAAGTGTAGTTCTCGTTTTTATTGATATTTTTTTTTGCGTAAATCTAGTGAGCAAACGTGTAGCTACCCAGTAGGAAAAATTTTCTTTTTTTGAATTAAAGTAAAGAAATGAAAACAAGAAATTTATTTTAAATATGACAATATTATACACAAAGTTAGTTTTATAATACCTCGTGGAGCACTTAATGACGCAATTAAAGATGAATCTTAATTTAGATTTATTGCATAAAATTTCTGTTTAAATACTCAGCGAGTATTAAATACGAGTGGTTATAAAATCTTCTAAAATATTTTTGTTTTAATTTCACAAACATAGTATAATTAATATAAAAGTTTTACCTCTTTCAATGTACATATACAATATGTGTGTATGTATATACATAGATTTTGTTTTATGAAAATCTTTAAGCAATTAAATATTGCAATGCGCTGATTTTAAAAATTTTTTATAAACGTCACACTGTTTAAGAAAATACAAATATTGCAAGATTCTCTAAACACTTAGAGATTTATTTTATCACACGTGACTACTATGGCGTATTTTGTCTTCACAGTTTGAATGCAGTTTATAAAGTGGACAGGAAGTTCTATAAGTCGCATTAAATTGCTCTCACTTACAATCTTAAAGTTATTCAGAAGCTTGTAGGTATCAGTGCTACCAAATAAATGTTGTAAATAAAACATATCGCTCATTTCGTGCAAGACCGTCACAACTCAAAATTTGGCATTTTCGAGTTAGTAATGCAGAAATGTTCTTCTCTTAAATCTCTACAAATTAATCTAAGAACGGAGAGAATTATCGAAAAAATAACGGTAATACAGATGCTTGTGACGCTATGACCTCTCGTAACAAACTTGAGCAATTAACATCAACAAGGTCACATTTCAGTTTGTGTTTGGCATTCCTCTTGTACATGTGGTTTTCTTTGTAGCAAAAAAGAAACATTTGATTTTATAACTGTATTTTAGTGAAAGAGAAGGTGAGAAATAATAGGTTGGAATCTTAAAAAGGCTCTCCTGTAAAGTTTCAAATTTTGAGTTGTGACGGTCTTGCACGAAATGAGCAATATGTGAATAAGTGATGTCGTGTGAATAAAGGTGACCAGATATAATGAATTATAATAAAATATTTAAGTTTGATTATATGTGACATACCCATGAAATGTAGAACATCTTAAAATCATTTTAGATTAAAAAAAAATTGTTATTGAATTAGCAAAAAAAAAAAATTCGCAACACATTTTCCAAATTTCGTACACATATTAATACATATCCTTTTAAAAAATGGTTAGGATTGTAGAAGTGCGCGTGGCACCTCCCGTACAAAGACGTTATATATTTCTCTATATCTGGAGAACGACAGGTTCAAAAGTTTGGAAATTATGTGCAAGCAACTTGATTATCAATACACAACATCCGAAAAATGTAGGTGGGATTGGGGAAGGCACAAAAAAGATTTGCGTATATCTAAAGAACGGTACTTACATAACTTTCTGTTTTTATCGCACCATGGTGAACGGCGAATTAAATTCGATATAGCCAAATATAGCACTTTTTCTTGTATTTATTAAACTTGGTACAAAATCAGAAAATCCATTTTCCATCTCTGATACATATAACATCCCAGCGGGAAAACTCAGAAGACCTTCTTACTTCAGGCCTTTTTATAGGCCTTCTTAAAATTTTTTTGATTAAACTACTATTATTATCTACTGCTAAAGACTGTCTCATAGAAGGCCTTCCACACTCGCTTCTATGAGAAGCGAGAAGAGAAGGAGTAACATTTTTCATCATTTTAGTTGAAGTTGAAAAGAGGAAGAGTAAAATTTTTTGTTTTGTTTTTTCGCCAAAGCAAAAGCGAAAGAATTCAGATCCCGTTATAAAAACTAAGTTACATACTTACATACTAAAATACCAAATTAAAACAATAATGTAAATCATTTTAGTTGAGTTTTGTTCATTAAAGAAGATAGGTTATTTAATTTTATATTTTTTGTTTATATAGTAATTATAGTATGTGTAATTCTGTTAATAAAAATATACATATGTGACAGCGCATAGAGAAAGGGACCTAAGGGTAAAAACCATTTTAAAGATTTAAATACGTGTATCTTTGGTGTACCATCACTGAGCGTGTTGGTATTGGAAAGCGACACATCTCATGACGTCGGGAACGTGTTGGTCAACCTTGAAAACGCGCTGAGATTTTGTCCACATCAAAAAAAAAAAAGTGAATGTTAATTTTTTTTACCCTTCGGTCCCTTTCTCTATGCGCTGTCACATATGTATACTAAGCTAAACTTATAAAACACTAAACTTTTATATTTATTATAAACCCTTTAATATGACCTTTAATCAAAGACATTTTTACAAGGATATTCTGAAAGGCCTTTTAAGAGCCATTAATTGAAAGGCCTTTTAACAAATCTTTCTTAGAAACTCTTCAAGATAACCTTTATTCTAAGGCCTATTGACAGCCATTCTCTGGAAAGTCTTCTAAAAGCCATTTATTTGAATGCCTTTCAAAAGGCCTGCGAAAGAAAGGAAAGCGGAAGGCCTTCCCCGCAATGACAACGTGTGTAAAAAAGATATGAGTATGGAATGGAGCGAGCAGGCCTTGTGCATCCAAAAGAAGGGGTACAGAGACCTTCTAGAAGGCCTCCGCACTCCTTCTTTTTCCCGCTGGGATAAATACATATTTCATACACAAGCACCACACATTATCATACTTATTTGTACATACCCCGTAAAAATTTTGTGACGGCAATTATAAGAGTTCATAACGACAGATTACACAATTTGCTTATTTGGCATCCTATCTCTTACCAAAAACGGAAATTTGGATAACTTTTAAAATTTGTCCGCCAAAATGCTATACAAAGAAATGCTAGGGAAAAAGTGGAAAGAAAAACATCAGAAAATATTGTGAATTTCTGGTACTTTCAGTAAAAGAAGAACAAATTGATTATCCTTTCCGATTGTCACCAGATTTTTTCAAACAAAAGCAAGCGAATAAATCTTCCAATCAGTTTATATGCAGACATGTCGGCAATAAAGGTTTTAAAAAGATTTAGCTATTGTACAAACTCTTCTATAAGAAAACTTTAAATATTTAAAGCAAACTCCTTTTTTAGACCAACGTTTAGACAAGCCGTTACTTTAGCTTGAAATTGTTTAGAAATTGTGCAAACATTTCGGATAAAAATAGATGAACAATTTTTAAATAAATTATAAGAACATGTGAAGACTTATCTTAAATTAGCCCTTTAAAACGCCCGCTTTTGTTGAAAAACATTTATTAACTATCATAAGGAAATTTCATACATTTTAGCCAGCTTTTCGATAAAGTTTCACCCCCATATTCATCAAAAATATTTTTGATTACTAAAAGTTTTATTAAACAAATTGTCATAGAAAATTCGTTTCATAAACCTGAAATATTTTAGTTGTTTACTGGGTATGCACAAAAAAAAATTTTTTCACATTTTTCATTTTCAACAACCTTCTGCAATTCTATAATGCTGGTGAGATGAGAGAATGCTTTAACATTGTCTGGAATATGTAAATCATTTACAAATGAGTTTTATTGAATTATATTTAAATTTTTGTTTTTCTTTTTCTTTTCAAGTTATTGTTTAAGGTTATTAGATTAAAATTTATGCTAATTTTTCCAGCAAGTTTTTGGTTGAAGTTTTTTAAGCAATTACTTTGTTTTTGTTTTTTTTAAGCTTTTCAGTAGAGCAAAGCAGCGTTGCCAGATAAGGAGATTTAGCCTCATATTGGTGATTTTACTTTGAAAACGGAGATAAAAAAATCGATTTGTTGAAATTTTGTTAATTTTGAGGATTTTTATTTTCAAACTATTTTTTAAGACAGAAAAAAAATGTTTAAATCACAACTAAATGTTTGGTAAGTTTCAGTCTTCGCCACCCTGTTTCTGCACAAAAAAAGTTTGTTAAATAAAAGTAAATTTAAAACTTTAATGGAGTTACTTTAAAGCTTTTTTTTTTAATTTGTTCCATTAAAATTTTAATTTTTTAATATTAATTTGTTTGCAAAATTTGGCTCTTCAACTAATGAACCAAATTTGTTGTTGGAAATTAAACATCTGCATGAAACTTAATAATGATGTTCATGAAAGTTTCATTATAATTTTGTATTTGCTTCGTTTGTATTCAATAAAACGAACAACTATGAAACGACAGCAACAAACACTCGATATTTAAGAGACGAAGTTAATGAAGTTAATTTGTTTACTTAAACAAGAGAATATGAATGCTCTGAAACAAAACAACCACTGAATAAATGTCGAATAAGTTAATGAAAAACACATTTATTTCAAAGTCAGTATTGCCAGTTGAAAGAAATGAATAACATTAGAAAAGATAAAAAAAAACAAAAATAACCAGGAAGAGTAAAAGCAACAAGATAAGGAAAATAATAAAAATAATACAAATTTTAACTTGTTTTCAATGTAAAGTAATTGTTTTTAATGTAGATTTTTAAACTTCAACAAAATTTTATTTTATTTCCAAAAACTATTTTAGCGATTTTTGCTTGAAAGTATATAAAAAAGTTGTTAGCAAAAAATTTAAATTAAATTTAAAAAATGCTTTACAAATTACATATATTATTGTAACGGTAACAAAAAAAAAAATTACATAAATTTACTAAGTGGCAACATTGCTATTGAGTATTTATATAAAAATAATAAGAGAGAGGGAGTGAAAACTGTAAAACAAAAGTCTTTTCATTGAACAAAGTCTTTTTGTCTGCCATATGAAACGAAATGTGTTTGATAGTAGCATGAATAAAACAACAGTTTGTTCAGTGGACTGGATTTTATTTGAATACGAACTTTATTGAATAAACATTTCAGTATGTTCATGAATGAAGTTATTCATGCAGCCCTTTAGTTGGAAATCTACAGATTTTAAAATAATCTAACTGCTTTATACCAGACCAATTCCAGTTCTGGACTTTATAAACAAAGTTTAAAAAAAAAATATTTTTCTGCAATTTTGTATCAAATTTCCTTAAAATCCATTAGTACATTTTGCGCAATTATGCAGTCAACACGTGTATCAATTTAAAAATGAAGGGTAAAACAAATTTTCTTGAGGTCATTATGACTAGGGATGCCGATCAGGACTGGTTTTAACAAATACCGGGATTCGGGATTTCAAAAAATCAACTCGCGGGATTCCGGATTTTTCGGGATCGCAGAATTTTTCGCGATTCGGGATTTTTGAAAGTCAAAAGATAAATGTTTTTTATAGATATTTATTAAAAAAAACGTCTTTAAAAGAGGTTTACTAACAAAAGTTTTATAATTAATTTTATATTGCAAAGTTTAGTATAATGCTTATATTGATTACTAAAATTTGTAAAAATATTTTTAAAAAAAAAACAACGTACGATTTCCAACAATATGTTAATTGATTCAATTAAAAAATAATTAACATAAAATCTATATTTTATTCAATTACCTCAGTTTTTTTAAAATTAATAAAAAATAATTAATATAGGGGAAATTCTATGTCAAATCGCCGAATTAGCCGAATGTGCTGAGTTTATTTTTTCAATATCTCAAAAAATACTGCATATACGAAGATAATTTGTATGTTATTTTTTTAAAGAGAATACTTGGGGCTACAAACAATATATTAACAAAAAATTTTTTCTTAAAAATATAATATCTGCAAAATATTAAATTTTAAAAATGGACTAAGTCAAAAGCCTGATTTTTTATTTGGCTGATTTATTTTATATACTACTTCAAACTGTTCTTTAAAAATCCTGACACTTTTAAGGAAGTGTTTTTTTTTCTTTTTTAAGATATAATTTTTTTTCTTTCGCAACCTTTAAAAAATCATGTCTAAATGAAATTTTCTTATTGTAATTTTGAGCAATAAGTATTTATTGAGTCTGATTTGTTTGATTAAAGGTGTTTTAAAAAAGTAACCAAATTGATAAAGTTTCTTTTGTTTAAACAGAATGAATCTTAACGGTAAAACGGCTTGTTAGCTGTAAGCTTTTTTATTCACTGTCACAGCTGCGGCTCTTAAGCCATACGATATTTAACGTTGCTCGCCTATATAATAAGCAAAATTTCTCCAACACTGCAAACATTTTTTAAATTACATGGCAATCCTGCCAGATTTTTTACATTACAAAACCAAAAAATTAATTTAACGATTTTGGGGATTGACTAAGTCCCGAAAATCCCGGGATTTTTCGGGATCGGGATTTCGGGATTAGCATCCCTAATTGTGACAACGCAGAAACATTTTGAAAAAGTAAAAACTGTTCAGGCAAAAAATTCAATATCTTGTCGAATGTTCCCAACAAAATGTGTATGCCATGTCAGCAAAAACTGTGATTATTGCCAAGTTGCAGTTTTATTTAAATTGCGACTTAATCGTGCAAAAAAACAATTTAATATTGAAGTCCGTGTTTTTAAGTTATAAAAAAAAAAGTTCAGATATTTGTTCCTAAGTGTTAAGGTAATTTTTCCTTTTATAATTTTTTAAATAAAAGGTACAAAATGATTATGTGATGGCTTTTTTAGTGTCTGAGAATTATATTTATACTAAAAGCACTAAAATCAAATAAGGGGTCACGACGACCGATGTCAGTTAACTAAAATATACGTTAGGTGGCTAAGGGCTTTAGTGCGATTGATTGTTAAATTAATTGTTGTGATTATGAAAATTGCGACCAACCATAATCGCTACTAAGGTTTCTGAAATTGAATTCGTTTAAAAGAGAACTATGAACTTATCCAAGTGTTTCATATACTCTGCCTGTTTTTTCAAAATAAAATTAAATTTTTCGCTGGGAAATTTATATTGAAACCGCAATAAAAAAAATGAAATTTGTTTTTGTTTCATGTAATTTTCTAATCGAAAATTTTTATTTTAAATTGAAAACCAGGCAGATAACCACCATACACAGATAAAAATTATTTATTTTCTCCAATCACCAAATTTATACCAAATTCATAATATCAAGCAAACAATTTGTTGGTTTTGCACCTATTAACAGAATGATGATATTGATTACTAAAAATTGTAAAATTGTGAATAATTTTTTTTAGTAAATGATATTTTTAGTTATAATTAAATAAATAATCAAAAACCTTTGCCATTTCAAACAATGTGTTAATTTATTTAATAAAGTATTGACAATTCCCAACAACAATTCTACATGTTTAAACTATTTTATTTTAAACGAAAAAAGTCGATTAAGGTTTTTTGTTATTTAATTAAATTTATTTCAAAACAACTAAAATGTTTTTTAAATCCAAATTCAATTTTTAATTTCCTTTCAACTAAAAAAATAATTGACTCAATTATCACATTAATTAAATTTAAATACTTTTTAAACCATTTTTTTTTATTGATACAACACTTTTTTCTGTGTACCAATCATTAAGACAAATATATTTCAATTTACTTAATAAAATCAACAGACTCACATTTTTCCCAGAAATAAAAATAATACCCCTCAAAAATGTTGATTTGGTTGTAATAAAAAAAGAAACGAGCAAAATTGTTGCTGTAACTTAAAGAAACTTCACATTTCCTTAATGAAATTCATTATTAAATTAAATGGAATATGAGAAAATAACAATTGCAAAGTTTTTATGATGTTTGTCATTTTATTTTCACTTCTTATTTTTTATTTTTTTTTTTTACTTTGCTTTCCGACGCAAACAACAACAAAACAACGAAATTAACACACTAAAATCATTACATCATTGTTCTGTTGTTTTCTTTTTGGCATTGTTATATTTTTTCCCCCCACTTTCCTTTAAAGCTTGTTAAAAAGGTCTTGGTAAAAACAACCTGTATGCATATACATATATATACATACGTAAACGACAGTAATAAGAAAAAATACGAGGATGAGTTAAAAAAGTTATTTAAAAGTAATAATTCGCATTAAATTTAGAAAGTGATAAAGAAAATATTTATAAAGAGTACTCCGTCGATTTTCAGTATATAAATAAATTTGGAGCGCCATAATTTTAAAAACTGATACTATAGAAAATATAACTTGGAAATAATTAATACTTAAGTTGTTTTGAAATAAATTTTTAATTAAAATATTATTTAAATATCAAAAAATATTCATTGATTTTTTCGTTTAAAATAAAATAATTTAAGCTTTAAGAATTGTTTTTGGAAATTGTCAGTTTTAATTAAATAAATTAGCACGTTGTTTGAAATGTTAATTAAATAAATTAGCACATTGTTGGAAATGGCAAAGTTTTTTTGATAATTTTTTTAATTAAAATTAAAAATATAATTTATTGAAAAAAAAATATTCACAATTTTACAATTTTTAGTAATTGTTATAATAATTTTGGTAATAAGTGCAAAATTAACAATTTCTTTGCTTGATATTATGAATTTCGTATAAATTTGGTGATGAGAGACAATTTTTAATTTTTTTGTGTAAAAGTTGGGCTAAAAGACCGCGAATAATAAAAATAATTTTTTACGAGTTCTAATATTGTTCTAGAGCAAATCGTTGCATTTTGATTTGCCAAAGTATACGGAACAGAAGGCCAGCACAATTCGTTTGTATGACAGCTAATTTTACAGTTATCCAAATTCGAAATTCTATGCGTCAAAAAAGCACTTAATTTACATTTGTGCTTAACTAGATAGTGGCAAAATCAATCTGTTCAGTGGTGGGTATACAAATGAATGTGACAGTTTTGCTTTTTTAGTTTTTTTTTCAAATTTATGGATACTATTTAATATTATACTATTCATATTTCGAGCTTAATGCACAAACAAATATGATTTATTATCGAAAATGGTAGCAGTTATTATACTTCTATAGAGATTTTGCCAAAATATGATTTTAAATTCATCAACGGCTTGTTCGGGCGTTAAAAAGTGAATGAGTGCAATATACAATTTTAAGGCTTTAAAAGCTTAAAGTCTAATAATTTGTTTGTTTTATTGCTTAAGGCCAGCTTGGCCTAATTCAAACTAATTCAAAATAACTAGAAATAGCAAGTATAAACATATTAGAAAATTGCCAGTATTTATGAAAGGGAAATGTCATACTGTGCCATTAACTATTACAAATAATAAAATTAGGAATTGTAAAAATCAAGGCTTACAAAACTACTCTTTCCACGCATGCAATCAAAGGCAAACTGTAAAAACTAATCAAAAATATATTTACACATTTATAAACACCCAAATACATTTACACTTTCCAACGCAAAGGTTTGCATCGAACATACGAAGAAACAAAGAAAGAAAGGAACACTCGTTAAGGTTAAAGGTATAAATAAGTTCTCTTTTCAACAAACACTTTCAAGAGTATTAACACCCAAACCCACTTACTCAAATGATATGCATTCGTATGAATGTGTAGTTAAAGCTTAGATTTTCGTGTGTGGTTTTATGAATTCACATATCACACCCATAGTATTTGTGCCCTGTAGAAAAAGTTACTAATATTTAGCTAGAATTATACTGGTTGGTTTTTACTTTAACCCTAGATCGGTACACATTCTTCGAATCGACAAACACCTTTTTTATATTTGGGTTTTCTTTTGTCTTTTTACGCGTAAGACTCTGATTTTTTCTGTAGCTCATCTCAACAGTCTGCTCTTGTCATGCTTTGGTCATACGTTGTTGTACGATGCTTAAACGTAAGTTTATTTTTTAAATTCCTGATACTCACTTCGTCGCTTCGACGAATAATACCATTTAAAGTATGAAAATACTGAATATTCCTATATTGCAAACTAATTAAAGAAGAGAAAAACAAGATGCTTTTGGA
The DNA here is from genome assembly GCA_943735925.1 of Pollenia amentaria. Lineage (NCBI taxonomy): Eukaryota > Metazoa > Arthropoda > Insecta > Diptera > Polleniidae > Pollenia > Pollenia amentaria. The sequence continues at coordinate 44,596,837 of OX031009.1, forward strand.
GCCTAAAATTCGAGAAAAACCAGTAAATTCCAAAAACTTGCAACAAAAGAAGCAATTGTAAGCTTTTTCCACACAAAAAAAACGTCGAATGACAACAAATGCGTGCAATTTCTTCAAAAAAGCATATCGATGGTCTCAAGTAGAAAGGCCCTAACTCGCGTTTTTTACGATATTGAGTTTTCCAGTGATTCCAATAAATTTTACACAAATACACCTCGTCACAAAAATTCATTGTAATATTGTAAAGAATAGCAGCTTTACAAGCAGTTGTATAAGCACGTTTACATTATGATACATACAGTTTCAATTATGTTTTTACCTTCTCCTATACAGTTACAATTATTTGAGTTAGGGCCTTTCTACTTGAGACCAACGATATGTAGCGAGCATAAAATTGAAGCTTGCAGTTCATGTGCAAATTTATAGCAAAATTATTTCCTATTTAATATATCTATTTAAAGAAATAAATATAAAAAATAATTTTTTTAACAATAAGTTTAAGTATCTGTGAAGCTACGCCAAATTTTGTGTCAATTTTTATTACAATTAAAATTAAATTAATAAAACTAAAATTTATTAACTTATTTATCATTTAAAACAGCTTTTCAGTGTACATCCACTTTATATATCCACCACCCAGAAGATAATGGTGTTATGTCTATTGATTAGTTATTATATTTTAAATGCATCGATTTGAATTTCTATTTCCCATTTGAGTATTTTTCTGCACATACATATTATGTATGTATATTAGAGCGACTCACCAAAAAATGTTCTCAATGTACCCTCCTAAAAATGAACCTTTGACTTTTTTAGGATTGTAATAAACTCAGCCCTTATTAAGTAAAACAATTTGAAGGTAAAATACTTTTAATTTGTACTTATTTAATTTCTTTATTTTAATTTAACTTCGCTCGGCTTATAATTCATCTGCTGTACAAAAGTGAATGAACTTGAAAACTAAAATGTTATAATAAAAAGGCAGCAAAAGGTTTTCAGCAATCCCTTTTCTGTTGTTGTTGTTGTCAAGAAATGGATACATACATTATTCCATTGCAGGTGTTCATTTAATGACAAAAGCTTTCTATAAAGCTTTATCAAGAGAGCTTTAATAGTACTGCTCTTCATACTAAGTAAATACCCTACAAGGATGACATTTAAAATATTTCGGCTACAGCTTTGACCTCTCGTGAGCTGGGTCATTTTGAAAAAGGGTCTATTTTTGCATGTTTTGTTAATTTGAGAACCTGTTTCCTTACCAACATATACAATATGGGTATCATAAGAAAGTTTCTTTCAAGGCGTGTTCAACTATATATACAATTTGTCCAAGGACGATCATACAAATCCTTTCTTTAAGGATATTCTCTAAAAAAGAACGATTTTTTAATTTTTTGTTCGGGGTTGTTTGTAATAAAAATTATTTATATACAAAGATGAAGTACTTGGCAAAATAAAAAATTTGATACACTATTTAAAACGACGAGTTACCACCCCATTGAATTTTTGTCAAAACGCGATCTAGCACAAATTTCAAAAAAAAAACTGAGAAATTAATATTCGAATTAAGACGTTTATACTAATGAGATTATATCACAACGTTCATATAAATGTTTCTCCTAAAATTTAGTCTTAACCCACATGCACAAAAATAAGCAGACGACAAAATACATTTTTTTTTTGTATTTAGTTGTCACTGTTTTTTAGTATTCATAACGAAATGATAACTTTAAAAAACTTTTATATATTATTTCTGTACATTTTGCGTACAGATTCATAAGATATGAAATATGTCAGGATTATACATGGTACCTAAAGTCATCAACATATACGAAAAATACATGTTTCAAATCCTAATGGCATCACTGGATCGCGTATTCCGGGCATTTTTCGAGTAGTGGGCCAGGCTTTACATACGATAACGCGCTTTTTTATGGGTCACAAACAGCACTTCCAATACGCATTATCGTTTTTTAGCACTTCTCACGTTCAAGTTCTCTTGCACTCTATTTTCATGGTTTAAATTAATTTCGCTGCTTGCAAAAGTTACAAAATTGCGTTTCAGTTGCTAAAACGAAGTAGGTACTTATAGCCCAAAAAGAAATTGCTATAGAAACTAAATTAATAAAAACATTTTCTTCGATAAATCTTCATAATCTTTCGTAGTTTTCTTAAGTGATACATAATATTTCTACAGCTTATATGTACATTGACTTACTTATGTAACCAATAGTTCTAAGTGCTCTGTCATAATCCAAAGACGGATTACGAAAACAGTTGTTGTAAACCTTTTTCAACTACAATATTCACTTGTTATCTTAAGTTTCCACTTATATGATTACAGTGATTGGTTGGGGGTTTTTTATTCCTTCGTTGCAAATACATAAATTACATGTACCGATGCAAATATTTACTAAATCACAAGAAGGATATAACCAGAACAACAAGGAGTTAAACATATTAAAACCACATACACTCCCAAACACCCACAATCAGAAAGCAAAATGGGGAAAATCTTATAACGAAAAAGAATGAAAATAAACAAATCCAATTCAATTCATTCAAAATGTAAATGCAATCAGTGGCAATAATTGTACTAAAGTCGATCTCTATGTGTATATCAGTATGTGTGTGTGGTGAGTATGTTGGTTTGTTTATGGGGTTTTGTACTGTATTCCTGTAAAAAGGCAGTGCACAAAAAACAGGCAACTAATTACCAATAGGAAATTTTTGCCACAAATAGCAAAAAAGGAAAATAAATTAAGCTGGGCCTTTATTGAAAAAAAAAAAACAAAAATGTGAAATGTCTTTAGGTTAAGAAGTGTTGACGCATCATTGAATAGTTTTACTTGAAATGGTTTGTACTTCAAGGCAAAGAATGTATCAAAACCTTAAAAGCACTATTTCCTGTTGGGTTTGGAATACAAACAGCATGCATTCATTTAGACAGTCGAGTAAACAGGAGGAAGGCATACAGGTAGGCAATGTCATTGAAATTCATGGAAAATCAAAACATAACCTCGGAGTGCAGCAACAAAAAGAATGAAAGTCCAACAACCATATCTACAGGTATAACATTAACAGCAACTTCAACACCATACAGTAAAATTAAAATCAAAATCAAACATACAACAACTCAAAAGTGGTAGTTTTTAGCTTAGTAGGCTACTCATATAGAACACACACGCAAACTTACTCTAGTACATATGTGCGTATACTAATACCTTTTTTTATTTTTATTCAAGCTCACAGCTTTAAGCATCACTTTGTTGTAATTGAATTGGAAACCATTGAACAAATCGTTCGTTAGCAATGAAGAGAAAAACACAACAACTACTAAATGGAAAAGAATGAATCAAACAAGCCAAAATGAAAACCTAGAGCATCATCAATAACAAAAAATTTTATAGAAATCAAATGTTTTTAAAAGAAATAAGAAAACTTAAAAAAAAAAAACAAAAGTAGCAAGATGGCTAGTAAAGGGGTTAAAGTAAACACCGGAAATGAATCTTTTCCAATGTCAGCTTTTTTTTTGTTGCTTCTTTTATTATTTTATAAACTTTCAATACTTTTTGAAGTTCAAGCATTCACAAAACTAAAAAAACTTAAAGTTCTATGATAGTTTTAAATCCTTTAAAGAACGTCTTTACAGTTTAATTTATTGCGCCTAAGTCTAGGCAACATATTTGTTGACTGCTGTGTTGTAAACATACACATACATATGAGTACTTCTAAACATTTGTGTGTTTATACTTTACTTCTTAAAGAAAATGTACAAAAAAATTGGGAGATTCACAAAGTAGTCATAAAGTTGTAAAGTAATATGACTTAAAATAATTACAAGAATTATATATGACTGCTGTGGGCAACCGCTTATAATTAAGCTTTCGACTGTACAGTTATGACGAATCAATGATCACGGCATTCAAGTTCTTATTTTATTTTAAACACAACAATATCTTTTTAGGCAATTGTAAAATATTATTAAGGATATTATGACGATATAACTTGATAGCGCACCTTGTGAATCCCCCAAATATGATTAAGATAAACAAAGGTTGCCAATTAATCGTTTTTGGTCGTCAAGAGTTGGCCACACTGAGTCAAATACACTAAAATAATATTCATATTTATTTAAATGTATGTCAGCTAAGGTTAAGAATTATTGCTAATACTATATCGAGCACCTTTATTCAATAAATGGCAATTTAAAAACCCAACGCTTTAAGAAAAGCTAAAAATTATTGTTTTTTTTTTACAAATGAACTCCAAATAATAAAAAATTCATGCATTTTTATTTATCGAACTTTTTATTTATAAAAAAAACTTTATTAATCGGTTAACCGGCCAATAAAAAAAATTAACCGATTAAACTAAAACCTCGGTTAATAAATCGAGCGGTTAGCCGATTTAACAATAGCCCGATTAAATGAATACACTAGTAGCTAATAGTCATTGCGAAATGAGATTGTAGTTCCAGAATTGACCATAAGTCCCAAATTAGCCCCTTTTCCAAAATCATTTTAAGATGAATGAATCTCATAAAGATGCTAATATATTGATAAAAAAAATACTTCGCACCAATAGCTCTTGTATAAATCCCCATACAACACAATTTCATTGCTTTCAAATAGGAAACAACTATAATTTTTTTTAAATACTGCGTTGTGGAGTATTATATGGTCGGGATGGCTGATCGAGATTTTGTATTTTTTAGCTCTCATGATCTCATATATATATATATAATAAAGTTAACCTTTCTGAGGGGCCTACAATGCCAAAGTTCTTTATACGGTAGCAGCCCTATAAGACTTTGCTTTATTTTCACAAGAAGATCACAAACAAATAAAAATATTAAATTTGTATGTGCTAAATGTTTGATATCTTACATGTTCATACTTGCAGTTTTTGTTGCTGCAATTTCTTAAAACGTAGCTTGAAATTACATTAGTGTCCAGATTATAAAATTTTAGTCTGGAAATTTTTATATTTTGATCTTGTCTTTCCTCTTTTTCTTTGTATATTTTATATATGAATAAAAACATCAGCCAACTTCTGGTTGAAAAGTATGAGAATTGCAAAACAGAACATCATTGCAGAGCACATGAAACTGAGCACCCCTTGTGGCAAATTATAACATGATAGAAAATGTATCAGCTTAAAACAACAATTTTTTGTCAGGGCAAAATATACGACAACAATAATTGATTATTGTCATTGACCACACTGGTAGTAAGTTGGAAGAGTTAAAAAAAATGTTTTTATTAAACAACTCTGGCTGATAATTTCAAACGGTCTTGTTTATGTATCACGGTTGGACTCGGCACATTATGTTTTTAAAATCGAAGCAGTTTTTTAGATGAAATAATCACAAAATATTAGAGTGCAAGCATTATTGTTATAAAACCAAAATAAGAACCAAGTAAAAAGTTTAACAAAGTCACCATACGTGGTGTATAATAGGTCTTCATACAGGAGATATACCCAATTGATTTGGTAAGAGTTTTATAAAATTACCAAAAATATATCATAGTAAATAGTAAATAAATCTTATTGTAAAGGGCGTTAATAAAAGTTTAAATGATGTGGAACTATAAAGTATAACAACAAATTAAATCTCGTCATTGTGTCAGCGCAACAGTAAATAGTCTACATTAAAGCCTTGACAAATTGTAGCAATGGGACTTTAAGCAACATTCTACCCCAGTAAAAAAATTTGTGTTTTTTGAAGCACTTAAGAGAAAAAGCGAATAATCGAGCGCTTCAATAAGAGAGCTCTTATACAGCAGTTAATGATAACGAATAAAATGTACAAAAAGCTGCTATTTTAGTGCTGACAACGAAGACGGGTTCAAAGCGAAAAAAAATAAAAATACATTATGCCTTACGAAAGTGCTTGAAAAAAGGCATTTAAACCAGTAAAATCAAAACATTTATGAATATGTTAATATATTTAGCAAGCACTTAAGTGGTGCTTTATTTGCATTTTTTATTATGTTAAAAGAAGCGCTTATTGTCAGCAGAAAATAGTCCTCCAAACCGGGAACACTTCATACAAAAATCAGGCATCCCAGCAGCAGGTTTGAAGCGATTTGAGGTATGAATTCATATATAAAACCTGCTCCTTTTGGAGCATATTTTTTACTTGGACGTAACCATTGGCTAATGTTTCAGCGTGTTTGCTCATTTGGAATCAAATTAAAAATATTTTGAATAATTGCATTTGGAAATCTTAAAATTGTATTTACCTTTAAAATACAGATTTTGAATTTCATTAATTTATTTAAATTACGCCACCTTTTTGGACCCAAGCGTATATGTACATATAAAAGTAATTTGTAAATACATACTAGGGTGTTCAGTCGATTAATTATTGTTCGATTAATCGAAAAATTTTTAACGATTTATTGTTCGATTCATTTAAAATTGCTTATTTCGATTAAAGGATTAATCGAAGAATTTATGCCAATTAATCGAATAACAATACATATATGGCTTTTCTGTCAAATTTATAATTTTTTAGAGTTTTATGTCAAATAAACAAACCAAATGTTTGTGTCCGTTGGAATTAAAAAAAAAACAGTCATGTTAAGCGCGTAATGCACATACATGGGCGTACTGCTTACTGAAAAAATTTTCAGTAACCAGTAAATTTTTACTGATTACTGAAATAATGCAGTTTTACTTATTACTGAAACAACTGCAAACAAACATTTTTAACCCTGGAGCCACACGTTCAATAGATCACTTTCAAACTGCTTGTCAAAACTTGTTTGAATTGACAGCTGTGTAACAGGCTCAATTTGATAATAAATTTTACTTTAAAAATGCCCCCGACGAAGAAACAACTTAAAATAGTAGCAAGACTCAAAGTATTTTGCAGAAAAGTACACGAATTTTTTAGAACAATATAATTTTTTTAAAAATAAAGTGTATTTATTTTTTAAGAAATATATTTTTTAGAAAGAAAGCGTCAAAGTGAATTTGTGGTCAGTTGAAACCCAGCCGCGAATAACGTTGTATGTTACAAAATTATTATTTTTCAGGAGAGTAAAAAAAGTTTTTAACAGGCCGGATTATTTATATTTAAATTTTTTTTTTTAGATTATCAAAAATAATGATATTAAAAACTGTTATGCAAAATATCAAGAACTTTTAATTTTAAATTTGCACGTAAATTTAAAGTTTATAATTGTTTTTAGTGGAAAAACGTTTCATATCCACAATCGTGATGTCATTTAAAACGTTTTTCCAATGCACAAGCGGCTTTTAAAATGTTATTCCACTTTGCAAGACCAGTTCGTTTGTATCATTTTGTTCGTAACTTACAACGTTCTTCCACTGGCTGACTCTTTGTATCGCACTTTGACGGCGTTAAGGTGCATAATTTTGGGCGATTTGATGTTTAAACAGTGTAAGAGGGTATTGTTAACGGTACTCTGCAAAAAAACAGTTTTTGCAAAAAGTGGCTTTTACAACGTTATTCGCGGCTTTGCTTCAGTTATTAAATTGAACGTAAAACTGAGTGCATTCGTTACTGATAAAAAGTGGGTGAGTATGGCAAACAAAAAGGAAAGACAACTTGATCGTATGGCTTCCAACTAAAGCAAAACATTTAAACAGCATTTAATTCTTAAAAGATTATTTTGAAAGATCTGTTTATTTGTTTGTACATATAAAATTATATGATAGCAATACATGTTTTATTTTTTTATCGTTGTAAAGGTTTTATCATTTAGTATGAACTGTTACGTTTGTTTTGTTTTTGTTAAATAAATTAAAATACTTTTAATAAAAATTTTTTATTTGCTCAAGTACCAATTTCTTCTAAAATTATCGAAAAAAAATTTATAAAACTTTTGCATTTTGAATTATTCGATTAATCGATTAATTATCGATTAAAATGCCAAATATCGATTAATCATTTAATCAAACAAATAAGAAACGGATTAATTGAACGCCCTAATACATACATAAACAAAATATAATGCTTAAGTTAAGTAATAGAAGTAACCTTTACACAAGATATACCAAAACTGTTAAAAATTGTGATTTATTCTACGCAGCCTAAGGTTGAATTGATTTTACTAATATGATTTTTGAATTACAGAAAACTGCCGATGTTTTGAGCCCAAACCACAGCATAAATAGCAATTTAAGTAATGGAACTGGATATATAACTCACAAGCTAAACCGTAAGTAAGTCATAATATACAAACTCATTATAACATGCAATCAAAATATGTGACGCGACATGACGAAAGGGACCTTATCTTGCCAGAGTAAAATTTTCAGTACAGGCCAAAACGTGAACTAAAGTCTAAATTTCATGTTTTGGGTTTTTGACACCTAACGCTATCTAGATGTCTCGTCGTGTATCTACATCACATTATCGGTCATTTTCTTTTGTTAAATGAGCTGTGTTTGACACTTAAGAACTTTTAACCAACAACCAAACATTGCCGTTCAAAGTGAATTCACGCAAAGAAAAAACATGATTGATACAATCACAATCGCAAACTATCATTAATGTTTGTGGTTATGATTGTGTCAAACACGTCTTAAGCAACAATATATGTTCAGTTATAATGATTTTAGATAATTGTTGTCTCAAACATATTATTATGTTCAGAAGAAAAATGCGCACGATCTTTCAAACCATTTTTCTATATTTCCCAATACCATGCAAAATGTCTACTTCAACATTTTATATGGTTCTTACAATAAAAACAATAAAAAATGTAATTTAAAAAATTTATGTTTTATTACAAATATAATAAATAAAATATAGCATACATATATTAAAAATAAGATTAAATACACATATTTATATACCTGTGTATGTGTTTTAATTTATAAATTTACGTTGTGTTGTACAAATATATCCAAACAAATAAGAATTCCGTTTTTGAAAAAATTCAAGGCTGATGACAAAATTATGTGTCAAAATTTGTTATAGGTTTTTTTGGCTGCAAGAAAGACAAAATAATTGCATATTTATATATTTTTATAATTAGATTTAAATAACTTACCTGTTTCAATAAACGTATAATAATTTATTTCGTTAGTTTTGCAAGGCAGCATGGCATTATTCTCCCCGAAAAATGTTTTAATTATTCTGTCATCATTCATGTTTCCTTATTAACTGACGCTCGCGGACGGAGAAAATGTAATTTTAAAGCACACACTGTTTGTTTTGACAATAAATGTTTGCATCTTAAGAGAATGTGTTTTCAAGCAAACAAAAATGATGGTATTAAACAAACCTATTGTGTACAACTAATATGATTTTAACTGTATAGTTGAAAATATATATATTATAGTAGCTAACATATCAAATAATATAATATGTTTAGCTAGACCAGAGTACCTTTTTAGGTGTAAGCCACCATATAATATTATTATAGTGAATTTAAAAATGTTAAGGACAAAAAACAATTTTTTAAGTTATATTAAGACTATAATTAATTTATGAGGGTAAACATATAAGGCAAGTATAAACAAAAATGGTCGTAGTGACCATTCATTAATCACGTTTTTTCTCTGCGTGTTGAGTTGCTACAAAAGTGTCTTCAGCGTGTTTTTACATAAAAAAATGGATGAACATAAAAATGGAAAAATTATTGAAAATTCCCAAACGAAATCAAAATAAACACATGGGCACTTCATAGGGCAGCCAAAATCCTAAAAAACACGTTTAAAAACACAGTCAAACTTAAACCTTAGTTATCTCGAAACTACCTTTTTGAAATTAGGACTTCAAAATGCTGTAACTTAAATTTTTGAGATTTTTGCATGATTTTGGTGCCATTTTGTTCAGAATTTTGTTCTTTCTCCATTGTTATCAAAAACTCGATTTTGACCCCTGGCACCCCTTTCGTCATGTCGCGTCACATACGTAAACAGCGTTTTTATTTTGTTTTAAAAATCCGGTCGAAGATTAAATTTTTTAGTTAAATTATTATACGTTTATATTAGAGGTTATGATTTATTTTTTATAAATTTGATTTACCTTAAGCCTTTACCTTTTAAGACTGTCAAAACTCGTATGAAAAAAAACTTGTGCGGAATATCTTTGAAATTATGTTGATGGAGTAGTAGTCTGTTGAATTTGTGAAAAAGTTACGAAATGTTTGTAGAAACATTTTTTTACAACTACGAAATAATATAAGATGCACTTATTTCACGTGGAATTTTTAGCAAATGAAAAAAAAAGTTTAAACTTAATATTAAATGAGAACAAAAAACATCAATAACACAACTGGTAACAGTATTTCATCCATATTTACTTAGATTTTTATTTAAAAACTTCTTTTAAGTAAAATACATTTGGGTTTTTTGTACATACTAGGGTATTCATTCGGTTAACCGTTAATCGGTTAACCGATTAATTACTACCCGATTAACTGATCGGTTAATTTAAAATGGCCTTTTTTCGATTAACGATTAAACCGTTTAATTGCAGTCGATTAACCGATTAACCGATGCATCAAAATGTTTAACTTTTTGTAGTATTATAACATATTTTTTTGTGTTTTTAATTATTTTTTCGGCTCATATACAAAATGTGTTTAGAAAATATTTTTTCATACAAACAGTGAAGGTGTTCAGTGACCTGAATTTTAAAATAGTATTTTTGTCAACAGCTTTTTGTGTCACTTACTTTTTATATGTATTCGTTTGGTTTTTTGTTTCTTCTCATATCAATCTTTTAACGGAATTAACCGAAACAATTACAAGTGTTAAAATTTTTTTAAACATAAAACAGGGGCTACTCTCTATTGCGATGCGAAAGAAAATTGTAGCAAATCTAGTGATTGGTACACTTTAATGCGTTTGCACGTATGTCTTTCTCATCTTTTAAGTTTTTTCTTTTCTCAAACCATCACTATTTATTTTATTTCAATTTACCAATTTCCAACTTTTTTACATTTCATTACTGTCAATCTGCGCCATCTTTAATTTTTATTTTCAGTTTTGCTTAATTTTCAAACAATTTTGCGCATCGAAATTGTATTCGCATTGCAATAGAGAATAGCCCCCAGGACTCTAATGACATAAAGGAAGATTTTAGATGTCTACAAAAATCCAGGAAGAGGGCTGAGAAATTAGATATTCTGGATTATGAATTCCTTTTGATTTCTCCAACATTGACGATAAATGAAAGAATTTTTTCAAAGTAAAGTTTTATCAAAACTAAAGAAAATAAGCGCTTAAATCCTAAACATTTTAACCAAATTATTTGTATAAAAGATTATTTTATAAGATCTTCTTAAACTATTGAAATAACTTATAAAATGATCTTATAGTTTATTTTTTTAAAAAAATATGTATTACATATTTATAAATTATTATTTTGTTTGTTCGTTATAGTTCAAGAATTGTTATGTTTGTTTTGTTATTGGTTTTTATATATTGAAATTACTTAATTTATAAAAAAAAACTTTATTAATCTGTTAACCGATCAATAACAAAATTGACCGATTAGTATCAGATTAAACCAAAACCTCGGTTAATTAATAGAGCGATTAACCGATTAAAGCAAAAGCCCGATTAAATGAATACCATAGTACATACGCAAAACAATGTCGTATACTTTGAAAGATTAAAAACGTCAAATTGTGCAAACTCGCGAGGTAACATTGATACATGTCAAGTTATTCGTATGAAATTTTTGATTTTGATGAACATTTTTGACAAATTGGAACAGAGTTCTAGGCTTTAAAGAAAAAAAGAGAGAAATCTCTCTATATAAAATATATGTATTGAAGAAAAATGATTTTAAATAAAATAAATAGTAATAACTTGGGCATAATGAGTAATTTTGATTAAGTCATTGAAATTTGAATGTCAAAAGAATTGCGACAAATTTTAGGGTTAATTGCCAGGAAAATTAAGGAGTACAGGGCAATTCAGAAGATGGGAGGGGAAATTTAATGATATGCCTAAAGTGATATAAACAGCTTTCACTTTACTTTCATAAAAACTAGTACTTCAAAAAAAACGAATGTTTAATATATTCACCTTAAGCCTTGGAAAGATCTATAGTTCTAAAATATATTAATGTTGTTCTTGGACTAATGTGGAAGAGATCCCTGCCCAACCGACGAGCTTAGCTATTCAAAATTTCCAAGCAATGTCCATAGCTGGTCTAGCGATCTTTTTTTTATTTTATCAAAATATTGGCTATAAAATGCAACATAACAACACCCTTTCCAATCTTATCCCCACGCTTACAAATAAATTCCAGAATTGCTGCAACAATAATTGTAAGTCTTGACGATGACTTACTTGTTGGAACTTATGTTTTATTGTGTAAACGTGACTTCTTAAAGCCAAAAGTCTTATCTAAAGAGCCGAAGCAATAAAAACAAATCTGGAGGGCAAAGTAATAAAGAAAGATGTTAAGATAATTACATTTTTTTGTAATCTTACATAGAGCGCTCTTAAACTCATCATAGAGTAAAAGAATTTAAAACAAATTTTTGTAAGAAAAATTAATTAATTAATTTAGTGTTTATGTTTTTTTTATATTCTTAGCATCTGTTTTCTTTCTATAACGAGGTACAATAAATTAAATATAATTTCTTAGAAAACATTTGAACTTTTCTGTTTTGTAACATAAACGTTTTGCTTTGAAACTTATTCTTTGCTAAACAATTGTTTAAATAAATTATTATAAACTGTCCATTCTCTATCATAAAACATGGCTAAAAGCGAATGAAGAAAAATTAAAAACATTAAAAGCACAAATTCTTGAACACCTTCATTGTGACCTAAAAATTTGTCATGCGTTTCTTTTACTTCCAGATAAAAATCATTGTAATTAATTTGGTAATTTTAGTTGGTCCAGTAAATGGTATCATATTCAAAAGAATTAGAAAAAAATTCTTATGAATAGAGCAGCGGAATATGAACAAGACTTTGTTTAATATAAGTACAAACATGTCAAAACGCTAAATACACTCAACCGGAAATTGGAATTAATAGAAGGCTTTATAAGGGATCTAAGCAAATTATGCACTAGACTTTATTTGAGATGACTTTGCAGTATATTTATTCGTGTTGGCCCTAGATGTATTAAAGACAGTACGCACGAATCCAAAAAATATAAATTTCAATGTGATCATCTTCAAAAAAAACTACTTTTTCAAACAAATTTTAAGCTTATTATGGTAAATTTAACTATATTATTGTCAGTGGCAAACATATTATAGTTAAATGAGTCCAGAATAAAGAAGCGACAACCATATTATTGTTGTCTCTAAGCATGTTGCGGTTAAATTTATATTCTGTGAATTAAAAAAAAAATCTATGTATCTAAAACTGTTTTGTTCTCAAAAATAAAACTTCTAATTAAAGTCTTAAAAAGAGAGTTTCATTAAGCCGTCAAAAAATAAAACTCATTAACGAATTCTTATTTTTTCCTTCTGAAGTACATTTTATTTGACGAGTTTTGTTTTCCGTCATACAATAAAACTCAGTTGGGGAATAAAAGGTCAAATACACTTAAACAGAGAGTTTACCTAAGCCGTTAGAAAATAAAGCTCATTCGGGGAGTTTTATTTTTCCGTCATAAAATAAAACTATTTTTTTTCTTCGGCGCTGATAGACTAGCTTACTACCCAATAAAAAATGTTCCTATTTTGCGAAGCACTAATGGTACATTTTAAAAAGTAAGCACACATTTATGCGCTACGCATTAAGACATACACAGATGCAGTAAAGTTAGTGAACAAATTATTAATAAATAAAAATAATTTTGAAGAGCCACGGCATTCCCTTACTACGAAGCAGGTTTGTAAGGGAGCATATAAAAGAGTAACGGTAACAAAAAATTCAGTGTGCAACGCTGATCGTTACATTTTCCAATTTATGTATGCGCTGAATAAAGCGCTTTCTGTGTCAAAAATTTATTGCTTCAAAGAGGGAACTCGCCATATTAATTTCATGTCTTCCGTAAGCGATATGGTAAGCGAAACTTTTACGTTTCTCCCTTACAAACCTGCTTCGTTGGAAGCTCAATTTTTTATTGGGTACTAACTAGCCTACCGGGGCACCTAACACCCAAGGCCTGCGTCTGGATAGATCATTACAATTTTTAAAGCAGTGTAATCCAATCAGCTTGCATTGAAATCTAATAAATCGTCATTAAAAATAGGAGAAAATAAATAAAATGAGTTTAATTTAAGATAGAAAAAATTAAAGTCCTCAAAAGAGTTTTACTTTAGACTCCCCAAATAGATTTATTTTTTGACGGAAAAACTAAAACTCTTCAAAAGAGTTTTTTTAAAAACGGCAAAATAAAACTCTCTGTTTAAGAGTTTCATCCGGACTTTTATTTTTTTTCGTTGAGAAATAAGTCTAATCTGTGGAGTTGAGATCGTTTTTTTAAGATAACCATTGACTCAGAGCACTTCAATACGAATCTCATAGTACCTATATGACAGTGTAGGTCACTGTTAACTCTTCAATGGTCCTTGAATTTGACGATTTATCGTCATTTTGACGATTTTAAGGTATAAAAATGGTCTTTTGACGATAGGAAGATTTATACCTCAAATTTGACCAATTTTGTTCAAATTTAGAAAAGTTTTTAATATAATTTCACATTTTATTTAAGCTTCTAATATAATTTTATTTGAATTATTTGATTAGCAGTAATTCTCATTTCTTAGCAGTTCATTATATAAAATGCGATTGTTGTTAAGCACGATGAATATTTTTAAGAGTTCTATTTGATCAGTTAGTACTTCTTTATAACAGGCATTACAACCACTGTCTTTAGTCTGGGTTCACATTATGAGACTTTTCTTTCAGAAAGTCTGATTTTATTGGTGTTTACCAGACTTAAGTTCTTAAGCAGAATTTTTGACGTGAAAAATTGTTGTTTGGTATTTTTTGGTTGACTGATTGACAAGCAAAAAGTTGACTCTTTGCTTGAGTTGCGGCGTGAATTGAGTGGACAACATTGGTTTGACTGTTTAATAAAAGTAGGGTTACAGTGGAAAGTATCATTAAACACAGCTTCTTGATTAAATATAATTTGAAACGAAAATAATAATTCAAATTGTGAATTTTTACTACAAATAAAATTCTGATAGGCGTGTAGCCCTTCTTCTTACTTTCTGTAAACTCCACATTTATGTCTCACTTGTTAACTGTTATAATAAATTACAAAACATCACAAGGCAAAATAATGTTATTAGCAAATAAATAAATGCTAAAACTGGTAAGGTTATTGAAATTAATGTTATGACAATGTTATTATATAGTTTTAAACTACTGAAAATTCTATATGTATATGAAATAAAGGAAACTATTTCCTAAGGTATAATATAAAGTTTTCTTAATAATTCTAAAAAAAATTATTCATACCAAAGTAATGTAAGAAATGAGATTAAAAGAAGTTAAATTGATAGTGATTTGAAAATAGTCGATTTAACATTTTCATTCAAATCTGGCATTACACTTCAGCAGTCGGCTTTTATAAGGATAAGGTTATTCTTGGCTTTATTTGATTTTTTCCGTGGAAGAAATATTCTCAGCATAATAATTTTTAGATCCTTTATACAGCGTACTCCTGAAATATTCAAATTTCGGTGGTGGATATCATAGAAACCGAATATATCAATCTAATGGCTGTTTTCTCATTAGCCTATTATCTTTTTTCCCAACGAAAGACAGCACATTTAAGAAATTTGATTTTCTCAATGTCAAATTTGCTTCTATTCTGTCGCAAAGCTAATCGGCACTCATCTGCCAATTATTTATTTGCCGTATACTCTATCAGACTCCCAACTATGTGCATAAATTTTAAGAGGTGCTGCCAACTGAAAACAATGTTTATTATCGGTATATTGAGAAAACCAAAATCGTTAACGATTACTTTATCGTTCTTATAAATTTATGGCGGCATTAAGTTACAGGCAGTTTGTCGATACATTAAAAAATTGGCAATAGCTGCTTTTTTCCACATCTTTATTTTCGTCAAACTTCTTTTTCACTACACTGATAAATTAATCCAATGTCGAAATTATAGCATATCTTTTTAAATCGCTTATGCTCAGTAAAATATTTTTGTTAAATTTTTTGCAATAAAGTCACATTTTTTCTCTAAATGATGTTTTAAATAAAACAGTGTTGAAGGTTCATTAGTGTCTTTATAATAAAATACAAAATGGGAGAATGGAAGATAGATGGCATACAAAACAAAAAAAAAAAAGAATCACTACTGCAGAAATGCAAAAAAATATCACGCTTAATTAAAGAGAAACTACTTTTTTGTTTCTGTTATATTTTTTTTAAAAAAAAGTGTAAGTTTCACTGACAGTTTCAGTATGCAAAAATTACTAAATGGTAGTATACATTATACCTTTTCTGGCTTGTAGTAAAATAGGAAAGGAAAAAAAAATCTTTTTTATCTCTTCAATTTTAAAAGTTAACCTTATTTAAATAAAATGTTGAGGTAGAAAAAACTTAATACTTTTCAGTTGTCATCACTCATTTTCTCTAAGGGCAAGTGGTTAGAACACGGCAAAGAAGAGGAAACTGAAAAAATAGTGTTTTATTTTTTTTTTGCATTCTCATTAAAAATTATAACTTGGGTGAGAAATGTTTAAGTAAATTTTGGGAATATTAGAGGAGTAAAGGATAAATAGTAAGAAGGAAAAAACATATAAATAACAAGGTATAAAAAGGATGGATGTTATATTCTTTAAAATATTAATTTCAAAAAATATTTAATTTAATAACCTGCATACATATGGAATTACCGCCTGTAAATGTTAGAGCAGCTATTCCCCTAAGATTCGAGTTAAGAGAAATTGAAAAGGCTATTTGTGATTTAAACACCAAGAAGGCACCCGGTATTGATAAAATCAGTAATAAAATGCTTTTGGAACAACCAAGTACAGCAAAGAAAATTATTCTAATTATTTTTAATGCTATTATACGCCTTTAATACTACCCTCAAGAATTGAAGGTTTCCTTAGTAACCATGATACTGAAGCCAGGAAAGGATCAAACAAAAGTTGAATCATACAGGCTTATTAGCTTATTATCTAATATCTCAAAGCTATTTGAGAAACTACTAGTGTCAAAAATAATACCGATTTTTAATGCAAATAGATGTATTCCAAATCATTTATTCGGTTTTAGAATAAAGCACAGCACAATTGAACAAACTCATCGAATAGTAAATGTCATAAGAAAAGCCTTTGAAGGAAAAAAATACTGCTAAGCACTCTCCATCGATGTGTCCCAAGCTTTCGATAAAGTCTGGCATGAAGGATTATTACTAAAATTGCAGCAAAACTAACCAGCAAACATACACAAGCTGTTAGAAAGCTAGTTAGTCGGTCGTCGATTTATTATCAAAGAAGGCGAATTTTTAAGTTCTCCACTGCCAATTAAAGCTGCAGTCCCTCAAGGCAGCATCCTGGGCCCTCTTTTATACTTAATTTATACTTCGGACTTGCCAACAAACAGCTACACCCATACCTCAACATTTGCGGACGATACAGCTTTTCTAAGCGTACACGCAAACTGTCAAGAAACGTCTCGTTACATACAGGATCATATATTTGAACTGGAAAGGTGGTTAGAAAAATGGAGGATAAAGATCAATGAGCATAAATGCGCATATATAACATGCACATTGCATCGGAAAACATGCCCCCTATTAAAATCAATAATCAAATAATACCCAAACACTCGCATGTAAAATACCTCGGTATACATCTAGATCGGCGCTTAACGTGGAAATGGCATATAGAAGCTAAATTAACTCAAATGAAACTAAAAGCAATTCAAATTAATTGGCTTATTGGAAGAAATTCTAACTTATCTTTTTAATAATATAATAACAAAGCGTGCTTATCCACAAAGCTGGAAATATGCAAAAGTAATACCAACACCGAAAACACACAATGACTTTCGTCCTTACCAGTGGGGTATGGCTTTGCATATCCAGTGCGTAATTTTTGTGAGTTTTTGAAAGGTTACTGCATAATCAAATAAGCAAATATGTTAATGAAAATCACATACTTACAAAAAGGCAGTCAGGATTTTGACCTGGGCATAGTTGCATAACCGCCCCAATAGATGTATCTGAAGAAATAAGTGAAAATATTGATGATGGCAAAGTGTTTTTCCTTGTTCTTTTAAATCACTCAAAGGCATTGTATATGGTAGATCATGAAGTTCTCTGCCTGAAGTTACACAGAATGTTCAACTATACCGCTGCTGCTGTTGGTTTAATATATTCTTACTTGACAGGTCGTAAGCAGTCAGAATTCTTAAACAATAAAACCTCACAAATGCTACCAAGCCTAAAGGGTGTACCTCAAGGATCAATTCTCGGACCACTACTGTTTGCTCTTTACGTCAATGATCTACCTACTTAAATACATTATTGCAATGTCCACTTGTACGCGGATGATGTCCAACTTTATATTAGTAGTAGCCTTAGTAACATAGGTGATGGTGTTGAAAAGTTAAATATGGAACTAAAACGTGTTCATGTATGGTTTGTATGGAAAATGGTTTGTGTCTTAACACACAGAAATCAAAGAGTCTTATAATAACTAAGAAAACAATAAAGTTACATTTTGAACCGAGGATAGTGGTTGACACTCAAAACATTGATATTGTAACATCTGCTAAAAACCTTGGTATTATATTCAATAAAACACTAACGTGGTCAGATCATATGAATTCTGCAGCTAGGAAGACTTACGCAAAGCTAAGGACTCTATGGAACACTCAACATTTAACCCAACTTAATATACGTATTTTGCTGGTAAAAACATATCTTATGCCAACATTGTTATATGGCTGTGAAATATATGCAAGTTATGATTCTGCTAGCCGTGAAAAACTAACAAATACCCACAATTTGCGGAAATTTGACCGGATTTCTGAATATGTGACAAAACTCTACAATGTCACATTATTAAACCTAATAAAGGGTCCGCCAAATAACTTTTTATTTTGAAAATGCTATAAAAAAAAAACTTCTGAATATTTACTCAAATTTCTTTTTTTATTTGAAAGTAAAATCCTTCCGGTTTATAATGGAAAATAATTTCATTCAAATGGCGTCATACCAAGGTCTTTATGCAAAATTCGTCTCAATGATGTCTCCCAAATGTTCAATTGTTGAGAACGACGGTGAATTGACTTTCTGCCACAACAGCAATATTCTCGGGTGTACGCACTGTTTTTGGCTTTTCACGCTTTGATTTATCGATTAGGATGCCAGTTTCTTTCACTTTTTTCACAAGATAACGAAAATACGGAGCTGACGGTGCTTCTCTTCTTCCAAAATCCATACGCAATTTTCGCACACATTCTGCAACATTACTATGATTTATAAAGTAATGTCGCAATATTTCCCAGCGTTGTTCAAGCGTATACACAACCATATTCGTTCAGCGGAAGGATAAAACTAATTATCTGTCAAATCAGACATGAGCTAAGTGTTACCATTCACGAAATAAGCACTGGTGGAAAAAAAACGTTAGATGGCGGACCCATTAAAAATAAGAACCTTAATGCTTCTTCATAAGATAATCTATACTCTTGAACCAGTCTATCTGTTTGATAGAATCTTATTTACAAAATCAGGTAGGTCAAATAATATAATTCATATACGATATCGAAGTTTAGTATCTGAGTGGCAATTTTATGTTCATGCAATTCGTCTTTGGAAGTCGTTAACACCGGCCACACAGTTTATACGCAACGCACTGCACTTTAAAAAAGAATTACTAAAGCATTATAGATGATTAACTTTGTCAATACTAAAATACTACTGTTGAATGTTTTTATTTAAAAATAATATTTGCTGTATTACTATTTTATGTAACAAATTTTTAATTTTTTCCACTAACTGTATGAATAAAAAATTAATACTATATATTAAACGTCATGTTCATATTCATTTTAAAAATCCTTTACTATAATTATAAGATTTTAAATCTTGTTGTATTGGAAATCAAGTAAATAAATTAAATTAAATAAATTAAATATGCTCAGACCACTTTTGATAATAAAACTTCAAAGTGGTAGGATTTTCAGCCGAATTTCTCTTTTTACAATGCAATATTTCGGTTGTTTTCAACGGCGAAACGCAGATCAATGACATTTAACGCGTTCAAATAATATTTATCTTAGTCTACATATTAATAATTCAAATATTATCTTTACTCAAAGATTTTTTATATTAAAAAACTATAAAACTCCTATCCCAGGAGTGGGAGGAGGTAAAATTTTTTTACTAAAAGCCACATCTACAGCCCTCCAAGTACAAACGGATCTAGGGTAGCCATTAATGGGTTATTTAAAACTGATCTTATAGCATTACAATTCGTTGCGGTGTTGGGCTTTTTAAAGTTTATTTCAAAAGTACGCTTTATATGAGTCCTATGATGAATTATAGAGCAATCCTGTTGGTAAATTTTGGACCAAACTTTGCTAAAGTTGGCCGCGTGATTTCTTTTCTAAAAAAATAAGTTGAAAAAGTGCCAGCAATACACGTGCAAATATTTCGCACCTTAAATTAGGCAGTTACATTAGATAAAAATTAATAACTTTTAAAAATATTTGAAAAAGTATCACTTAATGCCCTTAGTTTCTTTCAAAGGGTGGTTGTGTATTTTTTCCTTTACGATGTGAGCACGGCTGGCCAAGACTGATTTGCAATGTGTGGTGAATTTGCTTGCTACACTTCAGTAAAAGTATAAATTTTTGTATACATATAAATATACTTTTGCGGTATAACCCTATTAGCCGCTTGGGCTTATTCCTTGCGCAATCACTGTACTCCGGAATGCAATTTTGGCAGCTGCAAAGCCAGAATCGTATGCCTTAAACCAATCAGTTATTCATCTTAAAACAAGCCTAATTAGCAAAAGTAAAGGGTGGTTAAATTTAAAGGGCCGATGTTGATTTTAAATAAAACACAAATTATTTAGAAAATTATTGTCATATGTTTTTAATACGATGATATTGGTATGGTTCAATTATTTATCGAACAAAATATCGGCCAAATGGCCGCCGCCACCTCGGCAGCACACCTTCCTCCGATGGTCCAAATTTTCGATTACGCTGAGGCATAATTGAGGTTCTATGCTGTTAATGCGCCGAATTATCGCATCCTTTAGCTCTTGTATTGTTGCTGGCTTATTGACGTACACCTATTCTTTCAAATAAGACCAAAGAAAGAAGTCCAACGGTGTCAAATCACATGATCTTGGCGGCCAACTGACATCGCCGCCACGTGAGATAACACGGCCATTGAATTTGTCGCGCAAAAGAGCCATTGTTTCGTTAGCTGTATGGCAACTGGCACCGTCCAATTCGGACCATAAAAAGTTCGTTATCATCTCACTATAGCGAACACCATTCACAGTAACTGCCTGACCGGCCTCATTTTGGAAAAAAATACGGCCCGATGTAACGAAACAGCTATACACATCCCTAGTATAACCTATTTTGGACTATGGCTCTATTGTCTGGGATCCTGAAATTAATATGCACATAGACCGAAAAGAATCTGTTCAAAAGCAGTTTCTCTTATTCTGCCTGAGAAGCTTATTTGGTCGTAATGCTGGGAATCTTCCTTTGTATACTGCGAGGTTATCATTAGTTAAACTACCTACCTTAAAAAGCCGAAGGACTATGCTAAATGTGGAATTTCTGCTGATGCTGATCCTTTGAGGAGAATATGTAAAAATTTCAATGAACTGTATCGTTAAATTTTTTATTTATTTTTTTTTTCTTCTTTGTTTTTTATTATTCCTACACTAAATCCCGCGAAGCTTTTTGTTTGTCTGCAGGGCAGGAGACCAGAGTTTCTGGCAGGAACCGAACCCGCAACCCCGGTACTGATAGACTAGCTCACTACCAGCACCCGGAAGGCTAGCTGCATTAATAGATTTTTCTATTAATGCAAATGTAATTAAACGCAATATTATTGTGTTTTTTAAAAATTAATATGTCTAAAAAAATTTTTTTTTCGTTAATAATGCCTTTATATAAAATCTTGTAATCAACATTTTTTATTTCTCGAATTTATTCTATGAGCTAAATTTCAGTTATGTATTTTATAAAGCTTTTTGTAATAGTTCTATTCCTTAAATTTTTAGGAAAGACTTATACACTACCAGACTATTTCAATAAAGTGAAAAGAAATAATTCCCAGATTCTATTTGTTAAAATCTTGTAATATATAATAGTCTGTAAGGATTCATATCCATAGATTCATATTCATAATTCAAATAAATAAAAAAAAAATAAAAATAAAAAAAATGATGCTGCCAGCCCATAAACCGCATTAAAATGTCATTCTTTGTGGGTGCATTGGTTTTTCGACAATCACTCTTGGATTATCATTCGCCCAAATGCGGCAATTCTGCTTATTGACGTATCCCCTGAGGTGGAAATTTGCCTCATCACTGAAGATGATTTTCACGATATGCATTTTGATTTGAACGCTCATTTTCATAATTAGCCTGAATAACTTTAACGCGTTGCTCGATTGTGTATCTTTCCATGGTTCAAATTGAGTTAGTCTGAAACTGAGAAATGTCAAATGAAATGCAAAAAAAACTTGACGTTTAGATGTGGTTCACATGCAATATCGGCCCTTAAAATTTAACCACCCGATATAACAGAAATTAATGACCCTCTGCTTTTTGCAAAAGTTAAAGGAAGAAATATCTATACATCCGTTTTTAAACTAGTGAATTTTTCCCACAGTAATATCAGAAATATTTTTTAAAAGAATTAAAAGTTGTTTACACAAAATAAAACTATCTACAACTTTTTATTTAATTTTAATTCAAATTGTCTTTGAATTCTACTAACACTTTTTTTTTTTTGCAAATTTGTTTAAAGTATTATTCATTATTTTGTTACACTTTTTATGTAACTAAAGCCATTTGAATTTATCTTTAAAATCGTATTAATGTTTGTTAAAAATACAATTTGAAAAATTTGTTCACCTTTAATCCTATTAAAATTATTAAAATAATTATTATTATAACAAATTATTATTGTTGCATATTAAGCTGGAAAAATAACATAAATTTAGTTACAATATAAACAGTTATCCCTCTAAAAGACCTTTTATCGTTTGTATGCCAAAGATTCACTACTTCGGCACATTTGGAAGTTTCACAGAAGATTTTGCTGAATTTTACATCAACAAAATATGAAAGAATTAAATTATGGTAAAAGTGATTAGTACAATTAGTCCCGTAAGAACCCTGCCCGATAAAATATTGTACAAATATTGGTATTTAAATCAAGTTTGGCTCAAATAGTTTAAACACAAAAAAAAAAGAAACAAAATAAATATTGTGGTATAAGGTCCATATTTCCTTATCCTCTATTGGGGATTAATTTTTTCAAATAATTTCATATAAACATTGATATCGCCATAAAATTCACCAATCCACTGAAATAATTCTGATTTAAGCCTCCACGTCTCTGAAATTTGTTTAGATCCATTATTGCCTATATGTTCCGTATATATCCCACCCTTTAAAATCATTCTGTATTACAAGGGCCGATGTTGAATGTGAACCACACCTAAACGTCAAGTTTTTTTCTGCATTCCATTAAACGATCGGAAGATACACAATCGAGCAAGGCGTTAAAGTTATACAGGCTTATTACGAAAATTGGCTTTCAGATCAAAATGAATATCGTGCAATTCCTGATTTTTTCGGTCAATTAAATCGTCCAAATGTGCAAAAATTCGAGCAAACCGAGCAAAATATTGCTGTTGTTCGCGATAGTGTGGCTGAAGAGCCGTCCACCTTAACTCGTCGTCGAGCCCAACAATTGCACCTCTCACGCTTGTCGCTGATGAGCATTATGCATAAAGACTTGTATTTACACGCTTACAAGTTGCAATTGACTCGGTAACGAAATCCCTCATGACCATTCCAAACCTCGTCAATGGTGAGAACGGTGGCAAGAAATGGCAACAGTGGATGATCAATTTTCGAAGAAAAGCACTGAAGAGTAGGCATATTTTCACCTCAGTAGATTCGTCAATAAGCAGAATTGCAATAAGAGTGATTGTCGAAAAACCAATGCATCCACAAAGAGGAACTGTTTGGTGCGGATTATGGGACGGCGGCATCATCGGGCCGTATTTTTTCCAAAATGAGGCCGGTCAGGCAGTTACTGTGAATTGTGATCGCTATCGTGAGATGATAACGAACTATTTATGGCCTGAATTGGAAGATATGGAAGTGGCCGATATGTGGTGCCACTTGGTGGCGATGTCAATTGGCCGCCTGGATGATGTGATTTGACACCGTTGGACTTCTTTCTTAGGGGTTATTTGAACGATCTTCACAAAATGTAATACTATGATTTCCAGTCATATAACCCGAGTTTGTGCAAAATTTAATGAGAATCGGTGCATGTATTTGAGCAATATACTAGAAAGAGTTTCACATCAATTTGTTTCTTTTTTGTGAAGTGCTTCGAAAGAGCGCGTGTTTTCAACATACGAACAGATAGACGGACATGGCTTAGAGTTACTTAGAAGGAACCAATATATAAATAATTTATGTGGTCTTTTATAAATATTAAAAAAAGTTCCACATGGAATGACAAATTTAGTATAGCCTCATTCACTACAGTGGTGGTGGAGGGTATAAAATATCAAATATACCAATAAGTACCAAAATAAAATTAACAATCTTAAAATATAAAGACTCGGCCTAAAAAAACAAATCCCAATTAATTTTATGACTTTATCAATAATTAAAATTTCCTCTTTCCAAGCTAAATTATTTATTGGGTTCTGTATTGCAGTTCCATTAACTGATTTACTAAATAAATATGTATGCGAACTCGTATTTTTATTTGTTTTTGCTGGACACAATTAAGTGCTTTAATTTTTGCTGGTTTTATTTGAAACAACCTGTTGTTAACCAACAGTCTTTATTGGCAACTAATTGCTAACAACAATAAAAATATACATACATATATAGATTTATTTATGCAAGTATACAACTGGACTTTAATTAAATGTGACCTACATACATAGAGTGCTCTTAAATATACATACACATTTACTTATATGTAGTGTATTTGCAATCAGTGTAATTTAAAAAACACAAATTTGCAGGAAAAAAGGCAAGGGAAATAGTAAACGCAAAAACTAAACCAATTTAAAGAATACATACATTGTACACATATATATTTGCAAATATGCAAACTTTTCAGTTAGCTAATTTAAATGTGAAGCAAGTGTTTGCACAGCTTTGGTCACAAAAATCCTCAAATTGTGGTTAATTAGATAACAAATGACTTTAATTGCTTAAATTACTAAACTTCTAAAATCTTTGTTAATGGATTAAAGTTTTTCATTCGAGGACTAATATTTAACCCTGCTGTTAGATTAGAAAAAACTTACAAATGTTATGTTAATGGAAAAACAAGAGAATGATTCCCCTTTTTTGTTTTTTTTTTTAATCAACACATATAAAATAAGTTAAAGACAATTGTGGGACCCCCTTTTTTGATTTGTTTTGTAAAGAAGCGCAAATATATGCACTGCTTGGTTCAATTTGTGTGTTGTTTGCATAAGTTAAGACGTGTCCTACTTACGGCATGGCAAGCTTGAGCGGATATAAGATACGAGAACTGCTCAATGCAGAAATTGTCTCCGATATATCAGACTCGGAAACTGATTATATATCAAAAAGTAGCGAAACAAATTCTTCTGAAAGAGATACTGAACGGAAACCCGTCCGAGCTGCAGCTAGCTCTGTTGATCCGCATTTAATTGCTAAAAACAAAATGGTTGTGAGTGCCTCTTAATTACCTAAGCCTATTGGAGCTACGGCTGAGAATATTATCTCAACACAACCAGGACCAAATCGATTTGCAGTGTCTAGATGCACTGACATGTTGTCAGCTTTTTTGTTGTAGAAAGAATTATCATCGAAAATACTAATAAGTACCTCAGGGTTAAGTTTGTAGAAACTACTTACCAAATTGTTGGTGCCTACAGCACAAGACGCAACACAAATCGATGTCGAAACATACTAGGTACATCCGCTTAAATCCGCCACTAGCACTCTCTTTGGCTAAGGCGTATATGATGAAACGTACTACATTACCTCAAAAAGTGTTCTCAGCACAGCTATTGACTGAAATACGATCACCTTGCATAGTTCCAGTGGCCGTCAAATAATACTTTTAAATCATGGACTCGAAAATATAAAATGCTCAATTTGCAGCAAGCTTATTTGCAAAACTAACCGAAACACATTTTGCTCCTCATGCAATGACAATTATTGTAAAGCAAACTCATAAATACTTATTTTTTTTTTTTAAGTAAATGTAAAACAAATCAAAGAAAACCAAACAAAATATACTATGACACCAAATGGTCCCTTAACATAAGATTCGTAGTTTTTAACTTCTCTCAGTCCTGTTTTAAGTTAGAACCTTGAATTTTTATATATAACATTGTTTTATAAAAAGATCACGTGATTTAAAAAACTAAATCAGTATATATCACCGTTCAATAAGACTTACAAAGGAATTATAAAAGATATACTTCAAAACTGGGACCAAATGAGCTTAAGCAGGGTTAATATGAAAATTCAATTTGATATTAACAAATCTTCTTGAAAACCAATTAAAATTAAATTATACATCAAGAAATGGATTATGATTCGGAAGTTTGCACGCATATTGTCATCATCCACTTAACCATACTGTTGATGATTCTAACACTTTTTTTAAAATTAACCCTTAAATACGCACGGTCTTGTATCTTTATAAAAAAAATATATAATACTGCTTTTTTATTTTTTCAATTTTTTTTATTTTTTTGAAGTTTTATTAAGGAAAAATTGTTTGTGTCTTATGAGATACACTGCGCACTCGCACAAAATGAGAAACGCACCATTATTGAAAGAATTTTTTAAGTGAAGTTTATTTTTAATAGAAAAAATTAAATAAGATTGTGATTGTATTAAATATAATTCAAATTCTTAAGTTAATTTAAAAATCAATCAAATTGCTAGTTTTATTTTTCTATTTATTTTTTATTTGTATTAATTTAGTTTTTTATTCTCAATTAAAAAAAAATCTTATATCTAAAAGTGGATAATAACATCTACTGATCTATCATTATTATTTGACCAAAAGTCTCTCAAATGAAATAATTCATAAATGTAAAATACAAATTAATTTACACAATTCTAAAACATTGAAGGTAAATCGTTCAACATATCGCAAACTTTCCTCAAATAATCAGCAAATAATCTCTCAGAAAATAAGTAACAAAATTAATACGGGGTAACCAGTGATTTGATATCATCAGGCAGAGAGCTATCGCCTTTAAACTTTCCATCCTGACTGACGAATTGCATATTACCCTATTTCCATATCGCTCATTTCGTGCAAGACCGTCACAACTCAAAATTTGAAACTTTACAGGAGAGCCTTTTTAAGATTCCAAGCTATTATTATTTATTTTATTATTTATTTTATATACAGTTATAAAATCAAATGTTTCTTTTTTGCTACAAAGAAAACCACATGTACGAGAGGAATGCCAACAAAAAAACTGAAATGTGACCTTGTTGATGTTAATTGCTCAAGTTTGTTCAAGAGGTCATAGCGTCAAAAGCATCTGTAGTACCGTTATTTTTTCGATAATTCTCTCCGTTCTAAGATCAATTTGTAGAGATTTAAGAGGAGAACATTTCTGAATTACTAACTCGAAAATGACAAATTTTGAGTTGTGACGGTCTTGCACGAAATGAGCGATATATTTTTTTTAAATGTAGAAGCTTTTGGATCGAAGTATGCATTTTGAAGAAAGTAAATCAAATGACGTTGGACTTGATGGTAAGTCGTGTGAGTGAGTTGGGCCCTGATTAGCTGGCGACTCTTTTAAGCTCACAGTTGGGGCACTAGAAGCAGTAGGATTTGATAATGAACTATTTCTGGCAACAAGTGATTGGGGGAAGGAAGACCTTCTTAAATTTGGTGCTAGAGAGTTAGAAGTACAAAATTGTACTTGTCCAAGAGACCGAATGGTACTAGACTTACCAAGTTCTGAGCGTGCAGTTACAGGAAAATGTATTGGGCCTGAAAGCAGATTTTCGTCGATCATCAATGCAATAAACGAGTCATAAACTGAAACATTTATATCAAAGCTAATTTCAAAGTCTTTCTCCCGATCAGAGTCATTGTCAATAAGGACAACATTCTTATTTTTAGTGGACACTTTTTTGGAATTTTTATTTCATCGTCACTACTTTAATCAGTGCTGTCATAAGGAAATTCTGCGCTTTTTTTTGACCGTTTGGTCTAAACGTAAACGAGTTTTACTCCAACTGTGATCCTAGCTATAAGAATAATTCAACTGTGATATTTTAATTTTTCGTTATTTATTTTTGCATTTATTTTTATTAATTAAATCTGTTTTGTGTCGTTCATTAAATGTCGTATAAAACCTGTGATGTTAATTTTTTAAAAGTGATGTAAATTTGACGAGAAGACTTATTATTTAATAAAAACGAATCCCTGATGAGGTCGGAAAATACCGACGAAACGTAGGAATACGGAACAAAATGAAATAAAAAAGTCTTTTATTTACGTTTAGAAAATTAATGACCTTGAAAGCCTGATTAGAAAAATTCAAAAAATAACACAAAATTCAATTGAAAAAGGTCGAAACATATATAAAAATCGTATCCATTTTATATTTGTAATTATAAGTAAAATAAAAGAAATTTACGTTACGAGCGAAAAGAACTTGTCGTATCAAATGATTTAACAAGAATAAAACACACCAACAGTTTGTGCACTAGAAAAAATTTTTGCTCTTCTATGCAAACGGTGTACATGAGACAATAACAGCCAACAGTCCATATCTGTGTAGAATGCGCAATGTATATTTTAAGCTTCAACCACTATCTACGATTTTTTGACGAAAGTATAGACCATATGAAAAATTTCTGTATAGTAAAAAACACTATTTTTATCAACATATATTATTTTTGGACTAAATTCATGAAAAAATAATGCAAACAAAAGTGGGTAAACCTTTGCTTCATTTCTAAACGTACGAATTTTAAACCTACGGCTCTCTATTTGCTCTGTATTGTTAGTGGTAATCAACAAACTGTTTTTAGTGTTCTTTAAATTTGTGGAAATAACACCAGTTTTATTGGTTGTATCTTTAAAGATACACTGCGCATTTAAGGGCTAAAGAATGCGAACCATGTATATATGTATTTTTTTGAATATAAAAATATTTTTCCGACGCAAAAATATTTAAAGCATAGTAGAGTTTATATATTACAATTTTTCGGTTCTATATTTACTAGTATGATATCGGAGGTGCATTTAAGGCTTACCTTAGACTAAATTCGCTTTGTAAAGGACACTGTGGGCTTTCATAAGTTCATGGCAAATAAATAACATATAAACAAAAAAATTTTAAATATATGCAAAAGCTAGTAAGAACGCTATGCCGAATCTTATATACACATCACCATGTTGCGATAAGAACATAAAGTTATATAATTATATACATATCATCGTTGCTCTGACAACTCTGTGCTCTGTGCAAAATTGTGAAATTATTTAACACCCTTTTAAGCCTTTGTTAATGACCCATCTACCCACCAAACCGTTCAATGGTATCGTTAGTGGTTCAGAAGTTAACAAAAGTAGCTTTGTGTAACCCATATACAAAATGTTCATACAAAAACAGCAGTGTGTAGATATTAGGGTATTCACCGTTAATCGGTTAACCGATTAATTACTATTCGATTTACTGATCGGTTGATTTAAAATTGGCTATTTTCGATTAACGATTAAGCCGGTTAATTGCACTCGATTTTAGTATTATAACACATTTTTTCTGCTTTTAGTTATTTGTTTCGTCTCATAATACAAAAGGTATATGTTTACAAAATATTTTTTCATAGAAAAGAAGGTATCTAGTGATATTCAGTTTAAATAGGTATTTGCTGTCAACAGCTTTTTGTTTTACGTACTTTTTATATGTATCGGGAATGTTCTGGAAATCGAAATCACGTGGAATTGAAATCGAACTCTACCGTGTTCAAAGTTCATAAAAAAAAAATGTACTGTTCTATGTCTCATACTTTTAGGGCCAACTTTTGCTACATAAACTACTTTTGAAATCAGGATTCGCTACGTTCATTTTAACAAAAATTTAATTGAAAATCTATATCGATTTTAATTTCGTGAGATTTCGATTTTCAGAACATGGCCGTATGTGTTTAGTTAGAAGAATTAAAAAATTAAAACTGGACTCTAATGGCATAATGGAAGATTTTATACGTTTAGAGAAATGCAGGAAAAAGACTGTGTAATTAGAAATTCTGTATTATGGGTTGCTTTCGATTTCTCCAACATCAACGATAAGTGAAAGAATTTTTCGAAGTCAAGTTTTATCAAAACTTAAGAAAATAACCGCTTAAATCCTAAACATTTTTCTAAAAGATTATTTTTAAGGTCTCCTTAAACTATTGAAATAACTGAAAAAATTATCTTACATTTTACTTTTTAATTACCACATAACACTTATGTATTAATTAAAAAATATGTATAACATATTTATGAATTATTTTTTTGTTATATTATTTATATAATTATTTTTTTTACTAATAAACTCCAAATAATAAATAATTTATGCATTTTTATTATTAAAATTACTTAATTTATAAAAAAAAAACTTCACTAATCTTTTAACCGATCAATTACACAATTAACCGATTATTAATCGATTAAACCAAAACCTAGGTTAATTAATCGAGCGATAACCCGATTAAAGCAAAATCACGATTAAATGAATACCCTATTAAATATTCACTTAACTGTTTTTCACAACGTGTATATTTTAACAAGTATTTAATTTATTGTGTGTCAAAAAAGGATGCCCCGGTAGGCTTGTTGGCAGTGAGCTGATCTATCAGTGCTATGGTTGAGGGGTTTGATTCCCGCCTGAGTATCTGGTCTGTTTCACTACAACGAGCCGAAAGTCTTCGTTACTATTACTCGGTTACACCAAAATGTAACACGTGTGATTTAAAAGGCACATGTGTTTTGAACTCCCGTGATTTGAATTAATGTGATTTTCAGAACAGGGCTGTACAAAGATAAATTTCATATCAAAAATTTATCGACTAACCCGTTTATGTATGCTTTTTTTAGAATCCCACGTGGATAAATTCTAAAAGTAATGAAAAATAATGGTTACTTTCCTGCAGGCAAGCGTAGAGTTTGCGGGATTAGCATAGCAAGAACAAAAATATTGTTCGTTTAAAATTTTTCGTTCAAGTTGTCCTTGGTCAGTCTAAACATTCTGATTTGCTTATTGCGTTTGGTGACTTCAACCTTGCAAACATAGCATGGAGTAATCCTATAGAAATTAGCCATCTAATTCACTAATTGAATGAATTTATTCAGCATCTGCTGTCCTGTGGACTCTCTCAAATAAACTACGTCTCCAACGCATTTGGGAAACTCCTTGATATTGGATAGAATTCGGTTGTACTACCTTCAGAGCAGACTTGGTCTTATTAAATTACCGACGAAAAAAATTTCGTTTTTAATGAGTCTATAACGCGGTGATGTCAATTACGATTTCTTGTTGAGAAAAATCAACTTAAATGTTCCAGCTATGGTTTGATTTCTTTCTTGGTTTGATTTAAAGAAAAATTTATAAAAAATACTTTTAAAATGGTACTACACTGAAAAAATTATTAAATTTCTCCAATCACCAAATTTGTTCTAAATTCATAATATCAAGCAAACAAGTTGTTGATTTATTACCATTTACCAAAATTACTATATTGATTACTAGAAATTTTAAAATTTAAAAAAAATTTTTTTCAATAAATGATATTTTTAATTTTAATTAAAAAAGTGATCAAATAACTTTGCCATTTCAAACAATGTGTTAATTTATTTAAATAAATATTGACAATTTCCAACAACAATTCTACATGTTTAAATTATTTTATTTTAAACGAAAAAAAGTCAATTAAGATTTTTCGTTATTTAATTAAAATTTTAATTGAAAATTTATTTCAAAACAACTAAAATGTTAATTAAATCAAAATTAAATTTTTAATTTTCTTTCAATTAAAAAAATAATTGATTCAATTATCACATTAATTAAATTGAAATACTTTTTAAACCATTTTTTTAATTGAAAAAACACTTTTTTCTGTGTATAACTATTATTGAATTCATGTGTTATGGAAAAGAGCATTTTTTTCTGCATTATAATGTAGAGCATATTCGTGTCTGCAAGCTGTCGTATGTGCCTGGATGTTTCATTAAAAACTGTGGTTTACTTCTAAACTTCCATTACTTGGAAACACGATTTTCGTATAACGCTTTAGTGGTTCCAATGTTA
Source organism: Pollenia amentaria (assembly GCA_943735925.1). Classification (NCBI taxonomy): domain Eukaryota; kingdom Metazoa; phylum Arthropoda; class Insecta; order Diptera; family Polleniidae; genus Pollenia; species Pollenia amentaria. The sequence goes on from OX031009.1 coordinate 44,629,289, forward strand.
AGTTTCTGCAGTTCTTTGAGTAAGCTTAGACTCGCGAATAAGTTGTCAATCAATAATTGGGTTTAGGCGACTGATCTCGTGATCGAGTTAAAATAAATGATGCCTGCACTTCTATGAAGTCATCTTAAAGATTCAAAAGGTGTGCATCTAGTGGCTGCAAAATTTATTTTGCCAAGCCAGTTTTCAAAGTCCCTGAAATTGAACTGGTCGGCATATAAGATTTTGGCGGTGTTTTGCATAATTAGCGTCATGATTGCACGAAACAATGTCCCTAACACTCCATTCATTTCTATGTCTGACTTATCGGATTCAACATCTCCATCTTATCTAGGAAGAATAATAACTATAAACTTAAAGTCCGAAAACTATTAAATTTTGATCATATTAAATATTGATCATAAGTCGGTAAGTGACTGAAATTTGTATTTCACTCTTTGGAAAAAAATTCACACTATATTCGTATCTATTTTGTCTAATTTTTGTTTATGAATCGGTTGGCTTAAAATTCTTTTTTATATGCCTATAATATTAAATTAAAAATTATTTTGCTTTTACTGAAAATGTTTAAATTTTGAGTTAAAACCCCCTTTATGATTAAGTGCCGACTCCATTCATTTCTATGTCTGACTTATCGGATTCAACATCTCCATCTTATCTAGGAAGAATAATAACTGTAAACTTAAAGTCGTTAAACTATTAAATTTTGATCATATTAAATATTGATCATAAGTCGGTAAGTGACTGAAATTTGTATTTCACTCTTTGGAAAAAAATCCACACTATATTCGTATCTATTTTGTCTAATTTTTTGTTTATGAATCGGTTGGCTTAAAATTCTTTTTTATATGCCTATAATATTAAATTAAAAATTATTTTGCTTTTACTGAAAATGTTTAAATTTTGAGTTAAAACCCCCTTTATGATTAAGTGCGATATGTGTATATATATGAACCAGCTTAACACGGTGCGGTTTACTACCCTGCGACTAATCTCCGGATATACAAACATTTAGTTTTCATTTCTAGCAAACAATAAATTTTATTGAAATTTTTAAACATGTGTAATTCGTTTGTTATGAAAAAAATTTGATTATAGAAACATTGTCTCGAAGCCCCGCAGGCTCTATTTTGATTTTATAAACATGGATTCTTCGGAAAATTTTCTAACAATTTTCCGCAGTCTACATTTCTGATATACATATGCTTTGTTCAGAAAAAAATTTAGCCGCTCTAATGCATAAGTTTGTCATTTCGTTGGTAATCTGCCATATCCTTGGCTCCGACCAAATTGGCCCACTCTATTATACATACAATATGTAAGTTTTTTATGAGAAAAGTATAAAACATAACAATGGCTTTTGTATGGAGCCCCCTTAAGGAATTTGGATAGCGATTAGGTATATTAAAAACAAATGTTGGCGGTGAAAAATAAAGCTGAGTTTGCCATACATTTGACCCGTCTAGGCGCATCATATGAGCTGTGGGGGCCAATAACTTACAATTTAATAAGATGTTTTATTAGAGCTTGGATAGAAGCCCTCTTAACGAATGATGATATGGGATAAGTAAGAAAAAATTCTGTTTTATGTCATAACTCGACAAATAAACATCGCAAAAAAAAATATATATTTGGCACTCAGATTCATATCTTTGTGCCGTTTATTATATAAATACCTTCATATATTTAAGATTTTAGGACAGGGGTTAATACGGGACCTATGGTTAATTTTGTACCTACCATGACAACATTTTGCCATGACATAGAATAGATCGTAAAAGTTATTGTTGCCAATTTTTTTGTAAATACTAACATTTATTAGGAAGTTATGGCACCTATTTTTGGAAGTAATATTTGCTATGGTCAAGTATGGACCGATCACAATAAAATATGGTAGGGTGCTCTTGATTGCAATAAAATGAGTTGGAACAAATGTTATCTAACTACCAATATAATAAGAAGGATTATTGGCACAAAAACCCAATTCCGAAAATAAGCTTCTATGAGGGCTATGTGGAATTATGGACCGATTCACCCTATTTTCAATAGGCTTGGTCCAATAAGAAACTTTGTTCACAATATCATCAAATTATCTCCAAAATTGCGACCTATACCTTGCGCACAAGTTTTACATGGACAGTCAGCCAGCCAGCCGGACGGACAGGGTTAGATCGATACTGATTCTGAGTCGTAAACTTAAAGGAGGTTGTAGGGTCAATATTTTAAGGTGTTACAAACATCAACACAAATGCATAATACCATATCCACTATTGTGGTGAAGGTATAAATATTTGTCAAATCGGCAACAGCATTTGTTAATAAAATAACAAAGAAATAATCAAAAAAAAAAAAAAAAAATGTGGAACGTCAATTAAAAATTTCATAATTGACCCTTTCATTATTCTTTCATGATATTTTATTAACTCGTCTATGGTTTTGAAAACTCTCGCAAATAAACTAGTTTCGCAAACCGTGGTATATTTAAACGAAGTGTACATTTGCAACGTATTGACCAACATCTACACATTTTATTAGAAATGATGTAAAAAACTCTTACATCGCAGTCCTGTGTAATTAATTTTCTGAGCGTGTAAAAAATGCAAAATTTCTAGTTTCCGGCAGAAAATCTTAAAGTTATCTTTTCAGTATCGTTAACATTTTTAAAATATAAGTATGAACCCAAAACAAAAAAAAAATATTAATTACTTTTAATTTTTTTAATTTTGTTCCTTGTTTTTTATAAAACTGTACTAAGTACGTTAAAATTGTGTTAATTTTTTATAGTAAGGAAGAAAGAAAAGATTTATAACTTAATATATTCCAATTTGGCTGTTACTTCTTTGTAGTTTTTTGTAACTTAGGAAATATGACTCAAGAAATGAATGCAAATTTATATTTCCGGCAGAAAATTCTAGGACTTCTTTGCAGATTCTGTTACAGCACCTCAAAGGTACTAAATTCTTAAATAAATATATAGGTACTCTGAAAAAATAGTTAATTATGCTCTACCGAACTTATTTTGGGCAGTTCCAATAAAAAATCTTAAAGTTTACGATCATACAAAAATTGTTATCAGCAGTATTGTTTACTAACAATAATTTCCCTTTTTGTGCGTGTAGTGGTGAACAAAACTACTGAGTTTGAAGAGAATATAATAAGAAAAGAATTTTTGGCAATTTTTTTAGTAAAACAGGTAAAAATCATTTTTTATTTAACAGTTTAGCGCACAAATTGTTTGTATTTAGTTCCCTCCACTGTAAATAAAAAGTGAAAATAATAAATTCAACTAATAAATCTATTTAAGGTAACTTACAGAAAAAATGATTATATTGATTACTCAAAATTTTCAATAAATGATATTTTTAATTTTAATTACGAAAGTGATAAAAAAAACTTTACCATTTCAAACAATGTATTAATTTATTAAAATAAATATTGACAATTCCCAACAACAGTTCTACATGTTAAAATTAATTTATTTAAAACGAAAAAAGTAAATTAAGATTTTTTGTTAATAATTAAAATTTTAATTGAAAATGTATTTCAAAACAACTAAAATGTTGATTAAATCAAAATTAAATTTTTAATTTTCAACATTTTTTATTTCTCGAATTTATTCTTTGAATTTAATTTCAGTTATGTATTTTATAAAGCTTTTTGTAATAGTTCTATTCCTTAATTTTTTAGGAATGACTTTATACACTACCAGACTATTATCTTTGAAAAATAAAAAATGTTGAATATAATAAAGTGTTGTTAGCTTTACAAAAATATATATTGCTTAAATATTCTAAGCACTTTATTAATCTTTAGTTTTGCCTATGGGACAGTGCACTGTGCGACTTGTCGTACGGAAATATATCATGAAGCAGAAAGTTGGTGGCAAATTTGATGTCTCTCTTAAATCTCTCTTCATAAAATGCAACATTTTAATGCTATTCGATATTGAAATTCTCAAAAAATTGTGAAGCTTCACCCTATTGTGCACATGCATTTCCGCCATACTAAAAATATTGTACATCAATCTCATTTGGGTCATGATAAATATTTAATTGATAACAAAGTGAACAACAGTTGCATTATTTTAAATTTAAAAGGTAAATGCAAATACAAAAACGGATTTCTCAGCTCATCTTTACTTTCCCTCAAGTAGAAATAAATATTTCCTCTCACCCATCCTGATGATTGTTTTAGTACCGTGACGAAAAAGGGGGTGTTGTGGTACACAATAAATCATGGCACCCGTTGAAATTAGTTTGGGTGGAAAATTTGCAATGTATTTTATGCTTAAATATGCAAATATTTATTGTAGTGCAAGTCGTACGAATGAATACTCAGACAATTCTTAATTATAGTTGTGCAAACATATATGTATATAATTGTAGACGGCTTACCTTAATGTCTTTAACCACATCAATTTTCCAACACCATCTGTTGGATGTGTGCCAACATTTTTGAAAAGTAGACATAAACTCTAAATGACTACTATAATTGTACTTGCAAAATTTAAATAATGTAAATTTACATATTTTAACAACTGCTTGTAATATTTTTTTACTATTTTTGCTATTTTTAAAGGCTGGTGCATTGAAAATGCTAATATTTGTTTTGTTAGAGAAGGGCATATTAAGCCATTTTTCAGCTTTAGCTGAGGTGTTCATGTCATCATGTTGCCCTATATTCAAATGTATGTGAGTACAGGTATGGATGTGTGCTTAAAGATTAATGAGGAATAATAAATGATAATGCAGTAAGGTGTCAAGAACTCAATACATAGTTTGCTTGAGGGATTGTTTGACTATGCAACTAGCACAAGTGCATGTGTGTAACCAAGCTGTGGTGAAAGTACACTGATAGAAAAGGCGTCATACCGCTGGTGTATTTTGATATCAGAACAAGTCTTCGTTTTTGACCCAATAACATTTTCCATCATTGTTATGTCAGCCTTAAGGTCACATTGGCATCACAGAATTAACTGGAATTAACTTAAGTCAAATTGAGAGAATATAATTATTTACTTACCCGTTAATATGTTCGTTTCACTTTTGTTGTATTCCGCCCTTTGTTTACAGAAGAACTCTCAATTATAAGACACCAGCAGCATGCCCGATATGGTTTTCGTAATCATTCTGTTTAATAATTTAATGTATTTAACTAAATAATTTAAAAAAATATGGAAAATTTTTCTTCTTATTTCTTTTTTAACATGAAAATAATGTTAATAATACACAAAATGTAGTCATAGCATAGACGACGCATAAAACACAAAATTGTATGATGACGTTCGTCATTAGGTTGATGGCACTTTTTGCCTCATTGATGCCATTTGTAATAACATTGATGTCATAATTCTGATATTAGGGTATCATCAATATCAAGATGCATTTTCATATGAGTGTAATATTAAACATTATATGATAACAAGAATAGCCATAAATATTTATAAAATACTTTTCATTCTTACAAACATTTGAATCCAGTTTGATATGTGAGCACGTATATTCATCAAATTTCGTTAAAAAAAAATAAGTTTTAAGAAAAAAAAATAAAAAAATTTAACTAATAATAAATGATTTTGCTTGATGTTCTATGATAAAAAAGTGTATTGTGTGGATGTGCTTAAAAGAAATCAAAATGTTACCAATACGTAAATTTGATGTGTTGTCGTGGCGCTTACAGGATTTTCTCTTCTATGGTATAACAAACACCGGCCTCGCTAATTAAAGCATCTCTGCATAGCCGGCATGAATTTTCTCCACTTTGGTATAAGAAAGCGAAATTTTTATATTTTTCCGATGAAAAATTTTACAAAATGTATATAAAATTTTTTGGGGTCGTTTTTTTACATTTCTTAAAATTTACAAATTATATTAGTAAATGAAAAGTAGCCCCAAAGCAAAAATTGTGATTTTATTTGGGGTCATTTTTTATTCCGTGCTATTGGAGTAATTTTTCATTTCCCTTAAAATGCAAAAACACTCTAACGAAAAAATGAAAAAGAGCCACAAAAAAAGAAACAAAAAAATTGTGCCAAATTTACGTGTTGTTGTATCTTATGTAAAATTTTGGGGCCATTCTTTATTTTCTTTTTAGGGCCATATTTCCTACGGTAATTTTGCGTATCTCCGAAGGAACATAGAAGTTAAGTTTAAAAAATTGTTTAACATTGCAACAGCGCCTTGGTCAGACAACCATCTGCTTCCGTTTTGACATTAACGGCATTGTAAGGATTTCTTATCCTTTTATGAAAGTGGTAGCTAGCTGTAGACATTTCCGATAAACGATAACCGGTTAGTTTCAGTCGATTAACGTAACAAAGTTTTCAATTTTTTGTAGTATTTTAACATATTTTTTTGTGTTTGTAATTTTTTGTTTCGTCTCATATGCAAAACGTTTGCGGTTAGAAAATATTTTTTTATACAAACAAAGAAGGTGTTCAGTGATCTTCATTTTAAATAGCTCTTTGCTGTCAACAGCCTTTTGTGTCACGTACTTTATATATGGGCATTTCCATTGTGACGTGACGTGATATTTGTAGACAAAGTTTAAAAAAATTTAATGAACAAGTCAAATTTGTAAAATTTTTTTTTTTTTATATAACAAACAAATAAAGCAGCAAAAATTTACAACAATCAACCCTAAGGATATGAATATATAAGCAAAAATATGCGCCAGCGTGACCTTACAAAAAAAAAGAAGTGGATTTTGACTTGCATTACAAAACTGCATAAGTCTGCGAATTGAGCAAGACTTTTTGTATAAAACCTTTCTTAATAAGCTTTGGCCCTATAGAGATTTATTTTCCAAGTAATTAAATTTAAAAATCTTTGCTCGTTTTAGGTACATATGGGAATTTCCAGCGAAAAGCTTTCTTTTTGTAATGTAACTACATAAAGCAAATAAACTTGTATATTAGGACCATGTTGTTCAAAAGTTATATCTTTTGTAACTTAATGTAGAGCTAGTTGCGCTTTACACAACATCCCAGGAAAAACTTTTTGAATTTAGGTAATAGGTCGTAGTTATTTCATACGTTACCTGGTAAGTAGCTGTCATTACAATTGTCATTATTCTGAAAACTTCAATAAGTACTTGCTAGTACTGACCTCAGTAAGTACTTTTCACTAACTGCAAATAAAGTTATGAATATTTGCTTACTAATTATCAGCTAAATAACTACTTATTAATTCTCTTGTTTTCAGTACTGAATATTTACTTACTCCATAACTACTTTTTAGGTCTATTAACTAGCGCCAATTATATAAAAACTAATAATTTTTTGCCTTTTTGTAAGTATATTGTAAGTACTTACAATTCAACTTACTGGTAGTAAAATAATAACTATATATTTTGTGACTTCTAGTAATTGCATTGTAACTACTGAATTCTGTGGACAACTCGAACAAAAATAAGTAGTTATTCAGTCGAAAAATAAGTAGTTTATATTTCTCCAATATTACTTGCTAACTTACCAGGTAAGTAAAGTTTTTGCTGGGATATAAAAAAGTAAATTATATATATAAAATTTTTGATAAACCATTAAGGTTCTTCTGGTGTTACGTTACAAAAAGGAGAGTTTTCGCTGAAACTTCCCATGTCTGTGTATGTGTTTAGTTGCTTGTTTCTTCTCATATATTCTCATATTAATCTATTATCAGAATTAACCGAAACAATTAGAAGAGTTGAAAATTTAAAAAATTTAAACCGAACTCTAATGACATAATGGAAGATTTTATACGTTTAAAGAAATCCAGGAAAAGGACTGAGAAATTAGATATTCTGTATTATGGATTGCGTTCGATTTCTCCAACATCAACGATAAGTGAAAGAATTTTTTCCAAGTCAAGATTTATCAAAACTAAACAAAAGAATCGCTTAAATCCTAAACATTTTTCTAAAAGATTAATATTAAGTAGAATCTGGGAATTATTCCTTTTCATTAGTCACTTTATTATATTCAACATTTTTTTTTTTCGAATTTATTCTATGAACTAAATTTCAGTTATGTATTTTTTAAAGCTTTTTGTATAATAGTCTGGTAGTGTAGAAAGTCATTCCTAAACATTTAAGGAATAAAACTATTACAAAAAGCTTTATAAAATACATAACTGAAATTTAGCTCATCTTAATATATAAAAAATCCGTGTCACTGTGTATGTTTCGAATAAACTCAAAAACGAGTCAACTGATATTCATGAAAATTGGCATTTATATGTAATTTGGTCCAACTTAGATGATAGGATAGTTATTATTTAAATTAATGGCCTGGGGGCGGAGGGGCGTGGCAAAATCCATAACTTGAGAACGGCTTGACCGATTTGAACGATTTTTTCTTTAAAATGATCGCCATGGTCCAACTTAGGTTTTTACGGAAAGAAAATTTTGCCCCGCCCACTTTTTTCGATTTACCTAAAATCAGAAAACGGCTCCATCGAGTTGACTAATTTTTCTTTCAAATGTTCGTATTAATCAACTTTAAGTTTTCATCGAAAGAAAAATTTACCACGCCTACTTTTACCTCCACTTTTTCTATTAAGCGCATAACTGGAGAACGGCTTGACCGATTTGGACGAGTTTTTCTTTAAAATGATCGCCATGGTCTAACTTAGGTTTTGCGGTAAGAAAATGTTGCCCCGCCCACTTTTACGCTCACTTTCTTCGTAAGATTCACAGCATATATATACATACATACAACCATATGTATTTTCAAATCAAATGTAAATCAAACATATGTATATGAACAACATTTAAATTTATAATATTATAATGATGAAACAGAACTGGGGATGAACGATGTTTTACATGCAGTTTGACATGAAATTTAGCCAGAGAATGCGGTCGTGAAATAAAATCAATTTTATTTTGAGGACGTTTTTTCTAATGCTCTCACATATAGACACTTATCCTCTTAACAATGTGCCATACTTTCATTCAAAAAACTTTATGATAGGTATTTCATGGATTTTTATTTAAAGGCCGTAAATTTTGTTTAAAGATCAATTTAAATCGTCTGGTAATACAACACTAATGTTTGCTTAGGGCCAGCAACGCGGACCGGGTCAGCTAGTAGAATATATTTGAAAAAAAGAAAAAAAAATGTTGATTATTTTTAAGGGGTCTTAAACTATTTAAATATCTAAAAAAAATTATCAATCAGTTTATTATTTAATTACTACATAATATTTATGTATTAATTAAAAAATATGTAATACATATTTATGAATTATTTATTTGTTTGCTCGTGTTAATTCAAGAACTGTTATGTTTGTTATGTTATTCGGGGGTGTTCTGGAAATCGAAAACGCAAAACGCAAGAATTTTGAAGTTCTTTTTAATGCACTCTTAATCCAATTTTTATAGAATTCTGTTTAATAAAGAAATATTTGTATTGTATTTTATTTGTTTTTCTTTTGCTACAAAAATCTCATGAAAAAAACGACTTTTAAATTCTTGTGTTTTGCGTTTTCGATTTCCAGAACTCCCCTGATTGTTTTTTTTTTTAAATAAACTCCAAATAATAAATAATTTATGCACTTTTATGTATTGAAATTACTTAATTAATAAATAAAACTTTATTAAAACCGATCAATTACAAAATTAACCGATTATTAACCGATTTAAGCAAAACAACGGTTAATTAAACGAGCGATTAACCGAATAAAGCAAAAGCCCGATTAAATGAATACCCTAATACACACATTTTTGTTTTAATTACATACATATAGCATTTTTGGGTATAATATTATTAATTAGTATTTAAGTTAACAATAGGTATTATATATAATACATATAATAATAATTTAACATATAAAATATATTCTAATTAATTTAAAAACAGTATGTTTTCGTTGGTAGAACAAATATAGCCAATATAGTTAGAATCTAATGTTTTTTTTTTTTTTTTTTTTTTGAAACAGATTAAAAAAATGTCTTCCCAATCAATACAACATAATGAGCATCGAAACAATGATTTATGAAGTTGTTGGTAGAAATTTCCACAATTGTGTGTGCTGGCAGATCATATAAAAACTTCACTGCAAAAAATCATTTTATAGGTACATACGTATAATAAATAAAACAAAACATATGTATGTATGAATTTACTCTCTTTATTAAACTTATAATAATTTATATTATTATCTGAATTATCACAATTAACTGCAATAATTTAATTTTTTTTCGCCAAAAGCTGTTTTAATTATTCCTTTAATTTTTAATTTACACCACCTTCTCAATTAAAATCTCTTAGTTAAATTAAGCTTGCGAAAATATCTAAATATAAAGAAAATGGCATGGAAAAGCTGTTTATTGTCTCTCAAAAAATAATAGGTTTGTATATATAAAATTGAGAAGAATGCTTCTAAAAAAAGTCAAATAGAATGATCGTAACAAACAAAGAACAAATGCGGTATTTTCATATGTACTTACGTATTTTTAAAAGACCAGCAGTATATCGAGCCATAACCGCAAAAAAAGCTCAAGCGACAAAAACAAAATTTTACAGGAGAAGGTTTTTTTTTATTATATTTCATAAAAATTTTGTATGAAAATTGGCGCTTAAGCTAAAATTTTTTTTTCTATTAAATCGTTACGGTACCTTCTGTGACCATGAGATTTTAGGAGATAATGCAAGTGTTGCCAATAAATTCATTAATTAAAAAAAAACGAAAATTTAAAATGTTGTCGCTTGAGCTTTTTTTGCGGTTATGGCTCGATATGTTTGACATAACAAGTTAATTTTTGTAATTTTAAGTTGATGAATTAAAAAAAAAACAAAAAAAAGAGTTAGCAGAAAAATATAATAAAAATTACCATGTTAATATTATTATGCACATAATGTCTAATAATTAGTATTGTGGTTATTTTATTGAACTGTTAATGGTTTTTAATACAAATTTCGACATTTTAATCAGGCTTTAAGTTCACTGAATTTAATTTTCATTAAATTATATATTTTATGAAGAAAGGAATTTTACAACATGAAATGAATGAAAATTTATTGATAATTTTTCATTTTTGACTGAGCTGGGAATTGAACCCAGGTTTTCACGGACAGGTTGTCCTGACTAGTTTCGATTTTAACCACACAATCTCTTCAGAAGGGGATGACGTCATTAGTCAAACATCAATCTTTCAACCAAATGGCATATCACCTTGGTAGATCGAAATTTTCTTTGAATGAATGCTTACGTATTTTAATTGATTTACATGTTCTGCATTACTTCTGTTTTTCGTACTTTTTGTCAAGAATTCTTCTTGAAACCAAAAGTATATTTTTTGTTTTTTCATGTTCTTGTCTTTCTTTTTCCTTGTTGACCTTCAGTCAAGAATGAAAAATTATCAATAAATTTTAATTAAATTCATGTTGTAAAATTCCTTTCTTCATAAAAATAATTTAATGAAAATTAAATTCAATGAATTTAAGCCCTATTACAATATCGAAATTTGTATTAATAATGTGGAATATATATTTTTTATTTTATAGGTACATACGTGGATATAACATTTCTGTAATTTATTAACCGTTGCATGTTTAAGTTTAAATATTTTTTACATAAACAAACGAAGTTAACTACATACATACATACATGTAACTAGCTACATACTTACATATATAATTAATATGTCAATTAATCATTTTCACTTTCTAAAAATATTCTTTTTAAAAATATTTTCAACTCTTTTTCTTTTTAACACAATAAGCTACAATGTATTTTTGCATACTTTTAATTAAATTTATTTTATTTATATGTAAGTATAGCGTGATCCATTTCGAAGTTCCCTACTTTTTTAAAGAAAAAAACACAGAAAATTGAAATTTAATGGGGAATGTTTATTATCATTTGAAAGAACATTCTTTGGCCTTTATTTTTTGAAGATTATTTAGATGGTCCTTCCGTTGAGTCCAATTTTCGATGAGTCGTTCGAGCATTTCGGTAACTGGTAACTGGCGAATGACACGCGTGATGTTTTCCTCCAAGGCCTGAATCGAAGCGGGTTTGTCTGCATAAACTTTAGAATTTACATATCTCCACAGGAAAAAGTCTAACGGTGTGATACCACACGATCTTGGTGGCCAATCGGCCGACCCAAAACGTGAAATTATGTGCTCACCGAAGTGTTCTCTCAATAAATCCATTCATTGATGCGATGTGTGGCAAGTGGCGCCGTTTTGCTGAAACCAAATGTCGCCGAGATCACGACCTTCAATTTCAGGCATCAAATAGTCAGTTATTATGGCACGATAACAGTCCGAGTTGCTGCGAACGGCGCCGAATCCACGCCGAATCCGAGGTCTTCGTGTGCACTCTCAGCTACTGCCGCTATATTTTCTTCACAGCGTGCTGGACGTGGTCTATTCGGTCGAATATTATCCAATAATGAATGGCTGGGTCTCAAAATGGGTGATGGTGTTGCAAATAGTATACTCAGTAGGCCGATTATGTTGACCATAAGTTGAGCGAAGTGCACGAAACACATTCCTCAGAGATCGTGAGTTTTTGTAATAAAGTTGAACAATTTGTAAACGTTGTTCAGGCGTAAGTATTTCCATTATGAAATGCCAAACAATATTAAACAAAAATAACATGACAGCATGACACGACTCACACGTGATCTGAATATCTCTACTTGAATTACCCATTATAACTCGTTTACAGCGTTTAAAGGAACTACGCATTACTACGACTGCAAGTATGATTATGCTTCAAGAATTTACAAATTATTACGGTGTAGCAAAAATTTTGGTTATTTTAGTTTTGTTAATACCACCATAATTAATGGTTTATAAATGGGGATCATGTAATTCTTATGTACAAAATTTTAAAATTATCAAAACAAAAATTATATTTTTAAAGCCAGTTAACATAAAAATACTTTAATCGTGGTTACCATGTCCGACGGCATAGAACATTAATTAATTGAAGGGATCATTTTGCAATCATATTTTGTCTTTGCGTGCATCTGGATTCATAACTCTTTTCATACTGAACCAATTGTGCTGGATTTGAAAGCTTTCTTCTCTTTTGAATCGTTTGAAAGTCATCGTGATTTAAATAGACGGACAAACAGGCATGGCGAAATACTCAATGACACAGAGTATACACTTAAAAAAATAATTATTAAATTTCTCCAATCAGCAAATTTATACCAAATTCATAATATCTAGCAAACAATTTGTTGATTTTGCACTTATTACCAAAATGATTATATTGATTACTAAAAATTGTAAAATTGTGAATATTTTTTTTTTCAATAAATTATATTTGTAATTTAAATTAAAAAAATGATCAAAAAACTTTGCCATTTCAAATAATGTGTTAATTTATTTAAATAAATATTGACAATTCCCAACAACAATTCTACATGTTTAAATTATTTTATTTTAAACGAAAAAAGTCAATCAAGATTTTTTGTTATTTAATTAAAATTTTAATTGAAAATTTATTTCAAAACAACTTAAATGTTAATTAAATCAAAATTAAACTTTTAATTTTATTTCAATTAAAAAACTAATTGATTCAATTATCACATTTATTAAATTAAAATAGTTTTTAAATCTTTTTTTAATTGATAAAACACTTTTTTCTTTGTATATATATATTCAAACGGAATGAAAAACTTAGTATACCCTGCTCCACCACTTGGTGGAGGGAATAATGACTTTAACATGACTGAATCTTTTGCAAATATTAGCAAATTAGCACAAATAACGTTCATAAATTTTAGCATCGGAACGAAATTATAATGTCATAATTCTTAATATAATTCTTGTAAGTTCCACATATACCAATGGAAAAGTAAAACCCTCCGCAAAGAAAATCTTCCTGAAATACAGAAAGCATTTTCCTACAGAGGTCTACTTTTGGAGACCTAGAGCAATAGTCAATCCGGTGCCAACCTACTGGAGGCTACTGACTCCGATGGTACCAGTTAGGACCTCTCATTAGCCGCGTTCTCAAGATATAACACAGATCACTTCCGGGCTGTAAATTTTAGATTTTTTCCAAATCCCAAGCATTGTCTGCACCTAATTTTCCCGGAGGATGTATCGCTACAAAATATCTTTAATATGATCCCTACAAACCCCCTGGGGGAGCCCTCCATACGAATAAAAAAAAATTTCCACTTGAGTTAGTTCCATTACAAAATATAAGATATTCTGCTGAAAATTATGCATTAGGCGTTAAAAGTTATTTCTATACTTCTTCGTAGGGAAGGTAACGAAATGATTTAGCCTTATCGGCCATTCTTTGGTTATGACTTAATCGTTAATTTTAATCTGTAAATTAAAGGGCGGAAGTGAGAGCGCCATATTAGCCCGCATGGAAGATATCCCAGTTTATATTCAATACATCAGTATAATTAAAATCGGAAATTCACATATAGACTAAAAGAACGATCGGACGGATTTCTTGATTAAACAAATTCTTCAAACGAGAAATACTAACGCAATGAAAAATCGATCCAATCGACCTCTCAAGAAAAAATTCGTCGAATTGGTTTTAGTTTTGCACACATTAATCTGACTGCTGAAATTCCTGCTCGTTCCCTAGAATTACTTCTTTTTACTGTCAGGCCCAAAATGTCGACAAACCCATTTCTTTCGCATATTTATAGTGAAAACAATAATAAAACACTAAAATTAGTTTTTGTTTTCAATATAAATATACAAAAGAAATGTTTTTGTCGACATGAAGGGCCAGGCAGTTAATTTTTTACAACTTCAAACGTTTTTTTTTTTCGTAGAACTCTTTACCCGTTCAAGTTTACGAAAACACATACAAACAATTTCTGTTTTGCTATCATTTTAGCGGCATGGAAGGAAGCTTTAAGTGGCAAAAGCCTTTCAAATTTTCTTTTGGCAGACTTGGAGAAACTCACGGTAATTGAGTAGTGGAAAAAATATGAATGGAAACTCTGTCAGCATGTTACTGCTCTGCTATTTCCTTGCGTTCCTTGTTGTTGGAATTTTTCGTTTTGTGATTTTGATTTTAAAGGAATGGCACACACAGTATGACAAATGACTAAAAGTCTTAAAAGGCAACGTGTAAAAAACCGTGGGCAAAATGGAGGCAAACGAGAAAAACAAACTAAAAGTCCCACAGAAACCATTTTAAGTGGGTTAGCAAAAAAAAAAAATTCAATCCCATTCTTTAGCAAACAACACCTTAATTGACTTTCAACCCGAACAACTGTAGCAAAAGAAAGTCGATAAAAGAGCCAATTTTAAAAGACATTTAAGCAGTTTCCGAATAAATTTGGCGCAAAGTAAGTAGAATCTCTAAAAAAAAGCATAAGTTTTTTTTCTGATGGCTAAAACTTATCAATTACATGATTTTATGGAAAATTTGAATGTTGCTTTTAAAATGTCTGCAATGCAATCATTCACCTGGAGTGGTTGATTAGCCAGGGTACAACGAAAACAACAACAACTACATCACCATTCTCAGTGCGGTGCGCTAAAATTGTTTATTACCAAAGTCTGGTTTATTTTTGGTGCAGTGAACTTGCTTTATCAGACGTTTAGCATGTTTATATATTTGCTTGCACCCCTGTCGGCAAACCTGTATAACGCTGCAAATATGAAGCCAGAATATCAAATTGCTTTGGTTTATCAGAGACTTGTGGCAAAATGGGTTTAACTTTGATGGCTGCTTGCAAAATGTTCATTATGTTTTGCCATGGAAAACATGTGTGTATCAAATTTGTAAGAGGAACTACAGGAAATGTTTCCTCCCGAACATGTAGAAACAGTGTTTTTAATGTATCCCTTCGCATTCAGAATAATGGCTTATACGTGAAGCAGTCATTGGTAAATAAGAGGAGTTATTTACAGAGTTTATGGTGGTGCACAAAATATTAAAAAAATAGTAGATACAATTAGAGGTTTATAAGTTAAATTCTTTGAATTAACTTTAGTTTTCATTCATTTTAATAAGAATTTATTTATTTATTTATTTAATGATTTTCTAATACAACAAGATACATTATCTTATAATTAAAGTTTTAGAATCAGAAAAGTTAGTTTAAACATATGTATGTCTCCTATTATTAAAATAAAATTAATCTGCAAATATAGTAATAATAATAGATAAATAGATCAATTATTACAGTCAACAAAAAACTTAACTAAAATGACGGAAATATTTAGATTTTAGAATGTTAAAGTTAAGTTAATTATTTCTAATGCTATAGATTTTATTAAAAATATTTTTAAATTTAGTTGCGTTGGTTGAATTTTGTAAAGATACAGGAAGCTGGTTCCAGAGACGGATTAAATATATAAAAAATTGTTTCTCAGATGCTGCATCACGATGTCGAAGTTGGACTAGGCTGTTTACTCTCGAAGACCTCATGAACTGAAGGCGGTCATATAGATATTTTGGTTGCGTTATCGTTATAATTTTGTGTAAGAACAAAAGGTTTTTTAATTTTAGATAGTAAAGCTTCAAATTACGTTGATCACACGACAGTAGTATTGAGATACGTGATCAAATGTTTTTAGACTATAAATATAGCGTACAATGTTATTAAATGTCGTTTTAAGCCTCATAAAGTCTTTTAAGTTACATCCAAAAAATATCTCCGATGCATAAAGAAGAGTAGGTAAAAGATTAGTTTTTGCCAGCAACAGTCTTACTTTGGGTGGTGTAGAATATTGTACAGTCCACAAATTCCGCAGCATACTGTACACTCTGCCACATTTAATGAATTTAATGAAATGAATTTAAATAGGTATTTTTCAATAGCTGGTGGTAAAGCGTATTGAATAGAGTTTTTTTTTTGTTCCCGCACTTTTTGGATTCCCGGGAATGACGGAAATACAAATCAAATTCTCGGGATCCCGGGACTCCCGTCCAAAATTTGTTATTTATTTATTTACTTATTTCTCCAATGAAACTAATATTTCTTACTGGCTATTACGCTTAACATAATTAAATCCAATATCTATTATATAATAAAATATTAAAATATTTAAGATTAAAGTAATTTTAAGACACTTAAGAGCAGATCTGCCGTTTTTTTGGTTATTTCTAACAAAAATTGGTCTTTTTTTTCTCAATGTGGAGATGTGAATATTTTTTTCATTTTGGTTACTTTTTTCTAGAATATAAAATACGTATGAATATGTATTCCTTAATTCAATTACACCGCGTATTTCGATTCGGCGCGAATTATTTACAACTTCGAATAATGTGTACTTTACACTACGATTTTCTCATTATTTGTTTTAAATGAATGGAAGGAAGTTTTTATACTTTATCGAAAACAAAACATCGACAGCTACCAGATAATTTTTTAAGCCTTTTCGATGGAGATTTTCAATGATTTTTTTTTAAATTAGCCTAGAGTTTTTCCTGACTTTAGTTGTAGTAAAGATAAGCGGTACTTAAAGTAGAAATTGCATAATATTTTTTTTAGGATTGACTGAATGAAACAACAAATGCGAGAAAGAACAAGAAATACAATATGTTAACAAAACAAACAATACTGCCCACGTTTTGTTCCCACAAAAACCGTCAAAAAAAGCTATAAATCGCAAAAAAAAAGTTAAAACCCGCTACTTTCGATCAAAAACTAAAAAAGTTAGCAGCAGTGCTAACATTTAATCTGAAAATTTCAATTTTAAATTACAAATTTTTATATTTTTTTTGACAGTCTAAGATTATTTATCGATAACACACGTATATTTTTTTGACATTTCAAGATTTTTTATGGTATAATCAAACTCTTTACACTTAGTCAGTTTTCCTATGCAAATATATTTGCACTGTTCTCCAATATAGAAAAAATACAAAAAATATCAAGTATCATAACACCTTTAATCAGCTGTGGTGTATAAGGTATACTAAGTTTGTAATTCCATGTGAGTCTTTTTTTAATATTCATTTAAGGTCCCATAAAGTATTTGTATTGTGAGTTCTTCACTAATTCTAAGCCGATTTAGTCATATGGGTGTCAAATTTCTTCTAGATCTTCTAGGCTGTTTGGGATTGAATTCCAACAGAATCGCATTAGTACGAAAAGAGTTATGGACCCAAATGTGAAACTGACCTCCCTAAAAACTAACATAAATTTGTAGCGAAATGAAGCTATTTTCATTAAATTTTACCAAATTCGTTTTATTAGGCAACAAATTTCATAAATGTCGGTCCATAATTTTCCCACGGCTTCATGTTTAGACCAATCTCGTAAATCATGTAAGTATGGCTTAAAGAGTAACGAATAATGTTTTTGTGGTTAAATTTAGCATAATCTACTTTCATAAGACTCAAAATTACTTGAAATGGCGCATATAAAGCACAGTTTAAGAAAACATTTTACTACGCCCTTAACTGCAAAAATAAACTTAATAAGCCGTAAACTTTAGCCAATTAAAATTAAGTTGGAACAAACTACTTATGACACTAGTCCGACTAGACCCAGAAAAAAATATTAAATTTCTCTAATCAACAAATTTATTCCAAATTCATAATATCAAGCAAACAAGTTGTTGATTTTGCACCTATTACCAAAATGACTAAAAATTTTAAAATTTTGAAAAAATATTTTCAATAAATGATATTTTTAATTTTAATTAAAAAAGTGATCAAAAAACTTTGCCATTTCAAACAATGTGTTAATCTTTTTAAATAAATATTGACAATTCCCAACAACAATTCCACAAGTTTAAAATTTTTTATTTTAAACGAAAAAAGTCAATTAAGATTTTTTGTTATTTTATTAAAATTTTAATTGAAAATTTATATCAAAAGAACTAAAATGTTAATTAAATCAAAATTAAATTTTTAATTTTCTTTCAATTAAAAAAATAATTGATTCAATTATCACATTAATTAAATTTAAATACTTTTTAAACCATTTTTTTTAATTAATAAAACCCTTTTTTCTGTGGATGTACTAAAGTTTTAAAAAAGATGTTCTTCAAAATTTCCCGGGAATCCCGCAATTAATTCCCAGTAAAGCGGGAATGGAAAATTTCCCGTCCCGCGAATTCCCGGGAACAAACTCAAGTATTGAGTGATTCTCTTGCTTAACACTTATTGTCCAAGTCTGTATATTAAAACAGGAAAAGTTTTATACGGAAACAATTATGTAAAAAGTATTTTTGTTTGTTTAAAATCGCCAACAACTATAATTTTCGGAGTAGACTCAATACACATATAAAACAAATTTATAATACACTTCATGACGTATTATTATTCCTAACGGTTTTGCGAGTTTTAAAATGTATTTGCGAGCAGAAATGACCCCATAATATTTCATCATAATGACGATCGGCCACTTGTGACAGGACAAGTATGAAAGAAATTTTTTAGAAGTGCTTGTAAAATTTTGCCTTACCCACCTTAAAGTCAAGACCTTGTCCGCTCCGACTACCATACTATTTCACCATTAAGACGCTCGGCCACATGTGGCAAGACCAGTAAACAACTTCTTAGAAATAGTGTTTGGGAAATTTTGTTGTAATAGTAGCGAGTGTACCGCACAGATTACACACAGATATGTCACGAGACGGAAGATTTTTTGTCTCTTACTTAGAAAGCTGCCCTTTTTTCATTTCTCTTTAAAGCATCGTTTTTGACGCAAGACAATGAACACAAATTTATTTAGTTAAGATTTACTTGCAAAACTGTTGTTAAAAAATTTACTTTTAAGTTTACCGCAATACAAGTAACAAATATTCAAGTAAGTAAATAACATTATAAAACAAAACAATATTACTAAATACCTTTTTTTTGCACAAAATAAAATGTTTGTTGAACAAATGCTTTTGTGAAACGTGGTTTGTGTTTTGTTATTTTTATTTTGATCACGCAATTTGTGTTGATTGTAGCGGCACATTGCCACTTCACTACCAACAAAAACGCTTTTTATCTCTTTCTTCGAAAGCTGCACTCGCAACTGATTTTGGCATTTTTCACACGCCACTTTATACATATATGTGTGTTATCTGTGGTTTACCGCATCGGTGGGTATATCGCTTAATTGCTGCAACGACGTCATAGCTAAAAACATTCAAACATTTTTGGAGTTAGTGATGCAGAATTGTTCGCTATGTTGTTCTTTACATTGTGCATAAAATTTATCTTTACTTTCCCCATTTGAAGAGAAGGCATCGCTACTTTTATTTTTTAAACTTAAACTTGAAACACGTTTACATATTTCGAAATGTATTTTTTTAAAGAGCATATTTAAGAGAAATTCCCTCAAAATCTAAAATATGGTTCTGAAAAGGAATCCATTAATTATTTTTAATTTTAAGACTTTTATATCATCTTTCTCAAATTCCTGTTTTTATTTTTTCTTCCATTGCATATTTCATACTTGGAAGCGACGAGTTGCTGCCTTCCATAGTTGGGGGTAGTGCACTATATATTGATTTCAATCAGCATTGCACTATCACTAAATAAAACTGCAAAATAATTAGTTTGCACTATTTTTTACCAGCCTTAGTGATGATTGGTATTTTTTTCAATAGCGCTAAAAAATTTAGTGCAATGGCAAATTTTTCACTATCACTAACGGTGATTTAATGCATAAAATCTGCACTCATTTCAAATAGTGCAAAATTTGTACTTGCAATCAAAAAAGCTGCATATAAACAGACTCTCAATAAAATTTAAAAAAATGTAAATTTTGTATGCGCATAGTTTTTGATTCTCGTTATGATATGCATAAGCAAAGGAAATTAAACAACATGAAATGTTGTCAATAACAAAGGTGCAATAAACTGATGATTGCTGTTTCTTAAATCAGACTATTTTTTTTTATTTTTTTTTTTTGATTGCAAAATTTTTTAACATCACTGTCATTCATGTTTAGTGAGGCTGCTTATTTTCAATTCATCACTCAACCTCAACAAAATGATTGCAATAATTTTGAACTTTACTAACTGTGAGTCAAAGCTGCAAAATTAGTGCACTACCCCCATCTATGCTGCCTTCTACCTTGTGAAATAATTGGTATGAATGTGATTTATCCTATCGACGCATGATACTCTTCTTCATGATGCGTTCCTATAAACCGAATGTATTGCGTGCCTTTACATTTACAATCGTTTCTATGCCAATATTTATGGCAGTAAGTATGATTATTATAATTTTTTTATTTATTTATTTTTTTTTTTTTTTGAAAACATATTACAAAAAATATTTCGTTTTTATTTTTGTTGACTTTACCTCATAACAAATTGGTATTGTCAGTGTATGTATATTAAGGGTATTGCAAAAGAAATGCAAGAATTGATATTAATAAAAAATTCAAAATGTTGTTTATAGAATAACACATTAGCAAAAAGAACTCCATATATATGCTGGTGCATGCGCCCTCTTTTGTCAAAACTTTTAACGATTTATTTGAAAAAAATATTGCTTTACAACTCATTCAATACAGTTGCAGAAAATGCCTTAATTATTTGCTAATTTAAAAAAAAAAACTTTTTTACCCCAGCCATATTATAACAGAATCGGTTCCTTATGTCTTTATGTTCATTTATACTAATCTGTAATATTAACAGAACCTTTTTACTACATCCTTTGACGCCAACAGTATACATCGAATTTTAACAAAAAAAAAAAAAAAAAAAAAAAAATACATCAGTCGAAATATGTTTTTTCGCAGAACAATATTAATTTCACATAAATGGGAGACATGTGGAATTACAAAATTATAATTAAAATAAACAAGTAAGAATATTATATTTTTATAAAACCGTCCTTTAGGTTTAAATAAATAAAAGTTTATTTTTCTAGGTTTTAACTTATTTAAATGTTAGCATTTAATTCGCTACTTTGTCTGGTCCTTTTTTATGATCATATTTGTGTGCCTAAGGTTATAGTTCTGCTACTAACATTTTTTATCTTATGGGATGATAATCACTCAGGACCTTGCAGCTTAATTTTGAGTCTCTTCAAAGTACCAAAAAAGAAATTACCAATTTCGCCCCTTAAACGTTTGAATTTCGAAAAAGAGCCAAATTTGGCTTTTCATTTTTTAGATAAGTTTCGAATGTGATATAACTTTTATTTCTATGTTTATTGGCTTAAAAGATAGTGGGATGACAAAAAAGTACCAAAATACTCTCTGAAAGAGCAAAATTGCAAAAAGGTACTAGACACTCGTCCACTTATTTTTTAAAGACAACGATAGGTATTACATTTCATTGTTTCTCTCTAAGTTTTGGAAATATAAGGTTACCCTTGTTACCCCCTACACATTCGACTTTCCAAAAATCCCGTTTTAGTGGATCTATTCGGGAAGGGTCCAGCCACCGGTACAAATTTCAAGTTTTTATCTTCAGGCGTTTAGGCTGTGCGATCATAAATCAATCTGTCAATAATGTTACAATTCTATATACATATACATATATATAGATACACAAACCTTTAATAATATTGTAAATAATTTAGGGTTCTTTCAGTAAAATATCCTTTTTATTTTCTATTTATTTTATTTATTTTTTAAACGAATGCCTTTTACTTATCGTATTATTTTGGCATTTGTGTTCATTTATTACGAAGATGTTCATTTTATAAGAACCAAACGTGTGTGGAAAAAATGAAAGCGTTTTCAGTCACTCATCTTAAATGTGTTTTAATTTTATGAAAACCTAAATAAGTTTTCGTTTGTTTTTTTTTACATATTTTCATTTTCTAAAAACAGGCTGTAAGAGCTTTGTTTTAAACAAAAAAAAAAAAAAAATGATTTAATTCTAAATTTTCAGTCAATAGTTTAAAACTTTTGACAGGCGTAACCATTTTTTTTGCATACTTTTAAGCAGATACCATTGCTTTTTAAATATTATAATTTTTATTTATTGTGCATAAAAAACTTGCCCTGATTATTGCATTTTCCTGAGAAATGTCTATATTTACTTACACAGTACAACATTTTTCAGTTAATTGATTGCCAACTCAATTCTGTGAACTGTATGTGAAATTAGACCCAAAAAGAAGATTTTCTGCATCATTCGTTTTGTCTTCTTACCTGCGATTTGAAGTTAGTATCGATTTGAAGTTAGTACTATCGTATAGGGGAATTTATCACGTTTTAGGCCCTGTTGTTTGACATAGCTCGACAACCACTAGCCCAATTTAGTTGAAATAAATTTTAAAAAATTAAGAATTACAATTCCCTTAATCTGTTCATATATTGTTTTCCTATACAAGTAACACTTTCGAAGTTAAAAATGAATGTATGAAGGGAAAAAATTATTTTTTGCCTAAAAATTTAAATTTTTTTTTTTAAAAATACATAAAAAATCCAAAATGGAAAAAAGTTTCAAGTCTAGTTATTTTTTCGCAAAGTCACATAACCTATGAGCAAAATGAGACAAAGATCATAAAAATCGATGCACGCGTTTCGCTTTTATTCGCAATTGAGTAAATGTATGAATTTCAAAAATTTGCTCGAGATATGCACAACATTATTTGGAGAAAACATTGACACCTTTTTCATGATTCTGAGAATTAAAAAAAAAGGAATAAACAAAAGGTTATTTGATTTTTATGATTGCGGTAATAAATGTACGTGGACAATTAAACGGAAAGTGGAACTTTTTATTATTTGGGGTTTTCCGGTGGCTACCTATATGATTTGTTTACAGAAATTGCACCCACATTTAAGGGTGGTCATTATTTGGAAAGTTTTGCACAGTTTGAAACGTACAAGTGCTGAATCAGGTATATAGCCAGCCGCCCTTAAAATATGCGCCCATTTATAAGTACCTGGCAGTAAAATATTCAAAAATACGTAGTATTTATAGGTGTGCATTGATCGATTTTTGGCATTCAGCCAGTGCCGACGAACGCGAACAGTAAAAGTGATTTTTCTCCAGTTTTTTAAAAGTGAATAACAACAAAACATAAAATATATCAATATGGAAAACAACAAGTGCCCATATTTGGATGAATTTTGTTACGTTTGTGGTCATATCGTCCGAAAAATACAGAAAAAAGATCGAAAAAATTTGTTTACTGAGCAATTCAAAACCGCGTATTGTAATTATTTCGATGAAGCAAATCAGGCTTTTGAAAAGGATTATCGGACTTTGCATCGCTTGCGAGCCAGACTTTTATGGCATGGGATGGGATGTACTGCGTAAATCTAGTTCCTCCGCGATATGCAAATAGTTGTTCGTCAACTTATCACTACAATATAAATATTGAATTTGAATCACTACAACAACAATTACTGCGAAATACGCAATTAAGTCAAATATGCAAGCAAACGCCTGCGTTCACAAACGTGCACAAAAAAGCAAAGAGTAAAAAAAAATACTAAATGAGATGTTCGGCATGACGCATTCCAAAAAATTTGAGTTGAGTAAAAGAGTGATTTTCCATACATTTTATATGTTGTCTACATTTGTAGACTACCGGCCAGGAGATGGTGATTTTGTAAACTAGGGTCTGGGGTGGTGCTGTAAATTAGTTTTTTAACGTGTTAGTAGGCAAAACTGCTAAGAATTGATTTTTAGGAAGCTACTGAAAATTTCGGACCCTGTTTTTTTGAAAATTTTTTTTTTATTCAACTTTTTCTGCAAAAATGCTACAAATGTAGACTCCCGAGCACATAAAGGTTAAAAGGCACATGTATAAAATTTCCTGCCGACCCTGTAATAATGCAATTTTTATTTTTATTTGACGAGAACAAAACACAAAATTGGACCGCCCTGTTTGAAACAGGTGACAAAAAGTTTGTTCTTCAAAATATAAAAAAAGATGTACATAAATTTAAAACTTTGTTCTTCAAAATTTAAAAAAAATATATGTACATAAACCAGAATTTGTTAATAGATTGATATTAAATAAATGAACAAAATGAATGACGAAATTCAAATTTCTTTAGTTTGTTTTTTATAAAATATGTAAACAAGAAAATACCTTTCCCAGATTGCTGATTTATTAACACCAAGTTTTTCAGATTTCTTGATTTGAAGTTTTTTTTTTCAAAAACAATTTTATAACACCGAATCCACTTAAATTTTATATTACTGACAACCTATCATTAACAATGTAATTCTTTATTATGTTTTTACTATTAAATAATAGAAAATAACTATTAAAATTTTAAACTTTTACTGTCCTGATTAGAGGTGATTTTTTCCCAACTTCATATATAAACAGAAGCCATCTTTTTAGAGGGCATTATCAACACTGTCGATTGGTATGGGGCGTAAAGTGCAATGCCTTATGCCATTACGAAGGGTGCATTTTTTTAGAATAAAATAAGCCACCCTTTTAAGGAGCGAAACATTTTTCAGAAACAAACACCAAATTGCATTTTTTTAAATAAAATGTCACATTTTTTGTAGAAAAGAAAACACCATTCATGTATCGACAAACTGCCTACAATTTAATGTCGGCATATGTAAATCTATTAGACCTATAAGCTGTCCGTTAACGATTTTGGTTGTTCACTATACTGACAAAAACCCTGTTTTCAGTTGGCAACACCTCTCAAAATACATATAGAAGTTGGGAATCAGCTGATTGAATTTATCTATACGACAAATAAACTGCAAATAAATAACTGGCAGATGAGTGCCGATTGGCTTTGCGACAGAATAGAAGAAAAGAGACATTGAGAAAACCAAATTTCTTTAATGTGCATTTTTCGTTGGGAAAAAAGATAATCGCCCAAGAGAAAATGACCATTAGTGTGAAACTTGCTAAAGGGTATCAACAATTCGACACAATCGATTTAATTTTTCTTTAATATCAAGTACAACCTTATTTCAAAACGTTTTGAAATTGCTTCATTCTTTAGTTTTATTTATTGATTTGATTTCTTGTTCAAAAAATACGTAATTTCAATTAAAATTTATTTTATTATTTGCCGATTTAAAAACCTTTTAAAAAATTATTTACGTTTGTACGTGCTGAGGGCTTAAAATATGTATATCAATAAATGTGTTTTATTGTTATTATCAGGGCAAATGTTTAAAGCTTTTTACACGAAAAATAAGTTTTTGCATACTTCATAATTATTTTCAGAAAAAGACTTGCATATTCTTATTTGGCAATTAATTTGCTAACAAAAATATAATTTTTTTTTTGTTAATGGCGATAAGATTGGGGTATTGGATGCGATAACTTATAACTGAAATACTATTGCCATAGTCGTTGTTTAAATTTTGTGATTATTTCCGATATGTATTATTGATTTGTATAATAATTATTAATTATAATCAACAGCCTGTTTTTGTAAAACACAAGTGTTCTCACTAGAAAATTTCGTTTAAAAGCTTTCGTCTATTCATGTTTGACATAAACAGAGCTTTTTCTATCGTTAAATAACGTTATTGCCAATGCGTTTATTTTTGTACCTTTTTATGCTTTTTACATATAAGGATTTTGTGTTCAAGGTTAACCCTGGCTTTTGTTTACAAAAAAAAATTATAAATTTAAAAAACAAAAACAAAAATGTTTAAACTAAAAATGTTGAATTAAAATGTTTACAAAAATTGCAATAAATAAACGCAATATATGAAGACGATTTTTTGCTACACATCAACATATAGAAATGGTGAAGGTATTTGCGTGATAGCACTAATTTTTTAAAACAATCGGAAGAACTTACATACTCACATACATACATACTTATGTACATACTTGTTTCTAGAATTTTTTGAACCTGTAAATACATATTTATGTAATTAGTAGCATTTAACCCGCTACTTTATTAACGTCTCCTCTTCTTTCGTAAGCATATTTTTATGTTTATTTTTCTAGGTTTTAACTTGTTTAAATGCTAGCATTTAATTCGCTACTTTGTTCGGTCCTTTTTTATGATCATATTTGTGTGCCTAAGGTTATAGTTCTGCTTCTAACATTTTTTATCTTATGGGATGATAATCACTCAGGACCTTTCAGCTTAATTTTGAGTCTCTTCAAAGTACCAAAAAATTAATTACCAATTTCGCCCCTTAAACGTTTGAATTTCGAAAAAGAGCCAAATTTGGCTTTGCATTTTTTAGATCAGTTTCGAAGGTGATATAACTTTTGTTTCTATGTTTATTGGCTTAAAAGATAGGGGGATGACAAAAAAGTACCAAAATAATCCCTGAAAGAGGAAAATTGCATCGTCCACTTATTTTTTTAAAGACAACGATAAGTATTACATTTCATTGTATCTCTCTAAGTTTTGGAAATATAAGGTTACCGAATTTACCCTTGTTACCCCCTAAACATTCGACTTTCCAAAAATCCCGTTTTAGTGGATCTATTCGGGAAGGGTCCAGCCACCGGTACAAAGTTTTTAGCTTCAGGCGTTTAGGCTGTGCGATAATAAATCAATCAGTCAATAATGTTACAATTCTATATACATATACATATATATAGATACACAAACCTTTAATAATTTTGTAAATAATTTAGGGTTCGTTCAGTAATATATCCTTTTTATTTTCTATTTATTTTATTTATTTTTTTAAACGAATGCCTTTTACTTATCGTCTTATTTTGGCATTTGTGTTCATTTATTACGAAGATGTTCATTTTATAAGAACCAAACGTGTGTGGAAAAAATGAAAGCTTTTTCAGTCACTCACCTTAAATGTGTTTTAATTTTATGAAAACCTAAATAAGTTTTCGTTCGTTTTTTTACGAACGAAGAAATATTTTCATTTTCTAAATTTTCAGTCAATAGTTTAAAAATTTTGACAGGCGTAACCATTTTTTTTTGCATACTTTTAAGCAGATACCATTGCTTTTTAAATATTATAATTTTTATTTATTGTGCATAAAAAACTTGCCCTGATTATTGCATTTTCCTGAGAAATGTCTATATTTACTTATGCTTTATTTATGTACCATTATATTAATGCTGGAGTACTTTGTTTATTTGAATGAAATATCAAGACTCAAGTTAATAAATAATGATTTTATTTGTGTTTGTTTGTTTATCTTAATTAGCGAGTAGAAACAAAAATTATGTTTCGTTACCCTGCAATAAACAAAGAAAAACCAAACTTAAAATAAATTTAATTTCTGTAATTAACCCTGGTTAATCGGAAAGGGTACAATTGTAACTTTTTCATTTTTGACACGAGTATGCTATAACTTTTTTCCCTTAGTCATCAGATTTCTGAAAGTCTGTGACATCTCCACACTTATAATACACAATGTATTTCTTGAAATTTCTTAAAAATATCGTGGGGCTTTTCCCTATTAATAGGGTTAATTAAAAACCCTTAAGAGGCTGTATGTGTACAATTTTACTTAAACGTAACAAGAAAACAAAATAAAACGATATGACAATGAAAATTTTTTTTAATTTAATAAGAGGCACGCAATGTGCAAATATGAACAAAAATAAATAAAAATATATTAACTGAGATTCTTTGCATGAAACACCTGTTGTACCTGTTAGTGAGTGTTCATCACCGATGGGAATAGTACAGACTAAACAACTGCATGGGCAATGAAAAAACTGTCTTGGTAATCTCGCAAAATTTTTTGTGCTTGTCTTTCTTGGACTCAAAATGTGAGTAATTGTCAATACCGAAACAATTGACAAATCTACTCATAAAATGATAAAAACAAGATCGATGGAAATCTTGATTTTCTTGAGTCATTTGTAATTTCTTCATGCATGCAGAGACAGTGTGTGCGCGTGACAAAACTTTTTTTGTATGCACACACTGACTTACATAAAAAAAAAATTGCATATTTTCGTTAATCATGAGACAGATATTTTAACCTTCATTTTTCTCTATCGGCTTTATTTCATTGCAATCGGTGCACAACTTTTGATTGTGTTCACAATTTACCGAATTGATAAAAATTGCGATTTCCATCAATTCGAACAAAAAAAAAAAAAAAAAATATACATTAAAATATGTTTTTTTTATGGATAAATTGTGAATACAATCAAAAGTTGTGCACCGATTGCAATGAAATAAAGCTCATTTCATTCGAAATATGTTGAACTAAATGCTTTTAGACCCAAACTGTGATTTTTGTTGCACATATATTTTTTTTGAATTTTTAAAGAACAAAAAAATTTTTTTTTTCTTAATTTTTATTTGTATTTTTAAAAACTTCAACAATATCGCTGAAATTACTGGCCAAATTTAAAACAATGTTCGTACGTCTTAAAGATAATATTGTTAGCGTATTTCGGTTCTTAAGGGAATATGATGCACCATTTTCATGTTATTTCAATATATGTGCTGAAAGTACCTTAATTTTGGACATAACGGTATATCTCTAAAACTGGAGCTGATAGAGAAAAATGAAGGTTAGATTTGGAATCAGCGACCTCAAATTAGTAAAAAAAATTACACAAAGTTCCCGGCCGCACAAAAAAGTTCAATTTTGTTCCGCAGTGTTATCTATGAAATGGCTTATAAAAAATCGGTTACAGTCCAAATTCACTAAGAGTCCACAAAAGTTGTGCAACTATATTGTTTATAGGGCTATTTTTTAGTAATCGAGTTAAAATCCCGACTTTCTAAGTTAAGTTAACGGTTTCCGCTCTGGCCTTTTTTTTGCCTAAAGATGGAACTTATTTAGTTAGTGACAATCGATCAATAATATCACCTGGTCTCATATAAAAGATCATCCGGAAGGGGATAACAATTTCATAGATCATTTAAAAATATTAGTATTGGTTAAAAAAAATGATAGGGGAAACTATTGTTCAAGTATGAACAACTTCAAAGAGTTTCGCTAGCCTAGATCTATAATTGGTCCCATCTCTTTCACATAAACCGCATTAATAAACAAAAATTAAAAAAATGTGATTACTGTAAAAAAGATTGGCACGGCTTTTATATCCATAACTGTACAAAATTTTGTGACATAAATCGATAGTTAACCGTAGCTGCCTTAAACTTAAATCCAAGTTCTGAAAATTCTTTTTTTATCCCAAGAATTTTCGATTCCCTCGAAAAAATTTATATAAATTAAAATGAAAAAAAAAATGCGTTTCAAAACAAAATTTAAGTTTGTAAAAAGATAGGCCGATAAAAATCGTGAATCCTTATTTCCAAAAATTTCTTAAGCCTTCGTAAATATTTTGCAGCTTTTTGTCAAGTCACAGATTTGGGACATTTTTTGGCCAATATTTGATTAAACCGATTCATTTGTGTTGGGTACAGCTTCCTGTGATTGTCGAGCCCAAATTCAGCGGCACATAATAAATGGAACCCTTGCGGTCCCACCAAATACACAATTCCTAGGCGATATGATTATCGGACTTTGGATTTTACTTGGCTTCCCATATGATTTTTTGCAGTTTTTATTGTCGAAATAGATTTATTATTAATTTTCTGTAAGGATTTGTTGCACAAAACTTGTTTTTATGGTTTTCAAACAGGATGCCCTATAAATTTGCAAGTTTTTTTTTAATTCTTGCAGTTATGCAATTTCAGGGATTTTTGGCTAATCTGGTAATATTTATTTTCCTGGGTGAGTCACCACTATTGAACTACAGCAACCACCTTTAACCTTTTTTTTATTAATGGAAGAATTAATGGAAGGATCAGAGTTCTGTCAACAATCGATGTACTTTAGCAGGATTTTTTTTTTCAAGTTAAAGAACTTAAGCAAAACTTCTTGCAATTATGCTTAATTCGATTATTATGGTCCGTTCTCTTAACAATTGGGTATTGTTATTTCTTAATAATTGGACTTGATTGTGCCGAATTGTATTTCGGTGGAAATATTTCTTTTAATTGTATATAAGGATGAGATGAAATTGTTGAAAGATTTTCAAAAATTGTTAACGCATAAAACTTTTGTCTTAGACGATATTAATAGTTTTGCTGATATGCCTAATAAGTTTCAATTGGTCTTCGGTAGTTTATTATAGAAATGCATAAAATTAAGGTTCTTAGTTACGCCAAAAAAGATATTGACTTGAAAGTATAACTGCCTATTCAACAATTTCGAACGTTAACGTTCGCATAGAAAATTTTTATGAAAAACACTCTTAGTTTTAAAAATACTTTCCAAATAAAATTCTATGCGAACGTTTACGTTCGAAATTGTTTAACAGGCGTTAAATTTTAAAGATTTTTCACACTTATTATATTTTTATTAAAAACATTTTTAAGCAATTGAAGTCATTCAAATTAAAATTACACCTTTGACCAACATCTCAAAACAAAAAAATAATTATTAAATCCTTTTTCTTTTACCCCATTAAGGACCTCCTTGTTTTTTTGCCATACAAGATCCTTTGGTAACAAGAAATACAATCATACCGCTATATACACATGTATAATACCAGAAACAGTCGAATTTGGGTAACCCAATGCACGTTGTCAATTACAAGTACCACATGGTGCAACTATAGACTTACATTGTTAAAGTCATTTGCCAATGC
Source organism: Pollenia amentaria (assembly GCA_943735925.1). NCBI lineage: Eukaryota > Metazoa > Arthropoda > Insecta > Diptera > Polleniidae > Pollenia > Pollenia amentaria. Next base: position 44,660,627 of record OX031009.1, read on the forward strand.
AACAGAAATGAACAATGGCACACCATCCAACAGAAACAATAGCATAAAATTAAGTTATATCCTTGAAGTGGCCAAGAACGAGTTCCAACAATAAATGATTTGCGAACAATCGACAATGTACATGGTTGAACAACTGCATGAAAAATGTCCAATTATGACAGATGACCAGGCATCCGTCGTAGCTAAAATATACCGTGTAGATTTCAATATTAAATTGTTGCCGGCCAGTACACATTATCAAAAATTCATTATGTGCTTAAATTTTATCAAAGATATGTATTTTAAGGATGTGAATATGAATCACCTACACACACAACAATCCCAGTTTTGGCCAGCAGAAACTCTGTTTAAGGACCAGCATAAACATATTTTCGAAAACAATACAATGTTTTTATCACGTGGCCATTTGGCAGCAAAAGCCGCCTTAATCTATGGCAATCAACAGCGAGCAACCTTCAATTTCTTTAACGTTATATTCAATGGTGGCCACTTGGCTGCCCTAAAGGATGAGATGCGTAAATTTATAGCAAAGTTAAAACTACTGGTGGTTATAAGGACACCTTAGGCATATAACAATTGCCATACAAAACAGGTGGTGACAGTGATGGTGGTGGCAAATCTGCTGCTGTTATCATAGAATACCGTGATTTTACTTTACCGTAAACAGCAACAATAATGACATACTACCCGTACCTTAGTTGTGTTATTGTATACTACGTGATCGTTTAAGTCATCCCACGAGTGGTATACCTTTAGTTGGTGTTAATAATCCCTTTGTCACACTAAGTGAAATTAACGCATGAAACATAATCTGCGTGGACATGTATGACCAGGTGGCCTGGTTATGCTGGATGGGTAAAAAAAAAATTAATAAAGTTTTCATGTGCGCCTGTTGAGTGCCTCACTTCATTGCAGCTGTTGGTTGGCCTGTTAAATGTTACGAAACTTTAAGTTTGAATATAGTGTTTGAAAAGGTGATTTTAAAATTAAGTATTATGAAAAGTATGTGTTGGTAAACATTTATTTAATTTACATTGCAAAACACACAAAAACGATTCAAGCTATTAGTTCCTAATCAACTTTCCAACGTTTTGCATACCGCGAGTTGTGCGTAAATTCGTGTTTTAGTTACGCAATCTGCTTAAAAGTGAGCAGATTGTGTCGCTTTTTTAAAACTGAGATTGAAATTGTACAGCTTTTGAATGCATTGTATAGTAAGTGGAAGAAAATGTGTTGATATTAGACACCGAGGATAGAATTGTTTTAGACAATTTTACGGATTTGACGATCGGCACCGAAATCAAAATCGAAGACATTTTACAAGCCGAAAAAACAAAAGCGTCTTTAGGGATGATCATGAGTATTTACAGATTGCCAGAAATAAGAGTGTACTGGTCTACATTGCAAATATATTCAGTTCCGTTTATTTCCAAGGTAATGACTCGAAAGCGTTTGAAAAAAAAATCATTTCCAGCTTAAAGTTTTCTTACAAAACATCCAAGCCGTGACGACACATAATACGACCGAGCCGGCGCACAGGGTCTCGACTAGTACAAGATAGCGGAACAAAATTATTTCTTCACTAATTTCAATAGCTTATGTATATTCAAGGCATCTTAAGCTATTTTAAGAAAAAAAAAGTTGGAAAATATGTACTGTAATCGTTAAACGAAGGGTTAAAAACCATATTTCAATAAATGATGCTTTTGTATTTTTTACAATAATAATTCTACCTTCATTTGGCATAAATATATATCTTACAAATATCAATTTACATACCAAATTTTATAACGATCTCACAATTTTTGTAGGTGTTAAAACGTTTTTAAGAAAAAAGATATATGGCAAGACCTTGAGTCTTAAGTCCGACTTAAATCAAGCTTTACACGCACGTTGCTAGTTGTCTGTATATCAACATTACCCCTTTTTGTAACTAAATGGGCATTTTTGAAGCTAAAATTTAATTTTTAATTTTCAGGACACATGGGCAGTAGGCGTGTCCTCGGACCGATTTCTCCAAAAAATTCACATTGTTCTTAGTTAACGAAAAATATCTGACGACTTCTTCTATTTTTGTCCCTTCATTATATAGGGACAAACCAGTGTGCGAATCGTTCTGGAACCAATTAAATAACTCTACTCGCGGTCCTTTTCGTGGTCCATAATATATGTGAATCTGTGCTTAAATGTTGTATGTATTACATTAAGAAAACTATAGATGGTAATAAATTTAGCTGGACATTACCAAATAAGAATGAAACAGGGACTCAGGAAGTAGAAAAAGTGTAATCGAAAATCTAAAATTTGGTACCCACGAAAAAAACCAATGTGCTTTACTGGAAACAGAAATGGCTTTGAAATTTACCATAACTAAATTCGATTTTGATTAAGCTTACTTTATTTAGCTCATAATTGAAAATACATTTTTGTAGTTTTTTTTTTTAATACGTTTTGCTGAACTGTTTATGCTTTCTTTGTTTTTTAAAGGGAACAAATTTAAATTCATCTTTATTTTCAGCTCTGACGACGAGTGGGCCACATATGTCGGATTATATTTTCATACATATCGAGGAAACTATAGAAATAATTTCAAATGCGTTAATCAATAAGTTTACATAACGCATTGATGCATATCCCTAGAGGAAAGCGAACTGACACTAAAGTAACCCCGTGACAGTTTTGGTGGTGGCAGAGACCGGTCCTAGTTCTAACACTTTTTATAAATGATACCTATAACTTTTACTTGGGGTTGTCATTGGAGGGGGTTAGTTGAAACATAACAGCACCCATTTGTCCAGTCACATATCTATTCATAATAAACGTGTTTAGTGGTAGTTACTACAATGCTAGTCCATGATATTAAAAAAAAAAAATATTCTAGAATTAATTTGAATAACAAATTTGCAAAAAGTCCCAAAGAACGGTATCATTCTACCGGTGAATACCGAACCTGTCACAAAAACGGTCCTAATAAATATATAAAAAAAAATATTAATATAAAAAATTATTATAACAAAATTAAAAAATCTACTTTTTTGGTCTTACTTAAATGCCAGTTAAGTGATTAGTTCTTCCTTCACGTGTCATTAGTTATTTCTATTTGTTCTTATTAATACTAAAAGTTTATCAAACAGTATCAGTTAGAGCCCGACAGCGAACTAAAATTGTTACAAAAAATCAAATTTTTGACTTTAAGAAACCTTTAAGCTCGGTTTGTATAACAAAACGGTGTCGATAGCATGAATATTAAAGAAATCATTTGTTTTTTATCGAACAACGTGAATTACATCAGAATCCATTGTAAAATGTAGCTGTAGTAAGTTATAAAGAAACTGTTATTAGAGTTAAAGTCGTCACCTCGTTGCAGAGTTAATAGAAATATAGAAAATAGATAAAAATTAGAAAACCCGTCTTTAAAAGACATTTACGCTTATTTGGTTAATATACGAAAATATGGTTTTAAACTTCCTTAAGAATCTCAGCCTTGGCAATTTGAAGAAATATTTTGATAACCACTGCTACGTAAAAATGAGATGGCGTTTCGACACCACCTGTAGTTGAATTCGCCTTGGCCTCATGGATATACAATAATTTGTATACCCTTTAAGGTAAACATTGGCTATAGGCAAGATGATCCAAATCAATGTGAGAAAATCGCCCAAAAGTTTACTATACAAATTTTGCTGATTTAGCATAAGATATATAACTATTTTTTTATGGGTGATTTTTCGTAATTTTTGGATAATACGAGTAATTACCTTTGACCAAAGTTTTCTTATTTTGACAAAATTTGGGTTGGGGTCATTTTCCCGAAACTTAAAATCATGAATTCAACTTACCACAGCTGACTAAAGCTGTTTTGCATATCTGCCCACTGTAAACATCTAACATCCTTTACTCTAGAATTTTGTCAAAACATGTATAAATTTTGAGTTAAAGGAACCAGTGCGCTATGAAGTTATTACTGAAAAACAAAAATTGTTTTACTAGATCTTACAGCCGTTATTTTTTACTATTGTTCTTTAACCCAAATTTAGACATTTTAATTAGGCTTAAGTTCATTGAATTTAATTTGCATTAAATTATTTTTATGAAGAAAGGAATTTTTACAACATGGAAGATTAATTAAAATTGTTATTGATAATTTTCAGTTTTTCGAAATTTTTTGTACTTTGCTGCAATATGACATAAATAAAATTTGCTATCATCGAAAAAGGTTTTTGAAGCAGCATCCAATGGTATATAAAACTTTACCACTTGCGACCTACTCATTGAGATATTTAACTAAATACATATTTTCGTTTCGGGTTTTCATACAAATTCTACATATGTGGAAATAATATTCTGCTTTTCAAATTGAATCTGTTTTAAAATAATTTTAATAAATTTTTTTTTGTAATTTTTCACATAAACCGCGAAAATCGCGATAAATTTTATCTTTTTTTCATATATAGGCAATATGGGTATCAAATTTTTCCATTTTAAAATTTATCCAAATGTGAAAAATACAATAAAAAAATATAAAATTAATAAAAAAAATACGTATACAAAAATATGTATTTAGTTAAATATCGCAATAAGTAGGTCGCAAGTGGTAAAGTTATATAAGTTATATATACCATTGGATGCTGCCTCAAAAACCCTTTTCGATGATAACAAATTTTATTTATGTCGTATTGGAGCAAAGTACAAAAAAATTCGAAAAACTGAAAAAAATACCTTTTTTTAAAATGTCCCAGCTCACGGATGGTCCACGCTAGAACCAAAATATTTTGGGAATCATCATAAAACATATCAACCTTTATTTTCAGAGGGGTAACAAAATCACTTTTTTTGAGTCGGTCCTTTGTCTATAGCAATGCATTTTATTTCACTCTAAGATATACCAGCATCCGCTGCTTTCACCTTCAATAATCTTCGCCAGGTTTTTGATGGGCGTCCTCTTCGGCTTTCTTAAGGCGTCCACTCTATACCTTGCCTTGTTATATCATCTGGAGATTTTCGTAGGGTATGTCCCAGCCAGGACCATTAACGACGCTTTACTTCCGCATGCATCGGTGTCTGATGAGTTCTTACCCAGAAATCACTATTTGTAATAGTGTTAGGCCAGAATATACGGAAAATATACGTAAGCAGCCTTTCAAAAAAGCCTGCATTATTTCCAATCGCGATTGGATGGATTCCACGATTCACATGCGTAGAGAAGCACAGGCATTACGTTGACATTGGAAATTTTTATTTTAGTGTCTCTGGATATAGAGGTAGACTGCCACATCGAGAAAAGAACAACAAAGACAGCTTTAGCCTTATTTAGACGTGCTTCTGTATCTTCACTAGAATTGTCACTGCAAGAAATAATACACCCGAGGTTATTAAAGGAGTATTCTGATTCTTTTTCTATGCCGTAAAAAGTAAAACCCCTGTTCATTGTCGTACTGATGCGCATAATTTTTGTTTTGTTGACATTGGTCTTTATCCCGCACTCAGATGCGACATGGCACAAATCCTGTAATTTAGATGACATATGGGAAATTCTATGAGAGAAAAGACAAATGTCGTCAACATAATTTAAGCCATCTAATGTTCCGTGAAGACCAATTGTTATGCCAGTGTTTCTTGGAATCGCGTTGCTTAGTTTGTTGTCTAATGCGATGTTAAATAGCAGGGGTAAGAGTACGCATCCTTGTCGAGCACCGGTCATTACCGAAGTCCTATCAGTTAAGTTTTGGTTGTATTTGATACGACAACTTACACTTGGATACTTCGCCTTGATTAAGTATATGCTTTTGGACGGCACTCCCTTATATTCCAACGAATTCCATATGATCTGGTGCTGAATTTATCAAACGATTTTTCAAAAAGAATAAAGGTAAGATAGAGAGGAGAACGCCATTCCAGAGATTGTTCAACTATTACGCGAACTGTATTTACGTGATCTATACATGACCGTTGGGGTAGAAACCTGGCTTGTTCGCTTCTTGAATGTGGATCAAAAGCATTTATTAGCCTTTTACTTATTATGTGCGCTCAAATTTTGTGAATTATGCAAAGAAATTTTGTGCCCCGATAGTTTTTACAACTGGACAAATCCCTGTTTAGTATCTTCTGGGAGTGTTTCTGACGACCAAAACCCATGGGTGCTGGGGTGTACAATCTTGGCTCTCGTACTTGGGTCTGCCTTAAATAATTCTGTAGGGATCTTTTCTGGACCAGGAGAATTATGATTTTTGGGGGCTATTTTTGGGACATAGACTGGAAGGTCATATCTATCTATATGGTATTGACATCTACAGATTTTTGATACCAGTCTTGGGGAAGTTGATATCATACTAGAGTAATGTTTTTTCCAGATTGAAAGCTGTTCCTGTACTGAGGAGGTTAGATGCCCTGTTCATTTTTCAAAGATTTTTTACATTAGCAGTCTTGTTTGTTATATGTTTTACAACTTTATCATCGCGAAATATTTCTTCTGCAATTCCCTTTTGATAAATCTGATTTTTGCCATATTAAGTTTACCTCTGATTTCTTTTCTACTCTGAATCAAATTCCAGGCGTAGTCAGAGATCCATTATTTTCTTCAAGTTGCATTGTTGCGAATATTTCGTTCTGCGACTGTTAGAAAAAAATCTTTCGCTGTATTCCATTGTGCGTACTGTTAAATTCCAGTATGGCCTCGGAAGAATTTTGCAATGCCTTAGAGAACTGCTTGCGTATCGAGGGCTGCTGTACTTTTTTAAAATCTAGTCTCTTTTGTAGGTTGCAAATTTTGTTTCTCTTAGTGACTGCAACTTAAAATCAGATCTTCGCGATAACAAGATTATATCTGCCCATGTTTATTACGAACATCCGACAGATCCGCGCCAAGTCGTACTAATGGCTATGTGGAAATAATGTTCCTCTTATAACCAGATTGTTGTTTGCACATAATTCTGACAAAAGATCTCCGTTTTCGTTCATACTCCCACAACCATACCACACGTTCACGCGGTAGACAAGACACTTGTAAGGCTGCTATAAAATTCTTCCTTAAGCAGAGGATCTGAGAGTTGGTGCATAACATTGAATAAGTGTTACTTTCCTTTCATGCGATAGAAATGAGATGCTTCGATTAGATTGAGTCTTTCATTCAATAAGCGCGTCCTGTGCCTCTTAGGAGAGCGAAAATCCCACACCATTTGCATGTTTTGAACCATTTAGCCAAAACAACAATTTGAAACCCTCATTGGTGTTCATTTGGCCAGAATCAACCCATCTCGTTTCGGCAAAACCAAGCAGCAGCCAATTATATCATTTAAATTCCTTCCACAGCTGAGACAGTTTAGATGTTTGGGAAAGCGTGCTTACATTCCACGTTTCCATTCGTAATCCTAAATAATATTCCAACCGTTTTTTGTTTTTTGCGGTTTCATTAATCAAAAGGTTTAGGTCGGTAGCTGATTAGTCTGCCGCATCGCATCCTGGATGTGGGGCTGCCAGATAAAGCTACCAGGTTAGCTGATGTTTGGTATAGAGCCGCACTTAACCTGGTGGACTTACGCTCCGAAGACACATTTATATAGCGAGCAGGTTGATGCAAGTCCGAATGCCAGCTTCAGCCGCAACTTACATGGGTCATGGGCGCTGATGTGTTGGTTTTTTTTTTTTTTTGGGTATCTATTTTATTTTGATACTGCCTGTTACCGGCATATCCTTATCCACAACCCGTATAATAGGAGACCAACAATTCCTACAATTTTATTTTTTCCGCTATTTTTCGTTTACATTATGCTATTTTTCATTTGAGGGATTTTTCACACATTGCTTTCGATTTGCTTTGGGTAGGTTGTCAATAGCCTTTAACATTTTGCAATTTGATATATAAAGTTGGTCCGCGAACCCAAAATTGAGATCCCATTACTGCAAAAAAGCGTAGTTTTTTTTATAACAGCCGAGTTAAGAAAAGAAAACAATACTCTAAAATGTTGAGTCTAAATATACCAGATACTAAAGTATGTTTGAGACTGATACTTAATACAACTTCTACGTACATGCAAAGTGGTATTCAAAAGGTTGACAGTGCTCAAATAAACTTCACAAGCAGGTAGACCACGACACAACTTCCATTTTCGAATAAACGACACAAACATTAAAATAATTAATTTTTTCAAATGAATTATATTAAACAACTGGTTTATTTATGATTCATCTTCTCCTTTTTCAGTCTACAAAATTTATTAATGAAATTATTAAAGTCAGTACGCGGCAGAGCAGACAGGTTGACCACTATTTAACATATTTGTACGGAAATCAAAAATTATGGATTATTTAACAAGCATTCCTAACAAAAAAAAAATTTTAAATATTAGATCACTATTTTAAGCACATAACTAAAATTTATGATCGGTTATATTATAATATTTCGTCTAATCAATCAATTACATACATATGTAAATGTTACCTACGCATTTCCTAAACACAGGAAATTAGTTTAATATATTAAATTAAGTAACTCAGCAGTTGTAATTTTAAAAACTGCTGGGCTCTACAATTTTTGTTTTGTTCGTGCTCCTTAGTATTGTGTATTTTGAGGTACAAAATAATAAGATTTTATTTGACTGAATGCAAAATAATAAAAAATTATCCTTTTTTCTGGCTATGACCTTTAAATACACATACAGAGAACGCTGTATCCTAAAAGCAAGAAAAATTATGGGGTATTAATGATGGTATTTGCAAGAAAAACAAAACAAATGCGCTAAATGGTCGAGATTTTCTTACATACATTTAAGCATTTTTTACTTGGGTCAAGCCGACGGGTGTTTAATGATTTATGACTGTCACATAATAGAAAAAGATGAGTGTTAATGTTTCAGTTATTTATTTGTAAAGTGTACATTATATACACTTAAATAAGTAAGGATGTATAGTCGGTCAAGCGAGACTATTTGATACCCTTAACAATCATTTATACAGAAAATTTTTGCCGGTGTAACTTTTAAACACCCATGGGCAATCATGGACCCGGCTAAACAAAGTTACGTTAAGAGCGTAAAGCCTATAGTACACGGCATGTAAAAAGACACATGCGCATGTGGTTCTGACGTAATTTTGACGTCAATGCAAAGCCACAATAAACATTGCGTGTTGTGTGATGACGTCAAAATTACGTCAGAAACACACTCACGATGAGAATATATTTACTTACTCAATTGCATGTGACTGTTTACCCACTGTCACGCAAACTTTTGATGAGAACATATTTACTCTCGCATGATTACGCGCAATTTACCAAAATGTTTCGATTTTTCACGTATAACCAACACGTATTTTCATTTTTACTCACTCTCACGTCAAAATAAAAAATAAATTTTTGTACGTTTCATAAAGAAATTTTAAAATAACAAAAAAAAGTTAGTAAAACAAGTTCATAAATGAAAAAATCTGAAAGCCCTTAATCAATTTTGTTTCAAGATTCAGAGGACATTTTTAGATTAACATTTTTTTTTTATTTTCATATGTTGATTTGTGCTCAACATCATTAACGACACTTTCTATTTGCATATACTGGGAGATATCTCCAAAATCAATTTTCTTATCTTGAAATTTTTGATGATTGAAAATGAACATGTAAAAGATCTATATTCCGCTGTGTCAAATATTATCTACCTTTATCCATATTCCTGTCAATGGAATTGCAGGTTACATCTGCTGGTGGTCTTCGTAATGCGTGCCCAATCCATCGCCATTTCTTTCTCAAAACTTCAGTGTGTATTTGGCTTTGATAGTTGGGCCAGTAGATTTTTAGTATTATTCTTAGACATTTTTTGGTAAAAACTTGCAAATTTTTACATTTCACATCCGTAAAGGAGCACAGATATCACGCTCGAATTTAAAGTTGTATTCCTAGTGCGGGTAGAGATTAATTGGAATTTCTACTCTCTGTTAAGTTGGCCGAAAGCCTTCCGAGCTCTCATGGTGCAATTTGAGACTTCATCAGAAGAGCCTTTAATCGATATTTTGATACAACCCAAGTAGAAAAAGTGGTGCACGTCCTGTAATTGGATGTTTTTGGATAGCGAATGGTCGGTTGGATGTTGCGTCTACTCGCATTACCTTCGTCTTATTTATATTTATTCTGAGTCCTACCTTTGCAGCTTCTGTCTCTACTATTTGAAGGCTTTGAACCATTTCAGAGTGACTGTTTGTTAAAAGACATATGTCGTCGGCATAGTCAAGATCGGCCAGGAGGCCTCCTAAGCCCCATGTTATGCCTCTGTTTTTGCTCTTTGCAGTTCTCATGACAATCTCCAGCACTACGTTGAAGAGTAACGGTGACAAGATACAGCCTTGTCGTACACCAGCTTTACCAGAGACCTTATCGCTTACTGAGTTCTAATGGAGCATACGACAATTTTCGTTTCCGTAACGCTCTTGGATGATCGCTATTATTTTCCTAGGTTCAGCTTTATACGTGAGTGCCTTCCAAATAGCAGTGTGGAAAAGTGTGTCGAAAGCTTTTTTAAAGTTGATATAGGGGGAATCTTCATTCCACTGTTTGCTCCATTATTATGCTGTTTATGTGATCTTCACAGGATTTTTGAGCTCTAGATCCAGCCTGTTCGCAACGAAACTCTTTGTCGAGGGAGTCAACAAGTCTCATGTTGATAATTTTATTTAAGATGAAAGTGAAAAATAATATTTCAAAGATATTAAGAAGAACTTAAAAAGTTAAGGTTAATCGGTGGTATTTTACTTATATCTCAGTCTTTTGTGGACCTATCTGGCTGAATTAATATTTATAGAAATCTGTACCACCTGTGGTGAGGTTAAAAACGATTTGAGTTTGAATAGTAATTTTAATTATTTTTTGGATAAATATATACGGCCTTAGTTATAAAAAATAAAGCATGTCACAAAAGGTCTTATGAAACGGATTTTCATACAAAATCCGTTTCATAAACCCTTTATTGACATGCTTTATTTTTTATAACTTAGGCCGATTGTATGTGAGGTGATAGTTGGAATTATTTTTAATTTTTTATATACCGGAAGCTATTTAAAATTTTTGAAAAATTCTCTAATTTAGACATTTTTAAAATTTAGACATTTTTAATGTTGCAGGACAAAATTGGTTTTCTATTTTTTTTAGTTGATATAGCGTATTTTATAGTTTGAAACACAGAGATAAAAAAAATTTTAATTTTTATATTTTTTTTATGCTCCATCAAAGTTTGGTAAGTTTTCGTTAAAAAAAAGTGAGCTTTTTAAAGCAGCTAAAAATAAAAACAATAAACAAAATTTAAAACTTTTTTTCTATTTTATTTATTAGATTATGTAGTAGTTAAAAACCGAAATTTCTTAAATATATATAGTTTTACAGCTATTTTTCTAGTTGAGCTTAGCGCATTCCTGCGACAATATAAAGACGTAACGAAAAAAAATCATTCAGTATTATATTCAGCAAATAATAGGCTTTCAAAACATGTATATTTCATCAAAATCCGTGATGAGTGACAAATGGAATAATAGCTCCTAAAAAATAGTCGTCGCCAAATTTTATATCAATACCAACATTTATAAGGAACTTATGGCGTTCACAGCTTTTTTCCGGGGTGGTATTTGATAGAAGATATGGTCCAATATAGACAAATTTCAATAAAATTTGGTTGAATAATTAAGATTGTAATAAAATATTTATTTGCTTATTTATTTGCTTATTACCAACATAATAAGATGGCTTATGGGGAGGGACAAAGACTCTATTTCGGAATGGAATTTTTACAGGGGCAATGTGGATTAAAGGAAGGATTTTCAACCTTTTATATAGTCTTTGTCGATAAAACATATACATGTACCTTAGTTAAGTAAATGATCATAAGGATGCTGACATGTACTTTGCGCGCAAGGTTTACCTAGACAACAGAAAACCATCCATGAAGCATGCCTGATGGACGGACGGACATCAATAGATCGACTCAGATTCTGAGTGATTCTGGGTCCATTAGTATACTTATAGATGGGCCTAGAACAGAGCTCGCCAAACACCATCACATTTCATGCTTCTCTCAGTTGTTTATTTTTGAGCGTAATTGTGTTCCACTGAAACGTTTTTGGTAACGTTTTTAACCATTAGTCTTAAGCCTCTAGTACACGGAATGTAAAAAGCCACATGCGCATGTGGTTCTGACGTAATTTTGACGTCAATGCAAAGCCACAATAAGCATTGCGTGTTGTGTGATGACGTCAAAATTACGTCAGAACCACATGCGCATGTGGCTTTTTACATGCCGTGTACTAGAGGCTTAACAAGTGTATTTGAAAGAGTTGTCGCAGTTCAGTAATTCAAAATAAAATTTGACTTATTAATATCGCAATTAAAAAATTATAAATTGACGAACTTTCAATAACAATTTTTCGAACTACACTACATAAAACGTTTTTAATACACATATATATGTAGAATATGTAGTTTTTAATATTTGAAGATAATAATACTACATATATAATGGTCATAATTTCTTGTTTTCTGCTATTGAAAATTAACACAAGTTACGTTAAAGATGATACAAAAAATACTTAATTTTAAGCCTTACTACTTTCGTTACGAGTAAAAAAATAAATTAATATCAACATAGAACTGCCTGTTTTTGTAATAAAAATAAAAATTTTCGTTAGGTAATTTATACTTAAAACAAAAAAAAAAAATTGAATTTTTTTATTGTTGTTTTAATGTTAACTCCCAAACGAAAATATCTATTTTTATTACAACATCAGTCAGTAAAAGAGCATTCTCCCATTCCATATAGAACATTTTTTTTAGTGTTGTCTGGTAATAAGAGAAAAAAAATACAAATTATCTTCTTATGCTCTTTGCATTAGCGTGAGAGCATTCGCACATGTGCGGTGTTTTGGCGGACCCTGGTCTAGAACCAATATTTGTATGTTATTGTGGATATAACTAATATTATGTCATATAGATATTTTAATGTGGACCAATCTTACAATCCATTGGGTTTAAAGGAAATTAAAAAAGTATACAAGCTAACCGTCAAATGTTTTTTTATACCCACACTATAATAGTAGAGAGGGTATTGTTCTTTTAGTATAACGATAGATTCATAATCACTTTCTGACCAATGTTTCCTCCTCTAAATCGAATCGGCACGATTTTAAGCGAAATAAAATTTTCCACAACTTAAAATTTAAATTTTATCAGGAAACTTATTTTTGTTTAGTAAATATATTTTATGAATTTCAGCTAAATCGTACCATAAATTAAAAAAATTTAATATCACGACAACAGCGCCACCTATCGGGATTAAACTTAAGAGAAACCTCCAGACTAAACTAATTTATTTGTGGCAATCGGTCCAGCCATTTAAGTAAAAACTCCTTAGCAAGAACATAGATACAGTGGTTTAGGCTTGATATCGTAGAAAAAATTTCTTCTGTACATGAATTTGGTATTAAAAGATAACTTTATGAGGAAATATTAAAAAGAAGTCTGCTTTATATATCGATGTATATATCCATTAACTCGAATTCTTATATGGACTCAATATGACATTAAAATAATATATAATTGGAAAAAATTATAAAGACAATATTATAAGGGTCAATTAAAATTTTCAACAATACTCTTCAAAATTATTAATCTGAAAGGTAAAATTAAAATTTATGAAACTTTCAACAGTACCTAACGATAACCTGCTACAATAGGGAGCAGGCCTCAAAATTGTTTATTAAAAATTTTCCAATTAAAAATTTTGATAGATCCTAGATAACATTGAATTTAGCCATTGCACAGTAGGGCAAAGTCTGGTTGCGTTTAAATGATATTTTATCTCTTTTATAAAAGATAACGGAAGTATGCAAATTCTGTGCAGAGAGCTCGAACAGTAATAAATGAAGAAAAATGTTCTAAAGTCTACCAACGAATTTGCAAAATACTAGTCAATGGGGTTGTTGGTATGAATTTCTTTTTCGTCTTACCCTGCCTTTACACATGCAAGTAATTATTGCAAGTAGAGTATATGTATTATCAACGAATATGTCGAAGAAATAGCCGAAAGTCTTGCGAGTAACTTGTGTGTTTACACAGTCAGTTGTAAGTTTATTTTTCAAATGTTCTCGAAGCGAAAACATCTTATGAAAAAAGCTTCATTTTTCGGTTAAAAAAAAAACATTATTATGTTAATGTTATCACGAAATTTATTTAATAATATTAAATATAAATAATTCAATTATATCTTTATTTTATTTTTGGTCCATCTTGATGAAAAAATTATGTTTTTTTTTAAAATATGTGAATCCAGTATTTTTTGAGAAAATATTTTGATTAAAAAATTTTTTTTTAAATGCTTGCAATTTATGTTTTTAAATACAATGACGATGTGTTGTTTTGTAGTAGTGTTTTTTGTTTGTTTTTTATTCTTAAAAACACACAGAAAATCAACAATAAACATAATTTTTATATTACTAAGTACTAGTAAATTGATACCAAAGGCATCCACGGTAACACTGTTTCTTTATTTGTCATTTTATTTGCTGCAAGTGTCAAAAATTTACTTGCAAGCAAATTCTCTTGCAATTAGGGCTGCAAGTGCAAAAAATGTGATGGTGTTAGTAAAAATGTGTGAGTGAATTGTGTTTTTCGAACTTGCAATTGCATGTGTAAACGCCGGGTTAATAAAAAAAATTTGCACAAACTAGTGCGTGCACTGTATATTTAATTTGTGTTTGTGTGCATACATCCCAGCGGAAAAACTCAGAAGACCTTTTTACTTCAGACCTTAAGGGCCAGCTTTAAAATTAGTTTGATTCAATAACCATTCTGATATAACTGTTTAATAATGAGATTCACATTAAACATTCGCTTCTATGAGAAGGGAGAAGTAGCATTTTTTTTTTTTTTTTTTTTTTTTTTTGCCAAAGCAAAATTAAAAGAATTATTTTTTATCCAGTTGCTCTTCTTATGTACCTGCCAAATAAGCGAGAGCGGAAGGCCTACTCCGCAATGAGAACGTGTGTTTAACTGAGTGAGCTGGCATTGTACATCCAAAATAAGGAGTACAGAGGCCTTCTAGAATGCATCCGTACTTCTTCTTTTTCCTACTGGGATGTAACTACATGCAAATCGATGTTGTGTGTTTAGGCTGTTTATTTTTTATGAAGAAAGAAAATTGTACCGAAATAAATTTTTTTCAAGACTACTGCCATTTTCTTGAAGAGTTATGGGTTTTTTTACGCTACCCACTGTTCGTTGAAAGTAAATAAGTATCTGTATATTTACTACTTAATCTTGCATATGGGTCTGAAACAACAAGCAAAAGGGGACGGAGAGAAAGACATAACAAATAAATGCATGAGAGATTGAAATTATACGGTTGTGTGAAACAGAAACGAACCATAAAATGATGATGATGATGGTTATTGTTGTTTGGGAAAACTACCGGAAAATAAAAATCCAAGGAAGTTAAGGGTTTTTAAGTCTCTTTGTTTTTCTCTCTTTTCTTGATTTTTTTGAAAGAAACGGGAAGGCATTGTGTATATCAAAAGAATCATAAAGAGAAATTGTTTTTGTTATATGTTATATGCCATACGAAAAAAAAAACATTGAGTTTTAGGGAACAAGATATTCCTTTGGATCGTCTTTTGTTTACTTAAAATTATAGAAAGAGGTGAACGGTAAATTAATTTAATTCAATTTATTTTCATTTTATTTAAAAGTAATTGTTGTAGAAAATAGTATTTGTATTGTTTAGAAATGCTTTTAATATTCTTAAGGGTTATTCATGGTAAATAATGGCTTGGCTTTCTATGGGTAACTCTTTGGCAAATTTTAAGTTAATTTTTATCTAAAGAACACTCCATAATGAATAACTGTTCCCAAAATATTGAGCTTTTGAACATTATTTTTTTATATGCCTACTGCCAAATTATTAAAGGAAATTCATAGCAAAATAAAGTTATCAGAAGAATATTTTAAACATATTAAAAATGAAATTGTGAAAATTTATAAATTATTTAAAAAACATTAAGAAGAAACCGTGGTCGGTTGTACACGTGCGAGGTACATTTATTGTGGCCGATGCTACAGCATATTCAGTTTGAGGTATGTTCAGAGGAATCTATGTGATTAATGAAATGATTTAGTCTTAACCCTAGGATTCTCGGTAACTTTTTACCATTAAGTTCTCCTCTTGGTCTGGTCAGACCACAATTAGAACAGCTAAAAAATCGAATTAAATGAAAAGGAGATAAATATATTTCTTATTGAACGTATGAATATTACTTTAGATTATACGAACTTATTATATAATTTTATTATTTAATTTTTTTATTCCACATGCAAGTCATCAAAAATCTAGTCTTTAATTTCGCCCATTGCTTTTTTGCATCTACGATAGCCAAAACGAGTTTTGCGTTTGGACTTAGAAGATAGATTGAACTGAGTGCATAATGGACCTTAGTTTTCTGATTTATTTAAACTTGTTTCATTCGATTCAGAACACATCATTTACAGAATTCAAGTTTCTGTTTTTTTTTTGATATTTTGTCCTTTAATGAAATGAAAATAATGCAATTAAAAAAAAAATTTGGTCTGGCGAGACCAATAGGGTAACTTAATAGACTTTTACATAGAAATGGAATTTAACCCCACTTGGTCTGGCCAGACCAAGACGGTAATCCTAGGGTTAAACATATCAGTTTGAAGTAATTAACAAATCACTTAAATGTATGGTTAATCATCTCGATTTTGAAGTGATTAGAGCTTAATCACGTTCGAGATGCTAAAACGCGTTTTAAGACCCAAGTGTTAACAAAGCATAAGCCATAAGAAACTTCGGAATATTAGAGAATATCATTGAAAAGTGAAGAGTAACATAATATAAGTGTGAATTATTTTCTCATAAAATTCAAAACAAAATAATAAAACTACAATATTATTGAAATGAAAAAGTCATATTTTTAATACTATCCCAGCAAAAACTTGGTAATCACTTACAATTACTGAACAACTTACTTTTCATTGACAACTTCATACCATCTGCATTACACAGAAGTAGTTTAGTAATGACTGACATATAATCTGATACATAAGCACTTGCTAATTAGCTGATTAACGAAATTTATAATTATTTCATAATAAAATGCATTTGAGGTTTTATTTATTCAAATCTAATAGAAATTGATTTAGAATACATATTTGTTTTTACAGCTATTTTTTTTATTTCTTATAAATGAAAAACTATTTGTGAAAGATTTGAATTCGTTCCAAATTAATAGAACCAAGCAAACAATTTGTCGATACTGCGCCTATTACCAAAATGATTATATCGATTACTAAAAATTGTAAAAATGGAAAATTGTGAATATTTATTTCAATAAATGATATTTTTAATTTTAATTTAAACAAATGATCAAAAGACTTTGCCATTTCAAACAATATGTTTTGTAATTAAAAAATTGTGTAATTAAATATTGACAATTCCCAACAACAATTCAACAAGTTTAAATTATTTTATTTTAAACGAAAAAGTCAATTACTATTTTTTGATTTTAATTAATATTTTGATTAACAATTTATTTCAAAATAACTTAAATATTTATTAAATCAAAAGTATATTATTAATTTTCTTTTAATTAAAAAATAATTGATTCAATTATAATATTAATTAAATTTAAATACTTTTTGAACCATTTTTTTAAGTGATAAAAACTTTTTTCTATGTATGAAATATACTTAATTGATGTCCTTAATGCAGGGTAGTAAAATTTTGAACTAGAAAGTAAATTAAATTAAAAACACAATTTGTGTGACAAATTCAGTTTTATTGATACCAATGAGAAGTACCTATTTGTAAGCGAATGAGCTAATGACTTATTTAACTCCCTATTTGTAAGCGAATGTGGTAATGACTTATTTAACTCCCTATTTGTAAGCAAGGGTGGTAAGTACTTGCCTCCAATGACATCACCGTGTTAAAATAATGAGCTAAAAGGCCAATGTATAAGTAGTGAAGAGTAGTTATAAAAGCTTTTTAACTCATTACTTTTCAATGTAAGTTTTTGCTGGGATGTTCTCATGGACAGCAATATTCGTTTTTCACTCTCTCATTCTGTTTCGAGCCCCAAACATGATTGAAGACACATGTTTCGCCATACAAAATTTGGAGACCGATCCATGTTGTCTAATTTTGAAACATGCTGCAAAACAGGAAAATGTATTATCACCTCCAATTTGGATAACAAATTATTGCTTGTCTATCTACTCTATGTCTCAAAAGAAAATCAAAACTAAGAAAAAAAAAACAAAATAAAAATTCTGGTTGAATAAAATAATATAATAATTATAAAATAATAATAATTTTAATAAAATTATTAAATAATACATTTTCCATACTTTTTTTTATCTTTTTTAAATAAAATCACACTTACAACAAAAAACAGAAGCCAAATAAAAGTACGCACAAAAAAAAAACCAAGAGAAAACAAGAATGAATTTGACCCCGTTTTGCTGTTCGGATTTTTGGCCTCTTGCATATTTGGGCTAAAACTTGGGCTTTCCGATTAACACGAAATTTCTCTCATAGCTATACCTTGGAAACTAATTAGAATTTGGTTTTCCTGCCTGCGGCAAGGAGAAGAAAACTGTAAAAACAAACTAACCCGAAAAAATGCATCTAATGACTCAGATTTGTAAATTGTAGCAAAAGGAACAAAACCGGAATTAATCATGAATAAATTTTTTTGCCTTTTCTCATTTTGTTTATACTTTTATCGAATTTTAGATGTAAAATACTGCTTGAAAATGCGAAAAAGCATTTTCCTGTATTAAAGTGTTTTGAAGAATTATGAATTGTTTTATAGAAAATATTTTTTCTAAAGGTTAATTTACTGAGTTTCCCAAAGTTTCGCAGTCATGGGACAAAAATTGTGAAAAAAAATATAAAATAATATATTTTCGATATTTAAGCAATTTTCAGTCACAACGTAAGTCACTACTATGCTATCCGGTAGGAGCTAAAGCCGCAATCCCTAAGGTATGTTCAGCCCTAACAAATATTTGACGAAAAAATAAAAAAAAACATGACCAGCACATTGATCAAACTTAAGCATAAGTTTTAAGAATTATTCAGATGTTCCTAATCTTTATTTGCAAGAAGATTGTAAAATGTTATTATGAAATTATGTTCGACCCAGCACAGTGCGGCCGATTGCCAAAAAGCTGGCAAAAATTCGAAAATTCAAGTAATTCATTCCAAAATGGAATCTTGAGGGGTTTTTGCGGTCGCTGATTTCAAATTTAATGTCAAATGTGTGGAAATTTACCCCTTCACACCTAATCCACCACCCCCTGGGGTATAATATCATGTATTATTTGTCATAATCAAGTAACATATCGTTTTTGAGGGGTTTCGGGTCGCTGATTACGAATTTTCTGTCAGAATTATAAAATTCGAAATGAAAAATACAAGATGGCGTCACCCAAGGCATTTTAACCCCAAACGAGCCAACCTCACATAAGTCAGAGCCTTGAACTCAAAACAATGAAGTCGAAAAGAACAATTTTCAAGTTATTACAAAATTTTTTATAACAATTAAGAATTAAACATAATATATAAAACAAGTGATTAAATTATAGTATAATGTGATAATATCGATTGAAGTAAAGTACATAAAAATATAATATTACATTAATAAATTTTCGTTGTCATCAAGATCATTAACATCTATATCGGTTTCCGACTCAGAGGCTGAGCTGCTATCTACACTTTCTTGCTCTGTTTTTTTTCTACTGACAGATGGGGACGATAATAGATTTTAGTGGTTTAGTTGGCAATTTTCGGCAACTCGAAATATAAGGATCAGAGGCTACTAAAAATCGTTTGAAAACATCCTCCAATGTCTTCTGTCTGTAATTCTTTCTAGCAAAGCTGAGGCGATAGATGGAATACAATTTATTGCAGGCCTCCTGTGCATCTTCTGAAATTTGCCCGATAGGTAAAACTGAATTTTGAATAATTTCTGGGCCATGAATTAAAAGCTTATGCACTAAAGTAGGCATGTTATACCACTTGTAAGTTTGTACAATTTTTTTTAGCTAAAAGAACAGTATATTGGCGAAAATTATCTGTATTAATTTCACAACCACTTGAGATGGCTTGCAATATAATATAAAAACGATGTATTATATCTTCAACGATGCCAGTTATTTTCGCGGGTTGTTGATATTTTTCAAAAAAAATTTCGAGCTGTATTGCCATCGTTTGAAGTGCCACTTCCAGCTTTCGGCTTATCTACATTGAGGCCCATTTATTTTTTAAAGGCAGCTTGTAATATTTTTTTTCTATTCGCAACCGACTCTTTTTCCTCTGTACTTCGTGCTTACCATTTTTGAATTTGTAATTTGTAGGATAAATGCAACAAAAATTCGAAACATCTAATCCAACAATGTAAGGATGGTAAGCCAAATTTAAGATGGGAGGGAGCATGCATTTTTGATTGTTTAACAATTCTTTTCAATATCCTCTTGTTTTGTATTAATATTTTTTGATTTTTTTTTATCATCTTTTTTTTAACTCAACAGTCTTACTCAACCAATCATAATTTTTTCTTATAAATTTTTCTTCAGTCCTATTAATTTTTTTTTTTTTTTTTTTTTTTTATTATTCCTATAATAAATCCCGCGAAGCTTTTTGCTTGTCTGCAGGATACCAGAGTCTCTGGTGGGAATCGAACCCGCAACCTCGGTACTAATAGACTAGCTCACTACCAGCTAGCCTACCGGGGCACCCCCAACTTGAATCCCACCAAATCTGATATTTGCCGTTTCTCGTTTTTTGATAAATAATAAGTCGCATTTTAGTTTTCAGACAAAAATTTTTCAATCCTTTCATAACCCAGATATGCCGACGGGCCTACTAGTGGAACAATTTTCGTAGTTTTCCAAAATAACTTTATTCTAACATATTATATTGCAAAACTGAGCAAAGAATAAAAAAAAAACATTTTTAACTTGGATTTTGAGTACGTACTACATGTAGTACGCTCGGAACATATAAAAGCAAAAGACAGTATTTTCTTGTTCGACTTGAACTTTATTATTCAGCAATTTTTGTGTACAGACGTAAAGAAAAACAAATTAATAAAAAAAATTAATTGGTGGTGTGGTACTCCACATTAGACTTTACATGGAGCGGCACATCACACATAATGCAGCGTGTAGTGGTCTAATCGTGGCAATGATTACAACGTAGCTGTTTACATTTTCTATCGGCTAGGTGTATGTTCTCAGTAAGTAAATGATCTTTTCGATCAAATCTGATGTCGCATGATGATCCTGATGGGTTTCCTATAAGTAGATATTAGCAATGTAGCAATGCGCCGACGAAAAGATAAATGGTCCAGTTTACCTCCTATTTGTCTATGCAGTTGCCACGCATTGTGCTCTGCAAGATCAATGAGGTGTGTGAATATTGGAAAATACTATTTTTTACCCCGAATGGATACACGGTACAAGCTGATACTTTCATCTGCTCGTTCAACGCCACCCATTTAGCGATTATATTCATGAATAAGGCGTGGTTGTTGAATATACATAGGCTTTTTCTCTTTGCGAGACCAACGTGAAATATTTTTTGAAGGTTCAACTGGATGGACGTTTGATGCAACGTTTACTGCACTGCTGTCGTTCCAAGAACATACAATTATATTGTTGGTAGAAATTGTACGATAGTCATACCACCCTTTCTCTTTTCTGGAACAATAGGCTCCGTTTCTACCAGATCATGCTTAACCCATTTTATTGAAGACTTCATGCACTTACGTTTCTTGGCCTGTTGCAATAACGAAAGTGGAATGTCATATTCACTGTCCGAATCAGTAGAGTATGAATTTCGAAAAAGTTCAGCCTCAGCATTTAATAATAGGGGTGTTAAGTTTTCAAAATTCACTTCATCTTCTTATCCAGAATCTTCATCTGTGGCGTAGTTGTTCGTAGTTGAGTGGGCACAATTGCGATGTCGTAAGAATTTTGCAAAAACTCTTCATCACTTTCCTTTAAGGCATTTATGATCTCATTAAATGTTAAAAATCTGGAAAAAACCAAGTTTTTGTTTTCACAATTTCTGCACACTAATGCCGAACGTACTACATGTAGTACGTCAACATGTACGTCACCTAAAATCACATATAATTTAATTTTTCACATATACTTTTGCTACGTATTCGTTTTTACAACTATTATAATTAAAAAAACATAGAAATACAACAACAATAAAATATGCATATAACATTATATTCTCACCGATTACGGGACATCTTCACACTTTTGAAAATTTCAGAAAACGGAAATCTCTGATCGAAAAAATACACATAAGCAATTACCCTAGACAAAACTTATCAAAGCATGCTTTGGTGACAGTTATATTTTATAGCACAACAACAAGCAGATTAGAAAATTTTAAGCACATTAAACGCCGAACCCTGAACATAACAAGTGTACTACATATAGTACGGTCGGCATATCTGGGATAAATCACGTTGATATCATCCTTCAAAATATCTTCTATTACTTGGAATAATTGTAACCTTGGTAAATCACCAGTAGTGGACATACTGCAACCTAAAAATAAATAAGATTATTTTTATAGTTGAGAGAAAATTCTAAAAGAATTTATATGGGTTTTTTAAAAATTAACGAATTCGATTTGTTTAAGAAATATAATAGCTTATCGCAAAAATTGTTGAATATTTTTTGTTTAAACAATTTATTAATAATTTTTGGGCAACATTATTACTGCTAATTGTTGTTTAAGGCATGCCAAATGTTTTTGAATTTTTTGAAGTACGGAAATTTCAATAAGAATACATTTTTGACTGTGAGGTTTGGGCAAAGCATCCTTAGAAAAAAACCCATAACATTTCAAGTGGCAGGAGGTGGTAGCTTAATTTTGGCTTAATCGATAGTTAATACTTTTTCAAGTAACCTCCAAAAGGTTAGAAGACAGCATTCGACAGCGTTTTATTGTCATTTGATTTGAAAACTCAAATTTATTTCGAAAAAAAAGAGTCCTTATGGCTTAGCTGCTAATAATTTTCTGTCAAAGAACTGACATTTACAAAATTTTTTACGTATTTAAATAAACTTCAAAAGTACATTCCATTCGGTTTTATTAGATTTTCTTTGCTGCATGCGCTTTCACACCTTTAAAGGTTTTGCCGAATAACTAAACCAATAGTGGACTTGAAAAAAAGGCCAAAATCAAACTGAAAATAAAGAAAGAGTTTGGGGTATAGGATGTTACTCTTAACAATTATTACTTCTTATAGGATCCCTCTAGCTAACTGCATGCTAAAGAAAATCTTATCTAGATACTTTTATTGTTCGAGTTTTTTGGCAATCGGCCGCACTGTGCAACGGGTTGAAAATTTAAAATTTTTTTTAATAAAACTACTGATTGCGTGTAGGACGTCAAATATTTAATAGATGTGGACATCATGGCTGCCAAATGTGACGATTTTTCGCCAACCGTGGCGATTTATAAACCAATTTGGCGGCGAAATTTTGTGTTTGGCGACAAGGCGCTTTTTTGGTGAAATTTAAAAAATTTGGCAATTTACCTTTATTTTTCTTAGTTACATAAACATAAACGGGCATAATGTTTTTTAAATTTCTAACAAATTATCAAAGTTGTTTTTGGGAATACAATTATTTGCTAAAAGATTTTATTTGTTGTGCTTAATTCTCTATTTTTATTCTTGATAAAACAACTGAAAATTTATTGTTGGAAGAGAAGCTGTTTCTATGCGCATTTCACTGGCTGCTTTTCCCAAAAAATTTTTAGAAAGGCCAAAAATATCAGCCACAGCAACAGTATGCGGAAAAAAGCTTAAGCTTTATTCGATTTTCAGACACTTTCCTTACCAAAAGTTATCAATCATCGGATCTCCACCGAAAAACAAGTCAAGTTTCAATTTATCTTGGAAAATAAATTCCAAAAACTGAATCGTTTTTTATTGCATATTAAGTGGAATTATTAAAATTATAACAATAATAATTAATTCTGGGTAGTATGCAAAAATAGTGGAATTAATAGCGAAAGTAAATCATTTAAAAAAAAATTGGCATTGATATCAGGTTCTATATAATAGTATCAAGCGTATTTTTCAATACATTGTTCAGAGCGAAAAAAGTCACAGTTTTTTAATAGATATATTAACTCGATTTTTTACAAAACCTAACCAAAATTTTTTTTAGACGTTACTTAGAATATCAAAAAAAAAAATTCACTTACAATTTTTAAAACCTTGTTGTTTTATAAAATCGAAAACGGTCAGAAGTTAATTTTTAAAAATAATTCATGTAATGAAATTGTTAAGAAGACTGAGTTGAATTTAAGTATTCCAATCAAATTCCAAAAATTCAATTTGAATACAATTGTCAATACATTTATCCTTTACTTCAGTTTCAATGAAAATCGATTACAAAATTCTTCCATAATTTGACTTATTTTCACATAGAAAATACGATTATATATTATGACTTTTTTTTGCATCAAATCCTTCTCTTTTTCATACAAGTTTTCAATTAACAAGTTCTAGGTTTTAAGATATTCAGCCTTGATATGACAATCGCACGATTTTAAATCGCAAGACTCCAGATTTATTTTACGGTGTTCTGAAACTAGTACGTTTTGCTTACGATCCGCCATAGTATCTTACAAATATTGTAGTTTCCTTCAGCATACTTTTGTAATTGGAAGTCGCCAAACTGCTTGCACTTGCGATTTACAGAACACCTGTTATGCGATTTCAAGTCAGAATCGCAAGTATTAAGCATTTTACGATTGCCAGAGCATGTCCGATTTATTACAAAACGTTAAAAATAGCACAATCTATATATAAAAAAAATACACAAGTACTGCTATGTATTTGGCGATTTTTGGCGAATTGTTTTCTACCAAAAATCTAAAAAAATAAATTTTCGATAAATGTACTATGTGGCGATGAAGGTGTAAACAAATCTGACAACCCTGGTGGACATAGCTTTACACCGAGAGTCTAGCTCACTACGAACTAACATATCAGATTATCCCATTGGAATTTTCCCCATCTTTTATTTCCAAAATTAGAGGATTTTTCATTTTTTCACTTAGGTGTTTTTTTAGATCCCATTTTTTCTGGGATCTTGTCAATAAGAAGTTTTTGAATGACTTTTTTGTGTTTGAGAGTTTTTTATGGTATCAAGAAAAGTTTGGTAACAAATTGAAAAAGGAAATAAAAAGTATAAAATATCTTTCTATAATATTTATTTACTCTAACTTCTATTTATTTAGTCTAACTTTTGGCAAAGCTTATTTAAGATTCGCCTTAAAAAAATAAAATATTCCAACTTATTTTTGTCGAATTAATAGTCTTTGGTGTTACATATTCGGTACAGCTAAAGCTATTTTGATTTTTCTTTTTTTAAGCTCAATTTTATAATTCCTCTTTACAAACAGGTTATTTATGTAACTTTAAGTATCTTTTAAATTAGTTAACTAAAAATGGTTTCCTAAAATGAATAAAAAGAAAAGGAAATCAGCAACAATCGCCTTAAAACCGTTGAAAGAATTTTTGCACGTATTTTGTAGTTTTATCTTTGATTACAAGTCCATTTCTCTTTTGAATTTCAGTTCATTGATATGAGGATTTTGTGGAAAAAAAGACGAGAACTTCATTAAGCACAAAATCTTTGAGTACATGGAATTTCAATTGCAACAGCAAAGAAACGTATTTTCACACTAAATTAGTTTGAATTCAACAGAGTTACTAGCGAAACCATTTACAGTGGAATCTAGCTAAACGGACACCACCTTTCAACGGACACTGTTTCATGGTCATGGCAGAGTTATATAAGGAAAGGGTTGAACTCTTTTGAGAGGACATCTCCCTTTTACAGGCACATTTTTGTGATTCCTTCGATGTCCGGTCATGAGAGATTTCACTGTATAAAAAAATAGATACAAGTAGACAGGGAATGTTAATTAATTTTTGCTGAATTTAAGTGAAAAATACATTTTGAGACCAAAAAGATTTTCATACATATTACAAATAATGTACGTTAACTTTATAATTGTTTTTTTTTGTGCAAAATTCTTTAAAAATTTAACATATTTTAAATTTTTCTGGAATATTCAATATGATGTATTTTGAATTGTGTGTGAAGATGTAAACTTTAGATATTCAATATATATATGAATAAATATTTCCACGTTATTTTGTAACAGCCACCGTTTCCAGATTTGAAGATTTTTCGTCAGTTTAACGATTTTTGCATCTAAAATTACCTGTTAACGATTTATGTCCAAATTTTGTGAATTTACGTAAAAAGGCTTGTTTTTTTTAATTGCAGCCGTACCACAATAGGAGAGAGGCATTATGCATTTCTGCTCATGTTGGTTACACCTTAAATTATTGGTCTTAGACCCCACCTTTATTGTATTGTATTTGTATTGTATTGTATTTATTAATTTGATTTTCTAATACAACAAGACACAATATCTTATAAATTACAGCATTAGAATCAGAAAAGTTAAAGTATACATTGATAAAAAATATTTTTTTAAAAACTACATAGATTATATTTAAATTTAAATAGAGTAAAATAAATAAAGTAAAGGTTTATAAAAATAAGAAAGTTTACATTTAAAACATTAAAAAAAATTAACGAAATATTTACGAAAAATATTCCCTTAGTAATTTTCTAAATCTTATAGCGTTGCTAGTGAGTTGCAAATCATTTGGAAGTTGATTCCAGAGACGTATGCTTAATATAAAATATTGGCATTCAGAAGCATGGTCTCGATGACGAAATTGTATTAAATTTTTCCCTCTACACGATCTAGAAAACTGCAGACGTTCATAAAGATATTTTGGCTCCTTTGTCGTTATTACTTTGTGAAGTAATATTAAGTTTTTGAATTGAAGATAGTTTGAAAATGACATATTAAATAAACGACAAGAGTGCTGCGATATATGATCAAATCTTTTTAAAGAGAAAATGTAACGGATGATATTGTTGTATGTTACGGTCAGCTTTCTCATATCATTTGTGTTACAACCAGTAAAAATTTCAGATGAGTATAAAGGTGTCGGAAGAAGATATGTTTTTGCAAGTAATATTCTTACTTGCAGAGGTGTAAAGTGCTGAGTAGTAGAGGTCTGCTTTGAATAATTCGCTTGTTTGCCTTTACTCAAAGTGCACAACATTTATTTAAATAAACAACAATCAAAGAGATAAGGAGAGAGTTAACCATATACAAAAATAAGAGAGAATGAATTGAATAAAAAACTTGTTTACTGTAAATGAATTTGAGATTTATTCATAAATAAGAAAATATTGCAATGACCCGTTATAGAGAACAAATTTACAGAAAACATTCAAATAATTTTTGAATTAATGAATGTGTGAATATATATTTGAATACATTGACATAATAGTTGTGTGAGCTAAAGGTAAGTTAAGAATTTAATCTATATTTTCTTGCTTTTAAAGCAAAATGAATTTATGAATTTATTATTATGTACTTATTATATTTTAATTCCTAGGAACAAGTACAAACATTTCTGTGAAAATTAGAGTTCAAAACATATGTATAAGTATTTAATGTGTAAGAAAATGAATTTAAAATATAAAACCAAAAATTTTTTAATGTGTAAAAATAATTTTTTTTAAGTTAACAAAAATGTATTTAAGAAATAATTCTTGAAAAATATCTAATTTTATTTTTATTTCGGCTTCTTTTATTTATAAGAGTTTAGCTTAGCTATTATTATCCACATAACACATACATAGTGTTTGTACAGAAAAAAAATTCAAATAAGAAGTAAAAATTCAAATTATTTTATATTCACAATATATTTGAATATTCAACTTATTTTACTTGAGTTGACTGAATTGAATGAGTAAGTAAATTGCTTCTCTTCAGTTGAATTTGTTTGTGTTAGTTTTGACTTTGGTTATTCTCTCATTTGTTTTGTTATCATTGGGTGCTCAACAGAGCGAATTTAAAACATGCTTGGTGGAAAACTCACTGTAGTTAAAAAACAAATGAGTGCGTTGAAATTGCTTTTTATTCATTCTTGCAGACCTCTACTGAGTAGCCCATAAACTTCGCAACATGCCATATACTTTATCACAAACTTGTGTAATATGATTCGACCAGGTTAAAGTTTTGTTAGATAGTATTCCTAAGTTTCTTGCTGAATCTACAACATCGATTCTCGAATCACCAAGAAATAAATTTACCTCAAAATTTATATGAGAGGCTCTTTTACATATTAATATGCATTTGGATTTTTTAGGATTAAGTCGCAAACCGTTAGCCACTGCCATGTAAGTATTTTCTCAAGATCATGATTTAACTCCCGTATTTTCATATTAGCTAACTCTTTAGGACTACTGAGATACAGCTGAACGTCATCAGCATACATTTGTATACTAGAATACGATAGTTGGTTTGGGAGATCGTTCGCATATAAGGAGTATAGCAGGGGTCCAAGGATGGATCCCTGTGGAACACCTCTAATTACTTGTAAAGAATGCGATATAGTTTCGGAATTTGCAACTGATTGTCATCTACTTGAGAGGTATGATGAGAACAGTTTCACCGCAAACGTGGAAAATTTAAATAATTTGGACAATTTCATGCACAAGATTGAGTGGTGCACTGTATCAAAAGCCTTTGAGTGGTCCAATAATACCAAAAACGTTATTTTTTTCTCATCTAGGTTACTACGAATTTCCTCTATCACATCGGTAAGAGCTTAAGTACAGCCACGTTGAGGTCTGAATCCAGATTGACGATCGGTTAACAATTATTGTTATTAACACGGTTATAAATTTGTTTATGTAACAACTTTTCAAAAACTTTGGGAAAATAGGGGAGAATCGCAATCGGACGATATTCATTTCCTGCTTTTGGTACTGGAACAATTTTAGCGTGTTTCCACTGTATTGGAAATGTACAGGTTATAATTATAGTATTAAAAAGATGTGTAACATATCGCATTATCCTTTAAGTATACCTATCGACTCAGAATCACTTCCTGAGTCGACGTAACAATGTCGGTCCGTCCGGCTAGCAATCTGGCAGCCCATGTAAACCTTGTGCACAAAGAGCAGGTCGACATTTTGAAGATATTTTTGAGTCTATGCATAATTTCATATAGCTCCTTACAAGCTTGTTTCCGGAATATAGGTTTTGTGCCCATAACTCATCTTATTATGGTGGTTTTTAGATTAAATTTGTTCTAATTTTATTTGATTGCAAACTAAATTATAAATATTACTTCAGAAAATATCTTTTAATGCCATAATTTCCTTATAAATGTTGGTTTTGATATACAAATTCAAACAAACAATTCTCATATAAATGAAAATATCTTAATTATATTTGTCACAGAGAATTCTAACATAATTCTTAACTTCATGAAACAGTTTTGTTCTGGAGGTTCCATGTATGCCCATGGGTACCAAATAGAGTACACTCTCGAATTCCTTTCATATGTTCGGTCCTTAAGGACTTTCTAACTTGTTTTCACATAATATTGCTACTTCTTGCATGTTGCTATTTGCTTGGTTTGTAATAATTTTTTTAAATTTCCGCAGATTTAAACAAAAAGTACCACTTTGGATCTATGGATATTTTGCTTTGTTAGTGCTGTTTTGCAAACAGTGCTGCCTGTTTTTCTGAATTTTAAGAGTACGATCTCATATAATCTTTAAGCGCGTTAAAAAGATATAATTAGCCCTTAAGAGCGGATCCAGCCTTCAGAGCAAACGGTGGGAATTAACTATCAAAAGTTCGGGAATACAAAATTTTTTATTAATTAATTCATTTATTAATGACGTGCTAAACTTGCAATTTTTATTTATGACAAAAACACTGAAATTTCTTGTTGTGTGAAAGCTAGTTTCTCTGCGCATTTCGCTGGTTGCTTAGGCCAGCTCGTCAGGAAACTTTGTCCAAAGACTTTAGAAAAGCTAAAAATATTATACAAATAAGACCATAAAGTGAATAAGAATTTTAAACACTCAGGTCTTACTTGTAACAATATTAAAGCTTCAACAAAGCCACAACAATAAACATTGTATTTATCTCTCTTACATTCCCCTACAATTGGCTGGTTTTTCCCAATACGAATTGTAGTTGTCAGAGGATATCACCACTAAGAATACGAATATTTGAATTATTTAAATTTTTAATATTGTACATAAAATAACTGAAAATTCATTTGTTTTTACGGAACTCGATGTTGAATTTTTGACAGTAAAAATTAAATGAACTTTTCGTTAAAAATAAATGAAAAATAGGTAGACCGGTTTTTTTTAACTGAATATTCAATTATTTTATATTACAATTTCAGTTCATTTTACGTACAGAATATTGTGAGTGTATTTACACCCTGTAACCCATTAACAACTAGTGGTTAATGAGGGTATAGTAAGTTTGTCATTCCGTGTGAAACTTTTTTATTATACATCTAAGACCCCATAAAGTATATATCTTATGGCTTCTTGAGTGATAATAATTCGATTTAGCCATGTCCGTCTGACTGTCCATCTATCCGTCTGTTGAAAACACGCTCACTTTCGAAAAACTGAAAATAAAAGAATAATCGTGGTGACAAATTGCTTCTAGATATGCCAAGCAGTTTCGGATTGAAATGGAACAAAATCGTTTCCGTACACCCAGAGAAAAACTATGCTTAAATATGGTTACCTCCAACAAAACTATTTTTAAAGAAAATTATAAACATATTATGATCAATTTAACCATATTATTATCACAGACAACCATATTATGGTTAAATGTGTTCTCCATAAAGAAGGCACAACCATATTAACAATAGTTTGGTTAGAGGTGACCATATTTAAACATGTTTTTTCTCTGCGTGTACGATGAGAGTTATGAATCCAAATGTGGAACCACCACCCTAAAAAATTTATAATTTTGTTACAACAACTAACATAAATGGTGGAATAATGCACGGAATGATATTTCATTTTGTGACTGTAAATTATACTGTTAAATTTCGTGAAAATCGGTCCATAATTACCATAGGCCCCATATAAAGCCTACTATCGGAAAACAGTTTATTGCGCCTAAAACTGAAATAAATAATGCTATCATAATTACATTTCATACTTCACAGTTTTATAGGACTAGAAATAACACAAATTAATAATTCGTGATATTTGGTCCATAATTACCATAGGCCCCATATAAAACTTACTTTGGGAAAATAATTTAACTCGCCTAAAACCGTAGCAGATATAGATATTGCTGTAAAATTACTTCCAACTTAGATTCATATGGCCAAAAAAAAAATATCATGCAATATTGTGATATACAGTCCATAATTTACGTTCGTTTTTGTGAAGGTTAGTTATTTTTATATATAGTATATAGATATCATATAGAGCCCACTTCTGTCGTTGGAGGGTATTAAAGATTCGGCAAAGCCGAATATAGCACTCTAAGTTGTTTTGTATACTTTTTCATATGCCTTTAATGTAAATTAAAAAAATCGTTTTGCTTCTACTGAAAATTTTGAAATTTTGTGTTAATTAAGTGCGACTTGTTTAGTTTTTTTTGTTTTTCAGGTAAAGTTACGTTTAAACGAGAAGAACAATGCAAATTTCTTTTGGAAACAAAAATTAGTATGTATCATGTTTAAAAAAATTTCCTGAAATATAAAGGCCATGAACGTGTCTAACACAAATTGAACTTTGAGAGCTACGCAAAAATAGAAAAAAGCTTGACAAAGTATCACAATTTTATGTAGATGACATTCACAAAAAAAAAACCAAATACACCATTTCCAACTGCAATAAAATGAATTATGTCTTTAGTTAAAAACTAGAAAATTTTTAAATGCGAAAGATAAATTTATGTTTTTAAAGGCGTATCCAATTGGAAGTCGTGTAGCTCCTTGATGTTTCAAGTACCTACTAGCTAAACTTAATCAAAAAAGTTCATGTATGTTACAAGCAAATCTATGTACGATAAACTGTAAGGACTTAATTGAAAGGCCGTATCCGAAAATTTGTGTGCATAGCCAAACCCAGCAAACACACATACATATCGCACTTAATCAACAAGAGCGTATTAACTCAACATTTAAAAATATTTAGTAGAGGCAAAACAATTTTTAATCGAACTGCGAAAGCTTTTAAAAATAAAAAAGCCAACTTCTCAAATAGAGAAACTTTTCAAACCCTTAATCATTATAGTTTTATTTGGGCTTTGTAACGCCCAAGAATAAGATACTTAAGATATTTCCACACTTAAGAAATATTTGACAGAAAATTTAATTCTTCTCATTAGAGTTGAGTATATAAGATATTTGTATGAAATTTTTACACAATATGAAGATCGTCATACCGATTAATTCCACATTATTAGATAGTAGGTGGAAGGGAGATCGAACAGTTATTGTTCGACCGGTTTTAACCGGTTATTTTAGCTTTGCCCAAATCGGTTATTTTAAAATGTCCATTTTTCGAATACCGAATAAACCGGTTATTTTGGTATAATAAACCGATTATTTTAACAATGGGTATTTAATAGACATTTTTCTTATACTTGTTGTAGATGTGCCCATAATTTAAGTGTTTTTCTAATTGTATATCAGGCAAACTTAAGCTTTTTATGAAAACAAAATGTAACTAAAGTAAAAAAAAATCATGAACAAAGTTAATACAAATCGCTTATAAAAGCGTGTGTTTTTGTAAAAAAAAAAAACCCCAAATCCTACAAAAACGTGTGCAGTTAAAAAGTAAATAGTAATTTGTGCGAGAGTATTCTAAATATTAAAAATATTTTTATATAGATGTTATCTTTGGAAATATTTCGAACGGGATTAAAAAGACAAAGTTAGGTTCTTGAATTACCCTGAAATGATAAGTTGCAAAAGTTCTTCCACTCCACGACCTTTTACTCACCTTTAATTGGTCCATATGCTTGAAATGAATGGGCTCCAAATAAAACGTAACCCCGTTCGAAGTAGTTCTAATAGTCGAAATATAGTACTTAACTAAAGTACGCCGCCAAAAATTAATCATTGGGTAAAATATTAACCCCTTGTGTTGCCGAGGACGGAATGCTTAAGGTACTAAAATCTCTTAAATAGTTCCAACATTTCTTTATGATTAAAACTACAACATTCCGGCGGAATCAGTTTTATTTATTAAAACTGAACAACCCTTTTGATTACGTTTCTTCATAATATTCTAAGAGATAATTTTTGGATAATTAATGGAAGAAACGTAATCAAAAGGGTTGTTCATAATTGCATTTTATGTTACCGTTGCCGTCCACTAACTGAAACCCAAGTAATGGGATCTCTACCTGCTCACCGTGTAGAGCAATTGTTTCCCTTTTCTGTTACAGGAGTTGACTACTGTGGTCCATTTTCGGTATCCTCACAAATTCGAGGTCGTGGTCCTAAGAAAATTTATTTAGCAATATTCATCTGCTTTTCGGTAAAGGCTGTGCATGTGGAATTGGTGAACGACTTGACCACTGCGGCCTTCATCAGCGCTCTAAAAAGGTTCATTTCAAGGAGAGGTCGATGCTCGGTGATATATTCGGAAAATTACTTCAATGTTTCTTGTCTGAAAGTCATAATAAAATGGTTCAAGAGGTATGTTGTCAGGAAGGTATACTTTGGAACAGGCAAATAACAAAAACAACAAACTTGGTATAGGCAACAAAAACTTCAAAACAAAATAAGAAGACAAAAGAATTTATGAACGATTTACAGCTTATTACTACATGTATTTAAAATCTATATAAAAAAAATGTAGCTTTGCGTACCCACAATTGTCTAATTGTATATTTGTAAGCTTGCTTGTACATTTGTCAATATTTCTTTGGCACTTATATTGTTAAAGTCGAAAAGTAAAGATTAATAAAATTGTTTTTGAATTTATTTTATTAAATCGTTGCATTTTTTTGTATACTTGGCTTTTCTACAGTAGTAGCAAAGGTTGCTTAAAGTTTGCTTTGTGCCAGGAAAAAGATCCTGGTCCTTCCAACCAAGAACTACAAAACAAAATTGAAGAAATCAAACAATGTCATGGAAGGTTTTAAATTATAATCGACGAATTGACAAATATTTCATACAAAAAGCGTTTTTATATTACTAATCGTTTGCATAATGCTGAAACAAAATCGTTTGATATATATAATCCAGGCTAAACGGCTTTGCTTGCAACTTTTAAAAAATATGGGTGAAGTCTACTGATTCATGTGGAAATCAGGGTTGTCAGATCGATTTTGAACCTTATCGCCAAATTCAATATCAAAAATCGCCAAAGCATTTATTTTTTAGTCTTTGACAATAAAACATGTATTTTTAGAATAATTAAAAATATTTTTATATAAATCCAAAAAAAAAAATTGGTCCATATCGCTAAAATCCACCAAAAATTCAAAAAAAATCGCCGTGATATATTTTGTTTAATTTTTATTTAGAACAAAGTAAAAATGATTAGTTAACACAAAAAGGGGCAATGTTTAAAATATTTTATAGCAGTCTACTTAAACCAACAAAAAAAAAGGAATTTTTGCGGTAACTATTAAACAAATATTGGATATTCAATACATTTGTATGTAGCTGCAGTTCTATTATATATCTAAAACGCTATATACTTCACCGAGAAGACTCCCTTTTTGTCTTCTTTTTTGGAATACATTGTGAACGTGAAAAAGAAATGCAACATGTACTATTTACATTCATGAAACTTTTAACTCGTTAAAACGTGTCAAAAACTTCATATCGCATTCTACTTCGAAGGCGAATTTTAGTGGAGTTCATTATTTCAACACAGGCATTACTAGTTGTAATAACCAGCCTATAAAGAATAGCCAATGCAAGTTCCTTAAAATGGTACGTACCTGCTGTATCCTTGTATCTATAAATTGTTGGCCTAAACTGATTTAAATTAGATTGAATACCATCATACAAAATTCTCCTTTAACAAGCGTAATTTTTTCCATTGTGTTTCATTAACATCCAAAGGTACGTTAGGATTCATAAAAATCTTTAAAATATCTTAACAACAACGAATTTTATCTGTGCTAATTTATCACATTTTATAATAGAAAAATATTCATAAATTTTAATTATATTAATTTTTTAAAGAATTCTACTTATTACTTCTTTCAAGAGCACATTTAAATGTGAAAAAAATCCTTTTCGAAGATTTTCATTATCTTCCTCAGCCATTTCAACATAATCAAGTTTTAATAACTAGTCATACAAATGAATGTATCAAATTTCAAACATTCAAATACTAGAATAAAAAAAATATTATTTCTTCGTATTGAATTTAACAAATTTCAAAACAAATTCATGGCTCATCAAAAATAGCCAACGAAATCGCCTACTATTTTGTAAATCGCCAAAAAATTACGATGTCGCTAAATGGAAAATTAGGTCGCCAAACAAGTTTAAAAATCGCCACATCTGACAGCCCTGTAGTGCGATTCACTATGCTTTTTTAACCACAAATGTTTCGTTTAAAAATGTTAACCACAAAATTAACCATTTTGCTATTCACTAACATTTGAAACGATATCTGATGGTGTTTAAATCCAGCTGTTTCAGTCAGCTGTTATTTTTAACAAAACAAATTGTGGTTTATTAACACCATCATTTTTGGTGGGGCTTAATCCGTTTAGAAAAGTGTTTATTTATTGTCGATATTTTGACTTTGAGGTATTTAGCCTACAATTTATCCACTCCTTGCCGCACACCAATGTTTCGTGGAGCTTCCTACTTATTTTTTGAATTGTTTTGTTTTTATTCAAATTAACTTTTTATTACAAAAACTTATTTGATTTTTTGTGTTTTTATGTGTTCAAATAAAACCGGTTATTATAAATCAATGAAAGCCTGTTTTTTTAAATAGCAACTATTCGTAATATTCGAAAAACGGCTATTGAAAATAGTCGAATAATTGATCTCCGTAGTATGCGGCCCTATGTGCCGCTTGGAATTAAAGAATTAAATACATTAGTTAAAAAATCAGGGTTTTTTAGTTATGACTCTATTACAGCAAAGCTTGATATAATGGGTCTCATGCATAAAACGTTAGCTTGAGTTCGGACTCGATTGTTTGAGTAAAAGGTGCTTGTAGTATTCATATTTTGACTTCTTCGAATAATCACAGTCGCTCCCTGGTATGTTAAAAACTCAAATATTCACAAGGATCTCAATGTCCCAGTAGTAAAAACTATTATTACGAAGTACGCAGCAAAATATTTAAAAAGGCTTGCGTCGCACCCAAATCCACTAGCTCGAAATATTTTAAATTACAGTGGACACTCTAGATTAAGGAGAAGAGATACTGCAGGACTCATCCGACGAGAAGACCGCTAAGCATCTACATATGTGAACAGAAACCGTGAGGAGAAAAATTTTCGTCTAGCATTGGCAGGACAAAAATAAAGTATTAGTATAAGATTTGATTAATTATTGTTAGTTCATATTTAATATATGAAGATTCAATAAATAAATAATGAAAAAAAAAAAAATATTTTGATGTTTTTGCTTTTCCTCACTGCTCACGTTTGATCTCGTCTTGCTCAGTTGGAACTTAGTTAGATGAGCTTGTGCTCATTTTCATTTGCTTAAAAACAAGCTTTTGCTTCCTTTTGTGAGCTTTAGCTCAAATTTTGTTGAGCCTACCTAATAGTTGACTCGCGTACACTAAAAAGGAATCATGGCTGAATATTTTGTGCCACAAAGAAATACAAAATGTTATCAACAGCGTAAAACAAATTTAGCAAGTGAGGATAAAAAATTATACAGGTTTGTATTCTTAATTATTAATTTTTTTTTTTATATAATTAATAATAAAATGATAAATACATAGGCTTGATGATAGAAGCATCTGCTGTTTGGCTAATTATTTTTTTGAGGAGTCAGAAGAAACACGTGGTGGTGCCCCCAGCAACATTGATAAAATTCGACTTTATTTAAGATTTTGTACAGATCCTGATCGAACTCGACTTACGAACATTTGCTCACCTGCCTCAACTCAGCGCTTTTACTCGTTTTTATGCATGAGACCCATTGTTACGCCGATTTCTTAAATAAGTCATACCAACTTAAAACTTTAAAATGAATAGTGTAATATACTGCAATTTTAAATGTCTCTTTAAATAAACGTGAAGAAGATTTTATGAAAAGAATTTCCATTCCTAAAAGAAAACATAACATTAAACTAATAGAAACTCTTTTTATTATTTGCTTTCAACTTGTATAATTTTGTTTCTCTTGCTTCTCTTTTAAAACTGAAATTAGTCTCGCATTTTAATAGTTCACCTGGTGTATGTTGGTTATATAAAGAAAAACAAAAAACTATGAACGTGGTCAACAGAAATTGAACTATGTCAGGAACAGCAAGAAAAACAAGTGAAGGTAGGAAAAAACAAGTAAGACCCCTACATACTGTCTTGCTGCATCATTGAAAGCATTTAACATTAACATATCAGTGCAAATTACTAGGAAGCATTTGTATTTGTACGTTTCATAGGTACACAAATTTTGTCAGGCTACTGATCCTTCAATTGGGTGTTCCCATCGTCAAGCATCTATTCTTTTAAATGGTTCAAAAAATAAAAAGTATTTTTCTCATAATGGATAACAACAACAAAATACTGGTTTCTGATAGATTCAATAAAGTGCGTCCAGTTATTGCCACTTTCAATCGGAAGTATAAGCAGTTTGTTATATTTGAAACGTATTTTTTTTTTTATTTTATTAGATGGGCAAATAATAACTTATTTTGGCCAACATACATTGTAACTAGAGTTTTTTTATTTCCGCACTTTTTGGATTCCCGAGAAAGCGGGAAATAAAAATCGAATTCCCGGGTTCCCGGGATTCCCGCCCACAATTTTGTATTTATTTATTTACTTATTTCTCCAATGAAACTAATATTTCTTATTGGCTATTACGCTTTAAACAATTAAATTTAGTATCTATTATATAACAAAAACGTAAAAAATTTAAGATTCAAATTATTTTAAGACACTTAAGAGGTTTTATTGATGCCAATAGGATGGTCAAATTCAGAGCATATTTGCATAATTAGAATGAAAGTATTAGTCTTACGCGGATAAAAATTCTGGAAGGGTGATTAAGAACTAAAAACTCAACATTACGAAGTAGGAATTCTGAAAGAATTTTACCGTTTAACAAATTCAACAGAAAGGAGAAATTTTATTTACTACATATATTTAATAACATATTTTTTTTACAATTTTATAACCCGTAATTAGCAGAGGTGTATGAAGGTATACAAGTTTTTCATTCCATGTGATATTTTTTTAATATTCATCTAAGGTCCCATAAAGTATTTTTATGATTAGTCCTTTATTAATTCTAAGCCGATTTTGCCATTTGGGTGTTAAATTGTTTTTAGATCTTCTAGGCTGTTTGGGATTGAATTCCAGCAGAATCGCTTCAGTAGGAAAATAGTTATACACCCAAATGTGGAACTTCCTCCCTAAAAACTCAACTAAAATCACTTGAAATGCCGCATATAAAATACAATCCAGGAAAACAATTTACTACGCCCTTAACCGCAAAGCTTTATAATAATGTTGTAAAATTTACACTTAAATTTGCTAGGATAAGAAATAAAATTTCGTGATGATAGGTCTATAATTTATCATAGGCCCAATATAAAGCCCATTCTCAAAAATTAGTTTAAAAGCCTTAAACTGTAGAACATTTAAATATTGTGATGAAATTAAGTTGGATAAAACAACTAAAGACACAAGTCTGACATAAATTTATTAGTTTTAAAAAAAGATTTTTTTCAAAATTTCCCGGGAATCCCGCAATAAATTCCCGGGAAAGCGGGAATGGAAAACAACTGAAAAAACAAACTCTAATTGTAACCAAATACGAAATAGAATTTTAAAGTACAAATAAACAACGAGATTCAAATGGTCTATAGCTTCATGATTTGAATATTATTTTTTATCGCTTTGAACCGGAATATAGATATATTTACAAAGTATCGCCATTAAAATATTTTCCAGTTTCCCGTAAAACGGCTTGTTAGTCTATAACTTCTTTAGTCAATAGTTTCTGGTGTCCTGCGGGTTTTGTTCTTGCGTGGCATAAGAGATTTCGTTGTATGGCTTTTGTTTTATTTTCTTAATTATATATTTTTGTCAACTAGATTTTTAGTTGGCAATAGTTTGTTATTAGAGATTGTCCTTGGCCTTCAAATTTAAAGTATTGTCCAAGGCGAATTCATGTAATCGGTGATAGCAGTACTACAGCAAGTAAAACACAAAAAACACAATAATTTGTTTTTCTTATTGCTTTTGTTTGCCGATATATCAAAAATAGAATCAACTGTTGACATTTCTCTCTTTGAGTAATTCAAATTAAAAATATCATGTATTAAAAACAAAAATATGCACAAAAATGAAATCAGTAGAAAAATGTGCTATTACATTTCTTTCCAAATTGATAAGCTGGAAATTAGTACATAATGTATGTGGAATGAACTATGGGCTGATTCAGTGCTAAATATGACATCAGTGCAAAAATAAAAAAAAAAATGCAATGTAATGTAATACTTATAATTATTTGGCTAGAGTTTAACGTCCTAAGTTATAAAAAATTTTTATAAAAAATTTTTATAACTTTTTATAAAAAAATTTTATAACTTAGGCTGTAGTTAAATAAATCGATAATAATTAGAATAAATATCATTAAGCAAATTAGAACGACGCAGGCTGATTTATAAATTTTGTGCAAATAATCCTCATTAAAGAAAATATGAAATTTTTTGTCACTTTTCTGAAATCCAAATCCAAAAATTGTCAAGTGACCCAACTTTTAAAATCGATGTCTTCCGATTTGCACCAAGGTTAGTCTTATTAAATAGTAGTTTAGACACAAATTTTCAACAAGATCGGTAAAAAAGTTTCTGAGTTAGAGGGGGTCAAAACTTGACATTTTGGCCAAGCCGGTGTTCTTTCTCTTCCATGTAACTTATTATCTATTGGTGTTAGCAAAATTTGTCCCAAACAAATTAGATAGCTATTTCTTCAAGCTTTCGAAAAATATTTTTTCGTTTTCTCTTAAATTTTTTTAATTTTTTTTTTTTTAAATTTAAAACTTTCATTCCCTCGATACTGTAATACCCACAATATGTTAATCCCAGGAATAAAATCATTTTTTCTATAGAGATGTTGACAAATAAATTTTTTTTATTTATTTGTAATAAGAATTAAGTAAATATAAAATAATAATAATAAGAACAAAAAGATAAATAATCTAAAAAATTTAATCTTAATCACATAAGTGAATATATCAATATATCATATATGAATATATCACTTCCTCGTATTCCTAAGTGCTGATTTTTGGGTTCATAACTTTTATCATAATTAAATGTGTACGCATATATTTTTTAGAGGAGTCGTAGGGTTAAGGATTGTTTTACATTTAAGTTCATTGTTCTCATAGTTATGAAGACTTGTAATATAATTATATTGGTCAATTAGGCTACACATATTACAAATGAATAAATAAAATAAATAAAAATAAATAAGTCCTTTAATAATTTTTTTTTGTTTTTTTTAAATTTTTTAAAATTTTTTTTTTTAAATTAAAAATTATTTTTGTATTTTTTTTTTTTTTTTTTTTTTTTTTTTAAAGAAAGCGTAGGTCTTTTCCTTTAATGTAGTTCTGGTCGCTTTTTGGGCCGCTAGTGGGTTATGTATAAAAAAAATAATTTGTAATTCAAGACGAGGATTTTTAAATTTTTTAGCATATGAAATCTTGACTTACAAATTATGCTTTTTTTTGTGTCTAAACTACTAATCAATAGCACTAACCTTGGTGCAAATTTCATCCAAATCGGAAGACATCGATTTCAAAAGTTCGGTCACTTGATATGAAATCCCCCATAGATATAATCTTAAATAAGCTAATTAGGCCTTACTTTTGTATGTAAATTCAAAACATATTTGCGGTAAAAATATTTGCTACAATGCATCCAACTCCAATTATGTTGAAGACAGAAATTGCCGGATGTACTGCAAAATTACACCGTGCGTTGGCAAATAAAAGCAGTTTTAAAAATAAAACAATACGGAAATACGTAGCCAGCTATCGCATAAAAAAAGTTAGTTAAATTAAAATAACTAATAAAGTCCGTTTTGCTTATAGCCCACTACTATAGCTGCACAACTTTTGTGGACTATACGCGAATTTGGAATATAACCGAATTTTTTTAAAACGCCATTTTATGAATAATAAGTAAATCCTAGTACAATCCACATTGTGGACTATATAAAAATTATTTTCATCAACAAAACAACTCAATATAACGCGTTTAATTATTTTTTCTACTTTTATGAATTAACCAAAATTTGACATTTATCAAAGTTGCCAGAAAGGTAAATCAAAATATATTGCCAGTTTGTTGAAAAAAAATATAAAAAACAGAGTGGACTAGAAGAGAATTTTTTTGCAAAAATGAACTACAAGCGAAATGGACCTTAGAACAAATAATTTATATGAAATTCGAAATAATCTGCAATTGAATATGACAGTTTTGGCTTTAATCCGTTTTTGGCCTTTAAGTGGTATGCACTATAAGCGAAAAGTACTGTACGGGCTTTGTTACAAAATTTATTTGCTGCAGGCTTCCCATGAATTGTGTTATGGATGATGTAGTAGCTCCATACAATTGAAGGTCTTTAATGGACACCAATTTAAAAAGAAATATATATAATAATATATAGGAACCTAAAAAAACAGACTGGTTCATCATTTACTCTAATATGTCACAAACGTTACGACAAATCCTACATATCCCAATTTTTTTCTTTCTAATTTTTTGTTTTCTTTTCTTTTGGTGGTGGGTATAAAAGCGAATTCACTAACGAAATTTACATGTAACTCTAAAAACAGACACACAACAAGGACAACAACTTTGTAAACAACCATATGTAAATGAATTTGAAGAAAAAGCAAAAAAACCATTGAAACACCATTTCCTGCAAAATTTCATATGAAGCACTATTTCGAAATCCCAGCGATTTGTCAGAGGTGTCCCTCAAGGCTTAATTTTTGAACCACTATTATATTGAAATCATTCCAATGATATACCAAAACAAATTAAGTATTAAAGCGTTCAAATGCATACGGAGAATTTTCATATGTACCTTAAGGCTGGGTTTTTGAGTTCTCAGTTAAACTAGGTTTAATTAATCTGAAAACAGATTTGTGCAGCCATTAACAAGTTTGTATAAAAAATTTTGACAGCAAAGCTTGTTTTTGCTTAAAATGTTGGCCTTTAATGAAAAAATAAAAAATCTCATTTCGCCGAAAAGTTTCAGACTACGTTATATTTATTTTACACTTAGGAACAAATAAGTTTTCACAAAACACTGTAGTTGTCAAAAGGCAATATTTCAGTAAAAGGGAGAAAGTGTCACTACCTTGTATCCTTTATACCATGGACGTACATACATATTTTGTCTTCTTTTAGAAATAATCTTAGAAAAATCTAAATTTATTATAAACATCAGTAGTAATACATGGTTCAACTTATGTTGCATCGTCTGTGAGCAGCATAAGGGCACATATATCCCAGCTAGCATTTTCAATCGTCTATGAGTCTACTGGGAATCTCATGAAGAGTGTTTTGATCGTCGAAGAGCTCATTTCTTAATTGTAGATGATTCCAGACACGAAAGAAACTGTTACACTTACTGATTCGTATGAGAGATTCTTCCATAACACAGCGAAAGACGCTTATATAAATCATAAAGGAAATCGTTTATGATGTATGTAGAGATTATCTAACGAGTGTTTCAAAAAGCATGCCAAGAGTAGTATGAGACTCATGAAGGGATTATTTTATAACTCGTGAAAAATGTCAAAAATTCTAATTCTCACACAATTTATATCAAACAAATTTTTTGTTTTATCAAAATTGTATTGGGAATACAATTTTCATATTTCAAAAAACGAATGACTCTTACAGAGAGTCGCAAAAGGTTCATTACAAGATTAAAAGACGAACGTGTCAGAAAATGTATACAAAAAAAAAAAAAAAATTAAATGTTTTTGTTATTGTAACTCGTCAGATAACCATCAGATGATATATGTTAAATGTATAAAAAATCGAAAATGTATAAAAAAGTAGCCAGCTAGCATTTTCAACCGTATAAGAGTCTCCTGGGAATATCACGAAGAGCGTTTTTGATCGTCGACGAGCGCATTTTAATCGTAGAAGATTGCTCGCAAGGGAGAAGCTGTTACACAAGC
Organism: Pollenia amentaria; assembly: GCA_943735925.1. Lineage (NCBI taxonomy): Eukaryota > Metazoa > Arthropoda > Insecta > Diptera > Polleniidae > Pollenia > Pollenia amentaria. Next base: position 44,703,980 of record OX031009.1, read on the forward strand.
TGATTCCTCTGTGAGATACTTCTACAACACAGCGGAAGACGCTTATATTAATCGTTATGGGAATCGTTTGCGATGTGTGTAAAGATTATCTAACGAGTCTTTCAGAAACCATGTTAGAAATCGTATGAGACTCATATAGGAATTCTCATAGAACTCGTGAAATGCTCAGCCGCATAACTGAGCTACATAAATAAAACATGAAACGCATTTTTCATGTCAACTCTTTTCATTTTCATACAATTTTATACGAAACAAATCTTTTGATCCCGAACTAAACTCCACCCGGTTGGAAAATCTTATTCGGCATATCGTTAGCTTCATCTGTTGTATTGAAATTGAATTGACAATAGAATTTTCATGTTTAAAAAAACACTCTTATTTAGGCAGCTCAGTAATTGATATATGACTCATACAGACAGTCACAAAAGGTTCATTCCAAGATTAAAAGTAGAACGTGTCAGAAAATGTATACAAAAAAAAAAAATAAATAAAAAAATTAAATGTTTTTGTCATTGTAACTCGTCAGATAATCATCAGATGATATATGTAACTGCAAAAATTTATATCTGATATTATTAAAAAAAGCGGCGAGTATGCAAGGGAATGTTTAAAATAAATAATAAAGAGATACAAGTACTAGTAAGTGTTTAATTTTTCTTTATTAATTTTAAAATAAGAATATATTTCATATGTACATATAAATTAAAGTAAGAATAAAATGTTAAAATTTATGGGTTTCTTCCGGTATTTCTGGAGATTGCAATAAATGTAGTACTTCGGTACTTCCACAAATATAATTTACGGAACGGTCAAGCCTTTAATTTCAAAAATTTCGTGGTATGTGGTATTATTACTCATTATTTGTTTCTTTTTTTTATCGGCAAATCGGTAGATCATTTTATATGTGCCTTCAAGAAGGTTCGTTTAAAACTAATTTGGTGTTGAAGCGTTATGAAGAAAATAATTTATCGATTATAGAATTAAGGCCCTAATCATGTACAACGCAGCGCAACGCCACAGAACTAACGCAACGCCAAAGAATAACATTGAAAGCAGAAACAATGTCATAAATATTTTGTAATTTTGTTGTTGCTTTCACAGAAATTCACATTGCGTTTTAAAATTTCAAACGCTCCATTGCTTGTGTCGTTGAAAATTTTAAAACGGTACATGAATTTCTGTTGAAAGCAACAACAAAATTACAAAATATTTATGACATTGTTTGTGCTTTCAATGTTATTGTTTGGCGTTGCGCTGCGTTGTACATGATTAGGGCCTTAGTTTTTTTTTCTTAACTTAACGAAAAGTAATTGTTTAATGAAATAGCACTAAAAGAATTTTCCAGTTCTAAAAATAAATTCTCACGATATTAACAGCGAATAAGTTGAGCTTTAAAACAAAAAAGAATCGTTAAAAAATTCCATCCCAATAAAAAGTTACACGCTTTTAAAAATGAGCAATTGCATGTAAGTGTTTTTGTTGTTTTTAATTCACTCAAAAATACTCAAGTTTAAAGAAACGTTATATTGTTATTGTTGACAAATTAGGCAAAGTTTTTGCATTTTCTTATTTTATAACAAGTGCTCTTTCATATTTGATAAATATATTTACTCAAATTTAAACTCAAAAAATGACTTTTGTTCAACTAGTTTAGCAAAATCTTAAGGCTGAGTTAGGCGAACGTTGCTGTACCCGTAACTTACTGTAACGGACTGCTTGCACGTTGGTGCACTTATAGAACATCTAAAAACGTGTCATATGTTTTTCACATACATAAACAAAAATATACATAAAATAGTATACATAAAACAACACACACAGTGATGGGAAATCAAAAGGTTTAAATGTTGACCGCTGTGCAGAAAAAGTACGAAGTGATTAAAATGGTATTAAAACAGTATTTAGTGTATGTAATAATTTAATATCTGATATTAATATTATAGATTTACCATAAACAAATATGTATTTTAACATATACATACACATTTACATGTATTATTATGTAAATAGACAAAACAATATTTTGTAACCATTTAAGTCCTTTTATATATTTCTCATTTCTATTGTATGAACATATGCATTAGTTTTTTTTTTTTTGACATCTAAGCATTTGTTTATTTATATACGGAAATATGTTGCATTGTAAGTGGTTTTGTCGAAAGTCTATAGATATACTGGAAAAAAGTACCAAAAAAAAGAGCGAGTCCATCACTGCTTTACAGCGGCATGAAATTCTAATTTATACAGATTGAGACGTTCCGTCAACGTGACATTTAAATTCGGTAAGCATTTACATTGTAAGCAAATAACAAAACAGACCAGACGTTTCGTTAGGGGACTTGGACATTCGGCTAACTCTACCTTTACACTGTGCAACGTACGCTAGCTGGGATATGTTTGTTAAAGCTTACTTCTCTGACACTAATACTTAAATAATAACATAATGTATCTTTTTGTATTAGAAAATTATTAAATTAAAATTTAATTTCCCTCTTCATTGCGCTATTGTGCCAAATTTTAATTTGATTTTGTTAAAAGATTTTGTTTGTTGTGCTTAATTCCCTTTTTTTTAATAATTGATAAAAAATACTGAAATTTATTGTTGGAGGATAAGCTGTTCCTATGCGCATTTCACTGGTTGCTTAGGCCAGATCATCAGGAAACGTTCTCCTAAATAATTTTAGAAAAGCCAAAGCTATCAGCAAACAAGACTACAGAGGGAATGAGAATTACCTACAAACACTCAAAGTCTTTTTTGCAACGATATCAAAGCTTTAACAAAATACCAAACAATAAATCAGTGATGAGTTTATCTTTTCTTACATTTCCCGCTACAATTATTTGGAATTCTCCCAACATTAATTGTAGTTGTAAGTGGCTAAAGAAAAAACATATTAAAAACAAAAACAAAGTGCTTTTATTGTTTTCGCAAGAAATCAAAATAAAAACAATTTGCCAGTTCAGTTTTTTATGCACGTGCACTTGCTAAAATTTCTTATCAAAGTTTTTTTTGGGAATACTATTATTTATTAAAATATTTTGTTTGTTGTGCTTAATTTCCTTTTTTAATAATTGATAAAAAATACTGAAATTTATTGTTGGAGGATAAGCTGTTCCTATGCGACCAGTGAAATGCGCGTAGGAACAGCTTATAAATAAAAGTATTCCCAAAAACAACTTTGATAATAAATTTGATTTTGTATTGTAAGAAACTACAATTTTAAGTTAAGCAAAAAAAAGATTACCATAATTCTTATTTGGAAATAGTGTATTTATTCGATATTTGAGGTGAAGCGTTTTTTGTTGTGTACAAAAAAATTTGCATGAAATATTTCAACAGAAGAGTTAGGACGGGATGTAGCGAAAAACACTTGTTTATGATATATCTTTGTGGCATGTTTTCGGGATGCTATATATTAATAATTGTGTGGATAATGTGTGTTGCATGCTTTAAGTTTTTGTGTTGTCATATTGAGTTTACATACTTGATTGTTATCGAAAATGTGAAAACGTGATGTATTGAAAAGTTCTAGGCAACGGTGCGTATGTGAAATATTTTATTAAAAGGGGTTGAAATGCTTGTTAATTTGTATATGTTTTCTAACACATTTTTACTCCATGTAGCCCTACAATTTAAATAATTTTTAATGTTAGAGTATTTATCTTAAAACTTTACTACCCCCTTGTCTTTTTCTTGTCGAAAACTAATTTATATTCCAATTGTAAATTTGTGTATGGAGTAAACATACATACTTTATGCATGTTTCGTTGTTTATGGCCTTGACTTTTTGCCATCATAAGTCAAAAGTGTTTTTAATTACTTCGTAAGTCTTTAAGAAATTCTTCTTTTATCAAATTGAGTTTTAGGAATTTATTACGGAAAACTTTTATTTACATACTTTAATTAAAGAGAAATTAAAGGGAAAACAAAGTAAAACGCTTTTAAATAAAACATTTAATTGGTAAACCCAATAGTTTTTCAGATTGAATCCTTATTAGATTGAATTTAACCTAGTGCTTTTATTAGTTCTATTAAAGTTTGTTTTAAAGTTTTTTTTTAACAACTAGCTGTATTTTATTTGTAATATATCTAGGAATGTGTAAAATAAACTATTCGGCTTCAAGCATAACCAAATTGTAACATGCAATTCGTCTATCGCTTATAGGCCATATTTCTGTAACAACTCAATTTAATATTTATTCAATATTTATTTAGCTTTAACTGCATGCGAGGGTTAAATTAAAAAGAATTCAATATGTGCGGATAACTTAATGTATCGCCATCAAGCTTTTAATAGAGCTGAGCGCCTGATTGGCTTTTAACTCACTCGCACGTGAGTTTTGACTGACACTCAAAAGGAATAGAAATTTTTAAACTCTTACGATCACGCTCACTTACGATTTTTTTCAAAGTCAATCACGCACACTCTCGAAATATTTTAAAAAAAGTACTTTTTAAATATTCATTATGGTATACATTCGGTTAACCGTTAACCGATTAAATACTACCCGATTAACTGATCGGTTAATTTAAAATTGGTTTTTTTCGATTAACGACTAAACCGGTTAATTAGTCGATTAATCGATGTAACAAAATATTAATTTTTTTTTGTATGTTAACACAAAAAAAGTGTTTTATCAATTAACAAAAATTTTTGAATAAGCACTTAAACTTAATTAACGTTATAATTGAATAAATTATTTTTTTTGTTGAAAGAAAATTAAAAATTTAATATTGATTAATTTAAAATTTTAGTTGTTTTGAAATAAATTTTCAATTCAAATTATAATTAAATAACATAAAATCTTAATTGGCTTTTTTCGTTTAAAATATAATAATTTAAACATGTAGAATTGTTGTTGGGAATTGTCAATATTTAATTAAATAAATTTACACATTGTTTAAAATGGCAAAGTTTTTTGATCATTTTTTTAATTAAAATTAAAAATAACATTTATTGAAAATTTTTTTTCAAAATTTTAAAATTTTTAGTAATCAATATAATCATTTATAGGTGCAAAGTCAATAACTTGTTTGCTTGATATTATGATTTTGGTAGAAATTTGGTGATTGGAGAAAATTAAAAACTTTTTCTGTGAATATATTTTTCATGTTATTAATTATTTGCTTCGTCTCATATACAAAAGGAATGTTTTTAGAAAATATTTTTTCATACAAACAAAGAAGGTGATCTTAATTTTAAATAAGTTTTTTCTGTCAACAGCTTTTTGTTTAACGTACTTTTTATATGTAAGTGTTTAGTTATTGGTTTCTTCTCATATCTTCCCTTATCAATTTTTTAACAGAATTAACCGAAACAATTAGAAGTGTTAGGAATTTAATAAAAATAAAACAGGACTCTGATGGCATAATGGAAGATTATATATGTTCAGAGATATCCAGGAAGCGGACGAAGAAATTCGATATTCTGTATTATGGGTTGCTTTTGATCGCTTTAACATCTACGATAAATGAAAGAATTTTCTCCAAGTCCAGTTTTATCAAAACGAAAGAAAAGAATCGCTTAAATCCTAAACATTTAGACCAAATTAATTGTTAAAAAGATAATTTTATATGATTTATTTTAACCATTAAAATAACTAACAAAATGATCTTGCAGCTTATTTTTTAAATTAATACATAAAATGTATTAATTTAAAAATATATATTACATATATATAAATTATTTTTTTGTTTGCTCGTTTTAGTTCAATAATTGTTAAGTTTGTTATGTTTTTGCTTTGTTTACTAACCATATATGAATTTTTATTTATTGAAATTACTTCATTTATAAAAAAAAACTTTATTAATCGATTTACCGATCAATAACAAAATTAACCGATTAAACCAAAACCTCGGTTTATAAATCGAGCGATTAACCGATTAAAGCAAAAGCCCGAATAAATGAATACCCTAATATTTATTAAGAGTTAAAAATTAAATTCCACCTTAATTAGCCGAACAATAGTAACTAAAACCTTCAGTCCGTTGTAGTGAAACAGACCAGAGACTCGGGTGGTAATCGAACCCGCAATTATCGCACTGATAGACTAGCTCGCTACCTACAAGCCTACTCGGATATCCAGCTTTTTAAAAAAAATGTTAATGACGCATTGTTAGACGTGTAGCTTTATATTGTAATCCCGCTCACTTTCTTACTTGTAATAATAAAAATGTTACAAATTCGTGTGGCAAGTCAAAATCACGTCACATGCAGACATTTTGAAACTACTTCCGCAAATTTGAAGTAGATACTTTGGGAAACCGTCAATTAAATTTTTATAAATCCAGGACTGATAAGAGCTTCAATATAAGAAAATACTCTTAAATTGTTATTATCCCGCATAAATCTTTCACACACACACATGATCCTCCGAATCAAGTCCCTTATGAAGGCCTTATGAAGGCTTAAACATTCCGGTCTTGCGCCGTGTCTTCTCTTAAACAGCCTGTACGTATTATATAGTAGTTTTTACCGATAAGTTGTGGTCAAGATTTAATGTGAACTGATCTTTACATAATTTTGGAAATATCGGTTTATTGATGTAAACGGTGAACGTATAAAACAAATTAATTCTAATATTTAATGAAACATCTTGAAACATGATGCAAACATGGCCAAATTAAGGACACTAATGGCCAAGAAACATCTGTATAGAAAGAACACTTATGGAAAAAGAGAAAACTGTCACAAATTGGAACCTCCATGTTCCTTGGGGTATATTTAAATTAGGGCAATATTCCAACTACAAGTAATTTTTAACTGTAGCCCGTTTCTGTATTTCTCGCATCATAAAATTTCCCGCATGAAACAAGGGAATTATGACAAAAACAGTGCAATATGAAACAAAAAATGGTTTATCTCACATAAGTGTTTCTGTATTTTTACTTTGCGAGAATTATCTGTCATTTAAATAATTTTCCAGCAATTATTGGAAGGATGTGAGAAAAAGTGTTTCTGTAACAATATCTTGCAAAAAGTTTCTCACAAGAACTGTCAAAATAAGTCATATTTGAAATTGATGCGAGAAAAAAAAATTTAAAAAAATGGAGCCCAAATTATGTATGTATGTACACAAGAATGTGTATTATTTTTTTTTATTTGAAAAGCAAGAATTTAAATGATAAAAATAAGTATATAAAACACAACTGTTATATTTTATTATTTTAATTTTTTTAGCCTTTCATTGTGTTTGTTTTATGTAGGGTTGCCAGATAAATTTGTGAAAAAAACGTTAATATCCTAAGAAAAATAAAAAAATCGTCTATTTTGTTGGGACAATTTAAAATTAATATTGTTCGATTTTTATCACATAATCACAAATTTTTATCATGTAAACCCATAATCAAAATAAAAAAAAACATTAAGTTCATGGGTAAAATACATATTTTATACATACATAAGCTTGAGGTCTATTTAAATAAAATTATTTATTTTATTTTTCCTTAATCCGATAACAGTCTAAAATTTCAGATTGTTATTTTTCCCTGCAGAAATCACACAAAGGAGTGACAAAATATCATATTGATAAAATAAACACTTTTGGACAAAATAAAAGCCAAAAATTTCCTTTCATTGACTGAAAAATGGGGTAATAGTTTAATCTTTTGATCACATAAACAAATGTATTAAATAATCCTATCAAATAAAAATTAAACAGTTTTCGTTCGAAATTTTGCTTTTGCCGATACATTTTTTAATCTGCCTTGTTTTTAAAGATATCGGTTTTCTGTGGTGCCTAATGCACAAACATATAAAACTATTTAAAATTGTTTTATTTCGAAGACTGAATCGTCACTAGAAAAAAATCAGCAAATTGTCACTTTGGCAATTTTGGAACAAAAAAATCGTCAAAATGTCGATAAATCTTTAAATCTGGCAGCCTAATTTTTATTATATATATTTCTTTCGTTGATGTTTCGCTGGCATTTGACACTTAATTACTGGAAGTATTCCAGTTAACACAGAATCTGTGTTGTCTGTTCTCGCATTTAAATACAGAAACACTTTTTTCTCACAAATCGAGAAACGATGGAATTTTTTGTTTCACACTTAATGTGAGAAATATTGCGATGCGAGAAATACAGAAACGAGCTACTGGTTATTTTAACACTAAATAATTTGTTTTATTGTTTTGCAGCATACAATTCATAAAAAAGAATACTTTAGTATTTTTTAAATTATTATTCGATATTTTTATTGTCGTCGCCCGGCCTCAATAGCCGAGTGAGTAAAACGGCAAACCCCACCGACGAGATTGTGTGGTTACAATCGAAACTAGTCTGGGTCAAGAATGAAAAATTATCAATAAAAAAAAATTTTAATTAATTTCATGTTGTAAAATTCCTGTCTTCATAAAAATAATTTAATGAAAATTAAATTCAATGAACTTAAGCCTAATTAAAAAAAAATATCTAAATTTGGATTAAAACACCATTAACAGTTCAATGAAATAACCACAATACTAATTATTATTCGATATTTTTTTTAATAAGACAATAAATGATTGCCGATTTGATTACATGATTACAAGCATTGCTGATGGCAAAAAAAAAAATTAACTTTTTTATCAATTAAAAAATTATTTAAAAAGTATTTCAATTTAATTAATGTGATAATTGAATTAATTATTTTTTTAGTTTGAAAAAATTTAAACTATAATTTTGATTTCATTAACATTTTAGTTCTTTTCCAATAAATTTCTAAATAAAATATGAATTAAATAACAAAAAATCTTAATTGATTTTTTCGTTTAAAATAACAGCTTTTAGAATTGTTGTTGCAAAATTGTTTGATTATTTTTTTAATTAAAATTACAAATATCATTTATTGAAAAAAAAAAAAAAAATTCACAATTATAAATTTTTAGTAATCAATATTATCTTTTTGGTAATAGGTGCAACATCAACAAATTTTTTGCTTGATTCTATGAATTTATTTGGTGCTAAGAGAAAATTTTTTGCATATGGTCGGTTAAAAAAACTCCATTTTTGCGAAAAAGGAGTGAAAGATTCTGCAGCTCTGTACCAATTTTACGTTTTAGAGAAAGTTTTCAGGCCGTTGAACCATTCCTTGTTGACAGGTCTCTGATCCAGCACATAAGGCAAAAACCATACAATACTGCTTCAAATTAAAATGTTACCAAATATGGCAGACATGTGCAATTACATGCGGATGTTAGTTCTGATAAAGCCACTGCCAAATACATGTCGTTTAAAAGTACCTTAAGCAATATTTGCAACTGACTTTGCATATAAATATTACTCATACGTTGTGTTACTATCATTTTTTTTTATAAATTTCTACGCAGTCATTACATAAAGGCTGTTGACATAGAATCTCCGTTCGTTTCTGTCTGTTGCTATATCTCGAAGTTCGTTGAAAGGTTACCCTGTCTCAAAGAAACAAGTGCGTCTCCAAGTAGTCTTCGGTCATGCTTCCCTGTGGGTCCCATTGTAGTATTGTGTGGCATAGTTCTTCATAAGTCTTAAGAAGTGTGTGGTCTAGTCAGTTGTATCTCTTCTGATTTCCATGTTGATGTCCTTCCGCTCAAATATTTGTCAAAATTGTTCATTTGATATTATACTTGAACACAATATTTTTAAGATATTTCTTTGTAGTTTACGTTTAATGTTTAATATTTCAGATCCATATAGAAGTATGGATATTATACAGTGTTGTATATGTATATCTTGGTTTTTGGCGAAAGGGCGTTAGACCATCTTTTTCCCAGATTGTAAAACGCTGTTTTTGCCTTATGTGTTCGCATATCTACGTTGTTGCCTCCAAGATAACATGTTGAATTTACTAGTTGTTTAGAGTGAATGTTGTTGGTTGGATACTTTTTACTTCGATGCACATTGTTTATACTGCAATCAAATTGTTCTGCTCGTATGGACAGGGCATTAATCTTTCTTTTCGTCTTAGCAAGTAGGACCACAAAAAAATTGAAAATTGTCTCTAAACACCAAATTCATAGAATCAAGCAAACAATTTGTTGATTTTGCATCTATTACTAAAATTTAAAAAACTGAAATTTGTGAATTTTTTTCAATAAATGTTATTTTTAACTTTAATTAAACAAACCCATAACAAAATCCTTTCCATTTCAAACAATGTGTTAATTGATTTAATTAAATTTAGCTCAGGTTTTGAAAATTCCCAACAACAATTCTACAAGCACAAATTATTTTATTTTAAGCGAAAAAATCAATTAAGATTTTTTGTTATTTTATTCATATTTTAATTAAAAATTATGTCCAAACAACTAAAATGTTATTTAAATCAAAATTATAATTTTTATTTTTTTTTTCAACTAAAAAAATAATTGAGTCTATTATCAAAATAATTTAATTTAAGTACTTATCAAACAATTTTTAAAACTTTCCGATTTGCGAAAAGACCCCTAGGGACCTTTTTAATTTTTAAACTAAAATTACTCAGTGATAGTCCATGGAAAGTATACTCGACCCCCACATGTATTCCAAGGAAATTTTATCTAGAATCGCTTAAAGAAAGTTCAAGGTAATTGAGCCAATACCTTATTTGAATAGTCTATTGAGAATAAAAGGTTTTTAGTAAGGGAGCGTGTGAAAAGGTTGTACTGACATTTCAAGAAATCATTAACAAATGCACTTTCTTTTGGCTTATTTCATTGTTTGAACACATCACAAAAGTGTTCTTTGAATTTAAGTTACTTTTTGCATTATTTTATTGTGCCTTTTCTTGAAAACAAAATAAGTTTTCCGTTCCTTTTTGAATTTTTGTTACCTGCTTTATGTTTCAACTCATTTCAAATGAGTTCTTTGAATTTACTCTTACTCTTTGTTATCATATAAACCTCATAAAAAATTAATAATGTTAGTAAATAAAATTTTTCTTTTTTCTAAAATTCATTATACATGAACTATTATTAAAAAATAATAAAGCAAAACAAAAAATGGCGTTTTTATATAAAATTCCATACAAATAGAACCTTGTACGTTATATAAGGGCAACGGATAACGCACTCTTCAGCATATTCCAGGTCGTCAAGTGGCATCGAGTTGATTCAATACATAAGTTACCGACAATTAATGTTCATAAAAAAAAAATTAATAATAATAAAAATTTTAATTGAAAAAATTTATTAATTTTCAAAAATTTTTTCAAATAATTTAAATATTAATTGCAAAGTTTCTCGTTCCACAGAATTATTTTTTAAGTACCTTAAGCATCTAGTTGTACTGTGTTTTTTGTTATGCAGTGTGAAATTTATCTTTGCACAAATACAACTATAAATTTCCCTCAAGAACAGATGTTAAAGACATTGAAAAATAAAGATATAAATATTGTTTTTTACAAAGAGTTAAACATAAAATTTATAGTAAAATGTTAAATTGTAGGTAAAATAAAAAGTTTAATATGCAATAATTATTGATAGATACTCGGTGGTGGATATTTGCAGTAATCTCTGGCTAACATTAAATCCTATAAAAATAATTTAAGTAAAATTTGAGTGGTTTGTACTTAAAATTGGGGCTTGCAGGATTTATCAGGCATACATATTTTAATGTAAAATTACTTCTGTTCTGGAATTGCTTAATGTCTGTTACTTAATAAGCAATTTCGTGAACTTTTTCAATATTCCGCAAATAATTTTATAATGTTGGTGGGTAACAAATTATATCAAAAAATATAGGGTAATGAAAATGGACTAAATCTCTCACTATTTTTTCATCTAATCCTGGGACAAGGCTTTTGGCAGGATTTCAACTATACAGGATGAGCTAAAACAATAAAATTTTGTACAAATACAAATTTTATACAAAAAGTGTCTGGTGGAAATAATAGACTAATTCTGTCTTACTTCAATATAAATTATTTCAACTTAAGCTACAGCAAAAGCTTTATCTTGACATTCACAATTAAAAAAAAGGCATTAAGTGAAGAATATAAACCAAATCGATCCATTATTTTAAATTGATCCCTGTAACGAACCGAACCCTTTTGGCTCCATTTCGTAAGGGACAATGCTACCTTTGATACCAGCCATGCTCATGGAAATTGCGGTGGATTTTATCCCTTTTAAGAAAGACTAAGGTTAATTACACAGTTATTTAATAATAAGTAGCTATTTGCAAAATCGACCATACAATTAAAAGAATTTAAAATAATACAAAACAAAAGAGAAAATAAAATAAATAATAAACCAACATAGTCAAAGAGGCTTAGATAATGATCGTTCTTTTGTGTTCTCTACCCTCCCATCTTTTGCTATCTTACAGAAGTCAAGGTTTAATATAGCCCATTAATGACCTAACTAATACTGAACCTAGTGTTTCATGAGATTATTAACAAACATTATTTTATTACACTTCATACAAAAAAAAATAAACATGATTCGAACCAAATGTACGATTCAGCAGTTTTAGATTAGGGAATGTTATTTAAATATTTAAACATAAAAACAAAATATGTTGATAACATTAATGTAATGAAATTAACACTTTTGATCAAAATTATAGAATAGTAAGAGTTGTTTTGTTAGTTTCATTATAAATCAGTTAAAATATAATTTTGTTTTCGTGGTATGCATTTATGCTGATGTTTACAACACATAAAAATATTGGTCCTAGACCCACATTTTAGAGTACCTAACGATGACCGCCCGTCTGACTGGCTGGCTGAAGGAACCTTATAACATAATTTTGTTCTGGAGAGACCATGATTGCAAATAAGTCCCAAAAAGGAAGCAATTCTTAAAATTTGTATATATTGTGGTGTAGGGTATCATAAAAATCGATTGGAGTATTATGCTAGAAAGTACCTTCGCATTTAGTTCTTTCAAATGATATCCTTTTTTCGATTGGAGCCATATTTTACAAGCTACAGTCGTTTTAAGTTTTTCACATTCTAGTAGGAACAAATCGATTTTTAATGCAAAATATTATTCATCACAGATTATTGTACTTTTTTCGATAAGATCGTTATTTAAGAAATTTTTTAAGTTTTATCACAAAGTATGCTATGGAAAAATAGATTTTTGATGAAAAATTAAAAAAGTGATCAAAGATTATTGCCGATTTTTCGATGGATATATTGCAAGCATTGGTTTTTGCTGAAAAATAATAATAAATAATCATAGATCATTGTTCTTTTTTAGATTGTAGCGTCATTTTAGAAACTACGCGCTGATAGAAAAGGCGTAATAACGTTGATCTATTTTGACATCAGTACTATGACAAGTGTCTTCGTTTTTGACCCCATGACACTTTCCATCACTGTGATGTCAGCCTTAACATCACTTGGCCAAATTGTCCTCAGGATCAAAAATTAAAATTATGTGATCAATAGGATGACACATTAGCATCACAGAAATGACGATTCACCCTTTGTTGTATTCCACCCTTTGTTAACATGAGCACTCTCACACCAGCAGCAAGCATGCACGATATGGTTTTCGTAATAATTCTACTTTAAAAATTTGATGTATTTAAATAAATAATTTAAAAAAATTTAATATGACAATTTTTTCTTCTAATTTTACTTATTAAACATGAAAAAAATGTTAATAATATATTATTACATGATATATTATGTCATCGCACTGATGACTATTTGTCATCGCAGTTTGTCATTTTACTGATGACAGTTTCTCATCACACTGATGACATGCTATATTATGTCATCGCCCTGATGAGAGTTTGTCATTGCACTGATGAAAGTTTGTCAGTGCACTTTGACCGTTTGTCATCACACGGATGGAATGATATATTATGTCATCGCACTGATGACAGTTCGTCTTTGCACTGATGACAGTTTGTCTGTACTGATGTCAAAATACATCAGCGTTATAACGCCGTTTCTATCAGTGTACACAAAATGTGGCGGCGCATTGATGTGACTGTAGTCATAGCGTAGATGGCGCATTAAATATGACAACATTTTAGGATGATGTTCGTCATTAGACTGATGACACTTTTTGCCTCATTGACGCCATTTTTAATAATATTGATATCACAATTCTGATGTTAGAGTAGCGTCAATATGAAGGTGCATTTTCTGTGAGTGCAGTCTTTATTCACATTTCTGTATTCAAAAATCGATTTTCGGTGAAAAATGTAGGAAATCGTAGAAATATAAAAGTACCAGAGCATCTACAGACAAATTTTTTCTTTATTTGGGATCAGCGGTGCTTTAATACCTTTAATCAAATTTTTAACCTACTTGTTCAAACTCTTGCTATGACATAGTAGCTAATATTAATGTCAATATCAACATGTGTAAGAAAGCTATAAAGTTTGTATGGGATATATGGTCAAATCTGGACCGATTATAAAAAAATTTTGTTGAGTGATTAATGTAACAAATTTAAAATATTATTGGGGCTGCTGAATTCAATATGACATGATTACAGTTCATCGCGTTTGCAAAAAATTTTAGCCGTCTGGTCAGTATGTGTTAGCGATTTTTAACGTATAATTATAAATTTTTTATCAGCTCTAGTTTTCGGAACCGGGGAAGTATTTGTTTTATTCAGTAAGGTAAAAAATTCAAAATTCGACAACAAAATTATCCTACAGAAGAAGTGCAAACAGTATTTATAAGTCTGAACGGTAGTTTCAGAGATATCGTTAAAATTTGAGCAAACGAAAAGATTTATCAACACTTGAAATATTTTTTTTAATAGTTGGTATTGTGGTAAATTTGTTGAACTGTTTTTATGGTTTGTTATCCGAATTTTCTTATTTTTAATTAGACTAAAGTTGATTAAATTGAATTTTAATAAAAATTATTTTTATGAGGGAAGGAATTTTGCAACATGAAACTAAATCCGCCTTCAATGGCAGTGAAGGTAAAACGGCAAAGACATCTGAAGAGATATATGAAAAACGTGATTTCATGGCAAAATTAACAAATTCTGTCAACTTAGGTAAAAAAAAATTAATGATTGCCCTTGAGCGTGGGGCGAGTTTGAAATTTTCTCTATCCAGATCATGAAATAGAACTGCGTTACAGACAAAAAACCATTTTTAATTTTATTTAAAAATTACACACTTTAACCAAAACCAGAATAAAATCAGAATACTTAAACTAATTTTCAAA
Source organism: Pollenia amentaria (assembly GCA_943735925.1). Lineage (NCBI taxonomy): Eukaryota > Metazoa > Arthropoda > Insecta > Diptera > Polleniidae > Pollenia > Pollenia amentaria. The sequence goes on from OX031009.1 coordinate 44,719,069, forward strand.
TTCTATTTGATTCTAATACATTCAGTTTTCTTACGATGCACAGTACCTTAATCCTGCCAAAAATCTAAAATGTTGTTACTTTATTTAAATTAATAGTTTAAGTTTCCTTTCATTTAATAATTTGATCCCTGAGTAGATTGTTTGACATACACATAAAGGAGTTGGCTAAGAAATAAATTAGCTTCCCAAACATATCGAGTAAAAAAATAAAAGTAAGTGTTTAAGGTAATATTTAAGGACAAAACTATTTATAAGATTTTCATTGATAAATATTTAGTAATAATAATTCACGTGGTTTTTGAGGTATATGTATATACTGGCCTGTTAAGCTTTTAAAATCACACATGTGGTTTTGTGGTGTTCTGAAAATTATTCCATTTTTTGCGTTTGTCGGTGCACAAAAATATCAAAAAATAAAACACAAAAATATCACACGTGTAATTTTAAAAGGCACATGTGATTTGAAATCACGTGATTTGAATTAAAATGATTTTCAGAATAGGCCTGATAATCTTTTACTAAAAATATTTTGTGAAGCATGAAGTGGCAGCTGATACTAACTTTTGAAATTTTTATCGTTATGACCTTTTAAAATTTGTTTTTTTTAGCTTTTTTTTAACCTTGTTGACTGCAATTTCACTTCTCAAAAAATAATGCGCAAAATATCGAAATAACCATATGAAATAATAGATCACTTAAACTATTTAACAAACGCGTGCAAATTTTCAAAAAATCTTAACGAAAAACTAAATTTTTCAGTCAATATTTTTTGAACAAAATAAAGTCAAGGTAAAAAACTGTAAAAAAAAATCGAAAGTTATCTTCAGACCCAACAAATATTTGACGAAACAATCAAAAGAAAAATTATGGCCAATAAATTGATCCAACTTTAGCGTTATTTTTAACAATTTCAATTGATTTCCTAAGAAGATTTTAGAAATTATTTGTAAGAAGATAATTGTATAATGTAATTAAGGAACTGTTAAATAATGTTTGATCTAGCAATCGTTTTGCAAAAGCAAATAATTTTTTAGAAAACTAGTGGTTACGTATAGGATGTCAAATATTAAATAGGTGTGAACATAGAATCATTTTCACAACACAAAGAGAAAAATTAGTTAAATAAATAAGAGCTTTAGAAAGTTTACAAAACCCGAAGTGGTCAACCTTTTATCTCACCTTTTATTCTCACAGGTTGGTCACAAACACCATTTTCTGAAAGCCTGTGTCCTCCTCTACGACGCGTTCATACCTTGCGGAGTTTCAGATTTATTGTCCTTTTTTGCAATTGACCCCACTTTGTGCCGGGGATTTATGTATGAGTAATATTAAAAAATGCAATTATTACTCATACGCACAGGTAAACTAAATAAGCGTTAGATCGCAATCATTTAAAATGGATAATATAAAAATTTTTTTTATTTTTCGAATTTATTCAATGAGCAATGTATTTTATAACTTTTTTTTTGCAATAGTTCCATTCGTAAAATTTTTGGGAAAGACTTTATACACTACCAGACTATTATCTTTATAAAATATATAACTGAAATTTAGGTCATAGAAAAAATTCGAAAAATAAAAAATGTTAAATATAATAAAGTAGCTTATGAAAAGAAATAAGTCCCAGATTCTATTTATTAAAATTTTTGTTTCGAACTAAGAATTTAATTTGTGTTTTATAGCGTTTCATCATCTTATTTGTGCTTATGATGGTGGTAACTTAAGGTTAGACACTGTCCCATATAGCCTCTATACGTATTTAATTTTTTTCCTCTTTCTCCGTAATGTGGTTTTTTATTGTAAGCTTTGCTACGTAATACAATTCCACTTAATGTTGGTGTTTTTCTCGTTATTTTTTTTGCTGTGAGTTTTTCCAGTTGTGTTATTGTGATTTAGCAAAATGTAAAACAAACAAAAACAACTTTAGCCTTTTTTAATGTGAATACAAAATACTAAGAACTATTTAAAAAGATGAAAGAAAATGTAACCCTTCTTGAGAGGGGAGTTTTTTTTTATACATTACTACTATTGATAATTTAAGGTATCTATGATTACGAAACACCAAGAAATATTAAACGATTGTTAGCATTTTGTTGAATTTATGACCAAATGTAAACCGTTCTTAAAAAAATTATATTTGTTATTTGTCCGCGTAGGAACTGCAATAGTAATGTACTATTGCAGTTTCTACCGCGGAAAATTTTTTTTCTCATGCTCGGAAATCATGTTTTGGTAAATTTAACTTTTAGTTATAAGATTCTGTGCTAGCGTTTAGATATTATGTTATAATCACCCTTAATCCATTTAACGTCGTGGTCATCATCATCAATTTATTATCAACATCACTTTTTATCGACGTCGTCATCAATTCGATACAAAACTTGTATTCGATAACAGCAATGTAACGATATCGATTTTTTATCGTTTTTTAAAGCACATCTCTTATCATTTAGACAATTGGGGTGTTTTGTTTTCAGTTTGTAATAAAAAAAAATCCAATTTGATATTCGTTTTTTAAAAATGTTGTACTCCCAGAAATGGAAGCTTCATTTATTCTGAAAAATGAACGAAAATAGCAACAAAGCTACGCGAAAATTGCAAAAGTGAAAATTCGCGAAAATTTATAATATTTCAAATAAGCCATAAAATTGCTTAAGTTCCTAAAACCAAGAAGAATTTCAAAAAATTTGCTAACTGGGACATGATAGCAAAGTTTAATATTTATTAAAAAAATCGTAAACCTGTAAAGAAGCACACGAAACACACTTTTATCACGATGGAATTTTGAAATTCCTTATAGTCTAGGGCAGTTTTAATCAATTTTATGGCTTGTTTGAAATATTAAAATTTTTCACGAATTTTCGCTATTTTTGCATATTTTTGCAATTTTCGCGTAGCTTTGCTGCTCTTTATCCATTTTTTTTTTTAAATTCAACATTATTATTATCGAAAAATTAAAGGGGAATAAAACTGTTTCGACGCCAATAAGACTGACGATAAAATCAAAATCAATTTATACCGATGCAGACATTAACCAAAACAAACAAAAAATCATATATCCCTTCCCATAACTATAAATTCACCTTTCGCATATCATCATACAATTCCATATTGTATCAAAAAATAATGTAACATTTGAAGAACTTAAACGAACAACACGCAACAAAAAAAAATTTAGTTTGTAAGGTAACTACCTCAGGGTTACCACAATATAAAAATAGTTACAACTGCATTCACAAAAAAAAAAAAAAAAAAAAAAATAGGAATACTAAAGGTACCTACTAACTGATCCAAATCACAGAAAAACTTATTTTTCCAATTCAATCAAAAAAATTGTAGAATCAAACACTTTTTTGTTTGAAATAGGTCCTACTAACATATCGAGTGCTATTATTCAAAAAGTGATATCTGCAATTTTTCGAAAATGTGTTTTTTATAGAAACGAATTCACTGACTTTAATTTGTTATTAGTGCTATCAGACCCATAAGCGCGAATATCTGGAATTGAAAAAAAATAATATATATATATATATATATGATTAAGACGTTTATTTTTAATAAAATTGTAAAACAAAGTTTAGTTAATACTCTTAGAGCTATAGAAAAAATCTGCTTTTCTCCTGTAAAATTGTATTTTTGCCGACAGCACTATTTAAATAATAACCCTCGATATGTATTTGCATATTAAAACAAAATTTTTGTATTGCATTTCGTTTATTGAAAAAAAAACTAAGTTTCTTTGTAGGACTTCAAATCACACTTTTAATTTCGTGAAGATCGGCTTATAATTTACTCTAGGCCCCATATAAACCTTATTCTAGGAAAACAGTTTACTGCGCCTAAAACCAAATAGAGCCCACTTTGGGAAAATAATTAAGTTCGCCTAATACCTTAACAGATATATTTATTGCGGTAAAATTTCTTCCAACTTCGTTTCATATGGCCAGAAAAAATATCATGCAATTTTTTTAAATTCATTGTTAACGCTAAAACTAATTACACTGCTGTATAGAAATTTATTCTTATTTATTTTTTGTAATACCAGAAATCAGTTTTCAGAATTTTGCTATGATTGGTTCATAATTTACCATAGGTCCAATACAAATTACCCTCCTAAAAATCGTTTTAGTTCGACTTAAACTGTTATGAATCATGATATTTTACTCAAGCCAGTTAAAATTTCTAACCAGAAACGCATAAAACTTTCTTATTGTCGGTCAATAATTTAATATATTTCTAAACCGCAACCAATTTTAATGCTGACGTTCGTTTTTGTAAAGATTAGTTAATAATATATATGTATTTATCATAAAGAGCCCACTCCTGTCGGTGGAGGGTATCAAAGATTCGGCACAGCCGAAAACAGCACTCTAATTTGTTTTAAAGTGTTGTTGTTTTTTCGATAGAAACATTAAAAAGTTTTTTACCTACTTTTATTCTTATCTTTCTTATTGTTGTAGGCAACTATTATGAGTTAGCATCGATATACGATTTTCGCTGGCTATCGAACATCGACTATCGAATGTTAATTTGGTATTATGAGTTGGCAGCACTGTCGAAAATTTCGTTGTGCATCGAATTTTTCAACGAAAACAAATTTACTTTCGACGGTGTAAATAATTTAAAAATAAATTGTAGAAAATTTAAGTTTTTGTTAATTCATTAGTTTTGGTGTGCAAATTCTACATTCTTAATTATTGTTGGTTATTTTATGCAGGTCTAAAGTCATCAGTGGTAAGCAGCAGTTGGAAAACCTTGTTTCCCTTATGGACCAAAATCCTTTGTTGGCAAAAGGAATTTTTACAAAAGTTCAGGCTACAACAAAGTGGGATGAAATATCGCAGGAGCTAAATTTTTTGGGAACACCCGTTAGGACGACAGCAAAGTGGATTAAGGTAATTAAATATATATTCAACCAAATTGTGCAAAAAATTGTTCGGTAGTTTTCTCCCAGATTTACAATTGAGTTTGAATAGGATAAATGGGATAAAGGGGAAAACTCCCGGACATTTTTTATTCATTATTGGGTTGGTTAGAGAAATAAATTTAAGTAACTGGCTTTTACAGGTCTGGCTGATATGAATACCAAAACAAAAAAGAAAATAAGCCAAAACAGAGCTGAATACCGTGCAACAGGAGGAGGACCAAAAAATGTACAAGTTTTTACCAATATTGGGGAAGCCATAATGGGCTTACTAGAGTTTGAAACCTGCGTAAATCGACCGGGCTAAGAGTTCGGTTTAGACGTTATAAGTGACAACGGCCAGTGAATAGTTTCGACAGGGTCGACAGCAACAAATAATAATAATAATAAAGAAACAGAAAATATGGATATATAGTTTTATTTTTTAAATTTGTTAACAAAAATTTTTTATTTAAAATACTACTACTGTAAATAAATTAATCACAATAGTACTTTTGTTATCGAATGTGTGCCATAATACCAAATGCAAATTCGTTCGATTAACTAATTCGACTGCTGTCGAAAATCGAATTAAGTTCATAATAAGCACCGTAATTTCGAATGTATTTACGATAAAAAAAAATATTACAAAAAAAAAAACTACTTTAAATATCGTTATATATAATTATTTTTAATTATTTAAGCTTGAGGTCTGTTAGTTTATAAAAAATATTATATATATTTATTTTTCAATATTTCGCTAACCTTTGGTTAGCATCTTCAGGAAATTAACAAAATGTTATGTAACGAAAAATCAAACAATTACAAAATAATTTAAAAAAATAATTATAAAAAAAAATAAAGGTCAAATAAGACTTAATTACGATCGTTAAATATTTTATTCAAAATTATTAAAACTAGAAAATAATAGCGCGTATATCATATTTTTATATAGTTGTCAACATTTTTGCTGCTTTTTGTCACGTGACAAGTTTGGTGTTAGTTTCTTACCCGAAGGTTACATCTTATATGAGTATAAGTAATAGTCTATGCTCATATTCACCCTTATCGTGGTTGGGGTAGGCGTATTTAGACAAGTGTCGTATTTGTAGGCGTATTTAAAATTCAATGGAACCGTGAACATTTTTGGAGTACGCCAGCTTTTGTAAAAGAGTCGTATTGTAATATATTATCTAATTTAATTTTATCTGAAGCAGCCTGTTATGAAAACCATCAAATATGACAGCTGTTTAAAAAAAATTTTTCTAAAATTCAAAATTTCTTCGTTTTCGTTACTATTATTGCTTTTTGTAGGTATCTTAAAAGTGCTATGTTGCTCGCTTTTTTCATTGAAAGTTGTATCATTGAAACTTGTATCACCAGTACACTTTTTAGGTCTTTTAGCAGCGGTACAAGTTTCATCATTTTCCTCAATCAAACTTGTGTCTAGCACGTTGACAGTAGACACACCATTCTTTGGAGAAACACATAACGGTCGCTAAAGACCGAAAGGTTCTTTATGTTGCACTATAGTGTGCATTCCCAATAAATTCACTGCAGAAAATAAAAATTGTTAAAAAGCAACAAAAAGTGTTCCATAATCGAAAATAGTTTTGAGGAAAACGTGAACGTTCCTTAAAAGGTCAACAAAAAGAAGAAAGAAAGAAATCGTATGAATAGTAAGGGATATGAAAGTTTTTCAAAAGGTAACATCGTTTACAAAAAGCCAAGAGAAATTAAGCCTAGGTGCACGTCAAAATATTGTGAAAGGGCTTCGAATAGACATTGTTCTATTTTTGCCGAAAATTTACGTCAGGAAATATTTGAACGTTTTCGACAGGACCAGAAGAAAACGTATGTAACCTGTAGTATTGAAGTTTTCTCTAAAAAGAGAACTTGTGTAGAAAATTCCCGCCGCACAACCTGAAAAGCATTTTTTACATACTGTATTTAAAAATCTTTATCAATAGGATTTAAATTTCGACAGTTTTTGTACCTAGAGGGCCGTTACGCACTAAAAAAAGAGAAAAATAAATCATCAAAAATTGCGATAAAAGTTTAATTTTATTGCATAGTGTAATTTAAACAAACATTCAGGCCTGTTCTGAAAATCACTTTTATTCAAATCACGTGATTTCAAATCACATGTGCCTTTTAAAATCACATGTTTGATATTTTTGTGTTCCGTTTTTGTATGTTTTGTCGTGATTTTCAACTGCCGAAAGCATACCGAGAAACATAAAAAAGAAATGTTTTTCAGAGCACCACAAAATCACACGCGTGATTTTAAAAGCACGTGATTTGAAATCAAGTGATTTTCAGAACATGGCCGATTAACACCCGTATTCAAAACGAAAATTTGTGTACTCCGACTATACTCCGCTCATCGAGTGAGCAACTAAAATGTTGATTGGGCTTAATCACCATTTAGTCATGAGTTTATTCAAAACTCTTTTAAATCGCCCGGTTAACAAAAATTTGTACATCTCTGTTTTAGTTAAATTCAACGCAAATTGACAGCAGTTAATTGGAAGTTAAAAAGTCTTTGATCATTCGATAATCATAGTTTATTAATAAGTGTTTTGAATAAGAAATCCTTAATCAGGTGATATGCAGTAACTAAATTTTTGTTTTGAATACGGGTGTAAGTAGTTTTTTTTTTTTTTTTTTGCTTAAACTAGTAAAAGAAACTATAACTGTTATTATTTAATGTATATAATATTCATATGTATAAAGAAATTGTTATTTATTCATACTAATTAGTACTGCTAATAGGTTATTTGGTTTCAGATTTTTACAATTCCAAATAAGCTAAGTTACATAACATAAGCTGTGTTTAGAAAAACAGAATTTTCTCAACCGATATATATTTCTGGTTTCATTTTAATTAAAATATGTAGTTTTCGTTTCAACATTGTAAATAGTTCCTATTTTATAACGTTTCTTCCCTCTCCTCTAAACTTTTGAAAACTGCAGATAGGTTATTTCGTCTTTAAGGTGACGATATGTATATTATATACTAACAAAAACTTTTCAAATCTAATGCTATTTCTTAAGTTAATGTCCTATTAAGTTGCATGTACAAACATGTTTTTTACATCTGGCTTGTCCAATTTCCCACTGCAAAACACATACATGTCGTGTGTTACCTTTAAAACATTGCTTCCGTAAAAGTCAGACGCAAAGTCATCTGACAAAATTTCAAATAGAGCGTGCTCTATTTTCTTCTGACAAACCATCTGACATCAGCTGAGTCAGAAATCTATTCCGGGAAAAACCGGCAGTGGTTAGCTGTGGAATCATTAGCTGGCAGAAGTTAATATTTTACAATGTCGATATATCGCACTTAATCAACAAGAGGGTATTAACTCAAAATTTAAAAATTTTCAGTAGAAGCAAAACAATTTTTAATTTAACATTGAAGGCATATGGAAATGAATTTTAAAACCAACCGTTTCATTAGCAAAAAGTAGACAAAATAGCAAGATATTTTTACAGCGGGCAGATATGAATATAACGTGTAGATTTTTTCGAAAAAGTGGAAAAATAAAAATTTTGAGATAATACCCTCTTGTTGATTAAGTGCGATATGTATGATCATTTCACGATTGAATAGAAATTATGTACATATATATCTATTAGGGCGGGTCGATGCAAAAATCGCCCAATTGACAAGGAAATCGCCTTCTAGGGATAAAAATAAGAAACTTTGCCCAAGAAACCATACCTCTTAAATGAATTTAAATGAATTTTAATGGTCCTTATTTTGACCCAAAGATCAAATTTTGTAAAATCCCACTTTGATCCATTTAAAGTGCCCCAATCGAGTCTAAATGCATGACCGACACCCACTAAATTTGGAGTGCCGACCCACCCTTGCCACTTCAGCGATTTTTAAATCGACCCGAAAAATCTGCTCAGAAAACATCTGTCAAGTTACTTGGTTACGTATGAGTATTATTTAATTCAAATTTATTAACATGAATACGCCATGTGGTACATCTTATAAATCAAACTGTTATTTTCTCCAGTGGCAGAACTGGTGAAAACGAATACTGTTTAAAAATTCCTCCGCCTGTTGCACGTCTTTCGCCCTTGTTGTGCGCCAGTTTTTTTTTTTAATTTAAATTTGAAGTCCCCCCATATCTTCAACCAACCTTCACCTGTACGTAATGGAGGACCAATACTATTAAGGTCATCTGCTATTTCATTCCATTCATCCTTTATGTTTATTTTATTTATTCCTTTATTATAGCCTCTTGCTAAATACGTCTCCTTTTCCATGATTTCTACAAACTTTGAAAATTGTGCTGGCGTCGTAATTTTTAATCTAGAAAATAAAAAACAAAAATATTTTGAAAAAAAACAAGCTGCATTTATAGTTTTTTTCACTTACGGTTTGTTTTCCAACATTTTAAATAGATTTTATGTTCAACTATGTATATACTTTAAATATTCTGTCGTGGTTATAAAACTTAAAGGCAGTTTTTGCAACTTTTGACAGGCAAATACGCCAACTACGATAAGGTTTTTTGTAATCGATTTGTAAATAGTGTCGTATTTGTTGTCGTTTTTCTTAACCACAATACCATTTTTTAAAATCGCCTAACTTTCGCCACAAAAACGCCAACCACGATAAGCGTGATTATGTATACGTAAGTGAGAAATAAATAAGGAAGACAAAATAAATTAAGATAACAACTTACATTCCTCTATGATTTATAAACAAAATATTAGGTTCACTTTTGATTGTGCATGTTTGCTGTCCGGAAGTGTAAGAAAAACTCAAAATTATTTAAAAATATTAACGGTTAATTAACGTTATACGGGCATGTTCTGAAAATCACGTGATTTCAAATCACGTACTTTTAAAATCACGCGTGCGTTTTGAGGTGTTCTGAAAAACATTTAGTTTTTATGTTTCTACGTATGCTTTCGGCAGTTGAAAATCACGCCAAAACATACAAACACGGAACACAAAAATATCAAACGTGTATTTTAAAAGGCACATGTGATTTGATTGGTAGTAAGAAAAAAACCGGAACGCAATTATATAGAAACTTTTTGCGGTTCCTTAAATGGTTTCTAAAGTTATCTTGATAAGACAGTCAAACAAATTAAAGCATCTGGGCATTTCAAAACGTACCTAAAAAAAAATTTCGTCAAGCACGAATGCATTATAGATTCGGTGTAGTAAAAAACACTGATGGCCACTCTAACTGAGAACAGATTAAAAGAGATGCTTCTGCTTTGTTGGCATCAAACCGATCTACAGGCGGATAAGTGGCTTTCGACAAGGTCTCCGATTGAAAATTGGTCCCGTAATACAATTGTTCTTAAGATATTGGTAATGTTTCCAATCTCCCGGAGACAAACAAGTTAACAATAGTTTTCTCCTTCATTTTCAGATCAAATAACCACAATTAGGCAACTTATACATTGTAGTCGAAGTTAACTCTAAGAAAAATCTAAGAAAAACACAAACAGGTCAAACACTTATTAAATTATTAAACAAATCTTTACCAATAAAAGCAAATCCACATCATTTAGATATGTACATAAGTAAAATGGACAACAGTTCCCCAACTAACTTCTTAATATATCTAGCCCTATTTGCTATTGTATCGTAAGCGGCAAAAGGCAAATTTAACAGGAGAAGAGACTTTATTATTTTTTTCTTAAGCAATGCGATACTTTATTTGTATATAGATGCGTTTTTTCTCCTCAAAGGTACAAAGTCAAAGAACATTCATATATGAATTTGGTCGTTATTGTAACAAGTAAAAAAAATATTGTTGCTCACGATATAATCGCAAATAGGGCTCGATATGTATGTAAGTCACAAACAAGATTCATATGGCAAGCATGATGAAAAAGCGAATTCAAAATTTAAATTTTTCTTTCATTACAACTTTAGTTCACAAATTTTTTTACTTAATGATAAAATTTTCATAAAATTTTGAAAATTTGAAAACCAAGGCCAACTAAAGCCGAAACAAAACAATTTTCCCAAAGCTGTCACAAATCTGTGCGTCACCTAAAGGGTTACACCAAAAATGCATTCACTTAACGTGGTCGGGGTGTATGGCTGGCAGAACATGCAATGAAATACTTAAATTGTTACAGAGCAACAAACATTAAATAAATAATAAATAAATGTACATATAAATAAGAATAGAATGCAACAAACAAATGATGTTGCACAAAAGCTGGTTGAATTGTTGCTGCATAAGAATGACTTAATAAATGGATAGAGAAAAAATAAATGAAATGACGGAATGAATGAATAAGAAATATGTATGAAAAAAAACAACGGAAAAAATATTGCATGGGAATTTTCCTTTAATTGTCACAAAGTATTAAAGAAAAAATTGAGTTGATTAAGATAAAGTGTTTGTTTGTTTGTTGGTCTTGTCCTTCCGCTGGTAATTATTCTTTTCGAATTAGTTGCTGTAGCGTAAACTTATACAAATTAATAGAGAAAAGTAAGAAAAAGAAATAAAAGCAAATTAAAAAAGACCTATGCTAGTAGGCTTGCCATATTAACATTTTCAAAATTCTTGACATTCACATTAAAAACATTCTTGATTTGGAAAACGATTATTGACAATTAAAAACTTCCGTAAATAGTCTCTTATAAAAATAGCACGATTGTTAAAAAAAAAATTAAAAGCAAAAAATACAAGCAAATGAACTCACTATTTAGGCGTGTGTGAAACAGTAGCAAAGTACTCGTACGCATTAAAGTAAATGTTGACACTCTTGAGGTGAATAAAAAGTACTCATGAATTTAAAAATTTGACACTGTTCAGGTGAATAAAATTTCACTAGCCCAGGGGGCTGGTATACATTTTGACATTAGCGAAGAAATTTTTGAAAACCACACAATTATGAGAGACACACTCCAAGTTCGTACAACTCAAAGTTGTATACAAGCCGCTGCCAAATTTAAATTTTGAGCTGAAGTCGCCGCCGTCTCGAAAGACATATTTACACAAATTTTTTTTTTTGTCAAACTTTGCTTTTTAACCGTGTTGCATATTTATATAAGCTATTATAAGATTGAAAATAGTTACATATTAAATTTTTTTTATTAATAACGTTTTTGTTATTATAATTTGTGCATGTTGACATCAGTGTCTAATAAAAGTAAAATACTTTTTTTTAAATAAATTTTAAATTCAGTAATAGACTGCAGAACGCTAATTACATTTACATGCATTACAAGCATTTTGTTAAATTGCCAAGGCACAATCGTATGTAAGTGTAATTGGAAGAAACCAATCACAATAACATGGAAATATATTCGATTAAGGGCCATTATTACAACTTACAAATAGTTATTTTTAGGATGCTATCTGACAGATAAATAGTTTTTGGTTATTACAAACATTAACCTAAAAAGTGACTGATAAGCTAACATCAGGTTTGTACTCATGGTAACTTTACAAGTGAACTTTAAGAACTTGAAGATGCCATATTTTCTGCTGAAGATATGGTAACTTCAATGACAGTTTTATGTCATATTAAATTATTTAAACTTTTAAAATTAAATATAAAACACAATAAAACACAAAAAACAAAACAATTTTAAATAAAAACCGAAATAAAGCACAAGATATAAAATTTTGATTTCAATTAAAAAATTAAACAAAACTAAGTCGTTGCCACTACGTATTTTAAACAACCAGTCGGTATATACTGCAATGTTGCCACAGTATATAAATTACATTTTTTATTTTATCGGACAGTTGTAATAATGGAAAAAACTTTATGGTCACTTTATCGTACAAGATAGCTATTGTTCACGTTAACTATCAGCAACTTTATCATTAGGTTGTAATAATGGCCCTAAGAGGTAATCTTATGGCTAATAAATCAGATAGGGCTTAAACGCTGGTTTAGTTGTACTAAACTTAAATTTATATGTAGTTTAAACTCAACAGTTGTAAATCAGTGTCCCATGTATTTTATGTAGTTTAAAAAGTAACATGTGGAGCACTACGATAAATGATGTCAAATTCATATGGTCTTTATTGGTAGTTTAAACGCCCAATTTTATGCGCTTAAAGATGGTTTATATGTTTACTGATTTATAGATTTATCGGTTTAAGCACATTTTAAACCAAAAACAGAGTTTAACTTGTTCTGATTTATAAGCCCTTAGTAAACAAACTGGTTAAATAATTTTTGTTAGATCATAAATCCCATGATCAGCTTGTTAGGATTTGGCTTACCTAAAACGTGCAATTCGCGAAGGTTAAAAAAAAATTTAATTAAAATGAAAAATTTCCTAAAACTTTAAAAAAGCATAAAATATCTGTATATGGGTACCAACCAGTAGAGAATAAAAAAATCGCAGAAAAACGTCAAAAATTAAACAAAAAACCAAAAATTTTGAAAAAGCCAAATGTGCAACCTCCAAAAAATCCTCAAAATTTGTTCACATTTGCAACCTGCTAGCAAATCATATTAAAAGTAACCGCGAATTCTGAAAATTGATTTATAAATTACGGAGTAGCTCAAAATTAAAGTTTCCGGGCAGACAAATTGTCCGTCTGATTTCCATAATTTCTTGTAACTACAATCTGTTGACACGCCCTATTAAAATGCAAAAAAGTCGGTTCAGAAATGACGGAGTTATGCAGTAACAAACATTAAAAAAACCAACAACCAACCGAATTCAAACCCTTCTTCTATTTTGAAGACGTGTTAAAATATATTTATTTATTTAATAAAAAGTACATACATATATTTAAAATAATAACAAATTGTAATAGATAATTTTTTCATTTCGAATAATTAATTCTTTTGTCAGGTGATCCACTACAGGCTGCTTTTTGCTGAACCGCCGCCGCCAAAAAATTTGTCGACTTAGGCTTCTGTTAAGAATTGTCAGCAAACAATTGTTCTATTCTTTATGTCAAAATTTTACGTTGTCAAAAATGTTATAATTTCACCCTGAATAAACATGAAATTTTTCTACCTAAGACAAATTTTCTTTCACCATAGAACTTTGCTACCCTTTCACACACGCTCTTTGTACCAAAAATTTCTATACTCATAAAATTTTACAGTAACTGATCGTAGGTTAATTAATTCGTTTTCCGTACTGACGTTATTTTACGAATCACTTTCTGCCGTATTCATAAAAAAATTAATTGGATATGAAATCTATTTTAAGGAAAATTTGTATGGAAATTTTGTTTTAAAATACATTTGAAATCTATTTTATTTTTTATGAATGTGGCAGTTTATTTTTAAAATTTTATATTTGTTATTGAAACAACAAACTACCAAAAAAATACTGTTTCTCCGTACTAATATTGTCAGTTAAATTATATTTTTTTAAAGCAATAACTGTTTAATTGTACGGAATATTCTGTTAAAAAAAATAAATTCAAAAATTTATGTAAAATTCAATTATTTTAAATAAAATGTAAATGATCAGTTTTTTAATTAAATTTTTAGTTGTTTTAAATGAATTTTTTGTGGGATTTACCTACATAATATTTTGAGTGTAGACACTTCTCTTAGGTCACCTATTTAGGCCCTAATCATGTAAAACGCAGCGCAAAGCCAAAGACTTACATTGAAAGCACAAACAATGCCATAAATATTTTGTAATTTTGTTGTTGCTTTCAACAGAAATTCATGTACCGTTTTAAAATTTTCAACGACACAAGCAATGGAGCGTTTGAAATTTTAAAACGCAATGTGAATTTCTGTAGGAAGCAACAACAAAAATACAAGACATTGTTTGTGTTTTCAATGTTATTCTTTGGCGTTGCGCTGCGTTTTATATGATTAGGGCCTTAACGTTTTTAATTACACTAGAATAGTTCAAATTTTTTATCAATAATATAATATAGATATAAAAATTAGTTTATTGTTGAAAACTGAGAAAAACTATGCACACAGGTACGTTTTTCAATAACATTCAATCTTAATAATTTTTAAAATAGAAGCCAGCCTAAAAAACGCTTTGCACCACTGGATTCAGCGTACTCGAAATAGGCTTACCCGCCGGATGCCCCACTTGTAACAAAAAAAAAAGATTCCGATTTAATCAGTCTTATCTGTGTTGAGCATAGTGGAAAAACAAGTGTTGATACGTATTTCTGTTTCAAATCAGTATCTCAACGTTTTCAAATTATTAGTATTTACTAGGGGAAACGTAGTTTTGAAAAATTTTTAAAAATACACTAGAACGATTATTTATTATTAATAAGATATCCCTATGACGTGCTAAATTCACAATTTACATTTTTCATAAAAACACTGAATTTTATTGTTGAGAGAAAGCTAATTTCTATGCGCATTTTGCTGGTTGCTTAGGCCACCTTGTCAGGAAAGTTTTTCCGAAGACTTCAGAAAAGCTAAAAACATTATACAAATAAGACTATAAAGTCAATAAGAATTTTAAATACTCAGGTCTTACGTGTAACAATATCAAAGCTTCAACAAAACAACAACAATATACAATGAGTTTATATTTTCTTACATTCCCCTACAATTGGTTGGTTTTTTTCGACTCGAATTGTAGTTGTAAGTGTGTAAAAAGAAAAAAACAATTGCTTAAAAGCAACTTGTCACGATGATTATTTGCTTTGTACGCTGCTTAAACAGGAAATAATAAATCAAAAGTGCTACATTCGGCTGTGTCGAATCTTTGATACCCTCCACCGACAGGAGTGGGCTCTATATGATAAATACATATACAAATATAATTAACTAAGCTTCACCAAAACGAACGTCAGCATTAAAATTGGTTGCTGTTTAGATCTATATTCGATTATTGACCGACAATAAGAAAGTTTTATGCGTTTCTTGTTAGAACTTTGAACTGGCTTGAGTAAAATATCATGATTCGTAAGAGTTTTAGCCGAACTAAGATTATTTTTAGGATGGTAGTTTGTATTGGAGCTATGGCAAATTATAGACTAATCATCCCAAAATTCTGAAGACTGATTTCTGGGCTTACAAAAAATAAATTAGAATAAATTTTAATACAGCAGTGTAATCAGTTTAAGCGTTAACAGTGAATTTCACAAAATTGCATTATATTATTTCTGGCCATATGAATCTAAGTAAGAAGAAATTTTACCTCAATATCTGTATTTGTTATGGTTTTAGGCGAGTTTACTTATTTACCCAAAGTGTTTTTTTTTTGGTTTTAGGCGCAATAAACTGTTTTCCGAGAGTAGGGTTTATATGGGGCCTAGGGTAAATTATAGACCGATCTTCAACAAATTGTACAGTGTAGTTTCTGGTCCTATAAAACTGTGACGCACCAAATTTTAGTATGATAGCGTTATTTATTACGGTTCTAGGCGTACCAAACGGTTTTCCGCGAGTAGGGCTTATATGGGGCATATGGTCAATTATGGCCCGATCTTCACGAAACTTAACAGTATAATTTGCAGTCGTATAAAGCGAATTCGTGCAATATTGTATATCATTGCGTGTATTATTCCACCATTTATGTTAGTTTTTGTATCAAAATTATTAATTCTTCTTCCTACATTTTAATTTATAGTTCTGATCCTACTGAATTGATGTTGCTGAATTTCAATCCCAATCTGCTTAGGATAACTACAAGCAATTTGAGACCAAGTTTGTTCTTTTCTTTTGCGTTTTACCAAATTGGGTGTGTTTTCAACAGACGGACAGACAGACGGACCTGGCTTAATCGATTTAAAATTACTTAAGGAGCCAAAATATATATATTTTATGGGGTCTTAAATGTATAAAAAAAAAGTTTCACACGGAATGACAAACTGAGTATACCCTCATTCACCACTAGTGGTGGTGGAGGGTGTAAAAATAATAAGGTGTTTTTTGGGTTTTTTGACAAGTCATATATTTTAAGGTTTTTTTTTTTTTTTTGGATGGGTTTTAAAAAATCTTGACAAATCATACATTAAAAATTCTTGTAAATTAAGAAAAATCAAGACCGTCTGGGAAGCCTTTATGCTACTTATGCCAAAGGATTATTCAGCAAATTTTTAACAACCACAAAGAGATTTTTACAACCCCTTTAAAATCATTAATCTTAAACTGTTAAAGACTTTTGTTTTTCTATTTCGTATTTTCTAAAAATATGTACAACTATTCATTTTTCTTTTTCGATATTCAAATATTTGCTTAAAAAATAAAACACTTTTAAGAACACTATTCTTTTAAAATGTTTTCTTATCAAAACAGCATCTTTTAGGTTACAGCTTTAAAAACAACCATAAATATTTGCTTAAAAAAACTTTATGTTGTTAAAAGAACTTTTCTGTTTTCTATACTCAAATTGTTTTATGTAAATGTACAGGTTTCTTTAAGAAATATTGTGTTGTTTTATATGTGCTATTCTTGAAAGGTTTTACTTGTACTCAATATAAATTGATCTTTGATTGCAGCGGTGTTTGTCATTAGGGTGCCTCTTTTAATAAAAAGAATGTTGGGTAAGAGCATGGACTACAATAAAATCATAAACAAAGGCGTAAAACTATTTTTTCTATAACTACTTTTAAGCATGACGATCGGTATCAGGATTGTTTAGTTGTTTATTCTTGTAATCTTTGTGTTAGGGTCGCAGTAAATGTTTTTAATTTTGCGGACTTTTTCAGCACCCAGAAACCCATAAAAACGTGTCTCTTATTCCCGAAAAATACTATGTTCCAACATCGGATTAACGTAAGTACCGCCTTTCGCTTGTACAAAAAAACAATTTTTTATTTATTTTATTTCTAACGTCCTCACAAGCCATTTAGTGATTTTGGGAGGGGCGCTTAAAATTCAGCATAAGCGTTTTTGTATTAAATTTATTTTTGCTAAATTCATAAGAATTATTTAATTTTAAGCTTTTAACCACTGAAGTGCAAAGACGCATTTTATTGTTACATGAATTTTGGTTCTAGGATATTTTTGGGTGAAAACTACGAATTTGATATCCATTTTCAAAAAAAAAAAAAAAAAAAATTAAAGAAAGCAGCAGACGTAGGAGGTCTTAGTGGGTTAATGGAAAAAAACTTAATAATTATTATATTTTATTACAAAAATAAATTTTTTTTTCCAATAACTTTTTCATAAAGTAAAATCTAAAATTTAGGAATAATAAATAATATATGGGTAATTGCATGTCAATTCGACCAAGAGTGGGACCCGACCCCTTTCGATTTGAATGAAATTTGGTGAGAAGATTCCTTTCATCCTCCAAGGAACATAAATTTTGCAAAAGTTACGTAATTTTCAAAATGTCATAATTTCGGCGAATTAGCCGAATGTGTTGAGTTTATTTTTTAAATATCTCAAAAACTACTGCACATACGAAGATGATTTGTATGTCATTTTAAAGACAATACTTTGGGCTATAAACAATATATTAAAAAATTGACTAAGTCAAAAGCCTATTTTTTTATTTGGCTTATTTTTTTATATACTACCTTAAACTGATCTTTAAAAATCCTGAAACTTTGAAGGAGGTGTTTGTTTTCTTCTTTAAGATATGATTTTTTTTCTTTCGCTACCTGTAAAAAAAATAACATTTTCACATTGTAATTTAAAAAAAAGTCTTTATTAAGTCTGATATGTTTGATTTAAGGTGTTTTAAAAAAAGTAACGAAATTGATAAAGTTTCTTTTGTTTATTTGTTGCATTTTTTTCTTGGAGCTCAATGTGGGCACTTTTAAAGAAAAGTACACTTTTTGAGAGGAACCTTCCCACCAAAATTCATTCAAATCGAAAGGGGTCGGGTCCCACTCTTGATCGATACGAAATGAAATTATCCATATCATTCTAGCATATGATATTTTTGAAACCAATTTTTTGCATTTGTAAAGCACAAGTGGATGTTACACTTGCCATAAAAAGTGTTTGAAATAACTTTTTTATACGATTTTTGTATATCCATATTGGAAAACCTAACACTATCCAAAGAAATGAACAGCTTTTTACCTATCGCTTTTCGGTAAAAGTACAGTTATTTTTTTCGATACTAAGCCGAAATTTACTCATGGTAATTTCATTTAGCTTTTCGGTGTTGTCGGCTTTTGCGGCATTTACTTTGATATAAAACAAATGCATTTGTTGTGGACATATCGAAGATGGTAAAAATCCTGGTTGCCATATGTTGCATTTTTATTTTCAAGTCCATTTCGCCCCATGTATGAGTCTTTAGGTGTACTCCACCCATATGCGCATTATATTCTTGTATTTTTTATGGACTGTCAATATTTGAGATACATCTTTGGTAAAATTATGTAATAATTTTTGGCTCCAGCATATATTTCAAACCTATTAGAGTACTCATTGCTGTCGCATAAAACAAACAGTTACACTCCCCATGCAAGGGGCTTGTAAGTTCTGTCGTAAGTGATATACCACTTTGGCCATTCATGCTACATGACTATTCGTCTTCTCACTCTAGCCAGCTTTCAGCGGAAGCCAAAAAAGCCATTGGCTGGCAACTACTTTCCCTATGATCGAAAGTAGTGATCTGCTTGGACAGTCAGCAGAGGAATCATTTCTGGTCACTCCCAAGTGATTGACAATCCGAAACTTTCCCTCTGAAAGTCCCAGTAGACATGCATTTTTTGGAACAGAATTTAACATTGGATTATCTTCCGATTTTTATTCATCACTTAACTGGATCTTCGATTCTGTCATCAAAATCCTCAATATCATCATCATCTTCGATTGGATTTATAAAATCAGTCATTTCTTGATTGCTCAGTGAATGATTTTTTTTATATCGCAGTCTCTAGTTACTGTTTCATTATATGTCATCTGAAAAGTTTTATGTTTTGATCTTTACAAGTCAGAAGACGAAATTATAATAAACACTTACTCACGTAAAACACTTTACATTTTTTTACTTTTTTCCCCCTTTAGCAAAAATTATTAAAGTAAACATTATAAATACTAACCATAAAAATTCCTTAGTCTATTGAAAAACTCTAAAGTAAAGTTGTTGCTTACTTGCTTTATTTTAATATAAAACACTTTTATTATTTGCACAGAATAACATAAAAAGAAAAATACTTATTCACACTGAAAAATTGGAAGAAATAATTTAAATAAAAACCCATGTACTCCTTTAATACACTCAAAACAGCTAACGGTGAATTACGATTTAGACACACATGTAGAAAAATGTTAGGTCAAGAGTTAAACATTAGCCATGTAACTTTTAACAATTTTTGCATACAGGAAAAACGGTATAGCAGTGTCGAAAAGAGCATTAAAAAGCCCTAGGGGAAAGGGAACTAACAGTAAACTTGTCACGCGACAAGTCACTTTAACATGGCGATGTCCTACGAGTTGGTTAATTGGCACCTTTTTGATACTTTGTAACAGGTCACTGAAATAACCTTAACGGACACAGCCAATTTCGATTAAAATAATGCCTGTCGCAGATATTGTCACAAATGAACCATGTCAATATGATAGATCCCCTTCATATAAAGTAATAGAACTAGAGAGAATCAGCCACTACCCGCACAAAATCCAGTCACATGAATAGTTTTGTGCCAATTACCTTTCCTCTGGACTAACCACACTCTAAACACATTATCACCAGTTAAGTGATAGGTCTTGTTTTCACCTATCACATTTCGTTTCTTTTAATTATATAATTTTGCTCACTGGTCACGGGAGAAATTACACAAATTTCTCGCAGGGAGTATTAAGACCCATTATTATTATTATTATTTTTTTTTTTTTTTAAATTGCAAAAGGTTTCCGTAGAAAACGCAATTACTTTTTCTATTAGATTTGTTTTATCATTCTATTTAGAAATTTGAATAAATATTATTTGTGTAAAAATGTTTAAAAAAATTATATAAGAGTGACACAATTTATTGTTATCAACGCAAACGGCAGATTTTTCTACAATTAAATTTGAATTGTAGAGTGGCGCCAAATCCTAGACTGGATATTCGTCTTCGGCGAATATTGTCGCAGATATTTATAGTCGATATTGGTAACTTCACTAATACATATGAACAAGTTGGTTGGGACTTTTGGAGGTTAGATAGTTGGCTTGTTAGAGGTTCGTGGACGTAGAGTTAGCTATACCCAAAAAGGTATCAGTATAAACCAACTGTTTGGGTTATTCCCGTTTCCTTGTTAACGCGGTTTTATACGGTAGTAGGTTCGAAGAACCGCTGCTCGACCTGTTCGTTCTGGAGGAGCTATAGATGCTGTACGAGGAAGTGTCTATATGAATCCATCTGAGTCTACTCGTCAGCGTCTCCCCGTGGAAAATTTCTTACGTCCGTCAGATCTATAGATCTGAATATTTTTGGCATATGGTTCCAGCAAGATAGAGCTACATCTCATACCGCAAGAGACACAATAGCGATTCTGCGAGAGCTTTTTGATAACAGAATAGTTGAAGTAAAGCTGATTTTGCGGAATAACAAGATTCGACGGCCCCTTAATTTTTATAAGTTTCTTAAATGAACGGATATACGTTACCAAATCAATTTAAACAGAATATTGGCACAGCAATTGCGGCATTAGAACCCGAAACTTTGCACAGCATAATGCATAACGTTTTGAAAAGAGCCATTAACTGTCAGTAGAAGAATGGGCGACATTCCATGATTGTAATTTTTCATACTTAGCTAAAAACAATTTAAAAGTTTAACTTTTATTTAAAGAAAAAGTTGGCCCACCCTATATTTTTTGAACCGGTTTTTTTAGTTTTTTTTTTTAGGGAAAAGGAACATCTTGTAGGTTAGACAGGAATTTCTAGAAATCGATTAATTCGAAAACTTTGGTATATCGGACGAGATAGGCATAAGAGCGAGGTCAAATAGTGGACTAATTAGGCAAATACGCCATATACAGATATAATGTATGACCTTAAACTAAAAATTGATGTCCTTCATTTGTTACCGTATTCATCCAAAAGCCCATATTCCGAGACGAAGTTTATGTTGACCCACTAAGCCCATTAATTAGTACACATTTTCCATATGAATAAAATAAATTCAAATTTGTAATGATATAATTCTTTATTTTGGTTACCATTGCATTAAAACCCGTTTTCCAGGAATGAGGGCCTAATTGCGTAAAACGCAACGCAACGCCAATATAACAATGAAAGCAAAAACAAAGTCAAAAATATTTCATAATTTTGTTGTTGCTTTCTACAGAAATTCATACTGCGTTTTAAAATTTTCAGCGCCACAAGATATGCAGGGTTTGAAACTTAAAAATTCAATATGAATTTCTGTAGAAAGCAACAAAAAAGTTATGAAATATTTTTGATTTTGTTTTTGCTTTCCATATATTTTTAGCGTTGCGTTGTGTTTTACACAATCAGGGCCTAAATATATATGTGCGCTAGGTAAAACAAGAGTTCGATTTTTAATGTTTAACAAATTTTAGATATAACGAATTTGTGACCTAAATTTCATTAAACTAGTTTGATTCGTGTGGATCATATTATAGCAAAACCCTTAATTCTGGATGACACTTGCGTTGGGGCCATGTAAAAATATGAACCGATTTCGCTTTTTTCAATACTAAGAACTGAAAAACAATAATAAAAAATATGGAAAAATATTAAATATCTATGAGTCCAATTTGGTCCCTCTAGCCGGTATAGTATGGCCGCCATTGTGCCAAAACTATTATATCAGAAAGAAAAGGGAAGTTATTTGTCTTTAACTTATTAATTTTTAAGCCAAAATCTTATTTATGGTAAAAGCGAAAAGAAAGGTTCATTTATTATGGTTGAACTTCAGAAAGAGAATTTTATTGGTCAAAATAAGAGTTAAGCGAACTGCCTGCTTTTCAATATGGTGCTCTTGCGGAATATTTGTAATAAAAATATATTTCAACTGCCATCTTTGGTTAACAGCCAACAGAGATTTTCAAGTTTTTAAACACGAAGCTTTAACATTTAAAGCAACAAAATTCACATTTCAATTACGATCGCCGGTTGCCTTTAAGTATCCTAGTAAAAAAAATCGAAAAAAAAATTATACAAAAAGCTGGATTTTAATATAAAGACGGTTTCAAAGAGGTAAAATATACAAATATTTTATACACACACAAACGTTTGACAGCGAGAATTAATAACAAGGCGAATATCAACAAGCCCTTCTCGGTAGTTATGGGTTTTTCGCAAGAACGCAAATTCTTATATAAATTAAAGTAAGCAAATCGTATGTTTCGTGAGATAAAAAAACGCTTATTACCAACTAAAAGTAGTCCTCCAAACCGAGAACTTCCCATACAAATATTCTTGCATCCCATCAGCAGGTTTGTAAGCACTTAATTTGCATTTTCATGGCTCCTTTTGAAGCAAATTTTTTACTGGGATATGTTACTTACTTAATACATGAAAATGTATGAATAGGATTAGTATGATGTGTGGTTAGTACAAATACTTCTTAAAGTTTCCGATGGCTAATTCGATGATGACAAACTACAAAGCCCCATCTATTTGGCAGTGGTTATTAAAATAACAAATTAAATCAACTAGTTAGCTTGGTTTCTACTAGGGAGATCAAACGGTTATTATTCGACCGGTTTTAACCGGTTATTTCTGCTTTGCCCAAGTCGGTTATTTTAAAATGCCCATTTTTCGAATATCGAATAAACCGGTTATTTTGGTATAATAAGTCGGTTATTTTAATAATGTGTAATTAATATACATTTCCTTACTCTGGTTATAGATGTACCCGTAATTTAAGTATTTTCTAATTGAATATTGGTCAAACTTAAACTTTTATTGAAGAATGTCAAAACAAAATGTAACAAAGGTCAAAAAACATTATGAACACTGTAAAAACAAATCACTTATAAAAGCGTGTGTTCTTGTAAAAAAAATATTCTAGATATTAAATATATTTTTATATAGGGGTTATCTCTAGAGATTTTTCGAACGCCATTTAAAAGAAAATGTTATGTGCTTGAAGTGTCCTTAAATGATAAGTTACAAAGGTTCTTCCATGTCACGACTTATTAATCACCTTTAATTAGTCTACATGCTTGACATTAATGTGCTCCACATATAAAACTTAACTCCATTCGAAGTAGTTCTAAAGAGACGAAAAAGAATACTTTACTAAAACACGCTGCCAAAAATGAATCATTGGTGAAATATCAGCCCATTGTGTTGCCGAGGCACTAAAAACTCTTAAGTAGTTTTTCTCTTCATGCTGAAAACTACAACATTCCGGCGGAATCAACGAAATGGGAAAAATTTCTACCAGTTTTATTTATTAAAACACCAAGAACTAAAAAAACAAAATTGAAAAATCAATCAATGTCATGGAAGGTCTTAAATTGTAGTGGACGAATTGACCAATATTTCACACAAAAAGCATGTTCATTTTACTATTCGTTTCTATAATGCGGAAAAAAATAATTTGAAATATATAATCCTGGCTAAGAGTTTTTGTTTGCAACTTTTTAAAAATATGGTTGATTTATATAGACATCCTTAACCACCAACAAATTAAAACTCATTCAAAATAAATTTGGGAAAATATTTTAAATAATAACTTTATTAAATTCCTATAATTTATTTGCTTTTGTAAAATGTTTGTCTAGATCAAATATCATTCAACAGTTTCAAAATTACATTAAACAAATATCTTCTTACAAATAAAGTTTAGTAAATCAATAAAAAATTGTTAAATATTAAGCTAAAGTTTGATAAATTTACTGGTCCCACTTTTCTTGGATTTTATAATCAAATATTTGTTAGGTCTGATCTAAGTTATATCTACATATGTATTTTGTTGGTTAATTACCTTTGCAAATCGTTTTGTTTTTATTCAAATTAACGTTTTATTGCAAAAACTTATTTGATTTTTGTGTTTTTATGTATTCGAATTAAAACCGGTTAACCGGTTATTTAAAAAATGCTTAACCGAAAACCGAGTTTTTTAAAATAGCAGCTATTCGTAATATTCGAAAACCGGTTATTGAAAAAAGTCCAATAATCGATCTCCCGATGTTCTACACAAATATCCCACCGGAAAAAAAAGGCGTAGAAGAGATTCGAGCAAGAAATAAACTCATTATGTAATTCTTAAAACAAATTTTCTTTCGCCATTTTTTCTTTTTATTTGCCCCCATATTTATTTTGAAGAAGACATTCATTCGCATGTTTCAAACTAAACTTTGAACTGCAATTGTTCACACAGCAGGACAAACAATTTCAACAACACCCCACAGGATTTTAATAACGCGTTTGAAAATCAATCATTTATGTCACAGTGTGAACTCAATCATCTGCATGAGAACGAGGTAAAAAAAAAACAAAATCAACTTTACAAACTCATTCAACAACAATCGTTACAAGGCAGGAAACTTCAGGAAGTTTATTAAGACAAAGTAGTCAGTGTAAATGACACCGTGCTTTCAAAAAGTTATTTGCAATTAATTTCTAGTGATTTTATTGATGTAGACAAGCACATGAAACAAAAAAGTCCTCTCAGTAAGTTGGAATTTGGTACGAAAAAATTAAAAGATTTACAAGAAAAATTTTGGAACATAAGAAAGAGTATGAAGATTTTTTCATAAAAAAAATTATAAAACTATGAAATGATACCAAATTCTTAATTTTCTAAACATAAAACCCCAGCCTGCATACGCATGAATGTACAGCAAAACAAACAAACACTTGGTTGAACTTACAAACCGGTCAACTAAACGAAACATTAACAAATAAGAAATTAAAGTCGGTCAAGCCCGACTATATGACACCCTATACCACAGTGTATAAAAACTATTTGTGCTAGTGTTACATATTTGGAACCCATGGGCAACCATGGACCCGCATAAACAAAATTTTATTATGAGGCTATGATCCATGTAGAAGTTCTCTGTGCCGAATATTATTAAAATATCTGCATCTAAACATATGAAATTTTAGGATGGGTGTTTATGTGGGATCCATGGTTAATTTTGGACTTCTCAGGACAACATTTTGTCATGCTTTCGTAAAAGTAACTATCGCCAATTTGTATGTTAATAACAACATCTTTAAGAAATTTTTGGATTTTCGGGAGTAGTAGCGTCAAATATGGATCGATTTCAATATATTTGGTAAGATGATTTTAATGGCAATAAAATAAGTTTGGATCAAATCGTATCTTAATACCAATATAATAAGATACTTTATGGCCACAAGGACTCTATTCCGGAAAGAAGCTTGTATTGCAGCTATGTGAAATTATAGACCGATTCGCCCCACAACAGGCTTGGTCTTTGTGCCAATTATAACCAATATAACAAATTTCATCAAATTATCTTCAAAATTGCGACCTGTACTTTGCAGACAATGTTTTCATGGATAGCCAGCCGGACGGACATCATTAAATCGACTCAGAAAATAATTCTGAGTCGATCGGTATACTTAAAGGTGTGTCCACTTTTGTGGTGCGGGTATAAAAAGCATTTAATAAAGTTTTACTGGAGCCAAACCGGAGTCTGTATCCTGGTTTGATTTTAACAAACAATTAATAGAAATCCCTTAATCGAATCAATGCATTTGGACACTATATTTCCTTCAGTATAGGCAGATTTTATCTAACACTCTTACTGTTCTGTAGATCACGGCACTCAGTGCAACTCCACAACGAGAAATGTATTACTCTGCACGCAATTTGGTTACAAATCAAAACCACCACGATGCTTCTTGAGTGGCCCCACCAACATTGAGCCTGGAACTGACTTTCATACTGGCAGAATACCTTAACCCGAGCAGTTGTATTGGCCATTTTTTAATACAGTTATAAGCGATAGAGCTTGTATAATATAAAGCGACTGACAAATAAGCACTACCGAATTTTCAATACCCCATGAAAAGTATTAGATTAAAATTGTTGTAGAATATAGAGATATATTTTTAAAAAATTAAAAAAAAATATACCATTAAAAAAATTTTATACACTCACAATATTCTGTACGTAAAATTAACTGAAATTGTAATATAAAATAAATAAATATTCAGTTAAAAACCGGTCCACTTATTTTTCATTTATTTTTAACGAAAAGTTCATTTAATTTTTACTGTCAAAAATTCAACTGCGAATTCCGTAAAAACAAATGAATTTTCAGTTATTTTATTAAAATTAACTATCAAAAAATAACTGACAAATTCCGTAAAAACAAATGAATTTTCAGTTATTTTATGTAATTCAGTAATTTTTTATAATACAGGTTTTGCTCGAATATCTAAAAAATACCAGACACCTGTCTGCTTGTTTTTCTAATGAGAGAGGGAGAATATTTATTGTTATTTACTTACCCCGTTATTCATGTTTGTTTTACTTTTGTTGTACTGACCACTTTGTTTACAGAAGAACTTTCAATTATATGACACCAGCAGCATGCCATATATGGTATTCGTAATTATTCTACTTTAAAAATTTGATGTATTTAACTAAATAATTTGAACAAATAGAATATGGGAATTTTCTATAGAAAACAAGCAAATCGTTTTTTACTTTTACTTTTTGCCACAGATCTATAAATAGATAACTATAAATAAATTTTTTGGAAGTAAATTATATAAAATAACTGAAAATTCATTTGTTTTTACAGAATTCGCAGTTGAATTTTTGACAGTAAAAATTAAATGAACTTTTCGTTAAAAATAAATGAAAAATAAGTAGATCGGCTTTTAAGTAAATTTACAGTTGTTTTAAATTTAATTTTCATTAAATTTTGAATACAGAATACTTTTACTTAAGCAACTGACAATATTAAATGCAACCGAAAATCCATATTAATGTGCACTTAGTTTTTTGAATAAATGTTAGAATCAGTTAAAAATAAATTTGCTTGGAATTCTAAATGTTTATTTAATTAAAAATTACTGAACGGAATACTTCTTGAATAACCTACAGTCCGTTACTGTAATAATATTGTGAGTGTATATATGGTGCAATTGAAATCGTAAAAAATAATACAAAATATATCATTTAAATCAACAAACTTTTTTATTAGAACGATTTTAACGGGTGTTTAAATTTTAAGGGTTGATGTAGAATGTGAATCACACCTTAAAGTCAAGTTTTTTCTGCATTTCATTGGACATTTCTCAATTTCAGACCAACTCAATTTGAACCATGGAAAGATAGACAATCGAGCAACGCGTTGTAGTTATTCAGGCTTATTATGAAAATGGGCGTACAAATAAAAATGCATATCGTGGAAATCATCTTCAGTGATGAGGCATATTCGTCAGAGGATTCGTCAATAAGCAGAATTGCCGCATTTGGGCGAATTATAATCCAAGAGTGATTGTCGAAAAACCAATGCACCCACAAAGAGTGACTGTTTGGTGCAGTTTTTGGGCTGGCGGCAGCAGCGGACCGTATTTTTTTCCAAAATTTTTGATGATATGGGGCGAAGCAATCAATAGACAAACCTTTATCACATTTTTGGCACTTGGTCCTTACAGTTGACTTACATTTATCACCAGCACATCGTCTCTGCTTATTATTTTTTGTTCTTTGCACATAGTGCATATATCCATCGTATCTCATGGAATCAGCCCCAGGCTGGGATTTCGATATTCTCCCTGGACCTTTCGGAAAATTTGTCTCTGAAAAAAGATATGACATTGCTAAGTCTCTTCGGAAGCTCTTTTGTTTGAGTTTAGGATCATGCTGTCTCGCTAAAAGCCAAGCATTTTGTACTGACACATCCAGCATCCAGGTAAATAATGGCCACCACCATTTTTTGCTTCGAATAGATAAACGATCAGAATTAACATTTTGATCCATTCGATCTGTTCCGCCCATATTTTTATTTTAGTTTTGGATAGAATGTGGAATATTTACTTCAAGGTATTTTAGGTTGGCCTTACTCCACCTCTTTGCCCTTCCCTCGGGATCGGCAGAAAAAATAGTTGAAGCTTCTGTGACAACTGCGTTATCTTTCCACCTAATTGCAAAAAAATCTTCCCTTTGAAATTCTGCTATTGCGGTCTGTGTAAAACCTCTTTCTTTCTTTTTGAACTAATTTACATCCAGCAAACAACAATTGTTACCTAAACGATTACTTCTTATGGTCCCAGTGCAATTGAAGCCTATTTTTTCCATCTCTTTGAGTAAAGGAAGTGTTGTAAATAAATTGTCGCAAAAGAAATGGTAAGGTAGGACTGATTTTGATAAGGGGTATTGGTCAATTAATTGCAACAAAGTGGATGCACATTTTCCAAATTGTTTTTCCAGTTCTTCTTACCCTGATATGTTTTTCTTGATATGGATCAAACGCTATAAGGCAGCCAGATGGTGAATTTTGACACCAAATTTTGTATCCAAAACGTGTTTTCCAAAATATTCTACCATCGCTTCGTCATGTGGATCTGACTCTGTGGGTTGAAAGTTATTCATAAAAACTTTTTGAAGGTAACATATTAGTGGACGTAATTTGCAAAACTTAAGTTGGCATTACACTGAAAATTAAGCGACTTCATGGTGGTGTCAAATCTGTTTCTTCGCATTGATTATATATAGCATTATTACGCAAATCGTCGCAATTATTCCAATACATTACTTTACTGGACAATGGACTGCATCCAGAAAGGATCAAAATTCCAAAAAAAAATTTTAGTTCCTTTGCGCTCAAATATGCAGTACTTTGTGCGATTATTAGTTCAATCAATTTGTCATCAAAAAAAGCTCAAAAAAATACTGAACTGCAGCCAGGCTTTCCAACAAATCTGTAATTTGTGCTTTTTGTCCTCCTAGCTTTAAATGATTTCCTTTTGCTTTTTTCATGTACTTTTTTTTAATGTCTTCTTCGGTATTTATGGGAAGCTCTTCATTGGTTCTTCGTATTTTAGCAAGTGCCAGAAGTTGGTTACGAGACAAAAAACTTATATTCCCTTCGGTTCCCTCATCTGAGTCTTCATCAGTCAATACGTCAACATCTGGAGGTTCGATGTAAAATGCGCTTGATACAAAAAGCCGAAAAAAATTTTGATTCGTTCAGTATTGACTGAAAGAATTAGAAATAAAATTGCCTTAGAATCGCAAAAGTATTCGATCACGACTGCCAGAAAATAAAATAAAAAAAATTGTAGAATTTTTTCTGTGTATAAGTAAATATTAAATTCACTTGATTAAATTTTTATATTGGCGAGAATTTTTTTTGTGCTTTTTTCTGAAAATTTCTGGAAATTTAATTATCCCCAAATTCTGATTTTGATAAAACTACATTTCACCCGGATCAATATCATCTATATTTTAAATTAAAAAATACATTGATCATGAGGCGGTTACCATCTCCATTGATGGTAACACGAGTTCCGACTTCACTTTCAAAGAAATAGGATCCGATGATACCACCAGCATGTAAACTGCCCTAAACAGTGCATTTTTCTGCATGTAATGTATTCCATATGCTCTGGTGTATATTGGGCTCACTCCGTAAGCACTATAGGAAATTTTTGCCTATTTTTGGCCAAAAGTCAAAATTTTGTTTTTATTTTAATTTTGATATTTTTAATTAAGTACACTTAAAACATCCCAAAGTAATTATCTGTGTGTATTTTTTCTACAATGTGGATGTTCCGTTACTCTTTAGATAGAAACATATGTGATTAATACCGAGTTCAAATCAATGATTGAGTGCAGTAAAATAAAACAGTGATTTTTTAATAAAAGTTGTGATACAAATAAATTATGACTACAGAAAAATAAAAATGGAAACTACTGTCGAAAATAAGTATTTTTTTTATATGTATTGAAATATTGAGGAATTCTTCAATTGGTACGATTATATCGGCAGAATTAAAGTGGATTGAAAATTAATAAATAGAACTATTACAAAAAATTATTGCAATTGATAGTTATAAAGTTACCCAGAAACGAGGCAACATTTGTCGAAACATTAGGTTGTTTCATTAAATGTTGCTACAGGGTGGCAGTGTTGACAAGTAAATTTTAAGAAATAACCCCAAATCAAAAAATACCCCCTAAATTTGCACTGAGAAAAAATAACAAAACCCAAAAAAAGAATAATTTTTTAATTAGTATTGTGGTTATTTTATTGAACTGTTAATGGTTTTTAATCCAAATTTAGATATTTTAATTAGTCTTAAGTTCATTGAATTTAATTTGTATTAAATTATTTTTATGAAGACAGGAATTTTTACAACATGAAATTAATTAAAATTTTATTGATAATTTTTCATTCTTGACTGCGCTGAGATTTGAACCCAGGCTTTCACGGACAGGTTTCCCAGACTAGTTTCGATTGTAACCACAAAATCTCTTCAGTGGGGCTTGCCGTCTTTACTCACTCGGCTATTGAAGCCGGATGGCGTCATTAGTCAAACATCAATATTTAAACCAAATGGTATTTCACCTTGGTAGATCGAAATTTGCTTTTGAATGAATGATTTTTTAAATATTTTTTTAAGCTACATATAATTTTCATTTCATTTTTTACTTAAGCATGTTTGTAAGTATACTAAAACATATACATACTTATACAAAAAAATAGATTAAACTGTTGAAGATGCCAGTTGATTTATTATTTTATTTTTTATAATACTAAACATTGAGAATACTCGCTTGACAGTTGCGTTCGAAAATGATAGGGCCAGTAACACAGATGCTAGCCTACTAATGATTGAGAAAATAATATCAACCATGATGAAATAATGCAGGTGGCATCGCAATGGCAACAAATACAACATTACAACTAAAATAGAAATTAGTCCCAGCTAATGTCAAAAATTATCTTAAACAAAAATCAAAGCGTGCTGCTGAACTTGATAATATATATAATTTTTAGTCAATATTTATTTAATTATTGTCAATTACTTTTTTATTTTTAATTAATATTATCAAAAACTTAAATAAAATACACTAGTCACAACACAAAAATTTGGACTTTTTGTACACTTAAACAAAACTTTGACAAAGGAAAGGACAAGTAATGCAAGAGCAAAAAATTCTCATCTCGCGTAGTAATGCCACCTGTTTATTTCATCATGATATCAACCCTAAAATATCCCCAAATTCAATTTTTACACACTAAATTTCCCCCTAACTACTTTTTAGTGCCTAAAACTGACCCTAAACGCAATAGAAAACCCTAACTTGGCAACACTGGTGTGTGGGGATGTTTCTGGTTGAAATTCTTGTTACATTTTTGGTTTCTCAAATATCAAACATTTTTGATATTTTATGTTTCCAAACGCAATGTTTCATCGTGTATGGCGATGTTGACTGTTTTTTCTTTCTCATTTTGTTGGGAGCAGTTGTTCAGTGAGGTGCTTTTGCAACTCTCGGAGTAAAAAATATGAAGAAAGAACTCGGAAATTGGCAACAATTGCAAATTGTGAGAGTTGGAAAACAATTATAATTGAATATAAAATTTTTCCAAATTTTTGGGACATAAAATATGTAAGGTATACAAAGAAAATAATTAAATTTTTTTTTCGTGTTTTGTAGTAGTATATTCAAAAAATACGCAATACTGATGTTTCGT
This sequence comes from Pollenia amentaria, assembly GCA_943735925.1. Taxonomy (NCBI): domain Eukaryota; kingdom Metazoa; phylum Arthropoda; class Insecta; order Diptera; family Polleniidae; genus Pollenia; species Pollenia amentaria. Next base: position 44,751,446 of record OX031009.1, read on the forward strand.
TTTTAATGTCATCGTCGGTGGTAAAAACTGAAACAATAAATAGTAACACGTGTTTCGACAAATGTTGCATCGACTGTGGGTACCATTAAACTTGATTTTTTTCTCTAGGGCAAGAAAATATCTTCCAGCTGCAAAAACTTGCAAATCGCTTTACAAATCTTTTCTTTTCTAGGCAACTTAAGTGTGCAAAATTCAAAGTTATTTGATTTATGTCGAGTAAGACGCAAAGAAGCTGCCCACGGGCAGCTGTTTATGACCACATATATTATTAAAAGCAGGTATTTCTAACATTTTAAACAACATTAAAAAGAGCTGTCGGGAGTATTTTGTTTAAATCTAAGCAAACGATGGCATAAGGGTCGTCGAAAACTGCTAACATAAAGACGAACAATGTTCTGAAATCGAAGATGAAGAAATTGAGAATTATGTTTTTTTTAAATCTATGTTTTTTTTTAATTAGATTAATAATTTAGAACAAGGAAACAAAATTTTGCAATTAGACTTTGTTTAAAGGAAAAGTTTCTTTTATGTGGGATCAAAAAAAGGAACGGTTTTAATAGAAGTGTTTTGAAACTTTTGCATGTGAGCGCGTGTGACCAATATTTTTTTCCAGGAAGGATCAAGTGTTTATGATAAAATAAAAATTTTTCCATGAGAGCACGTGACCAAGTTATGAGCCTTAAGAGGAAGGGCGACTTCCAAAGATCGAATCCAAAAATCACTTAATTTGGGCCAGTCGTTTGGCTTAAAAGTAGTTTTGGCAAAAAAAAAAAAATATGGAAAAATTTCTTATAGTGGTGTCTGGCAATTTTGTTTGTTAACAAGCCCTTTAAGCCAAAAAAAGCGCATTTCGCTATAAAAGTAACGAAGTCGTCTGTAAGTTGCGCGAATGGATGACAAGTTTTCGAAGTCAATTTGCATAATTTGGTAGCGCTGCTGATGCGTAATTCCATTCATAATGCTTTGTCAGAGTATAATGATTATAAAAGTAAAAAACTGACCGCAGTACAGCACGCCTAATTTTGTATGTGCTACCAGGTTAACCAACCATGACAGTTTGTAAGTTCTTCCGGGTTAAAAAAAACAACCTCTATGTGAATTTTTTCAAGTTTAGTTTATTTCCTTATGTGCTGTTTTTTACAACACAAGTCATTGAACGTGTAGCAATATTTATATGAAAAGCTAATTTGTATACCATTCAACTTGAAATCGCAATCTTTATCAATTTTACCATGGCTGCCTGAGCGGCTGGCCATTCATTTTAGGCTCATGTACAAAAGGCAGTTTGCAATATTAAAGACAGATTTACTGAAACTTGGCACATAAGCATTTAATACCCACCACCAATCGAAACAATTGTGGGTTTAGTGGTGTCACAATTTCTTTTGTTACAGAAACTTTATAAAGCTTAAATATTCGTTATCCTTGTGCTACTCTTAGATGACCGTCCATCTGTCTATCCAAAGCATCATAGATCTTGCAACAAAAAACTAACAAATATTTATTTTGGAAAAATAATTTTATGCTGACCGATTCATTTAATCACATTCCTATTTTTTTAAATGATTTAAACATTTAATTTAATGAAAAGAATTACAAAGTTACTTGTTTTCCAAAAAAACTTATTTCCACTTTATCTTTTGCAGAGAAGGATTTTTTTCCATAGACAGACGAACTTTTCTTAACCTTAGCTTTACCAATACCCACCCGGCTGACAACTCCCTATTGATTGGCATTGCTGTGTAATGAGTAAGTTTTGGTATTGAATGTTGTTTTGTTTCAGAGATTTTTTTTCTTGTTGCAAACCTGGGTCAGATAAAGGGTTGAGAACACACCCTATGAGAAGAAGCCGCAGAGTTGCAGGGTAAGCATGGCCTCGAGAACAAACAGGTTCGTAATAGAAATTTTTGTATAACGAAACCCTGTTTTCATCGCTTTTAATAACTTTCTAAAATTTGCTTCAGTTAAAAGGAATTTTGCTCAATGAACAAATTGTTTCTTTAAAAAAAACTGAAAAAAAATTTTTGTATAACGAAACCCTGTTCTGATCGCTTATAAACATGCAGTGATACCCGGGTGGATATTAGAAAACGATGTATATAAAAATTTTTGTTAAGGCGAAGGTAAATTTAGTTAAAATTTAACATTTGCAACTTTATAAAGGGTGTTTCTGATTGAGGTATAGAATTTTGAAATGGAATAAAACAAAGATTAATATCTTAAACTGACATAAAATTTACTTTATTCTTAATAAGTATAATCTTCTGGCATTATAATTTAAATATTACTTCTGGTATATGACCGCCATGGATGGCTCGGACGTAATCTAATCCGTAGATCCAATTTTCGATGACTTGTTCTAATATCTGTGAACGAATATCGGCAATAACGCGACGAATGTAGACCTAAATGTGGTCAATCGTTTCGGGCTTATCGGCGTTAACTAGCTACTGCACATATCCCCACAGAAAATAGTGTAGCGGCGTTGAATCGCACGATCTTGGAGGCTTATTCACAGGTCCGAAAATCAATTCTGGCACAAGCTGTGAGACATGTGGCGCCGTCTTATTGAAACCACATCTCCTGCACATCATGGTTGTTCAATTGATGAACAAAAAATTCAGTAATCATGGCTCTATAGCGGTCACCATTGACTGTGGCATTCTGACCAGCATTGTTTTTAAAGAAGTACGGACCAATGATTCCACCAGCCCATAAATTACCCCAATTAATCAGTTTTTGAGGAAGTAACGGTGTCTAAAAATACACTTGAGGATTATGATCACTCCACCGCAGTTTTTGTTTATTGATGTATCCCTTTAAACAAAAATGAGCTTCACCCCTAAACAAAATTAGAGCGAAGCGTATTTCGAACCGAATCGTGATTTTCAAAATAAATCTGCACAATTTGGACGCTTTTTTCAGGCGTCAGTCTATTCTTGTTGAAATGCCAATCAAAAAATAAATCAATTGACAGCTGACAAAATGGGCGCCAGTTAAAAAGTTTAGTTCGCAATAATTGTATAGTCTTATTAAATCACCCTTTATTTTATGTAGCCTCTGCGCAAAATATCCCATGTGCTTGGTATTAATTTGGTTTTATCAACAATTATATACATTTCAAAATGGCACATTTTATAGAAAACTTGCACATATTCATATAATGTTGTTGTCCTGCGGGACAACAAAACTGAAAGTATTCAAACAAGTTACGAAGCTTTTTTATTTTACTCAAACAAAGAGCATTTCTGTTATTTTAAATTATTTTATTTCACTTTGCAATAGATAACGTAAAAACTATTTGCGGTATTCGCATGTGAATAGCAGCAGGAAACAACAGAGACACATTTATCAAAACAAAACAATTATTTCAGTTTTTCACGTGCATGTGTTTGTTTAAAAATAATTGTTAATGCTTTATGTTTTTTACATTCTACCACCACAAGAAGCACAAACAAATTTTTGTACATACAAAATTTTTCTACAAAAATATTTATTGTTTCCATTCTATGAGATCTATTGTATGTATATTAACAAACTAATAATCGGATGCCCCAGTAGGCTAGTTGGTAGTGAGCTGGTATATCGGTATGAGGGTTGCGAATTCGACTCTGGCCAGAGACAACGGGCAGTAGGTTAGAATATAAAAGGTAAGTTAGAATATAAAACATACTTTTTTTAAGCACGGTACATTGCAAGTATACATAACATGGTGCAGAATTAACTACAGGGGGACCCAAAATGACCGAAGAGGTTTGAGTTCATTTTAACTTTTTTAAGACATAATTATAAATTTTTTTTTTATATAAGTATATTAATGCAGAATATTTTTAGAGCTGTAAAGTCGCTGTCGGAGTTGAGGTCTTGTACCCGATTCGAAGTAGTCTGAGTCGAAGTGCCCAGAAATTTTCGCGACTCTGACTCCAAAATGTTGCTACTTTACATATGTAAATAACTATATTAAGTTCAATGCGGCAACTGCATTAAAAAAAGAGTTTAAAGTCAAATAAGGACCATTCTTATATACATTTATTATCAAAGTTAGAGTTGGATAGGGAATCGGACTTACAAATTTCAGCGGTTGGAGTCAGATTTAGAACTATTTTTTGACGACTTCAGAGCCCAGATATTTTTAATTCAAATATGAAAAATTATATCTCGCTAGTTCAACATATTTTCCATAAAATTTAAAAATTTCGACTGTAATTATTTTTGTTCGATTGATAGTTTTTCCTACTTAATTCCCCAATTCTTCTTTACAAAATGCTGAAAAAAAGCAAAGAAAAGATAATAATTAAAAAAGTTATAAAGACTTCAAACCCCCTTGGTCATTTCGGGCCACCCTGTTTATGGTTTAAATTGCTTATAACGTTTTAATAAATTTTTTATTTATAATTACTAGCTGACCCGGTCCGCGTTGCTGGCCCTAAGCAAACATTAGTGTTGTATTACCACACGATTTAAATTGAGCTTTCAACGAAATTTACGGCCTTTAAATAAAAATCCATGGAATACCTCTCATAAAGTTTTTTACAGAATAACTTACACATGCTGTAGATATGGTCTCAATCAAAAAAGAAACGCATGTATTTAAGGCAAACTTTAAATTATATTTATTTATTACTTCATCTTAAGGCCAGAGGATAGACAATGTTTTTTGTTTTTTTAGTTGCTGTAAAAACGTATAAATTTTTTGGCGTGCCAACTCGGGAGCAAGCCACATACAACTGGCCGTGTGAAGAACATGAATTTTCCAAAAATAAGCCAGCAATAGTCAATGATTGGCCTTGTGCTTTGCTGATGGTAATAGCAAAGGCAAGACGCAAAGGGAATTGGAGCCGCTTGATTTGGAATGGTAAATTGTTGGAAATCATCGGAAATCGTGGAATTATTACGTCTTCCCATTTGAATCTGTCACCGATGATTGGAACCAATCTGGTTCCGTTGCATAACCTTGGTGCGTTTAAGTTGCGAATAAGAATTACCGGTGATCCAACCTTTACTGCCTGGCACACTATGTCGACAAGAACATTTCTTTCGAGTATTTATATTGAAAACAAAAACAAATTTCAGTTTTTTATTATTGTTTTCAATATAAATATGCGAAAGAAATGTTCTTGTCGACGTTGTTGGCCTGGCAGTTAATGTTAGTACATGCAGTGGCATTCCGGGGGGTTCCAATGAACTCAAAAATTCAGCAAAGTTTGTTTGAATGTACCGTTATTTTCTATCAGCGTTTGAAAAAAACTCAAAAATTGGCACAAAATGTTTATATACAAAGTTATTTATCATCGATTGATAATATAATATGTGTTATTTTTAACTTTTGTACCTTTCCAGGAAAAACTTTTTGAATTTTGGTAATAGGTCGTAGTTACTTCATACGTTACCTGGTAAGTAGTTGTCATTATAATTGTCATTATTCTGGAAACCTCGATAAGTACTTGCTAGTAATGACCTCAGTTAGTACTTTTCACTACTATTATTTTCAGTTATGAATATTTGCTTACTAATAATCAGCTAATTAACTACTTATTAGTTGTCTTGTTTTCAGACCTGAGTATTTGCTTACTGGTAACTAGCTCCATAACTACTTATTACGTGTATTAACTAGCGCCAATTAAATAAAAACTAGATATTTTGTAACTTCTAGTAAGTGCATTGTAAGTACTGAATTCTGTGGACACCTCGAACAAAAATAAGTAGTTATTCCGCCGAAAAATAAGTAGTGTTTATTTTTCTCCTACGTTACTTGCTAACTTACCAGGTAAGTAAAGTTTTTGCTGGGTTAGTAAGCGCGGAATATCTTGTGTTATCGAATGATGTAAATATTTTGTAAATAAACCGAAAACTCGGATTTTAGAATGCAATATTTCGAAAGTTTTAAAATTTTGATATTGGATCATTATTTACAAAGTTTTTTTTGTAAATATCTTCGGAACTACATAACCGATTTCAGAGTTTGATATCTCGTAATTTAAATAAATCAAACTTCAATTTAATAAGTTATTTTTTTTCGTTTGACGCACTTTTCACGAAAAGAGGTTATGTACGGTACAAAAACACAAAAACAACTAAATATTGCGCCATCTGTCGGACGAACTTCAAACTATACAGAAACACTACTCACGGCCCATAGACACAAAAAAAATAAATATTGCGCCATCTGTCGGACGAACTTCAAACTACACAGAAATACTACTCACGGCCCATAGACACAAAAAAAAAACTAAATATTGGGCCATCTGTCGCAATTTGGTCAAAATCGGTCCAGTAGTTTTTGAGTTTAGCGATCACGAACATACACGTAATTTTTATTTATGTAGAGATGAGTAATTTTTTTCCACCGGGAATTTTTTATTAATAGCTTAGAAAATGATAACCTTCTAATAAAAAATTGAACTTGAAACGTAGCAGGTTTGTATATCAAAATATCGATATTTAAAAAAACTATAATCGATATATATCGCCGATATTTAAAATACCGATATATCGATATTTATCTACGACTATCGAATTCGATATTTTTAAGATCTCTTTATAATAAAATTCAAAATTTTAACCGTTGCTCAACTGCTTACAATACTGTCGTTTTTTTAAGAATTGCATCATATGTTTTTAACTAATATTAAGAAAATAACATTTTTATAGATTACACAGTTCAGTTTTGTCTCGGTTTTTTAAGAGATTACAACAAAAAAAATAAGCACAGAAAAAATATTCTGGAAAGGGCTCCTAGAATTATGGTAAGAACCGCCTTAATAATGGCGTATTAGCAGTACTAGACTCATGAAAGTTGGAATGTTAATAATAAAACAAAATAATTTGAGCATGTTCTTATATATTAAATATAAAATATTGCACTGTTTACCTGTATGGTATGTGTCACAAGTATATTATCCGGCATTATATAATCCCAATTAATTTTTATAGATTTCATTTGGCGAATAAATAAAAACTTATTTGTATTCTTTACTTTTTTTAATTTTTTTTTATTGTAGAATTAACTGCCGGTCCCTCGATTTCAAACGAAAACTTCGTTTGCATAAATTACCTTAAACATTTTAAAATTGTTTTTTGTTTTAAATAAAAGTTAAGCGAATGAAAGTTTCTTTCGAAATCGAGGGACAGGCAGTAAATTTGAAATTAAAAGAAACAATTAAAAGTTAGAATGGAATAACTTGTAATATGTTTGTACATATGTAAATACGGCGGCATGAAATAACTCCCCACGAAATAAGTCCCCAAAAAAATTATGAAAAAAAATCCCCAATTCTTAAAATGAAATAAATCCCTAATGAAATGAAATTACTCCTAAAATTAAAATGAAATAAGTCCCCAATATTTAGGGACTTATTTCATATGAAATAAATCCGCAATTCCAGAAATGAAATAACACCCCAATAAATTACATATTGTTCAGTTTTGGTTTTAAAATTTGCGCGGTAGATAGCATGGTTAAGATTTCGTCCGGGCGCAAAGACTATTTCCTTTATGGTATAACAAACAAGAAAGCTTTTTTGCATAGCCGGCCAAGCCGGAAAGCTTTAATTAGCAATTCTGGATTCTTATATTTGGGATTTTCGAATTCGAAATTATAAAGTTCGGGACCTAGAGATTCCGATTTCTGAAATTCTGGATTAATCTCAATTTTTTAGGATTCTGAAATTATAATTTTTGATACTTAGTCCCTTTTTTGTGTATGGTAAACGTATGCAGTGAATATAACAAAACAAAATTTGCCATCATTATGACTTTTAAATTATGTAATTTAAAAATGAAATAAGTCCCCAAAATATTTTTTGTGACTTATTTCATTTCAGATTTTTGGGGACTTATTTTATATGAAATAACTTTCCAATATAAAAATGAAATATGTCCCAAAAAAAAAAAATGAAATAAATTCCCAAAAAAACGTTGTTGTTGCCTCTCATATATTTTTTTAGAGGAGTTAAGTTTAATCTGCCACATACTATGATTAAAAGTCGCATTGGCCAAAATTTGAAGCTCTTAAGACTTTTTCCCTAGTATCTATGATTTTTTTTTTTTTGATAGTATGAGCTTTGTTCCTTATGTGTGTAAAACGAATAACTTTTAGAAACCGGAGAATTTGCTCTTGGATCTGCGAATATCATCTCAGAGTTTTACAGAGCGAGCTAAAAGTATTATCGACTGCTCAATTCCAAAACAAGTCTAAAAAGTGAGTTTTGCAGAAGCATCTCTTAAAGTTTACAAAATATAGTTGTATTGTAAGTTACTTTTATGTGCATTACTTTGGCTTAAGTAAGCAGATCAACACCAAATTTTTACAGAATTTAAATTAAACAATACTCAATTCCAAAGCGTTAAAAAATAAATTGAGCTGTCGATATGAAATAAAAATTAACGTTGTGCATTAGCGCAAGCCAGCCTGCTTCAGTTCAAACATAAATATATTCATTCATAAACACATTTTACAGCTGCAGGTTAGAAGACTTAATTTTAAAAATTATTGCTGTTGTTTGGTTTTGAGTGTTTTTGTATTTTTAAATTTTTATTAAAAATTTATTAATTTTTATTTGTGTAACTATAAGTCATACGTTGTTTATGAAACAAAAAACAGAAAATGGGTCAAAAAAAATCTTTGCACTTTTAGCAATTAAAATATCCGACATCGCTAATAATAGGATGAAAGTTAGCAGCAGAAAAGAAAAAAGATACCAATAAAGAAAATTGCGTTAATGGGCCTTTATTCGCACCGCTAAAAGAACAAGTGCAAGATTGTACATCCCCGAAAAATTTTGCTATACCATCGCTATCATCTCCAGATCATCCCTATCATCTGCTGATCATGTCTATCATCTGCTGATCAAAACATATCGTCAACGTCACCGTCGTCACCATTGCCTAATATTGAACAAAATATAATTATAAATGTAGAACCTGCCTCCCGACTTTCATAAGAATGTTCATATGTTCAACTGGCAAAAAATGGCTTGACTAGGAAAAGAAATATATACACAACCTAAAAATTTTTAATTTCTTTGTACAATTTGGTTTTCGTAAATTTTTTTATTTTTTTTTTTTTTTTTTTTTTTTGAGGGACTATAGGCAAAAAAGTCATATTTCCATTTTCTCTACTCTATCAGCAAAATTTTCCCTGTCTGTTACGGCAATAAATAAAATCGAATCAAATAATATATTTTTAAGCTATGTTTGACATTTTTCAATAATATTAAATTTTAAGACGCGAAAGATAAAAAACATAAAATCTAAATATCTCAAAACTACTAAAATGCAGATGTGACTTTCTTCCTTAGGAGGGCGGTATTGTTATACAATAAAAATTTAATTGATTGATTATTCCAAAGATTGGCGTTGTACGTAGCGCTTTTATATCTATTAAGATTATTTTTTTTTTTTAATATCACAACCATTAACGTCATACATACTTGTCATCTTTAACAGTTCCGGAATACTCTGACAGTTTTCTTTGCATAAAAACACGGTGATGCAAAAGTAAAGACAATATTTTTGTAGGGTTTCCCATAAAACAATTGTGCTTTGTTCGAATCCACATATTTAAAAACTACTTAAGGTTTTCTGGATCATTTTGTTTTTGTAAAATAACGGTAATCTTAATATAACAGATACCAACAAAACATATACATATATGTTATTGCCAAGCGATCAAATAAGATCAAATAAGAGAATTGCATATTGGGATATGAATTTATTTTACAAAAATATTCGTAATAACAAACCATAAAACTTCGAGCATGTTAAATATACCAACAAATACCGCTGCCGTTAGTTGCGACAAATTGTGTAATATTATATACCAACGTACATATAAAAAGTTGTAGTTTTAAAACGGTGGTTTATTTATAGCTTTTAGAAATAAATCAGAAGATGTTTTTTTTTTGAGTGAGTTACTGTTTAACTTTAGTAAATTAAGGATGAATTGTGGATTAATAAATAAGTTTAATTAATATACAAATTTAATTAGTGGTGGTTTTGATTTGGGGTGACGACAAAGGACAAAAAAAGGCTTTCGTCCACAAACAGTGCCCATAATTCAGCTATTTCCTTGACAGTTTAAAAAGCATTTATTACTTTTGATAAGCAAGAATCTCAACCAAAAAAACATTAATAAGCTAAACATCTTTACGAAATTTATCAGCGTGATTTTTAATCATATGGATACACAGAAAAAATTATTAAATTTCTCTAATCACCAAATTTATTTCAAAATTATAATATCAAGCAAACAAGTTGTTGATTTTGCACCTATTACCGAAATGATTATATTGATTACTAAAAAAAAATTTGAAAAAAAATTTTCAATAAATGAGATTTTTAATTTTAATTAAAAGAGTGATCAAAAAACTTTGCCTATTCATGTGTTAATGTGTTAATTTATTTAAATAAATATTGACAATTCCCAACAACAATTCTACATGTTTAAATTATTTTATTTTAAACGAAAAAAGTCAATTAAGATTTTTTGTTATTTAATTAAAATTTTAATTGAAAATTTATTTCAAAACAACTAAAATGTTCATTAAATTTTTATTCAACTATAAAAATAATTGATTCAATTATCACATTAATTAAATTTAAATACTTTTTAAACCATTTTTTTTAATTGATAAAACACTTATTTCTGTGTATATGACAGACAAAATTTTACTACAATAACATTGTTCATTAGGGCTTAGGCGTACTAAGGTTTTTTTCGCACAGTGGGCCTAACATGGACCTGTGGTAAATTATGGACTGATCTTCCCAAAATTTAGAAGTATAGTTTTTAATTATATTTAAAGAAATTCGGTGCTTAGAAAATGTTATATCTTCGTAGATATTGGCATTGGTAACATGATGTTTTGCTATTTGGAACCAGCGTTTAACTTCAGTCCAAGTTGAAAAACTGTCATTTCTTTCACTTCTTCATTTGTCATTGGCCAAAAAAAAACTATTGCTTTTGCTTCTGATTCCTTAAATGTAAACAGTCGCTGTCGAACCAACTCAAAAAGTTGTACACAAATTTTCTTCTTTTGTTCGGCAGTTTTTGATTTCGACTGCAATTTTTTTAACACTGTTTGGAACAACACTTTTAGATAAAGATATAAAGCAAGTTTGATCCAAATCCACTTTGATGTTTAGTGGAAAATGTGGCCATTTTCAATTTAAGCGGCATAAATTAAAATTTTCTACTTTCGATTAATGAACAAATTTTTAAATTTTGTTTTGGATTTAAATGTAATTTTCTATGCGAATGTTCGAAATCGTTGAACAGGCAGTTATTCTAGTTATAACTCAGTGTATATAAACAGCTGTGAATTTTTGCATATTTTTAAATACAGTTTTTAAACTCTTTCCTTATTGTAAAAAATTAAATTAATTAAACCTAAAATTCTACCATAATGGATTACAAAACTGGTGGAGATTATTTTAAAATAAGTAAGAGTGCTATATTCGGCTATCCCGAACTTTATATACCCTTCTCCATGGTGCGATAAGAATTTAAAGTTATATAAATACCGTTCTTTAGATATAATTTTTTTGAAACATTTTAGTTGTTTTGAAATATATTTTTAATTAAAATATCAATAAAATATCAAAAAATCTTAATTAATTTTTTTCTTTTAAAATAATTTAATAATAATATAAATAATTTAAACTTGTAGAATTGTTGTTGATAATTGTCAAAACCTATGGTATATTAAACGCCCGGGAGATTATCAAATAAATACATCAATCACATAGTTGTGTGCGTGCAGTCGTTCTTTTTCGGGTACACATACGCGTTGTCGGCAATGCTTGAGAAAAATCAAAAAGTTTTGATTTTTTTTATTTGATGGCTGATTATTTGATAGTCTCCTGTTGTGATTGACAAAAAAAAATTATTTTCTTTGTGTTTGTTTTCATGAATAATATAAATATTTTGGTTTTTTACAAAATACAATTGTTGATTGCCGTGTTTATTTGTACGTCTCCGAAAAAGCCTCAAATAAACGACACTAACACATATGCACTGATTGACGGGTTTATTTGAAAGTCTCCAGAGCCCTTTAAATGAAATCAATTAACACATTATTTGAAACTGCAAAGTTTTTTGATCGTTTTTTTAATTAAAATTAAAAAAATCATTTATTGGAAAAATATTTTCATAATTTTCAATATTTACAATTTTTAGTAATCAATATTGTCATTTTGGTAATAGGTGCAAAATCAACAAATTGTTCGTTTGATTCTTTGAATTTGGTATGAATTTGGTGATTAGAGATAATTTTGAATTTTTTCCTGTGTTGTACCTAATTAGAAAAAATAAATAAATAAACAGCAATAAGGGTTTTATCGGTTAAAGTCATTGTTGCTTGCTTATATCCAGTGAATCATACGTGAGTCAAGCGTAACAAATCACAACATTTGAATATTTCTATTAAAAAAAATTAAACAATGGCAACAACACCAATAAAATTGTAAAGCACTTTTTGTTAATAAACTTAACGCTTGAGGCTATTAGTAATTCATATATAACTTATAAGCTTCACAGATGCGCAGCATAAATTTTGTCGAAAATAACGCTCAATTGTTCAACCTTTAAAATAAAGTTAAAATCTCTGCTTAATTGAGCTCAATTAACAACTTTATGTCCACCTTAACTGAGAAAATTAAATTTTTTGTATTTCCCATATAAACTACAAGAGCACTTCTAAAAATAATTTTTTCACATTTTTAAAAAATTAGTAAATATGCCTTACCCAATTAAAAATGTTCCTATTTGGCAAAGCACTAATGGTACATTTTAAAAAGTAAGCACACACTTATGCGTTGCGCAATAAGAAATACGGAGATGCGGTAAGGTAAGTGAACGAATTCTTATTATTTAAAAAAAAATATATAAAATATTAAAAGCCACGGCATTCCCTTACTACGAAGCAGATTTGTGAGGGACCATATTAACGAATAACGGTAACAAAAAATTTAGTGTGCAAAGCTGATCGTGACCCATACCAGTTTTTATATGCGTTTAATAAAGCGCTTTCTATGTCAAAGCGAAACTTTTACGGTTCTCCCTTACAAACATGCTTCTTTTTTATTAGGTACTTAAAGGGAAAGATGTTTTACTTTTTCAAAATTACTTGATGTAAAATCGATTTATGAACGAAAAGGGTTTAGTTTTTTTTTGCCTAATTTCTCAATTTTCTCTCACAAAGTTTAATTTTAACATGTCACTACAAAAGCACTTTTAGGTATTTCTCAGAAAAAAATAGAAAATCGACTTTAATTAAATAATTCTTTCAGACGATTAAATTTTTTTACTAATTTTTCCCCTACTAAAGAATTGATCAGATCAATTAATTCGTAATTTGTATTTTCGAGCATGTACACAAATTTAGTCAAATAAAATATTAATGGCAAAAACTAAATAAATACACAACTTATACACAAACATTTAAATTGATGTGTTTTGATTTAAAAAATTAATGAACACCAATTAAATATTTAATTGAACATACTTTTTTGTGTTTGTCGTTTAGTTGTGACTAAGCGATGAATTTGGTACACGTTTAGCAAAAACTTTTAGTTTACACGGCGCTCGAACTCTTAATTTTATTAATCCGTGACCGCGTTTGGCCCCTATGTGCAACCATGGAGCAAATGAGCGATATGTATATTGAAATATGTACAAACAATAATTAATCAAATCTTATTTGAACTCTTAAGTTAACAACTTTCCAATTCCGGGCAAAAATGCTCCTAACTACGGTTATCGTTCACATGGGTGTGATAAGTGATGCAGAAACAATTTGACACCAAAATTGTCTTCTTCTGTTGAGTTTTTCGAAAGTTAGCTTTGTTTCCACAGACGGACATGGCATAAGCATTACTAAAGGACACAGAATAATGAATTTTTAGAAAAATATTAAAAAAATAAAATGATAAATTAAGTACACCCTCAGCCACCACTAGTTATGGCGGGTATAAAATATCTGTTCTAATAGCCCATTTGCACTGCAACTAGTAATTAAGGGCTATGAGCCAAATCTTGTTGTTTTTGACTACATTTCTCATACAAACAGCCTTGCCATTTGTCAAGTCTTCTTTTTTTGCAAGTTTTTTGAAATGCAAAAAAGTTTTATATGTTTATAAAGTTTTTTATATTTTGTTTTTTCATTTTTTTATTTTATAAATTTTTATACAAATTCTTAATACAAAATTTCAGTGTTTTACTGAAATTTTGTATAAAGAATTTGTTTAAAAGTTTTTTAATTTTTTTTAGAAATATAAAATTTACAATTTACAGTATGTTGGATGAAAAAATTAATTACTTCTTTATGCAATTAAACGATCTTACGATATATTTTCTCTGACCTTTATTTTGCAACAGTGTTTAATTGTGGGTACATAGTAAAATGCATCACTACGCTGCATCAAAAAGCAAACTATTTTTAATGCCGATTAAAAAGTAATTATAATTTTTTTCATGTTATGACTATTAATTTTATGGAGTATTTGACAATTTTTTGGTCCATATATTCTTCATTGAAATCACTGGTGCAGTGCAGTGATGTATTTATGAACGTACCCTGTGCTTGCTCCTTCCTACCTAAAGGATCCCAACTATATTTTTTAGGTGGTGAAGTATCTTTAAACGTTATTCTTCTTAAACACGTTAAAGTTTTAGCACCTTTTAGGATTTAAAAAGGTATTTTATTGTAAAATAAATTTTTATGTATTTTTGTATTTAATTTCTTTGTTTACTTTTTAACAAAATGAATCCATTAAAATTTTTGTGTTTTCTGGTAAAGTGTTGGCACTTTGGTAAAAAAGTCTTTTCTTGACAAACAAAAAGGTTGTTTAAACTAATAAAATATTAAAAAAATTTTCTGAAAATAGTAAAAAAAAAAAAAAAATGGAAAACAACAAATAATATTGATCAAATAAATGAAGCTGATTATAAATAAAAGGTAATGCAAAATTTTAAATTCCTTTTTATTTATGTATGTATGTGTTACAAAAAAAACCTTTCAGTCAGCTGTTTTTGTTATTAGAACGAAATCTCGCTTATGTCAAAAAAGTATAATGCAAGAGCACTAAATACTGAGGAAGATTTCATATGAAATCTACTAGATTTCGTTGTAATGCAAACGGCCTATAATTTTTGACGTCGATTTTTAGAATTTGTAACTTCGATATTACTGTTGGTTTTTACAAAAAAAAAAAAGGACTAGACTAGATTAACTGAAATTTTTGGTATTTCAGTATTCAGTATTTCTGTGGAACAAAACAGATAAGCTACAAGGGGCCCCCTGCTTTTTTCTTGTAAAGCACAGTGCAATTGATGACAGCAGCAAAGAAGAGGAGCCTGGAGGATTTGTTTTTATTTACAAAAAAGCATTACAGCTTAGTTGCTATTATTTGCATTGTTGTTAATTCGTTGACACTTTCAGAGATTTTTTTTTTTATATATTTTTATTTTTTTTTGTTTGGAAAATTAATGCTGGTTTGCGGCTGATTGTTGTAATGATTTCCTGAAATTACTTCTTTAAAATAAAAGCTTTTTGTAAAGATGCTTTTATACTTTTGGTTTTCAGGTACAAAATATTTTAAAATGATTTCTTTTTCTCTTCGTATTTCTGTATACATTTTTAATTTCATTTAGTAATTTACTATTTTATCTACTATCTACTAACTATAAATTTTGTTTTTTTTTTCTCACAATCAGTAATTTTCTATTAAATTGTTTCTAAAGAAAAAAGAACTCAAATGTTTCCATGAGGAGCACTTAAAAAAAATAAAAGTATAAAAACTTCTATTTTCTTCTCAACACCGTATTTTTTTCGTTTAAACCTAAAATACACAAAAATACTTTTGGTCAGCATTATCTTATTGTTATACAGGTTTGTGAATTTTCACATCCGATTTTGTTTGTTGTTGTACAAAAATGTGTTTATATTCAATTGAGTCCTTTTTCTTTTTTTTATGTAGGTGTATACAGGAAGTGACAAATTGCAATTTTCAAAAGTTTAAAAACATGGCAAAAGTATAGAAATTGCTTAAAAGTTTTGTGTAAAAATTTGAAAAAATAAAATAAAACTTTCCAAGCAGGAATTGGACAAACATAAACCAAAAGTAAGTGATTATTTTTAGATTGTGTTGCAGGGAGAAAAGGATCTTAACAGAATTTGTAAATGGACAATTATTTAGGATTTCATTTAAAATTTCTTTAAGTAAAAAATTATTTAAAGAAAAATACTTAAATAAAAAATAGAAAACAAGATGTATTGGGAAATGCTTTTTATTTAGAGTAAAAATTTCATTACACCTTAGAAAATATTAGATATTGGGCCGCGTGAATAAAAAGGGAGCTATAGCTTATACTTGAAATTTTAAAGTTTAAGCTAGCTTTGAGGTAAATAAAAATTTAAGCTAAAGCTAGTACTTTATGCTGACTAGTAGAAACTAGTTTTTCCAGCGTTGAATCAAAAAAAGTGTGAATAAAAAGTAGTAAATGCTTAAAATGACTAGTTTATGCTTCAGTTTTTGTAAGCATATGATTGAATTTTTAAAGTTTTAGTTATCGTATTTCTTTATTTAGATCTCAGAATTCTAGATTAAAAACAGGTATAATTATAATATTTTAGACAAGACTATCCACTAAAATATTATGGTTCATTTCTGTTTAAGGAAAACGAGTATTAAAGTATTTTCCGGAAAGAGGCTTAATGTGGAGTCAGTGGTAAATTTTGTGTCGATTATCACAAAACAGCACGGTCTTGTTTTCAGCTAAATAAAACTAAATAAGGTAAAATTTCACCGTCATATTATTACTCTTAATGATTTTAGGCGTGTTTAAGTATTTTCCAAGGGTGGCAAGGGATCTACAGTAAATAATGTCCTGATCTTCACGAAATTAATTAGTAATAAGTAGCAATAGCTTTTAAAATAAAATGTGATCAAATTTCACCATCTCATTACTTATTACGGTTTAAAAACTTTTGCGATAAAATATTTACTGGCTGATCGCCGATATCGAACGTTAACGTTCGCAAAGGAAATTACATTTAAAACAAAAACAATTTTTGAAATTTAGTTTTTGTTTTAAATGTTATTTACTATGCAAACGTTAACGTTCGATATCGGCGAACGGGCAGTTAATATTATTTATTAATTTTGAATTCCATCTTAATTCATTCAAAACATATTTAATTGGATCTTACAAACAATTCGATTGGTAGTGTATTAAATTTAATCACTCATATAAACTGCATTTACAATTTTTAAAAAAGAAAATTACTATTTTTTTTTAACCCTAGGATTACCGTCTTGGGGTGGCCAGACCAACTTTGTGACGTGAATTCTATAAATGTTATGTTCTGAATCGAATGAAACTAACTTGGATTCGATTGGAGCAAATAAGTGGGGTTAAATTCCATTTCTATGTAAAAGTCTATTAAGTTACCCTTTTGGACTCGCCATACCAAAATTTATTTTTTATTTGCAATATCTTCTAAAAAGGACAAAATATCAAAAAAAAACAGAAAAGTGAATTCTATAAATGATATGTTCTGAATCGAATGAAACAAGTTTGAATCAAATCAGAAAACTAAGGTCCATTATGCGCTCAGTTCAATCAAACTTGTAAAACCAAACGCAGAGACTATGTGCTCCTGCAGACAAGCGTGGGGCTTCGCGGGATTAGCATAGGTATAGGTGTTCGCCAAATCGAAAACGCAAGAATTTTAAAGTTCTTTTAAAAAAAAAAAAAAAAAATAAAAAAAAAAAAAAAAAAACGTTTTAGCTGTCGTAGATGCAAAAAAGCAATGGGCGAAATTAAAGACAACATTTTTGATGACTTGAATGTGGAATAAAATAATGAAATAATAATATTATATAATAAATTCGTATAATCTAAAGTAATTATCATACGTTCAATAAAAAATATATATATTTCCAATATTAGTATTGTGGTTATTTTATTGAACTGTTAATGGTTTTTAATCCAAATTTAGATATTTTAATTAGGCTTAAGAAAGCCTGGGTTCAAATCTCAGCGCAGTCAAGAATGAAAAATTATCAATTAATTTTAATTAATTTCATGTTGTGAAAATCCTGTCTCCATAAAAAAATAATTTAATGAAAATTAAATTCAATAAACTTAAACCTAATTAAAATATCTATATTTATTTCCTTTTCATTTAATTCGATTTTTTTAGCTGTTCTAATTGTGGTCTGACCAGACAAGGAGAAAACTTAATGTTAAAAAGTTACCCAGAATCCCCTGGGTTAATATTTTAAAATGTTCCATCGATAAATTTGTACTAATTACAGAAGGTGTCACAGATTCGGCACCACAAAATATACTATCCTCATTTTTTTTTTTAATTTAACCGTAGAACGCATATCCGGGTACCCGTGTGTTCACTAGCAATTTTAAACGTGTCTAGCTGCAAAATGAATACTAATAGAGTATTGAAACTTCCGATCTAGGAAATTTTAATTATAAACACTCAAAAAGTCTTATTCGCAACGATATCAAAGCTTAAACAAAATTCCAACAATAAAACAGTGCGTTTATCTTTTCTTACACTCCCCATTGCAATTAGTTAGAATTCTCCCTACATTTATTGCAGTTATAACTGGGTTAAGAAAAAGCTAATGAAAACCAAAAACAAATTGCTTTTATTGTCTTCGCCAGTTCAGTTTTTTATGCACGTGCACTTGCAAATTTATTATCCAAGTTGTTTTTGGAAATACAATTATTTATTAAAAGATTTAATTTGTTGTGCTTAATTCTCTGTTGGAATTTTGTTTAAGCTTTGATATCGTTGCGAATAAGACTTTTTGAGTGTTTGGAATTCTCATTCCTTCTGTAGTCTTATTTACTAATGTTTTTGGTTTTCCAAAAATGTTTGGGAATGCCGTTTCCTGATGATCTGGCCTAAGCAACCAGTGAAATGCGCATACAATCAGCTCTTCCTCCAACAATAAATTTTCAGTTTTTTATCAAGAATAAAAATAGGAAATTAAGCACAACAAATAAAATCTTTTTATAAATAATTATGTATTCCCAAAAACATTTTTGATAACTTTAGAATAATTATACCCGTTTTTATTACGAGTGGGGAATGAAGGTACATATATTGCGGTTGTCATTTCGTATAAAATACCAACAAATATTCATTTACGCCATAAAGTGTATACAGTGCACTCGCGATAATATAAACTAATTAAAACTAAGCCAGTTCACTTTTGCAAAATTTTTCTTATATGCAAATGGCTTCTAATTTCTTTTTAAAAGCGTTTGTCCCTTAAAAGTTAGTGCTTCTTATATAATTTTTTTTAATAATTGTTTATTTAATATAAGAAAAGAAGAATTTGTAAGAGAAAGAAAAATTTTAAGTTATTATGTCAAAAAGTCTTTGAAAACATCCATCGCTTGCATTGAATTCCAAAAATTGTCTTTAATTTTATTATGAAGTTGTTTGGTTTTTCTTTTATCATTAGTCCACCGACACGGATCTTTTTCTCTCTCATATTCAAAAACCATTGGAAAAATGCTGTATTCCATTTTGTTAAGAAATTTAATTATAGCATTTTTATGGTTTTTTTATTCTTTATGTTGTAGCATTTTTCTCCCCAAATTTATTTCCTAAACTAGGAACACTCGTAAATATTCCTGAATGTTCTAAAATATCAAATTTTTTCCTTTAAAGTTAAAAATTTATGCTTTTTGGTATGCATATTTTTACGTTAAAATTATACTTAAAAATTCATATGGGAGTCCAGCTGCAATAACGAAAACGTGAATGTAAGAAGTTTTCATTGACAGATGAAGACAATTTGAAAGTAAACAGCCAGGAATTCCACAAATTATTAAGCAATTGAATCTAAAAATCTAACCACAACCCTGTTAATTTAGATTTCAATACTGTGTAGGCAGATAAAATCCGTTTAAAAATACAAAGATAAGTTGTTAATATCTTCAAACTTTTGCGTTAAGTATTTATTTAATAGTAGTCAATGAAAGAAAAAAGTGTTTTTATTTTGGGGTTTTCATCGAGATTGTACTGTCTATTCTGGGTCTTTAAGTGTTACGTCGATTTAACTACCTTCATCTGATGAAAATACGTTTAAGGAAAAGTTTTATAGGTTTTGTGACAATCACTTGTCGTTGAAACAATCTAACAACAACAATCTATTGCAAAAGATAGTCGAGCAAGACGGAGCTGTATTTCGAATGACCTTTCGCAAGACGACATTGTAAACAAATTTAGCAAATATTTAAAATTGTTATTACTTAACCTATTTTTAAATGAAAATTTAAAGATACATTTTTGCAGGGGCCGTAAATAACAGTTATCCAGAAAATTTCAACTCAAAACCTCTCCATATTACAGTCGTTGGAACCTATACCAATAGATTCGTATTAAGATGCTCTTTCAGAATCTATGATGGTCTTAAAAAACGATCTTAGCTCCACAGTAGAGACCTATTTTTAAACGAAAAAATAAAAGTTCGGATGAAACTCTTAAAAATGGTTTTTTGAGGCATTTTATTATATTTATATATATATATATATATATTTTTTTTTTGTCTTAAATAGAACTTCTTTAAGCAGTATTATTTTTCCCTTAATGAAATGAAACTCTTTGGTTCGGTACTGTAGTTTGTTGAATAATAAAAAAATCTTAATATACATTATGCTTAACGCTAAGTTCAAAAACATGCTTGTTAATATATAGAATTTTAGTATGTATTATTTACAGTGTTGTTTTATTAAAGTCATGTAGTTTATGTAAATAAAAACTATTTGTAAAACTTTTAATCCAGATTTAGATATTTTAATTAGGCTTAAGTTCATTGAATTTAATTTTCATTAAATTATTTTTATTAAGACAGGAATTTTACAACATGAAATTAATTAAAATGTTATTGATAATTTTTTTTCATTCTTGACTGCGCTGTGATTTGAACCCAGGCTTTCACGGACAGGTTGCCCAGACTAGTTTCGATTGTAACCACACAATCTCGTCGGTGGGGTTTGCCGTTTTACTCACTCGGCTATTGCAGCCGGATGACGTCAATTGTCAAACATCAATCCTTAAACCAAATGGTATTTCACTTTGGTAGATCGAAATTTGTTTTTTGAATGAATGATTATCTATTTTAATTAATTTACATGTTTTTCCTAACTTCTGTTAGGAAGAACTATTAACTATTAATTCATTATCATATCAGATTTATTTTTTCCGCCACAAATAAAACTCATTTCAGCGTCATAAAATAAAACTCTTCAAAGACGGGAAATAAAACTCTTATTTGTTATCTTCTTTTTTATAATGCCGATTTATTATATTGCAATGTAAGCTGATTAGGTAGTACGGCTTTACAAATTGTAATGCTCTTACAAGCGGCAAGCTTTGGGTGTCAATTTACATAAAAAGAGTTTTATTTTGTGACGGGAAAAGTCAAACTTGTCAAATTTGTTTTTTTTTTTTTGGCTCTGGAAGCTGGTATTTTTTTGTTTTTAATTCATAAAATAACTGTTATAACAGAATTTTATTGATATCATTTAAAACTGCTTTTTTAAAATTTATTTTCAATTTGTAGACAGTATATTAACTAGGCTACACTTCAAATATTTATTATGTTTATTTTCACAACCTCGGGGCACAGCCACACACACAACAATAATAACACCATCGTTAATAATTTCCCAACAAACCCGAAGTCAATCCTTTGATATGAAAGGACATTACCATTTGACATAAAACACAATTCTCAAACCTTTTGCAATTGTTTTATTTTAACAATTGAATTAAAATTGATAATGATAAATATTTCGTCAATTGCATCTTTCAGCTGTGGTGCCAAATGTTTATCTCAAAGTTTATTTAAATAAATAATGATTTTAATTTAAAACAAAAAATTTTTCATTTATATTCCACACGTAGAAATAAAATATGTTTGAAGGTAACCATATTATAAGAATTTTGCCAATGTTTATGTTTGTAGGTTAAATTAACAAAAAATTTCCAGAAATCAACCATAATATGGTCGAACTTTATCCACAATATGTTCAAAATTAACCATTTTTTGGTCAATATTAAGCATAATAATGATCAAAATTATCCATACTATTTTCAAAATTAGCCATAATATGGTCAACATTTTTCAGAATTTGGACAAGAGTAACCATATAATCGTCAGAACTAACATTAATATGGTCAATATTAACCATATTATGGTTATTTTATTCAGGCATATTTTTAATTTCAATTTTAAATATTAACAGGAATACGTTGTACGTTCCACTTTTATAAGCAATTCCATTCAAGTAATTTTCCAGCCTTGACGGCCTTCATTAGCACTCCTTCTGTTTTACTGATTCATATTTCGACGTAAATTTATACATTTTAATCAATGGTTAAAATAAAATGAATGAGAATTTTAAGCCAACCAAGCAAATATGTATTTTAAAAGCCTTCAACTATTGCAGAGAGCAAAAAACAAAGTTTTATTGCTTTTAAACATAGAATTTTAAATATAAAATTAAACACCCTTTGTTTTAAAAATTTATAATTTCGAATATATTATTGTTATTACTAAACATTACATGTTTGGAGACAACCATAATATGGTTACGGCTTCTGTATGGATGAATTTAACCATAATATGGTTGCCGGTGACATTAATATAATTAAAGTAATCATAATATGTTTCAGTGTATGGCTATAGCTTAATTTTACTAAAACATAATATTGTTAAATTTAACCATATTAAACTTTCAAGAAAGGTAAGCACTTTATTGTTAAATACAAACAAAATATTATATATCGTGAACAAAGTAATGTTCAAAACAATAATAGCTTGTTTGTTGCCATTGCAGGGACAATAATATGTTTTTTTTAAATACTTCAACCATGTTATTACTCTGCGTGCACATTGTATTAAAATCCACATTTATAGCACACTTGAGAATACCGTTTAAAAGCAAGTTGAAATAAATGCATTTTTCAATTTGAAAATAATTTCCCCTTTTTGTTGAGAATGCTTTGCTTTTGAAATCACTATCAATCTTTTGTCATTTGAGAAAAGGCTTAAGTTCAAATCATTTTGAAATCAAACCTCCGTGTTTGTTGGGTTATGACCACAAACACAAGTCAAATTTGTGTGTGTATGACCACAACAAATTTCACATGAATTGTAACACATTTATTTTGCACAAAACCACATTCTATTGAATTATATTCGCATGTGTATTTGTAGAGTTAAGTATAGCAGCTGTCCAAAATAACCTGATTATGTGGGTGTGTTAATATATTCGTACCATCTATTTGACTATAATTATTAAATTTTAGGACTTAATGTCTAAAGCGGGAAATCACATTTTAAAATAAAATAGTTTGACTTTTAGTACATAAATTTTATGCAAAACTTTCTAAATGATGTCAAGTAAGTAAACAATAAATCTCGGACAAGTTCGGATTAATGAGAGTAAAATGAAAGTTATTCTATAAATTTGCCAAAGTTTCGCAAGAATGTTGGAACGCAAAAAACATAAAAACTCAACACTGATTTATTGTTTGGTATTTTGTTTAAGCTTTGATATCGTTGCAAACAAGACTTTTTGAGTGTTTGTAGGTAATTCTCATTCCCTCTGTAGTTTTGTTTGCTGATAGCTTTGGCTTTTCTAAAATTATTTAGGAGAACGTTTCCTGATGATCTGGCCTAAGCAACCAGTGAAATGCGCATAGGAACAGCTTATCCTCCAACAATAAATTTCAGTATTTTTTATTAATTATTTAAAAAGGGAATTAAGCACAACAAACAAAATCTTTTAATAAATAATAGTATTCCCACAAACAACTTTGATAATAAATTTTAGCAAGTGCACGTGCATAAAAAACTGAACTGGCAAATTGTTTTTATTTTGATTTCTTGCGAAAACAATAAAAGCACTTTGTTTTTGTTTTTAATATGTTTTTTCTTTACCCATTTACAACTACAATTAATGTTGGGAGAATTCTAACTAATTGTAGCGGGAAATGTAAAAAAGATAAAAACTCAACACTGATTTATTGTTTGGTATTTTGTTTAAGCTTTGATATCGTTGCAAACAAGACTTTTTGAGTGTTTGTAGGTAATTCTCATTCCCTCTGTAGTTTTGTTTGCTGATAGCTTTGGCTTTTCTAAAATTATTTAGGAGAACGTTTCCTGATGATCTGGCCTAAGCAACCAGTGAAATGCGCATAGGAACAGCTTATCCTCCAACAATAAATTTCAGTATTTTTTATTAATTATTTAAAAAGGGAATTAAGCACAACAAACAAAATCTTTTAATAAATAATAGTATTCCCACAAACAACTTTGATAATAAATTTTAGCAAGTGCACGTGCATAAAAAACTGAACTGGCAAATTGTTTTTATTTTGATTTCTTGCGAAAACAATAAAAGCACTTTGTTTTTGTTTTTAATATGTTTTTTCTTTACCCATTTACAACTACAATTAATGTTGGGAGAATTCTAACTAATTGTAGCGGGAAATGTAAAAAAGATAAAAACTCAACACTGATTTATTGTTTGGTATTTTGTTTAAGCTTTGATATCGTTGCAAACAAGACTTTTTGAGTGTTTGTAGGTAATTCTCATTCCCTCTGTAGTTTTGTTTGCTGATAGCTTTGGCTTTTCTAAAATTATTTAGGAGAACGTTTCCTGATGATCTGGCCTAAGCAACCAGTGAAATGCGCATAGGAACAGCTTATCCTCCAACAATAAATTTCAGTATTTTTTATTAATTATTTAAAAAGGGAATTAAGCACAACAAACAAAATCTTTTAATAAATAATAGTATTCCCACAAACAACTTTGATAATAAATTTTAGCAAGTGCACGTGCATAAAAAACTGAACTGGCAAATTGTTTTTATTTTGATTTCTTGCGAAAACAATAAAAGCACTTTGTTTTTGTTTTTAATATGTTTTTTCTTTACCCATTTACAACTACAATTAATGTTGGGAGAATTCTAACTAATTGTAGCGGGAAATGTAAAAAAGATAAAAACTCAACACTGATTTATTGTTTGGTATTTTGTTTAAGCTTTGATATCGTTGCAAACAAGACTTTTTGAGTGTTTGTAGGTAATTCTCATTCCCTCTGTAGTTTTGTTTGCTGATAGCTTTGGCTTTTCTAAAATTATTTAGGAGAACGTTTCCTGATGATCTGGCCTAAGCAACCAGTGAAATGCGCATAGGAACAGCTTATCCTCCAACAATAAATTTCAGTATTTTTTATTAATTATTTAAAAAGGGAATTAAGCACAACAAACAAAATCTTTTAATAAATAATAGTATTCCCACAAACAACTTTGATAATAAATTTTAGCAAGTGCACGTGCATAAAAAACTGAACTGGCAAATTGTTTTTATTTTGATTTCTTGCGAAAACAATAAAAGCACTTTGTTTTTGTTTTTAATATGTTTTTCTTTACCCATTTACAACTACAATTAATGTTGGGAGAATTCTAACTAATTGTAGCGGGAAATGTAAAAAAGATAAAAACTCAACACTGATTTATTGTTTGGTATTTTGTTTAAGCTTTGATATCGTTGCAAACAAGACTTTTTGAGTGTTTGTAGGTAATTCTCATTCCCTCTGTAGTTTTGTTTGCTGATAGCTTTGGCTTTTCTAAAATTATTTAGGAGAACGTTTCCTGATGATCTGGCCTAAGCAACCAGTGAAATGCGCATAGGAACAGCTTATCCTCCAACAATAAATTTCAGTATTTTTTATTAATTATTTAAAAAGGGAATTAAGCACAACAAACAAAATCTTTTAATAAATAATAGTATTCCCACAAACAACTTTGATAATAAATTTTAGCAAGTGCACGTGCATAAAAAACTGAACTGGCAAATTGTTTTTATTTTGATTTCTTGCGAAAACAATAAAAGCACTTTGTTTTTGTTTTTAATATGTTTTTTCTTTACCCATTTACAACTACAATTAATGTTGGGAGAATTCTAACTAATTGTAGCGGGAAATGTAAAAAAGATAAAAACTCAACACTGATTTATTGTTTGGTATTTTGTTTAAGCTTTGATATCGTTGCAAACAAGACTTTTTGAGTGTTTGTAGGTAATTCTCATTCCCTCTGTAGTTTTGTTTGCTGATAGCTTTGGCTTTTCTAAAATTATTTAGGAGAACGTTTCCTGATGATCTGGCCTAAGCAACCAGTGAAATGCGCATAGGAACAGCTTATCCTCCAACAATAAATTTCAGTATTTTTTATTAATTATTTAAAAAGGGAATTAAGCACAACAAACAAAATCTTTTAATAAATAATAGTATTCCCACAAACAACTTTGATAATAAATTTTAGCAAGTGCACGTGCATAAAAAACTGAACTGGCAAATTGTTTTTATTTTGATTTCTTGCGAAAACAATAAAAGCACTTTGTTTTTGTTTTTAATATGTTTTTTCTTTACCCATTTACAACTACAATTAATGTTGGGAGAATTCTAACTAATTGTAGCGGGAAATGTAAAAAAGATAAAAACTCAACACTGATTTATTGTTTGGTATTTTGTTTAAGCTTTGATATCGTTGCAAACAAGACTTTTTGAGTGTTTGTAGGTAATTCTCATTCCCTCTGTAGTTTTGTTTGCTGATAGCTTTGGCTTTTCTAAAATTATTTAGGAGAACGTTTCCTGATGATCTGGCCTAAGCAACCAGTGAAATGCGCATAGGAACAGCTTATCCTCCAACAATAAATTTCAGTATTTTTTATTAATTATTTAAAAAGGGAATTAAGCACAACAAACAAAATCTTTTAATAAATAATAGTATTCCCACAAACAACTTTGATAATAAATTTTAGCAAGTGCACGTGCATAAAAAACTGAACTGGCAAATTGTTTTTATTTTGATTTCTTGCGAAAACAATAAAAGCACTTTGTTTTTGTTTTTAATATGTTTTTTCTTTACCCATTTACAACTACAATTAATGTTGGGAGAATTCTAACTAATTGTAGCGGGAAATGTAAAAAAGATAAAAACTCAACACTGATTTATTGTTTGGTATTTTGTTTAAGCTTTGATATCGTTGCAAACAAGACTTTTTGAGTGTTTGTAGGTAATTCTCATTCCCTCTGTAGTTTTGTTTGCTGATAGCTTTGGCTTTTCTAAAATTATTTAGGAGAACGTTTCCTGATGATCTGGCCTAAGCAACCAGTGAAATGCGCATAGGAACAGCTTATCCTCCAACAATAAATTTCAGTATTTTTTATTAATTATTTAAAAAGGGAATTAAGCACAACAAACAAAATCTTTTAATAAATAATAGTATTCCCACAAACAACTTTGATAATAAATTTTAGCAAGTGCACGTGCATAAAAAACTGAACTGGCAAATTGTTTTTATTTTGATTTCTTGCGAAAACAATAAAAGCACTTTGTTTTTGTTTTTAATATGTTTTTTCTTTACCCATTTACAACTACAATTAATGTTGGGAGAATTCTAACTAATTGTAGCGGGAAATGTAAAAAAGATAAAAACTCAACACTGATTTATTGTTTGGTATTTTGTTTAAGCTTTGATATCGTTGCAAACAAGACTTTTTGAGTGTTTGTAGGTAATTCTCATTCCCTCTGTAGTTTTGTTTGCTGATAGCTTTGGCTTTTCTAAAATTATTTAGGAGAACGTTTCCTGATGATCTGGCCTAAGCAACCAGTGAAATGCGCATAGGAACAGCTTATCCTCCAACAATAAATTTCAGTATTTTTTATTAATTATTTAAAAAGGGAATTAAGCACAACAAACAAAATCTTTTAATAAATAATAGTATTCCCACAAACAACTTTGATAATAAATTTTAGCAAGTGCACGTGCATAAAAAACTGAACTGGCAAATTGTTTTTATTTTGATTTCTTGCGAAAACAATAAAAGCACTTTGTTTTTGTTTTTAATATGTTTTTTCTTTACCCATTTACAACTACAATTAATGTTGGGAGAATTCTAACTAATTGTAGCGGGAAATGTAAAAAAGATAAAAACTCAACACTGATTTATTGTTTGGTATTTTGTTTAAGCTTTGATATCGTTGCAAACAAGACTTTTTGAGTGTTTGTAGGTAATTCTCATTCCCTCTGTAGTTTTGTTTGCTGATAGCTTTGGCTTTTCTAAAATTATTTAGGAGAACGTTTCCTGATGATCTGGCCTAAGCAACCAGTGAAATGCGCATAGGAACAGCTTATCCTCCAACAATAAATTTCAGTATTTTTTATTAATTATTTAAAAAGGGAATTAAGCACAACAAACAAAATCTTTTAATAAATAATAGTATTCCCACAAACAACTTTGATAATAAATTTTTGAAATACTAATTATGTTTACTTTATAATTTAAGATCTATTTAAGTGATTTAAGACGTTTAAGGTCAGAAAATTAAAAAAAAAAGTAAAACATTTGCATCATTGTAATTTTTTACATTTTATTTTTTTATATTAAAGAACAGGGGAAATAAGTATGCACCTTAACTTTTTGATTAAAACCTTTCACTTTGCTTTTTAATATATTTTTTTTAATAAAAACTAACCTTTTTACTTGAAAATTTTCTAATTAATTTATCAGTTTCATATGTAAACAAAAACATTTGTTGGTTTTATTCTTGTCCGAACTTACCCAAAGAAAAATTTTGTGCAGATTTGTACCGGAAATAAAAAAAATACTTTCTTAATTGCACAAAAATTGTTATCTGGAACGCTTTTGGGTAACTTCGGATTGTTTCGTTATGCATTTAGTTACATGAATAAACGGGAATCTCCTTACTAATTATATTAAACATTATTTTGTACATTTTTCCTCTTATTATTAATTATCTTGTTTAAGGATTTTTCTAATTTATCACATATTTTCTTTAATTTAACGGTTATCAAATATTTTCTTTTATTTTAGCTATCAAAAATTTTGTTATTAACTTTCATTCCAAAAACTGATGTTAAGCTTTATAATATAAAGGAACCTGTATTAATGAATTTATGCTGATTTTGAAAAAGACTTGGAAAGGAAATGTGTATAAACCAGGGACCGAAAATAACAGTTATTTTGAAATTTTAAAACAAAAAAAGCATATAGAAGTAAATGCTGGCAAACTGATTCAAGTATAACATATTGATCCTTATGAACTTTTCTTTGATAAAATATTATGATTTTTAAAGTTTTGATTTTTATTATTTTGAACAAAAATAACAGTTATTTTTTTATTTATATTTTTTTGAACAAAAATAACAGTTATTGTTTGATTTTTATTTTTTCGAGCAAAAATTAAAATTATTCTTTAAAGAAATGTACGTGTTATAATTATTGAGTTGTTATTTAAATGTGTGATCATCATTGGGATATCTTATGCCCATTAAAAAAAATATTTAAAGTCAACTAAATAATATATATTGCTTTAAAGAATAATTTTGTTAGTTTTGATCTAAAAAATAAAAATCCAAAAATAACTGTTATAATTGTTCAAAAAAATAAAAATCATAAAATAACTGTTATTTTTGATCGAAAAAATAAAAATCAAACAATAACTGTTATTTTTGTTCAAAAAAATAAAAATCCAAAAATAACTGTTATTTTTGTTCAAAATAATAAAAATCAAAAAATAATTTTTATCATCAGACTTTTATGAAAAAAGGAATAACTGTTACGGTCCCTGGTATAAATACAAAAATAAAGAATTATTAAATTTTGATATTTTAGTCAGGCTAAAGTTCATTCAATTTAATTTTCATTAAATTATTTTTATGAAGAAAGCAATTTTACAACATGAAATTAATTAAAATTTATTGATAATTTTTCATTCTTGAATGAGCTGGGAATTGAACCCAGATTTTCAAGGACAGGTTTCCCTGCTGACATGTTTAGATTGTAACCACACAATCTCCTCAGAGGGCTTTGCCGATTAACACTCCCGCCATCGATGACGGTTGGCAGACAATAGTCAAGCATCAATCTTTAAGCCAACTAAACTAAATAATTATTATTGCAACTTGATATTATTTACTAAACCTCTGTAGTTATTGGCATACGAACATTCTACGTCGCTTTTGAAGTATGCGCTCTTTGTTGTTGCTATGATGTGAAGCAACTCCTAGATATGTTGTTGTTATTTGTAGGTTTATAATAACGATGATTACACTTATATTTTATTGTTATTCCACTTAAATTTAAGGAAAATAATCCCTGATGATGATCTTCAACGAAGATCGAAATATTGGAATTAAATAAAAAGGAATATTTATTTACAAAAAAAAAAAACACTGGCCTCGAGCTTGATTAATTTTTATTTATTTATAATTGGAAAAGTAAAATAATAACAAATTTGATTAACTGGAAAGTGCAAAAATATATATATTTTTTTAAGTTCATTTAAGTGTGAAAATGTAACCAATTTACTAAATAACACAGTACAACACAGATTTTGGGACTCAATTCTGACAATTGCACGTGAAAGTAGCCGAAAAAATAAGAGCTTCTGCATCATTTGTTTTGTCAAGTTGGCTGCTTTAATAATTTAAAGGACATCCGAATTTTTTTGCTCAAGGATTATCTCTTTTTCTATTATTTAACAGGCTTATATCTTGGTATACAAAACGGAATATGTATTTTGTGTCTCAAGCAAAGTTCGGCTACTTTATCGTGCAATTTTCAGAATTGAGTCCCAAATCAATGTGCTAAAAAATGTTGTACTGTGTTATACTAGAAACAAACATTTGACATTAATTTTGAAATTTAAACCTTATTTTCACCCGTTTGTCGAAATCATTGTGCAAAAATTGTTTTGAAGCTTTTTATGTGCTTAATTTTTTAGTTCCTAAAAAGTGTTTCTCATTGCGAAAACGTGCCTGGAGTAGTAAAGGACACGTTTTTGTTTTCTTCCCATCTTGTTTGATGAAAATTTTCTTTCTCATGGTTTATTGTTGTTTTAGAAATGTTTTTCTTGGTGTTTGAAGACATAGACATTATTTTTATTTATGTAATAGTTTTGTTAAAAAATGTTACTTACAATTTAACGCTTACACTTCCAAAGGTGGCGATTGTTGAAAGCATTTATGCTATTGTTTGAAGTGCCAAAATGTATTAAATCAAGATCTACATTTTTGCATACTTACTCTCTACAGGCTGAGGCTTAAAAAGTGTTTTCCGAGAGTTGGCATGGAACCTTAACTAATTTATAGAGCGATTTTACGAAATTAAGTAGTGGAATTTATACACTACATAATTCTTACCACTAGTGTTTTGTGTTAAAATAAGAGTTTTATGGTTAACTAAAAAAAAATTAGTTTTTAATTAATTTTGAATTCAAATTTCAATTACACTGGTTTACAGTCCAAAAATATCAATAACGCCACATGCCTAGATAAGTGAATTAGGACCTCCTGAACACAAAAAACGCTGTAATTTTTTTTTCTAAGTACCGTTTTTTTAGATAGCGGTACTATTGTGTTTTTCGGTGTATGGTCCCACTCAAACCCTTGAAGAGCCCAACCGATAAGACAAATGACTGATAAGAAATGGCTGAGTTATGCTACCTCAAATTTCAAAATTTGCCTATTTTTTACGTTTGTTTCAAAATTTTTCATTTTTATTTCGTTTTTTTTTCTACGTTATAGTAAAGATCTGGTATATTTTATTTTTTTACCAAATATTTTATTTAATTACCAACATTTTAAGCGTAATTTGAAAAAAAATCGATGAAAAATAAAGTTTTTATTAATGATTTTGTGAAACGACAATATTTTCGTCTTCATTGCTCACACACTATATTCGGCGTAAATTCAAAAAATTTAAATTAAAATGACGAGCGACTTGAACTTTTGCGTTTTTTTCAGATGGATCTTCTCGAATTAGGAAGTAACAATAATCCGCCATTATTTGTTTATCCCACCAGTCTTTGTAACGTCGCTTGATTTCTTCCATTTCCTGATGAAATCTTTCACCTTATTCATCACTTTCGGAGCCCAAGTTCTTGGGTAAAATATCCAAATGACTGAATAAGAAGTGTAATTTAGGTGTCATATTTGAACCTAAAAGTTACCAATGGCATTGAATTTTTGCAGTCATGTATCGATCTTCTCAGCGTAATCAGCACTTCTGTAGAGCCAGAGCGAGCAAAATTGAAGCTGGTCTCTGTACGGTGACCAAGCATTTAATGAGTGTTTAGGTCCAGCTCATTTGGAGGCATGTGAAGCATTCCAGGACATCGTTCACAACTTTTTGCGAAACTGCAGCATATCGACGGAAAAGGCATTAAATTACCTTTGCAACGATATGCCATTTATCTCGATCAGACTTTTCGGTTGGGCTCTACAAGGGTTTGAGTGGGACCATACAACGAAAAACACAAAAGAACCGTTATCTAAAAAATGTTAAGAAAAAAAATTACAGCGTTTTTCGTGTTCAGGAGGTCCTAATTCACTTATCTAGGCATGTGGCGTTCTTGATATTTTTCCAAATTAAAAATTTGTAAAGCAGTGTTATTCATCTTAATTAATTAAATACAAATTTTAATAGAATCTTACAAATAAATCAATTACTAATTTGCTCTATTCAATTACTATATTAATTAATTTTTATTAATTAATATAGTAAAATATGGACCTTATATTTATTAATTGTTAAATGAATCAATTAATATAATGTTAGAAATCGTACGATGTTTATCATATTTTTAATTAAATTAAGCATTATTTAAGAAACATATCACAATTTTGCAATATTTAATAAATTATACAACTTTTGTTTGTAGACCTCTTTTGAAGACGTTTTTTTAATAAATGTCTATATAAAGCATTTATCTTTTGAATTTAAAAAATCCCGAATCCCGGGATCCCGTATTTGCGAAAACCGGTCCCGATTGGCATATCTATGTTGTATGAAAACTTTAAGTTGTATAAAGAATTTATGTTTTATCGGAAACTTAAGACTCTATAGCCAAGATAAGAAGAATTTGATATTATGAAATATAACGTAAAATGTCCCAATTTATACACACTAGTCAATTTTAAAGTTCCTTGTAGATCATTAAGGTATCATACATATTTTGATATTGGATTGCATAAAACTAATTATTCACTAATAGAGCCACTTGTTAGATCCCAACTATTATTTAATATTTTAAGTGAAAATGTTAAATTATATTTAAGTTTTTCTAGAGAAAAGCTTAAAACTGATTTACTTAATTTAATAATTTGTAAGCGCTTTACACGTAACTTAAGACTTTATAAGTAAATTTTAATTAATGACAATTTTCGATCTTATGAGCAACAATAAAGTATCGAAAAATTTTACTTTAAATCAATTTTTCTCGTAACCAAAAGGCATGAGAGCCAATTAGTAGAAATTTTAAAACCATTTGGCGCATATCCGTCTATGTAAAGGGTGGTTTTTAGGCCGGGTAGAACTTACAAAGGGTTCACCAGACAGTTCGTTTGACTGCTAAGCCCTTTATTAAGGTGGATTTATCTATGCGTTCTGAGCAATAATTTTATTCGGAAAATAATTTTGGAAAATTTTTTCGGAAAAACGATAATTCGTTTGGTTACATAGGTTCTTATTAGCAAAATGACTAAGCCTAAATTTTTATAAATATTAGATTTGGTTCATACTTATTTTATTGCAATCAAAATCATCTAACCCAATTTTAAGAGAATCGGTCCATATTTGACCATAACTTCTATACAAATACTACTCCCGAAAATAGATTTTAATGCCATAACTACCTTATGAATGTCAGTATTGACATGGCAAAATATTGTATTGGTAGGTCTTAAATTAACCATAGGTCTCATAAATCGCTTAAAGGCTTGGAAATATAATTTAGATAAAGATATCTCAATAGTATTGGGCACAAAGTATTTTTATATATTAACCCTCATGTGCGCGGCGAAGAAAACATCTTATATTGCGCGGCAAGATACTTGGTTGTCTATATGAAAAATACGTCGAAAACAAGCGTTTATAATCGAATTACCTATTTAAAAAGTGTAAAATATTAATATACTTAGCCAAAAGATACTTATATATTTCCTGAGATTGCACTACCCAACGAAAATTTTGCTTACAAAATAAGCAGAAAAATAATGAGAACTTGAGGAAAAGAGTACTTATTTTTCTACTAGAAAAAGTACTTATTTTTGTTCGCGATGTCCCAAAAGTAATCCTTTATAATTTGGCCAATTACCACCTAAAAAATAATACCTTTATTTTATACTACAAAGTTGTATAAAAATATGTAGTTAACAAAAGAGACAAGAAATAAGTACTTTCAAATTAACTTTCAAAAAGGTTAATATACACTTATTAACATTGCTCTGAAATTGAAAAAGTGTATACAATAATACATTTTTCGAAATGTAAGAAAATATTTAATAAAGAGTGCTTTTGCTGCACAAAATGATTTATAGCTCTAACACTGTAATAACAATGTGTGTATTAATATATGTAAATATACAGGCCTGTCACAAAAATCAATTTCGATCGAAAGTTTTTTTAATTCCGAGAAAGCTTCTTAAGAAAACGAAAACCGATAAATTTTCTCGGAATGAAATCACATTTAATTTTTCGATCGAAAAAAGTTTTCGTTGGTACATTTAACTTAAAAATAAAAAATTTAAATTTGTCGGAATTACGAACAATTTCTGTGACAGGCCTGATTATGTTCTTCAAAGAAACATCTTTAATATTAGATTGATATCACTACTAGTATTATAATAGCAAAAACATATTGCGTTTGGTAATTTTGGAACATATTTATGTAAGTAGTTACATACATTTAATTGATTATTGGATTTTCCATGTATTTCACATAGAAATTATTCTAAAAACTTTATAATATTACCAGATATCTAACAAATATTAATATAATATATTGCAAATTGATTTAAAAAAATATTTAAAATCATATACTAATAACTAATTAAAGTCATTATACCAAAGTATTTTTTTGTAATGTATAATTATGACTTATTTAAGATATTATAATAAAGATATTATTTTATATATAATTTATAATGCAAAAAGTGGCAAATAGAGCTACAAAGTAATGAATTCAAGAAGTCATTAAAAGTAGCATTGTAAGTTAAATTTTTGCTGGATACAAAATGCTATTGGTCTCGGCCTGCTAAAACTATTCTCCATGCGATTAAATCATTTGTACGTTGTCTCCAGTTTGATTCACCAGCGATTTACCAGGGATTGATTCTCGAATGTCGCTCATTCTGCGTTCAGCTTTCCGATTTGTCTCAGCCAGCTGTTGTATGTTTATACGTCTAACTATGTTTACAGTGGTGTAAATCTCATTCAGCTAATGACTCATTTGTCGCCTACACTCTTTGTCAACGCATATGGGCTCATATGTTTTACGAATTATTTTTCTCTCAAAAATGCGTTACATATATTTATTTGTTTTTGCAAGTTTCGGAACGGGTATCACAAGTGGTTTACGTTTTCCTGGAGATGGATGTGCTTTTGAAATGTTAGCTTAGTCCATAATAAGTAACACCTATTTGGAAGCACTATCCTTCGGCTTATTTCAAGGATGATGTTATTTTCTCTATTTACAGTGAATCTTGATAGATTTATTCTTCTACTATCTCGAAATTATAACTGGCTGCTTGAACTTCGTCGCCATGTTTTATTTGTGTTGGTTTTTCTGCAGTTGCAATCAATATATTTCTTTTATCCTCGTTTATACCCAGACCCCTTTTTGCCGAATCTTTCCCAATCTTCTCATGTTCAACAGTTACATCTCGAATATATCCTTCAATGATGCCAATATAATCTGGATAAGCGACAAGCATATGACTTTTGTCTTCAGCGTTGCCCTACGGTCAATAACCAAAAATATATACGTAAGTCAATGTGGATGTTTTACTTTTATATTAGAAATTATGGTTATAAGTTCAATTATATAAAAGCAACGTATATAAAAGCAGTTAAATTAAATAAGTCTGCGTGGGCCAACGCATATTATCCTCTATAGTCAGGATAATATGCGGGATATTATTATATATTATGAGGATAAAATGACAACGGGTATTAACAAATTCCTGTCACTACTACATTTTACATCCTTTGACGATGTTAACACCAGGGGTCTAATTCTGACAGTCTTGATCGAATAATTTTATTTCTAATTCTTTCAGTCGAAACTGAACGAATCGAAATTATTTTTTCAGTATTCTGAAAATCAAATTAATGCTTTACAACACTGGAAAATAATTCCGATTATTTCAGTATTGACTGAAATAATTAGATATTAAATTGCTTTCGAATCGAGAAAGTACTCGATCTCGACTGCCAGAATCAGTTGCCAGAACTGAAAGCAAAATTACGGATTAGGCTGCTTCATATACATAGACAACGCTTAACACAAGTCTTTCAGCACATTACAAACCCAGCGATAAAATCGACGAACATATCTTTCCATAACGCGGCAGAAGAAGTTCACAAAATACATACCCCTAAAAACTTGTGACGCAAAAACTCCTATCTGAAAACAAATTTCGATTTGTTCCGTATCGACTGAGATAAAAATACATAAAACTTCTTTCGAATTGAGAAAGTATTCGATCCCGACTGCCAGAATTAGACCCCAGATATGATCACATTTTATAACAAAACAAGTTGGCCTGTGGATGTCATGGAAAAAATGCTCAGCAGACAAAAAGGTGGCCTTTGTCACTCTTTTGCTGCATAATAGAGTCTGATATCAATGATTTTGCTGAAAACAATAGCTTTTTCAGGAGCTTGGAGAGGAATTTGTGTGCCTTTTATAGAAAGCTACAAATAGCAAAATTACTTTCTACTTTTCATCCAGATCTGCTATTGAATGGCTATTTAGGTAAACCGTATAAACGTATAAACATAGCATGTGAACAGTCGTCGACCTCTTGCCGAACTCTGAGAAGAAAGCCCATTGTTGGTTCATGTTTATTGTGCCTTACACTACCAGAAAAAAGAAAAATCAGAAAAGTGTACAACATATGTCATGAGCTGATATGGCACCATCATACCAATGATATTTCCAAACGTCTTGAAAGTTTAAAAATAATTTTTTAATCAAAAACAAAGTAACAAGTCGTAAATTTGCAACAAAAAACAAATGAAACTTACAGGGGTACCACGGTACCCGGTCATTGACTTACGTAGGTGTCGAATGTAAAGCGATTTTAAACAAATATCTGGCTATATACATATATAATAGTATTTTTATTTTTTTTTATACTTTAAGACCTTAATAGCGATGATTTCAAGTTTCATCGCCATATTTTAATTGTGAAAGGATTGCGAGCATTTTTAAGTTGAAAAAGTTACCCGGTTATTGACCGTAGTCTTAAGCATTTCCAAGCTGCTCGAAAGATCTGCACTATAATTTAATTTCTTTTGTTCTTATTATTTATTGAGTTTTAAAAACAAAATTCTTCGCGTTTATAATTTTTATGTGCATACTATCATTACTTTATGCAGAGCTACTTCCAACAACAATTTACCTACATTGACCGCATTCCTATATAAAATACGTACAATAAATTAGTCGCTCATGCAAATAACAAAAAAATTACAAAAAAATGACAAAAATACAAAATTTTTTAAAGTTATTAGTTCTCAATAAGTTTCAGACATGTAGATTATTAATTTTACTGAGAAAATTTGTGCTGAAAGCGCCAAAGTTACCCTTGCT
This sequence comes from Pollenia amentaria, assembly GCA_943735925.1. Classification (NCBI taxonomy): domain Eukaryota; kingdom Metazoa; phylum Arthropoda; class Insecta; order Diptera; family Polleniidae; genus Pollenia; species Pollenia amentaria. Next base: position 44,789,182 of record OX031009.1, read on the forward strand.
GCGCACATATGGGTTAATCCTACCCTCAATAACATAATTTTGTTCTAGCGGGTCTATGATTGCCCATGGGTACCAAATAGGCAACACTCGTAAAAATTTGCTTTTATATACTGTGTTGAAAGTTATCATATGGTCGGTCTTAACCGATTGTACTTTCTTCCTTGTTTATAATTAATTCGTATATTCCATAGTATAATAAGTACCAGGTATGCTCATTAGGGCGAGTTGTTATTCTTTTACCCATGTAATGTCAAATTAATTTATTTGATTTTTGATGCTTGTTTTAATTTTTTTTTTTCTTCTTTTTTTTATTGTTTGACGTTATATGGATTTTAAAATTGAGAACAAAATTTATAATGACTATTCAAAGTCGCAAAAAAGTCTTGTTTATCGATTCTTTTCATATGTTGAAAATGCTGTTGCATGGTGTAATCAAATTACACAACCAGTTGCAAATGTGTCCCCAGGTTAAAATATTTACTTACAAATTTCTACGAAAATACAATCAAGACCACATTTTCCTAATATATTTTGTTATCTTTTATACATTCATCATAATCATTGTCATTATGAACTTAATTGAAACTGACTATAATATCAATCAAATGGTAGTGAAATAACTATTTTTTGTGTCATGCTTTGCAACCGCCACTATAAGATTGATTATACCACAGACAATTGCGTATAAAAGCAAACAACATAATTAAGTTGATATTTACTGTAGTGAAACTAAATCCCTGCGGATTAAAAGGATATTTTTTTCAATGACGATAACTGAATACTGAACAAAACTGTTTTTTTTTTTTTTTTTTTTTTTTTTTTTGTTCTTTAAATATGTACTTAATATCTGTATTTGTTTTTCTATTCCACTTAATATAATATGCCATTATGAAAAGGGCAACTCCTATTTACCTGAACGAAGTCGTATTTAAAGTTTAGCTATATAAATAAATTTAAATATCTCTGTAGTGAAATAAGGATATTAATTTCTAAAGAACTATTGCTCGCATATCTATGGCGAAAAGGAAAAAGAGCTTAAGTCGACTTAAGTAAAATTTTAGTTTATGACCTTTGTAATATCAATGTTTAAAAGTACCCATGGCCAAAGTGTCAAATATTGTTGTATGTTTTTTTAGGAAATTGTAGCAAAATTACTTTTTACTGTTTTCAATGCACAACAACATTTGGAATAACAACTTAAGTTGACGTCCGATCTGTGACATAAGGAATATTTAGGAATACAAATTTAATAAAAAAAAACTATAACCGCAGAGAAGTTGAGATTTTATTAGAATAGGAAAAATCACCTTTAACGTTTAAAGTTGCTTTCCTACAAAACTAAAAAAAAAGACTTAATCACTTTTTCCTTATTTGCAAAAATATAATGCAAACGTTTTTGTTTGTCAATAAAAATGATATCTATAGAGTAAATAATTTGTAGAAAAATCATTTTGCATCAACAGAATCGCGATTCATTGAACATTTTAACATCCATGACATTTAATAAAGAGTTATCCATTTAGTGGTTTTATAAATGCCGGCTGGGCAATGCTGTCAGCTTTTAAATATCTGTTATGTTAAGTTTTGTTTTACGAATAATGTTCCTTTTAAAACCGAAGAACGCGTAAAATTAGTTCAAAAAGTGGTGGTTTAAGTGTGGCACACTATTCGATCACAACGGGGTCATTATGGTCGTCCTAATCGACCTACTGGCCAAGGAATTGGCAAGATTATAAGGCAATTTGTAGACTCTAAAAGCGTTACAGATTTATTCTGGGCTATACATCATCGCAATGTACGCACTGCCGAAAATATTGCTTCGGCTAGTAAAAGTTTGGCAGATAATTCGAATTTGTCTATTCCAAAGCTCAATTGCCTACCTAAATCATGCGATTTGACGCCTTACGAATTTATTTTTTTTTTTTTGCTGCGTTGAAGAATTTAAAACCAAAATTCGTCTGGTGCTTGTTAAAATACCGCTCGAAATGTGCGAAAAATTGATCGAAAACTACCTCAAAAGATTCGACTGCAGCAACCAATCTAGAGACTAGATTTGAGCGATATTTCTTTACCTGTGATTTAATCGCTGTTACTGAAAAATCACGAATCACAATTGTGAAGAAATTTGTCAAGTAACAGGTACTTGCTAAGTCGTTCTTTCTGTTTTTTATTTGTTAAACAGACAAATGTATGATATTTCACTGTTTGTGTGGGTTATAGCATTTTTTGAATGCAAAAGCGAATAATGTTGCTGTTCCTTTCATTCTCTCTTCTATCTAGTTAAATTTTTCTTAAAAGTCAAAGTCTACTTGTTCAAGAAAGCTCTTACAATTTGTTGTTGTTTCTTTGCAAGGTACTTACAAAAGCTCTTTTGCGAAAGGTTATAAAAGAACTTAAAACTGACAAACCGTGATCACAATCACAGCTTTAAGCAGCAGTGATTTGTAAATCACGTTGTTCTTTAAAAATCACGAGATCGTTCATCTCTACTAAAGACGGTCATTTAAATGACCTTATATTTCATAGTTAATAATAAAGGTTCATGCATTATAATGAATGAAAAGTTTTATCGAAATCATAGCTTTTTGTGTGATTAATTCAGCTTTACTTTTAAACCCGAAAAATGTATAACCCTATTTAAATAAAAAGAAGAAGAAATTGCTGCAGCGAAACCGCAACTACTGCAATATTTTATTCACATTAAATAAAGTTAATCTATGAAATACATTTTTTCTATTTATACGCTGATAGTGCAAACACATGCTCACTTGGATTAAAAAGTTCTTGAAGAGCTGCATTTATATGAAAAGTAGACCTACTAGGAGAAAAAGAAAAATCAATTTTAAATCGTAAAACAATGCTTATTATTTGGAGTTGCTTTAGCATGGACTTTTTTAATTTTCGGGAACATATACAAAAATCTCGTAAAATGTGATACGATTCAACTCCGTTTTATAGCATTCCTGCGGTGAAAACAGCCTGAAAGCAGAACAAAGTTCAGAAGTAACTTTTTCACCCTTATTTACGGCCAGATGTGTACTGGAAGCTTCCAACTGTTTATACTTGCAAAGTGGTTAGTCAATTTGTATATGTGTATATTGCCCAGAGTAGTGTGCAGTGTTACAAGTAATAACAGATTCACTATGCATAACTTTTTGGTTAAATTGTACTTATAGTTTGTTTGTTTATTTCATATGGTTACATTAATTAAACTATTATATCGCATTAAAAATTATGTACAACAGAACGTTGGAAAATACATTGAATAATCTCTAATGGTTGGGAAGTGAATTTTTCTGCATTTATTATTGGAAAATAGGCGCAAAAATTATGGTTCACAAACGGAAAAACTGACAGAATAAATCGAAATGAAAAATTCCTTAACAAATAACAATAATGCAAATTCCATTATTAATTTTTTCAACACTTATTTTGCTAAGAAAGCTGTGTTAGAATTACACAAAACAGAAAATAAATAAATGTTTCTAAAGATTTGCTTTAGAGTTACTGAAATTACAAATTTTGAATTATTGAACAACTATGGAAAAGTTTCCTTTTAATATAACCATTATTTTTGGTATTAACTACAGAATTGTTCTTGTATTTTGTATAACAATATATTTTATTATGTACAACACTTTTTTTCTATGTTGTCAATAAGTCTATATTTTACTTTTTCAAAATATTCTTTTAATTAAAGAAAAATGGGCTAGTGCGGTAATTTAACTATGATTTGGATTGAGCATTTGTAGTCGGTCATTTCCGTTAGAAGGCAGTTTTAGTGCACGTTTGGTAACACTTCTCCGAGCAGATAGACTATAATAAGATTTGTCAACAATTTTACCCTAAATTCGGAATAAGGCATCAACTGTTACTGTAGCTGCTGCGATACAAATTGATTATAAAGTTAGACAAATAGATATCAGCTGACAGTCGTTACAGACAATATTGCATTTGGATTTAAATTTAATTTTTTAATTTGAATAACAAGCGAACGGAATGCGAAATTACTTAATGGGTAGTTCCAAGCCAAATCGACGAAGAGTGTAATCCGATCCCTTTCGATTTGATTGAAATTTGGAAATTTTAAAGAGAATACTCGGGACTACAAATAATATCTTAAAAAAAATCTTAAAATAAATTTTAAAATTTTAAATTTTGAGCAATAAGTATTATTTAAATCTGATTTGTTTGGTTTAAGGCGTTCGAAAAAAAAGTAACGACATTGATAAAATTGCTATTTGTTGCATTTATTGTTGGAGCTCAATGTAGGCACTTTGAAAGAAAAGTAAATTTTTTGTCACGTTACGTCTCCAAGAAATTAAATAAGTTTTATCATTATTTTAGCGAAGTAGTTTTTCTTTGTATCTTTTCCTACCGATCATGTTATACTGCCATTCCCCTTTCGAATGAATATATTAAAATAAAAACTTTGTTGTTATATTGAAAAATACTGCATATCGACAAGTTTCTGAACAAACCGAGCTTTAAGAACTGGAAAAAAAATTTTTTTTCAATATATTGTTTGTAGCCCCAAGTATTCTCTTTAAAATAACATACAAATCATTTTCGTTTGTAAAGTAGTTTTCGAGATTTTGGAAAAATAAACTCAACATATTCGGCAAAATCGGCGAAAATATGACTGGCCTCAGCAACCAGTAAAATGCGCATAGGAACAGCTTATCCTCCAACAATAAATTTCAGTATTTTTTATCAATTATTTAAAAAAAGGGAATTAAGCACAACAAACAAAATCTTTTAATAAATAATAGTATTCCCAAAAATAACTTTGATAATATATGAAAAAACTTTTGAAAAAAAAAATTTTTTTAATATAATTTAAATTTTTAATTTTTTTTTTTTCGTTGATATATGTTCCATATAGAATGAAAGGAACCTTCTTACCAAATTTTATTTCAATCGAAAGGGGTCAGGTGCCACTCTTGGCCGATTTGACATGGAATTATCCTAATATGAAATTATACATTTGCATATAATTCCAGCCCCTTCTTATGACAGTAGTTAATGAACTCAACTCGAATCTAATAAATATGACACGAAATTTTCTAAAATTTGATTATGCAATTTACAAATTGTACGTTTTGCTAAATAGACTAAAATGAGTTTATTTTAATAAATAACTAACACTATTATAGAAGATGAAATATTTACATTTGAAAAAAGCATATATCTGCACATAAGGACAACTATACCGCTACGTGCTCTGTTCCCCTTTTATAGGATGTCCTGAAAGTCACGTTCAAGAAAACTGAATTTTGTCCATTTTCCAGCTCGAGAGAAACTTTACTCTTTCTATTTTTCTGCTTTATTTTATTTTGTAAATTTTTTGTTTTTAAATCAATAACACAGGCCCGCGTGGCAAAAGTTTTTTTTTTTTCTTAATTTCATATTAAACATGTAAATGTTGGTCTATATATTGCAACCAAGGCCCTAAAATCGCGTTTTATGCGCATAAAACATGCACTAAAAAGGGAAAAATATGCACTACAAATTAGAGAAATATGCATTAAAATTTTTTTTAACACGTTTATAAATAAAAAAAGCAATAAATACAACAGTACAAGTTACAATAACGTGAAGCACAAAAATATAAAGAAATCCCAAAAGTTAAATAATCATGTAAATTGAGCTACTTGGTAGATAGATATTTGAACCTACATATAAAATGAATTAAGAACAATAAGAAAGCCTTTTGTTTATATAAATACATACATTTTTTTTTTATTATTTTTTGGAGTGTAAAATTAAGGCAGCTTGGCCTCAAAAGGCTTTTAAACATGGAAAATTACCATTCAACGCGACGGAAGTGATCAGTACATGATTAAATGCTGATAGTTCTTTTGTTGAAATATTAATTTTCCAAAATTTTCTAAAAATTTTATCAAGCTTGATAAGATATGGCTTACTAAAGTTACCCTCAACTCAATACATTTTGTTTATGGCATTTTCAAAAATTTAATTTGCCTTCTCGATGGATAAGATTCGTCTAATTTCACAATATTTTCAGGATAAATCCATAAATTGAAGACACAGCTATTCGAACTTATTGTGTATATCCAAAAAAACGGTATTCAACAACTTTCTGTTATTATCGCACCATGGTGAAGGGTATATAAGATTCGGTATTTTGATAATCCTGTTTTTATCGTTCGACGTAGAGTTCGCGCTCCTGTTTAGCTAAGTCATTTTAGCGTTTAAGCTAAGCGGGAGAAAACGTTACGCTTTCCACTCTTGTTAAGGTATGGCCGTAAGTATTTAAAACAAGTTAGAGTGCTATATTCGGCTGTGCCGAATTTTTGATACCCTCCACCGACAGGAGTGGGCTCTATATGATAAATACATATCTATTATTAACTAAGCTTGACAAAGACGAACGTCAGCATTAAAATTAGTAGCGGTTTAGACCTGAATTAAATTATTGATCGACAATAAGAAAATTTTATGCGTTTCTTGTCAGAACTTTGAACTGGCTTGAGTAAAATATCATGATTCGTAAAAGTTTTAGCCGAACTAAAATAATTTTTAGGAGGGTTATTTGTATTGGACCTATGGTAAATTATGGACCAATCATCCCAAAATTCTGAAGACTGATTTCTGGTATTAAAAAAAATATATTAAAATAAATTTCAATACAGCAGTGTAATTAGTTTTAGCGTTAACAGTAAATTTCACAAATTTGCTTGATATTTTTTCTGGCCATATGAATTTAAGTAAGAAATTTTACCGCAATATCTATATCTGTGATGGTTTTAGGCGAATTTAATTATTTTCCCAAAGTGTTTTCCGAGAGTAGGCCTAGGCTAAATTATTGTCAAATATTCACGAAATTTGGCAGTGTGATTTCTTGTTCTATAAAGCTGTGTGGTACCGAATTGCAATTTGATAGCATTATTTATTACTGTGTTAGGCATGCTAAACTGTTTTCCGAGAGTAGGGTTTATATGGGGCCTTGTGTCAATTACGGACCGATCTTCAAACAATTTTACAGTGTGATTTCTGGTCCTATAATACTGTGACGTACCAAGTTTTAGTATGCTAGCGTTATTTATTGGGGTTTTAGGCGTACTAAACTGTTTTCCGGGAGTAGGGCTTATAAGGGGCCTAGTGTAAATTATGGACCTATCTTCAAAAAATTTTACAGTGTGATTTCCGGTCTTATAAAAATGTGACGTACCGAATTTTAGTATGAAAGCGTTATTTATTGCAGTTTTAGGCGTACTAAGCTCTTTTCCGGGAGCTGGGTTTATATGGGACCTAATGTAAATTATGGACCGATCTTGACACAATTTAACAGTGTGATTTCTGGTCCTATAATACTGTGGCGTACCAAATTTTAGTATGATAGCATTATTAAATACGGTTTTAGGCGTACTAAACTGTTTTCCGGAAGTAGGGTTTATATGGGACCTAGTGTAAATTATGGATCGATCTTCAAAAAAGTTTACAGTGTAATTTCCGGTCGTATAAAAATGTGACGTACCGAATTTTAGTATGATAGCGTTATTTATTGCGGTTTTAGGCGTACTAAACTGTTTTCCGGAAGTAGGGTTTATATGGGACCTAGTGTAAATTATGGACCGATCTTCAAAAAAGTTTACAGTGTAATTTCCGGTCGTATAAAAATGTGACGTACCAAATTTTAGTATGATAGCGTTATTTATTGCGGTTTTAGGCGTACTAAACTGTTTTCCGGGAGTAGGGTTTATATGGGGCCTAGTGTAAATTATGGACCGATCTTCAAAAAATTTTACAGTGTGATTTGTGGTCCTATAAAACTGTGATTTACCAAATTTAAGTATGCTAGCGTTATTTATTGCGGTCTTAGGCGTACTAAACTGTTTTCCACGAGAACGGTTTATATGGGGCCTATGGTCAATTATGCACCGATCTTTACGAAATTTAACAGTATGATTTGAAGTCGTATAAAACGAATTCGTGCAAAATTTTATGTCATTTCGTTCATTATTCGACTATTTATGTAAGTTTTTTTATCAAAATTATCAATTTTTTTAGGTGGGTGGTTCCACATTTTGATTCATAGTTCTGAACCTACTGAACCGATGTTGCTGGATTTCAATCCCAAACTGCTTAGGATAACTACAAGTTATCCAAGTTTGTTCTTTTCTTTTGCGTTTTTCGAAAGTGAGCGTGTTTTCAACAGACGGACAGACGGACAGACAGACGGACATGGCTAAATCGACTTATAATTACTCAGGGAGCCAGAATATATATACTTTATGGGGTCTAAGATGTATTATAAAAAAGTTTCACACGGAATGACAAACTTAGTATACCCTCATTCACCACAGTGGTGGTGAAGGGTATAAAAATGCACCTTTGGGTTTGCAGTGCTTTAAGCCAGATATTTTTAATTTTAATTGACATTTAATTTTAAATTTAAATTTAAATTGCATTTAAATAACTTTAAATTTAAGTGACTAACTAGACAGGTTGAAGAATAAAGAATTCAATTGTTTTGGTATGAAAGTTCTCAAATCTTATTTGCAAATATATGCAATGCCAGCAATATATGCAAAAATATGCATTTAAAGCAAAATATTCCAAAATAATTCACTAGAAAATCGATGCCATTTTACTTTAAAGATATTTAGTTTACGTTGATCTCAGACTGAATACAACAAATATGCATTGGCATAAAAATCAGGGCCTTGGTTTAATTTTATATGACTAGAAGTCATACCATTGAATATGGTGATGCTCGGTTCACGGTGTACCCCTTCATTCTGGCGCTCTTATGATGGTATCATGCTGAATAGTATTGAAATCGCGCATAAGCAAATACAAATAATGTCATTAAAAAAAGCACTCATTATTTCGATATGACTAGAAACCGTTATGTTAGATTTTATGACGAATCCTTCATGATTAATAACAGATCCTGTTCAAAGTTACTTTATATTCATGCATTATTTCCTTAGTTATATTTATTATATTATATTTAATTATAATAGCTCATATTCCTTCCGGTTCAATAATAATAATAAATTTTCTTAAAAAAAATACGGTAAATAAATGAAGTTTTTTTCATAAATAAACACTATCATACGTATTCATTAATAAATTTTTTAAACTTGAAATCTGTTTTCAGAAACATTTGTATAAACATTTTGTTTTAAAAAAAATTTCAAACGTACTTAAATTATTGATTATGAATCTCGCCCTCACCCTGGATGTGTACTACACTGCAGTCGAAATAGTGGTACATTTTTTTAACACAGCAATCGAGATCGATCAGGGACTACACATTGTATTAATGTGTATTAATGTCGTCACTACTTAATTCCCATTAAAAATTGGATAGCTGTCAAAAAACCAAAATTAATTGATATAGAAAAACTAAGAGATGCGTATGTTTTTTTAAGCATTTTTCAGAATCTGACCAGTTTGATCATGTGTGAGGCCAGTGTTATAATTATATGTATAAAATAAATTGTTTTGTAATTTTTTTTTTTTTTTTTAAATTTATGTTATGTATATAAAATCTTTTGAATATTTAAAAGGTGTTGTTTATTTGAAAAAAAAAATTCGCATCTTAAAGAAACACATTGATCCCGAATCCCAAAACCCCGGAAAATCCCGGGATTTCCAAAATCCCGAAATTTCAAAAATCAATCCCGATTGGCATCCCTAGTCAGTACAGCTTAAATTTTAACTCAGTATTAAGTTAAGTCTGCATAATTTGTATTTAGCTTTAGTATAAATATTACAATAAATTTTATAAAAGTCGTAGTTAAAAGCAAGTTAGAATGTTATATTCGGCTGTGCCGAATCTTTGATACCCTCCAACGACAGAAGTGGGCTCTAAATTGTAAATACATATATATTATTAACTAAGCTTCACAAACGAAGGTCAGCATTAAAATTGGTTGCGGTTTAGACCTATATTAACTTATTGAACGACAATAAGAAAGTCTTATGCGTTTATTGTTAGAACTTTGAACTGGCTTAATCAGAAATTATTAAAACGAATATATCTGTATTCAGAGTGAAAAATTACAATAAATACTTCTCCTGAATTTACGTGCGTTACTAATGGCTTGTGATGTATAGGGGATTCCGTTCCATAGACTGATTGTATGAATAAAGAAATGGTATTTAGAAATCAGTGTTCGATGACCAATTGCTAGAAGTCTTTTACCTCTATTAAGTGTAGAAAAATTTAAACGTGTATAGAGATGCTCAGGCTGGTGTGTGTATATAATTTAGTGCATAAACAGTAAAATACGCACTCTTAAGTAATCATCAAAAGTAATTCCGTAAAGCAATGTAACGTAGGGGGAAATATGGTCATATATCCTTAGACCAAATACGTACCGAACAATGTTATTAAACGCCACATTAAGTTTTCTTTTGCTTTCGCTATCGCAGCTGGCAAATAGTTCACAGCCATACAATAATATCGGTATTAAATAAGATTTAGCAATGAGTTTTCTGATTTTAATAGGAGTACAATACTGATTATGCCACAGATTCCTTAACATTTAGAACGTTCGACCGCATGCAAAATTTACATGGTTAGACCAAGTGAGGGTGTTGTTAAAGAAAATACCAAGATTTTTAACAGAGTTTACTATTTCAATGGACTGTCTGTTTAAAGTTTAAATAGGATTGCCCCCAAGTTTTAATAACCGCTTTTTAATAATCAAACACTTGGACTTAGTAGGATTAATTGCCAGACCATTAGCGGTGGACCATTCGTAAACACGACCTAACTCCTGGTTTAAGGTCCCCACGCATTCATTAATTGTGGTGTTACTGCAGCTAATATAAAGCTGAACATCATCCGCATACAGTCTAACCCTACCCTATTTATTACGGTTTAAGGCGTAATTAAATGTTTTCCGGGAGTAGGGTTTATATGGGGTCTAGGGTTAATTATGGACCGATCTTCACAAAATTTAACAGTGTCATTTGCAGTTGTATAAAGCTAGTTCTTGCACAATTTTATATCATTCCGTTCATTATTCAACCTATCAATGTATCAAAACTATCAATTTTGAACTTCCACATTTTGATTCATAGTTCTGATCCTACTTGACCGATATTGCTGGATTTCAATCCTAAACTGCTTAGGATAACTTTAAGCAATTTGAGGCCAAGTTTGTTCTTTTCTTTTGTGTTTTTCGAAAGTGAGCTTTCCACAGACGGATATATGGACAGACAGACGGACATGGCTAAATCGACTTAGAATTACTGAAGGAGCCATATATGTATATACTTTATGGGGTCTTAGATATATAATAAAAAAGTTTCATACGGAATGACAAACTTAGTATACCCTCATTCCTCATTGTTTCAATTATTCGAATCTGCTAAGTTCCAAATGCTTAAAGATTAATTAACAAACATAATTTAGTACAGTCCAAAGTAATGCGTTTGGATTGATAAATACTAAAGAAATATCCTTTTATATTTATACAGTTTTATATAAGCAGATCCTATATCAAGTCCATTTTCGAAAAATTATAATACTTGGCTCAGGATATCAAAGCTTTAGTACAACAAAATATAGCGTTCTTGCTTGTTAATGTTGAGGTTTTATCTTCTGTTCAACACTTTTGTAATATTTGTATTGTTTGTTAATTTAATTAAAAGTTTTTTATAAGATTTCACTTAAACATACTATAAGGACAAGGACTGTAGTATTAAAAGTTTTAATAAAATATTCTTGTTTGTTTTCTGAGAGACTCTTCAATTATTTAAGTTATTGTGGAAATTACAAAAATCTTGTTTACATATAAATGTTTGTCTATTTCAATAACAGAAGCACACAATTCCAAAGAGCAGATTTATTGAACACCATAAGAAGTTTTTAAAGTGTTGAAAACCTTAAGAAATATTTTTTTTTGTTTTATTAAGAATAAATTCTTAGAAAACTGGTATTTTTCCAATACAAAAATTTAATAATGCGTAAAGTATGAGTTTGAATTCTTTTGAAAAGATTTGAAAACAAGTTTTTAGTTATAGCAGTTTCTACTGCCAAGGAAGGCAAAAGTGTAAAAAGTTGTTGTAAACATAACTTTGAAGGGGTATAGTTATGAAAATCTTTTATTTGCATGTAATTTTCACAGTTCATATCATATTACTTTAAAAGTTAAATATACTGCATATGCAAGGTCATTTGATGAATCTTAAACTCTTATTTTTAATGGAACCTACACCACACAGAAAGAAAAAACTCGTACTTAATTAAAATATTTTCTTCTTACTGTAGTACGAGTCATTCTTAAAGTACGAATTGTACAAAAAAGTACTTAAAACTATTTTTAATGAAATAACTTTCGAAACCCAATATGCGTGCATACGCAGGTGCTTATAAAAGTTTGTCGTAGAAACAACAACAACACTAGAAAAGAAGTTGAAAATTGACTACAAGAAAAAGAATACAGATTATTTTCATATCGTCCAACCATTCATACCAGCCTTCAATTAAAAGACTATTACTATGCTACCTTTGCACAGTTAGTATACTGCGGCCATTAAAAAAAATCAGTGGGCAGGTCAGACTTTTTAAAAATACAAAAAGACATGTTTTTGTTAAACAGGCGAATATTATTTTATAAAGAGTAAAATAAGAAGAAATAATTCCCATATTCAATTTGTTAAAATTATTTAATTAAATACATAAAATTTTCAAAGTATAATAATTACGAAAACCATGATGGTGGGCATGATGGTGGTGTCTTATAATTGAGACTTTTTCTATAAATAAAGGGTGGAATCTGGTTCTGGGTAAGTGTTTAGGTCATAAATTAATCTCACTTTTGGATTATTTCAAGTACGAATCGGGATTAAACCAACTTAGAAATTCTTGAATCAAGCACAGTTTGAGATTAATTTTTATCTCAATTTAAATTAAGTCAATCCCGTCTTTGGATTATTTTAAGAGCAGGGCACTTGAATAATCCGTACACTTGAATCAAGCATTTTGTAGTTAATTTAAAGAAATCCGTACTTACCGTACTATTAAAACCGCTTCGGCTTGATTTAAGTACTCATGGATTGTTTTGTCTTTTCAGTGTATGGTAGTGCACACAAAAGCTATTTGCAGGAGTATTTGTATGGGATCTATGATCAAATATGAATTAATTTATAAAAAATTTGTTGGATGTATTTCTGTATAGTATTTGTTTAAAACTATTTTTAATTTGAATGGCAAATGATCTTTCATCTACGATTTTGATGCTTTCGTTAAGCCGTTTTGGCCCGTCAATATTTGGCAAAACTCTGTCAAATGTGAACTTTAAAAAAGTACACAGATTAAACATTATGAAAAAAAAAGCTTTTCTTGTTTAAAGTTAAAGCTCTCGATATTTTTGAACTTCATATAAACAGAATTAAACAGATCTTTAATTAATTTATTTAATTTACACTTAATTTATGCACATAGAATATTTTACTGTTTATATACGCAGGTCGAGCAATAAGACTGAGCATTTCAAACTTTCAAAAATAAATGAAGGTCTTATTTTGGGGTCGTAGAATTGGTAAGGAGCAACATAAGCAGCGGCTCGGAGGTCACTATATATATGGACAGCCAGGGCTCTTAGGACCTTAATAGGTTGTTATGTAAACTCCAGTGGATAATTGCAGGTGGGTTCTAAGGGAATCTTTGGGGTTTATGTGGTTGGGACGGCTGTGCTGGGAACGGCGTCACTGCAACATCACCGGCAATGAAACATCTTATGAGTTTACAAGACCGGGCTAGGAAATGGACGATCCTGGATGTCTAGAGTCGATCAGGCCTCAAATTGGCTTCAACTTTGGGAAAATCAGAGAATGGGAACTGAGCGCTGTGGCCGGTACTTAGGAAGTCCGATTGGTATTAACTGTTGGGTAGGGATATGTTTTGCTTCAGGATCATGATAGGTTTTGTCACAGGTCAGTGCATGATAGGCAGGATGGCGGTGACAGTGGGATCTAAAATGTCGGATATATTTAGGTTTTGTGAGGACACGGAGGAGTTGGAAGTTTTCTTTTTTTTAGTAGGTTTGTTTTCTATTGTTGCCCGAGTTTTGTGTTTCGCTACTTTTTATATTCTTGTACTATTTCTCTTTATTTCCCATATTCTTCTCTAACGAGAATTAAATCATTAAATAAGGGGTAGAAATTACTCATACTGGGGTCTGGGTGAGGGTGTTTTGAGGGAGTTTACTTCGCATCAGGCTTTCTACCTAACCTAACCCATTCACATAGAATTTTTTGCTGTTTATATACAGAAGTCTAGCAATAACGGGGGGACTTTTAATCTTTCAAAAATAAATTAAGGCCTTATTTTGCATATTTATTTCGTATTGTAATTTTTTTTTTTTTAAATGTTATTCCTGTTTTTCCTATACTAATCCCGCAAAGCTATACACTTTTCTGCAGGAAAGAAACCAGAGTCACTGGCGGGAATCGAACCTGCGACCTCGGCGCTGATAGAGTAGCTCACTACCAACTAGCCTACCGGGGCACCCCAAACATGTTGTGTCAGAGAAGAATTTCGTCAAATAACTGTATCTGATGATCTAACGATAACTGTATGTTCACATGTGCCTAAAATAAGCGTTTTGGTTTAAAGAGACGCAATATTCCAAAAATAAATGTTTACCTACAAAGAGTTGTTTGGTGCAAATCCGCTTATTTTTACTTACCTCTCATATCTTTGAAATAAGGGAGTTAGGGCAATAGTACAACGAACAAGCCGTTCCCTTTAACGAATATATCTGTGCCGTTTTATCATAACATCTTAAGTCAAATTTTGAAAAAAATTTTGTTAATCATACGATTTTTCATTAAAAAAAACATTATTGGTTAACGGTTTAAAAATTTTGTATTAAAAACAGGATTTTTCTTTAATTTTGATTTATATTATTATATGATAAAAATGATTTTTTTACAGAGTTTTTTTAACTTTTTTTGCTAGCTTATCTCAACTTAATATGTTATGGTAACACTACACAGATATTGTTGTGTCTACGTTCTTTTTAGATATTGAAAGTTTATAAGATTTTATGCATACTAAGGCAATTCTTGAGATAAAAACTATATATTTAATATAACCCAATTAAATTTTGTAGGGGTGATAACATTTTACAATAAAAAAAAAATTCGCCAACTTAATGTTCTTGCCTCGTACAATAACATAATACATGCTATTAATATGCATGTATTTAAAACATGTTATTAAGTGTAATTAAATTTTAAGTTGCCACAACAATAAAAACAACAAAGAAATTATAAAATTTATAACAATTTATTATTAAAACATCAGGAAAAAATTAATTTTGCTATCATTAATTGTTCCTTTCTTACTAACTTGAATATATTTTACATACAAAAACTTCATTATAACTTGAAGTATATGAAGATGTGGTAAATGTGCTATTTAAATTCGGATGTTGTTGAGGCAATAATAGTTTATAATTTGAAAAATATATTCAAAAGAATTTTTGTTTCTTGCGTCAGCAAACTTTGAAGCGTTTCCCAAATGTGTGTTAATAAAAGTTTCATGATACATAACTACTACTACAACTACACACACACACACACTTCATTGTTTCGTTAAGTTAAAAGGAAATTAATTCAAGTAAGAATCCTATATTCGACTGTAGCGAATCTTAGATACCCTCCACTAAGATTTTGTTATAAATAATAGTTTAAATAAAATGACGAAAACTTAAGTTTATTTACTGTCAGTTTTAAGAAAATGTAAACCAAATTTCGTGTGAGAAATTATAATGAAATCAACAATAAAATTCGAGAATTAGTCTTTTATCTTCAATATACAGAATTTCTTACACATTACAAATTTTGTTTACATATTCTAAAACACAAATTTGTAAGTACCGAAATATCGTATGAGTATTATTTAAATATTTTCATATATAAATATTGCTCATACGTACAGTTTTTTTATTCAAATCTGACCCCCTTGCTATAAGTTTACTAGATGATAGCGAGTACCTTCCGTTCAGAAAATAAGCTTGTAAATATTTAAAATAGATACTGTAAATATGTAAATGTAGAGAACAAAATTGTATACATATAAACAATTGCATACTTATAATTGTACTCAGGGTAAAGAGCACTAATGTAAATATGTTTTAACGTTAATGTAGGTTAAAACTCATGTGAATATTTATTTTTAATTAATTTGCTTATTATTGAAAAATAGATTGCAAATAAAAACTATATGAAAAAAAATATGGTAGGGCTTCAAATCGGGACTGGTTTTTCTGAATCCCGGGATTCGGGATTGAAGAAAATATTTAAGGAACCCGTTTTCGGGATCCCGTGATTTTCGGGATATTTTGAATCCCGGGATTCACGGTTTTTTTAAATTTTTTCGTAATTTTTTTTATTTATACCCAATATATAAAACTTTTTAAACTGTTTGAAAAACAACTTAATTTTCCACTAAAAAAAAATTGTTCATAAACTTTTTATATTTTGTATTTGAAAAAAAAAATTAAATTAAAACAAACTTAAATTATTAACTGATCATAATTCATAAATATCATGGATTATAAAACGTAACAAAAAACATAAAAATCTTATTTTTATCCATATTTGATTATTGATATAAAAAATTACACAATTTCCAATTGTATTTTGAAACTTTGGAAACTTTGAAATTTTTCAAATGAATTTACAAATTGCCCAAACATATTTTTAAGTTTTCAAAATGTATTTTGAAATTGTTCAAATAATATTTTAAATTTTCAAATACAATTTAAAATTTTCCATATGTATTTTTAAATTGTCCATATGTATTTCAAAATTATATAAATGTATTTAAAAATGTTACAAATGTAGTTCAAAATTTTCGAATCAAATTTTATGAATGTCCAAATGTATATTAAAAATACAATTAATTATTTTCAACAAAAAATTATGAGAAAATTTTAAAATTCAATTGGACAAATTTTAAAATACATATAGATAATTTTAAAAAAAACGTATGAACGACTTAAAAATACATTTGAAAATGTTTAAAATACGTTTGAAAAATGTTTAAAAACGTTTAGAAACTTTTAAAACACAATTGGAAATGATGAATTTTAAACTTTTAAAAGGCGTGTACTTAATTTCATGTTCAAGTAGTTTCTTAAGAATATTTAAGCATCCAATGTTGTATCTGCTAAACACGAACGAATTTTGTTATTAAGATATAATGAATAGAATTTTTTGTAAATAATTAAAATTTAAATTAAAATACATGAATAAAAAATATTTATACAAATTACTGAAAAACATTAAAAAAATAATAAAAAATATAAAAAAAATATCGGGCTCCCGAAAATCCCGGGATTAAAAATCCGAAATCAGAAAATCGGCATTCGACTAATCCCGGGATTTCCGGGATCGGAATTTCCCGATTATATGGGCTCTATTGTGCCAAATTGCTTTGGAATGAAATATTCAACTGATTTGATTGCCTCATAATTGGGGGAACTGCACTAAATTTTGATTTAAATCAGCAGTGCACTATCACTAAATAAAACTGCAAAAAAAATAGTTTGCACTCTTTTTTTACCAGCTTTAGTGATGATTGCTATTTTTTTAACTGCCACTAAAAAATTAATGATATTGCAAATTTTTTCATTATTACTAAACGAAGATTGAATGCAAAAATCTGCACTCAGTTCAAATATTGCAAATCAAAAATACTGCATATAAACCGACTCTCACTAAAATTTGAAAAATTTAATTTTACATGAGGATCATTTTTTATTCTTGTAATGATATGGATAAGAAAGGAAATTAAACAACATGTCAGTAATTTGTTAATATCGTGTGTAAATTAAGTGCAAAATTTTAGTTTAAACTCAAATGCGTGAAGAGCAAACAAGTTGCAATAATATAATGATTCCTTTTTTTAAATCAAAAAAAACTTTTTTTTTAAGTGCAAATTTTTTTAGCATCACTGATGTTAAGTGAGGCTGCTAATGTTCAATTGATCACTCAACATCAACAAAATTATTGCAATAATTTTGCACTATCGCTAACTCTGAGTTGAAACTGCAAAAAAAAGTGCACTAGCCCCAACTATATAATACCTAAGCTCGTTCAGTGTTGCCAAAACAAGAACTAACAGATTGATTTGGTCCCTTTTTTCCTGCTGCACAATATATAATTTCATTTTCCTACTTCGTTATTTTTTTGGAGACCGTGTGGAAAATAAAACTGTTTTGAAATTTTTTCCAAACTAAACAAACTGTGTATATGGAAAGTATTAACACCAAATATTTGCTTCCCAGCTTTACCCGTATGACCAGTACAACCCAAAAGTATGAATCTTTTATACATATACATATAAACGGATGTGACCAATTTTAAGCATGAAAGAAACCAATCCGCCGTCATTCATTGCTTGAAAACTATGGAGCAAAAACTTGTCAGTGAGTGATTCTTTATGAACTGAAATTGATAAAGTAAAGCAATTTAGGCCATTGCAAATATCAAACAAATATTTTCACCGCGAAATTATTTTTAAAAACTCTCATCTTCTTTTGCGATCCTATACAAACAGATTGCAATGAACGAGGACCCATATATAACACATATGGGACCTCCGATATGTTACGAACGGAATAACAAAATCGATATAGGCCCCGTTTTTTAAAGGTAGGTATAAAAACTTTTCGATTTAAGTTTGCTAACAGAGCTATTTCCATAAATAGAAACGAATATTTTGTCAAACAGTACGACAAAAACACAAGGCAACAAGATTAATATTAGGTGTTCTTGTTATGTGTAGATTTGGTTTACGTATTACAATTATTGAGAAAAGTGTAAAAATTAAGTTAAAGTTAATTGAGTGTTAAAGTGCTAAAAAGTGCTAAAAAAATTTCATGCTTATAACAGAGAATTCAAGGTCATTAGCTATGAACCACCAAATAGAAGAATTTCGGCAATATAAAAAGTATAAAATCTATTTTTTGTCCACCTGTAATGTTAAATTATATACATTAAATTCTTAATATTAGCATTAGCATATAAATTTCACAAAAATTATACTTCTTATTTAAGAAAGTTCTGTGGAAAATTCTTATACACGGAAGCGAACACGTTAACACATTTTCAGTTACCCAAAAACACATGCATGTTACAAAAAAGAAGTTGTATTAGTGTGTTTTATAATTTACATATTGTATTCTGTTTTCATAATTTTCATAAATATATATTTTAAACTTAAGGCTACGAAAACTATATTTTCAGTAAAATTATTGAAAACTGTATAGTTATTCAAGTGTAGTTATAATTGTATGAGCTATTCCATATCATAACGCAATAAGTTTTCCTGTCAAATTTAATGAATATATTGATTTATTTCCCTGCGGGAAATTCTTGTCAATTGTTCCAACAGACTGATCCTGGGATTTGTGAAAATAGAGCAAGTACAAAAAGAAAGAACTCATTACCAGTGAAAGGAGAACCAATAATTTAACTGGCATATGAAGAACCAAAAGGTAGAAAATGTAATTAATTACAGTACAGTATACTCCTGTGGTGTGGCACATTTTGTTTGGGACTTTCAGAAATTTGGCTCTTAAATTTAGTCTAAGGACTTGTTTTATTGAAATAATGCTGCATTGTAATAACTAATACTTAAAACGTTCATTGAGAATAGATGCGTGTCTTGTTAAATGGTAGCTTTTAGATGTCAATTGACCCCCTCCAATGATAACCCCAAGTACAAGTAACAGGTCCCATTCATATTACGTGTTAGAACTAGAACCGGTCTCTACCACCAAACACCTATCACGGGACTACTTTGGCTTCCATCTAGGGTTATTTCATTGTTATGCATTAGTGGTAATCTAAGTAAGATGTAAAAATATTGCTTCTAGGAACATCGGTTAGTATACTGATTGACTCCAAATACTTTCTGAATCGATGTAGCAGCGTCCATCCGGCTAGCTAGCTGGTTGGTTGTCTGTCCATTTAAGCCTTGTGTGCGAAGTATGTGCCGTAATTTTAGTGATAATTTACTGAAATTTAGCACAACGGTTCTAATAATTAGAAGACAAATTTATAGAAAATCGTAAGAAACGCTTCATAATTTTATATACACAGAAAAAATATCAGTAGTTTTTTAATAATTAAAAAAAATTGCTTAAAAATTATTTAAATTTAATTAATGTGATAATTAAATCAATTATTTTGAGCTGAAAGAAAATTAAAAATATAATTCTGATTTAATTAACATTTTAGTTGTTTTTAAATGAACGTTTAATTAAAATATTAATTAAATATCAAAAAATCTTAATTGATTTTTTCAATTAAAAGAAAATAATTTAAACTTGTACAATTGTTGTTGTGTGGAATTTCAAAACCTGAGCTATATTTAATAGGGAATTAACGATACGATACCGATACAGACACAAAAGACGAAATATCGCTGATTCCGATATAAAATAATATAATACGAATACGAATATAAAATTTAAATTTAATTTAAATTTAACAAAACCCAATTACAGTAATTTCTATATTATACAAAATTAAAGTGTAAGAGATTATTAATATTTAAGATTTTAAACAGTTTAAAAGATTAAAAGGATTCAAATTTAATATTTATTAGATTTTTGTTTTAAAAAACAAAGTATTCTCAACTTTTTCTGAGATAATTACTCCGTTTGAAGCAGACCTGCAGTAAAAAAAAACGTCTCTCAGATGTAACTGAATTTATTTGACAACTTTAGTATTTTTGGGCCATGGTCTTTAATTTTTTACTACAGCATTTATGTTCGCCAGTAAATAAGCGAATCTGCGTCTCTAAAAAATCTAAGGTATATACCAGAGATTGACAACAAGTACCCATTACAATAATATACAGAGGTATTTACCCAGGCTTTACGTTATTGTGTATATCCATACTTATACCACAAATAAACACAAAAGATATGGTTGTGCGTTGCAAAAAATATTTGTATTACTTATACTTATGCACGGCAATATTTCACGCAACCACATTCAGTAAACTTAAATACATGAATGTTATGCAGATATTATTCAATACCCATGAATGCGTTTTGGTTATCTGCCATACATATAAAATATCTATGTGTAAGAAGATATACATGGGTACCTTCAGTATTTTTGGCACAACTGCGTTAATATGAAAAAAAAATTTTGTATGAAATGTTTTAGCCAGGTATGGGACTATGTACATATTTTTTTTTTTTTGATACATAAAATAAACTTTTTTGTAACATCAGCAGTGCCAATGTATGTCTACATACATAAAAATACAATTATAAGCATGCAATGTCCTGAGCGGATTTGAATCTATAAGAGAAGACTTTTTGATACTTTTTTGTTTTTCAATTGATATTTTCTGATATTTTTTATATTGAACTTACAAAATAGATTAACTCACGTGGAAGATAAAATATGAACCAGAGGTTGTTCCGTCGCCAAATCGATCAACTAAGACGGAACAAATAAATGCTCAGAACATGTAAATTCATGTATACTTAGATGTACTATGTTTTCTTCATATTTACATAAAAATGTATGGTCGAATTTTGACCATTAGGCAAACGCTTGTATATATAAAACGTTAAATTTTTATATCCTAAATTGGTATCTTCGAAATTAAAGAAAAAAAATTAAAGATGGGTTAACTCTTACGGCACAAATAAAAATTTTGAGGCGGCAGTACGCTATTTTTAAACCAACTTTTAAACCTACTTTGGTTTCTGCAAAAACTATGCGAAAATAAACATAAACTGAAAAGTTTGAATTACAAATCGGTACAGAATGGCGTCTAAATGTATTGAGTGGCGGTTACACTCTTTCTTATTAGCACAACATACAAATCAATACTTACATACATAAAAAAACAATATCTTCCGTCTCGTGTCACCTCTCTATGCTATGTGCTTGTGACAGCCACGTGTGTAAAAAAATTATGCGGATGCGTAAAGGGTTTTTACATGCAAAAAAAATAATTTTTTTGCACTTTTCGCTGTCACACGCACATAGCATAGAGAGGTGACACGAGACGGAAGATATTGTTTTTTATGTATGTAAGTATTGATTTGTATGTTGTGCTTATAAGAAAGAGTGTAACCGCCACTCAATACATTTATATATGTATTTAAAGTGTTTGCTTAGACGTCGTTCTGTAACGATTTCTAATTCAAACATTTCATTTTAATACGGGTAGTCAAAGTTGTATAAGAACCCAAAATTGCATTTCTGCCTAATTCCAAAATTTTTAAAATTGCATTTGCCATCTCTGCGACGGTATACATACTCTGTGTATACTTACGTTATACATACGTAAATACACATACTTATCTATTCTTATGGGTATTGCAGATAGCCAATACAAGTTTTATTTATATCTGCATGTACTTTCTAAAAGAAGAATTAATATACAAATACACATTGCCAGCGTATACCTATACATATTTAACTTCAACTTGTTATGGGTAATGGTATGTATGTGTATGGTTTTGATCTTTACCCATACATGCCCATACATGTTTTCTCACTAATACTAAAAGCGTACTTAAAATGATACTTTTGTCATTCTCTGGTATATACTTATATCTAGACTTCTTCTTTCGCTGAGCCCCAGCGTAGGATCGACAGAAGATCATCCTTCTCCAAATTTTCGTTTACGATTTGCACAACCGCTCAAAGGTTGGTTCTTTTAGACTTATCAGAACTTTTACTAAGTTAGGGGTGATCGTGTCCTTAACACTTTCAGAAAGTAGAGTCATGTTGTGTAGCTCAATAAGACATTTTTTCAATCTATTGTCTTTGAAATTTTCTAGCTTTGTATCGAAGGTCAAGAATTGTAGTTAAACAATAGATTTTATTATTTTCTAAACACTCAGTAATTTTTGGGACTCTTAATTATTCGGCATCTCAGTTAATTCATGTGTCGTAATTTCTAATAATATTCGCAGATTGTTTACTAGCGAAAGCCAGAAAACTTAGCAGTATCTTTGCTCATGGAATTTGTGCTCTCTATGAAGTAACCAAAAAGTAGTAGTGAAGTAATTTTTATTTTCACAAAAATCATTAGAAGTTAGCAAAAAGTCTGCTGCAGGTCCAAACCAAGCGTTCAATGCGTTTATGCATCAATCCAAAAAGTCTTAGTGTAAAATTGTAGTGACAAGTTACACAGCAAATGCGTAAAATGCATATACGTATCGAGAGCATGAAGTAAGATTACTCTCTACTTTAGCATGCGCCTCCAAAAAGGTCAAAAAAGAAACATAAGCACAAACGCGTAGACTGACCTACAGCTTAAGAATTCAAAGAAACAATTTATTATTGTGTTTGGTTCTTTGCTCTTAGCTGTTATTCAAAAATAAGCATTGAAAATTAAATTGTTTGTTCAAAAAAACTATAAAAAAGTATCAGCGTATATATCAGCAAACGCGAAGTATCGCTGATATATCGGAATCGGTATTCGTTACATCCCTTATATTTAATTAAATCAATTTACACTTTGTTCGAAACGGCAAAGTTTTTGATAATTTTTTTTTAAATAAAATTTAAATTTTAAAATATCCGTTATTGAAAAAAAATCACAATTTTTTGTAATCAATAGAATCATTTTGGTTAAAGGTGCAAAATCAACCACTTATTTGCTTGATTCTATGAATTTGGTGATTAGAGACAATTATTAATTTTTTCTGTGCATCCTTCATATACACTTCTTTTTGGAATAGACTCTTTGTGCCCATTGAGCAGGTACAGAATAAATACAATAAATAAAAAACAAATACACAGCAAGAAAAACACTCGGGATAAATGAAGCATATTATACTTACTTTGAGTACGAGTCGTACTCAAAAATTCAAGTACGAATAACACTAAAACGTACTCACAACAATCTCAAATGGGATAACTTTCGAAAATCATTCCCGAAATTTCTTAAAGTAAGTATAAAATTCTTAAACCAAGTACAAAAAAGATTGAACTTTTTTTGAATGTCACTCTGAGAGTAAAGTTTCAAATTGAGGGTTTCAATCTCATATAACTTATTAAAATTTGTTGTAGCCACTACAACAACACCACACAAGTACCTAAAAAAGATTTGCTTGTTGTGTGTATAAACAGCAAAAACAACAGAACAAGAAGAAAACACATTATTTTCATTTTTAAATCTTAATAAATTTCACTTTTTAAAGTTTAAAAAGTAAAATTGTCTTGCCTTCAATTTCTCACTTCTCATTTAGTTTATATTCTTAGCTAAATATGTATATTAAGTTTGTAAAGTAAAAATCATATCTGGCATGATGGTGGTGTTTTATAATTGGAACTTTGTACGGTGTGAAACAGGTAAGTAAATTAATTATAATAATATTCTTTTTCTAATTTCAGTTTTGATTTATTTAAAGTACGAATTCGAAATTAAATCAACTTTATAACAGTTGACTAAGTACATTTTGAGATTGATGCAATCTCAGTTTTACTTAAATCAATCTCATTTTCGGATTATCGTAAGTACGAATTCGTGATTAAATCAATTTTATAATTCTTGAATCAAGCGCATTTTGAGATTGATTCAATCTCAGTTTTACTTAAATCAATCTCATTTTGGATTATTTTAAGTACGAATCCGGGATTGAATATGGATAACTTGAGTATTTCGCGATTGAATAATCCGTACTTGAATCAATCTTTCTGTACGTGATTCAAGAAAATCCGTACTCACCGTACTATTGATACCTTCGGATTGATTTGAGTACGGATGGATTGATTTTCTTGTGAGTGTACTCTCATGCAAAATGCTCCCATATAAATACCAATCCCAACTTCGCTTGCAACGCCATAATATCCCTATTAATGTTGGTATTCATAAACACACGAAGAGAAAACATAGTCGTGGTAAACATTTTCTAAGAGCAACATATTATGATAAGATTCATGATTGTAGTCAACATATTAATTTAATGTAATCATATTATTATAATGTTAATAATAATAAGTTAGGAAGTAATCATATTATTATCACGTTAATCATAATAATGTGTATATTAAATCTAAAACCGAAAAATATTTTTAATATATATTTATGCTTATTTACTTACTGGCAACCTTAACGTAAAACTTTTACAGATATTTCACATCATAATATTATGCAATTTTACAACATAATATTATTAATCTATTTTTGTCATAGGTCGTAATTATTTATAAATTATTTTATAGAATTTTCATTCTTGCACCATTTTCAAACAAAATTAAAATTTTTTTAGCATTGATATTTTATTTTGTGACACTTTTCTTTAAACTTGGTTTTTTTATGAATAACAAATAATTCGATTGGCACATGTAAAACAAACGATACAACTGATGCAAAATGATTTTACAAATGGCGATAACAAAATATTATTAGAGTAAAGATATTTTGCTTGCCTATTAAACATATTACGAGTACACGTATAGAAAGTTATTATGTTATGCCTATTAAATATCATTAAATGGTTGTGAGGAATATACTATGATTTTAAAGTTATCATTATTTAGATGTTATGAAAATGATTATTTTTCAGTGAAACATACTTAAATTTATAATTGCGATAAACATTGACATGTTTACAGTAACTGTTATATTGTTGATATTAAATAAAAATAACAATTCTTTGGATACGACAACAATATAGTGTTACAATAAACATTGTGTAGTTGCCGTTACCATGCCCAACTATATTTTTTCTCTGCGTGCAGTTTGCCAACAAACTCTTATAGCCGCTTCTATGTCTTGTCAAAATGTTGTACTGATTGGTCGAGAATAGACCTCCTTCCCAAAATCACTTAAAGAAGAAAAATTCTTATGCTGATGTATATATATTTATAGATAAAGATATTATTTGGCACCTAAAACTCTTATTTCTACTAATTCTAATTTGTTTATTTTCTACAGATCCCGAAAAAGGGACACTCTCGACAATTTGTCTGCAAATGCAGTGGTCGGTCTTGACCGACATACTTTCTTACATATTTTTAAGACATTTGTGGGGGTAGAATATAATTACAGAGTACAATCGCAGAGTAACTAGTGTTCGGGTGTTTGGCCGGTCTTATTATACTATATTTTGCACGTTGGGATATCGCACTGAATACATTTTTCATTGTTGCTAATTATTCACAGCTGAAACTATTTCGTACTATAACGTTCAAACGTCTCTTAGCTTCAAGTCTTGGCTCCTTGAGTTATTCTTATAAAATTTACTGAGCTACAGAAGTCAGAGCGGCAAGCATTTTTATGTCAAGACTTCTCACTTTCATACAGTTTGCTGAGTGAAGTGGCATGGGTTATGATGGCTTTGAGATGTTGCTTGTGGGGTATTTGCATACCCAACTTAAGAAACCCCAACAAGAAAAAGTCTAACGGAGCTAAGTCGTCAGATGATCACGTCTTGAAATCTTTCATGAAGAATGTCTAATGTAGCATGAGTTGCGTGGCATATAGCGCTGTCGTGTTGAAAAAACATGTAGTTGGTAACTATTTAATCCAATTCAGATCAAACTAAGGTGGTAATCGCCGATCTATACCCATTACGGTTGCATGTCCAACCGACGCCGCCACCACCCTGAAATCCACAGCAAACAGTTACGTTTTTTGAATGCATTTGATGCTCTTACGTCTTATTAAATTGGGGTCACCCCATATTTAATAATTTTATTTGTTGATGTATTCACTCGTCTAAAAACGTTATTTATCGCTGAATATTATTTGTGAATGAAAATTGGGGCCACTTTAAAATTTTTCAAATTCATTAAAATTTTATAATTTTCACGTGTTATTAAACGTTATATCCGTCCATTGTGATTAAACAAAATATGCTAAATAAATGATAACCAATAGGATAGATTTAGATTTACTAATTGCCAATTGACAAAGTTTGAAAGTGCCTTTGCAATATGACTAAAATTTATACAACTAAATTACATAATAAATGGTCAACAATTTACCACAGCCCCTCTACAATCTTAATCTCAAAAAAGACTTTGAACCGCTTAACACCGACGTAAATAATTGATATTGTAATGAAATTTATTGCGCCGAATATTTATAATGCCGAATATTGACATCGTGGTGTAATTTGGTTGTTGCATATCTTTTTATATTGTAAGTAACCACCTGTGTTTTTGTCTTCCTTGTGCTGTTATGCAATACAGATTGCACTTAGTTTTATACGATTTTAAATGACACAACAAAATGTTGTAATGATCCGTTTTTAATTTAACATAAGACCCATTAGAAAATACAATTTCACTTTCAATTAATACGTCAAAAACCATAACGTTACCGCCATGAAAACGTGTATACTTTGAAAATTATATGACTGGATTGTGATACCAGATTTGGGGAATATTTATTTCTATGTAATCACAGATCTTATAACAAATACTTCCAATTTAATTATAATTAAAATTCTTTTATAATGCAGACAATAAATTATGTATATATATAAAAATTTGTGGCTACTATCAATTTTATGGTACTTTGCAGCCGTACTATCCACAAAATCGCTAATTTAGTAATACGTAGATCCATACATTTTAGAATGTAAAATTGAATGGAATTCTGTCTTATGGAAGTCCTCATATTTACTTCCACATGTCCTCGAACACATCTTCTGTCATACAAACATTTATGTAAGTAAAAAGTACTTAATATTAAGAATTTGTATATATGAGTAATTTTGAAAGTAGCAATTTATTCACAATTACGTATAAGTAATATTTAATTTGGAAATCAACAATCATACGCTATAGCTAGTACAATTACTATACGTGTAAAGGCTTAATTATAATGGATGGTCCAACCAAAACGCACGATGTTAATTGTAAATACAACAAGAGGTTTCAGATTATCTTAAAATTTTTTATTATGATAGAAGAATCTATGACAATTATCTTTGAAACAAAATTTCAGATAAATAATAGCCACAGCTTCGGTGGCATGCCTCTACCCGATGGCTCATATTTACAATGACTCTGAGACAAAATTGAGATTCAATATCATTTATGTGCTGAATTATCTCATACTTTAGCTCTTGAATTGTTTTGGGCTTACTGGCGTTTCTTGTTCATTTTAATATCCCCAAAGAAAGAAGTCCAACGTCCGCCACGACGTGAGATAACACGGCAATTCCCTTTCTTGTGCAAAAGAGTCATTGTTTGGTTGTATGTGTAGCAAGTGGCACCATGCTGTTGGAACCACACATCTTCCAGATCCATATCGTTAATTTCTGGTCACAAGAAGTCCGTTATCATTCCGCGATAGCGAACACAATGCCCGGTAACTGCTCGCCCAACAGATTGTGTTCACATTTGGTCAATTATTCTGATCAAAAAACCACGAAGTGCACGAAATATACTTTTATTTGAACGCCAATTTTCGTAAAAGGCTTCAAAAATCTTAACGCGCTGCTCAATTGTGTACCTCTCCATAGTAGAATTTGCTAAGCACTAAAACAAAGAAACGCCAAATGTCAGGTTTGCAAAAATTTTGACGTTAATGGAACGATTCCCTCTGTAGTCTTGTTTACTGATAGCTTTGGCTTTTATAAAATTATTTAGGAGAACGTTTCCTGATGGTCTGGCCTAAGCAACTAGTGAAATGCGCATATGAACAGCTTGTCCTCCAACAATAAATTTCAGTATTTTTATCAGTTATGAAAACAGGGAATTAAGGGAATTATATTTATAATTAATGTTGGGAGAATTCCAAATAAATGTAGTGGGGAATGTAAGAAAAGATAAACTCATCACTGATTTATTGTTTGGTATTGTGTTTAAGCTTTGATATCGTTGCAAAAGAGACTTTTTCAGTATTTGTAAGTAATTCTCATTCCCTCTGTAGTCTTGTTTGCTGATCACTTTGGCATTTATAAAATTATTTAGGAGAACGTTTCCTGATGATCTGGCCTAAGCAACCAGTGAAATGCGCATAGGAACAGCTTATCCTTTCAGTATTTGTTATCAATTATTAAAAAAAAGGGAATTAAGCACAACAAACAAAATCTTTTAAGAAATTATGTATTCCCAAAAACAACTTTTTTGATAATAAATTTTTTTTTATATATATATTTGAAGTGATTATACATAATTTTATTGCTTTCCTAACGCTCTACTGCATGCATTATGATCCAGCTACAAATTAATGTTTTTAGTTTTAAATTATTTTTTTAAATGGCATAATTAAGATATGCAAACAAAATTTTTTCAGAAAAGCAGGTCAGTTTTCTAAAACAAAAAAATTGCCATATATGGCTTCATATGCACTCCAATCTGTATCACCCTAAAAATGTATTGCCATATATGGCGTTTCATGCAACAAAGATAATATATTTTTTTTATTAATTTTTATATTTATATTTTATTTAAGCAATCAAAAGTAATTAAAAAATAGTGTAAGGAGCATAAGTAAATAATACAAAAGTAATTAGAAGCTGAGTAAAGAAAATTTATTTATTTATTTAAAAAAAAAAATTTGTAACTTCTACAACAAAACATCAGTCTTAAACAGTAGAAATCTTATGGTGTTATTTTGGAAACATGGAAAATAATAAACTTAAGTCTAGGTATGGTTATTACAAAATTGATATAAATAAAATTATTGAAATTAAACCAAACAAATAAATAACGAAAAACTACATATCAAAATAACATAAATACATTTATAAAAAATCAAAAAATATTGAAAAATATTGAACTATACCGAACTATAAACAAACTTGTTGACTACGAGTAATATTTAAATATTTCTTTCTTAAATTGTAACGCATTGCTGATTTCTTTTATTGTTGGAGTAGTAATATTATTCCAAAGACGTATTGCAAATATGAAAAATTGCCATTCAGATATTAATGTGTGATGTCTGATTTGAATTAAATTTCTATTTCTTCTGAGTCGACTGAATTTTAAACGATTAAAAAGATGACCTGGCTCACGGGTGGTTATAATTTTGTGAAGAAATACTAATGTTCTTATTTTCATTAAATCTTCAAAAAGTACCCCGAATATTTTTTTAGAATAAGGGGTAATACTAATGTAAGTATCATTTATGTTATAATTTCTGATCCCATAAACGTACCTTGCAATGTTGTTATATGTGACTTGCATTTTAGATTTACTGGTTTCATCACAACTTGCAAAAATCTCACATCCGTAGGTTAAAATTGGTATCAAATATGTCTTAGCAAGTAATAAGCGTATTTTCAATGGGGTGCAATATTGAGTAGGCCATAGGGTTCTTAGCATCGAATATGTTTTACCACAGGCAGATATAACGTGATCAGACCAGGTTAGAGTGTTATTAAAAATTACACCAAGATTTTTTGCTTTATCTACGATTTCAATCCGTTGGTTTTTAATAAAAATGTTGGGATAATCAATGATTTTCTGTGTTCTTTTGCGTATTACAATGCATTTCGATTTGGTAGGATTTAAACTTAACCCGTTAACATCAGCCCAACGTGAAACCCTTTGTAAGTCTTGATTAAGTCTTGCAGTACATTCATCTAAGTTCCCTTTTTTGGTACTTATGTACAATTGTACGTCATCGGCATACATTCTAATGTTGCAATGGAGCAACTGTTCAGGAAGATCGTTTGCGTAAATGGAGAAAAGGAGAGGACCTAGAATGGATCCCTGGGGAACACCCCTGACAACAGGAAGAAAATTTGAGATAGTTGAAGGACTAGTTTCAACACACTGGACACGATCTTTAAGATATGAATCAATTAATCTAATGGATGTTGATGAAAAATTCATCATTTTCTCCAGTTTTTGAATAAGTATTGTGTGGTCGACGGTGTCAAAAGCCTTTGAATGATCCAACAGTACTAAATATGCAACGCACCCATCGTCAATTGCAAAATCGAAAACCGATCGATCTATTTATGCGTGTAATAAAGCAAAGCAATTTCTGTCTTTGTTCAAACAAAAATGGACCCCGCATCTAGTACAAGTTATACATATATGATCGAAATTTGCAATTTGGCGTACTTTTTTCCATTTTGGAAGATGATCTGTAGAATCCAGTCTAACAGCACTTAGTGTAAAGTCTTGGCGGTGAACTTTGTTTTTTGTATATTTCTTTGGCACGTTACAGGAACTCGGGGTTGAACCACAGAAATTTGAACCTCTTTTTCTATTTGCTAGAGTAGTTGGGGTGGAAGCAGGTACCGTAATGTTCATCCGTAAATGCATGAGAAGCCAAATATGGCACGGAAAATTTGGACAAACTTTTCTGTAAATACATGAGAGACCATATTTGGCTGTTCTAAAAAATGCGTGATTTTACGAGTTCTACATGCACAACTGAAAAATATTCACATAAACACTATTCACAAAGCTATATACTCTACAAAAAAAAAAATTATATAGGCATACCAACTTACTTGTAATATAAAAAATATATGTTTTATTTTATATATTTTCACTATACGAAGTGACCACTTATAAACAAGACTGAGGTTTTCTATGCACCTAAGTAAAGAACAGAGAAAACAACATTCGTCTCATAATCACAAAGGCCTACTTATGTTTTTCAAAAACTTTTATTTTTCGTAACTGTTAATTTTTGTTGAGAATGTGCATTTGAAATTGAAAAGCCATATATGGCTGCATAGGCAGTAGAGGGCTTATGGCGTATGCACACAAAGAAAACACATTTTTCAATATGGTCACTATCAGGAAAACTATGTTAAAAGGATATTTTTTATATATATGGCTTTATCAAAATCTTTGTTTTCTGTCGTGTACTAAAGCGGCCTATTTTCGCCACTAAGGACTTTCCTTTTTTAACAAAAATTTTACTTCAAAACATTATGGCCGTTATAGTGCCAAACCCCTATTCCGGCCACTACATTTGCATGAGAGCTAGGTAAAATAATGAACTGATTTGACCCAAACTAATCTCTGCTGTTTTCATGACCAAATATGGGCTAGATATTGATCTTTTTGAACCTTGTTATTACGTTGAAAAATCGGAATTGTTCCATATTTTTTTAGAAATTTTTTGAACCATTTACATAAGCGGTTGCCCATGAAAACCACGGATCTGTCATGCACAAAACTTTTTTAACAATATTTTGTTTTTAGCTGTTTTTATTTGGCAGTAATTTCACGTAAATAAATAAAATACAAAATAAAAAACTCGTTATTTTTGTTTTTATATTTTTATTTTGTTCCTAATTTATTTTGTTCCTTTTTCTTTGGTAATTTTTTTTTTTTTTTTTTTTTTTTTGCAGTATTTATTTATTGAATCTTCATATATTAAATATGAACTAACAATAATTAATCAAATCTTATCCTAATATTTACTTAATGTCCTGCCAGTGCCAGACAAAAAGATTAAGTCATCACGGTTTCTGTTCACATATGTAGGTGTTTATCGCTCATCTGATTGGGTGAGTGCTGCATTGTCTCTTCTCCTTAATCGAGTGTGGCCGCCATAATTTAAAATATTTCGAGCTAAGGGATTTGGGTGCAGTTCCAGCCTTTTTAAATATTTTACTGCATATTTCGTTATCATAGTTTTTACCAATGGCACATTGAGATCCTTGTGGATATTTGAGTTTTTGACATACCAGGGAGCGGCTGTTATTATTCGAAGAAGTTTATTTTGGCGCCTTTGTGTTTTTTTTCGCTATTAGAAGCCGAGGCAGTGCCCCATAACGGAATACCGTAGCACCAAATTGGCTTTAAGATAGAGTTGTAAAGTACAAGTTTGCAATCGAGACTAAGAACAGAATTTCTTCCAATAAGCCAATTTATTTGAATTGCTTTTAGTTTCATTTGAGTTAATTTAGCTTCTATATGCCATTTCCACGTTAAACGCCGATCTAGATGTATACCGAGGTATTTTACATGCGAGTGTTGGGGTATTATTTGATTATTGATTTTAATAGGGGGCATGTTTCCCGACGCAATGTGAATGTTATATGTGAACATTTTTGCTCATTGATCTTTGTCCTCCATTGTTTTAACCACCTTTCCAGTTCAAATATGTGATCCTGTAAGTAACGAGATGCTTCTTGACAGTTTTCATGTACGCTTAGGAAAGCTGTGTCATCCGCAAATGTTGAGGTTTGTGTGTAGCTGTTTGTTGGCATGTCCAAAGTATAAATTAAGTACAATAGAGGGCCCAGGATGCTGCCTTGTGGGACTCCAGCGTTAACTGGATGAGGAGAACTTAAAAAATCGCCTTCTTTAATAATAAATTGACGACCGACTAAGTAGCTTTCTAACAGCTTGTGTATGTTTGCTGGCAAGTTTTGCTGCAATTTCAGTAGAAACCTTCATGCCAGACTTTATCAAAAGCTTGAGACACATCGATGAAGAGTGCTGAGCAATATTTTTTTTCTTCAAAGGCTTTTCTTATTACATTTACTATTCGATGAGTTTGTTCAATTGTGCTATGCTTTCTTCTAAACCCAAATTGATGATTAGGAATACATCTATTTTCATTTAAAATCGGCGTTAATTTTGCCACTAGTAGTTTCTCAAATAGCTTTGAAATATTAGATAATAAGCTAATAGGCCTGTATGACTCAACTTTTGTGTGATCCTTTCCTGGCTTTGGTATCATGGTTACTAAGGAAACCTTCCATTTATGAGGGTAGTATTGAAGTCGTAAAATAGCATTAAAAATAAAAAGAATAATTTTCTTTGCTGTACTTGGTAGCTCCAAAAGCATTTTATTACTGATCTTATCAATACCGGATGCCTTCTTGGTGTTTAAATTACAAATAGCCTTTTCGATTTCTCTAAACTCGAATCTTAGGGGAATAGCTGCTCTAACATTTACAGACGGTAAATCGACTGCTATATCGTGAAATATATTATGGGTAAATACATTTTTCAGATGATTAGCAAACAGATTTCCTTTTTCAATATCATTTCTTGCCCAACTTCCATTCAAGTTTCTCAATGGTGGCTTAGAGATAACTGGTCTATTGAGGCTTCTAGCTGCACGCCATAATGAGTAATCTGATTGTGGAGTTGCATCAAGTCTCTTGAGATATTTTTCCAGGGAAGCCGTTTTCTGAGACTGCAGTAACTTTCTCAGCCTTTTTGTGCACTCTTTTAATAAAGTCTTAAGTTGGGGGGATCTGTGCAATTGCCACTCTCTACGAACTCTCCTTTTTTCAGTCAATAGACGCTCGACATTGGTAATTTAAAGTAATATCTGTGGACTTTTGATAAACTAGTTTACAATACATACATATTATCATTTATACAAATACATGTTTAGATGTATAAAATAAAAAAAAAAATCATGCATATACACAAACAATAAAAACTGTGGTTTATATGGTATCAAAACTTAGTTTTGTGTATGCACATTTTCAAAATAATATAAAAACATGTGTATGTATATGCTACAAAACATATTTGTTTATTGTAAATCTGTAATATAAATATCAAATATTAAATCATTTATGTATTAATACATACAATAAATACAGTTGTAATACCATTAAAATCACTGGTACTTTTCCTGCAAAGCGGTCACCATTTGAACATTTTTATTCCCATCACTGTTTGTGCTATTTTATGTATACTAATGTTTATGTTTTTGTTTAAAAAAAAAAGATTACACGTTCATACATGTTCCATAAGTGCACAAACGAGCTTACAGTACGTTACGGTACGTTACATTGCATTTCATTACATTTACGGTCGGCTAAAGCGGCCTTAATCATCTTTTGTGTTATTTTAACCATAATTTAACACTTGTCTCGATTTTGGACCTGCAGCTAAAAAAAACCAATAATTAACATATCAGAAAAAGGTCAACTATAAAAACATACACAAAATTGTATCTTCAAAAATGTTATATTGCGAGCTCTATCAAGCTTTTGGGGGACATCGGAAGAATGTCTTCGAGTTTAATAAGAATCCATTATATACAAAGATTATAAGATGACTATTCCAATATGTTATGAGGGGAACGACAAAATAAAGGGTGCACGATGTTAAGTGTGAGTAACCACACTAATATCAAGTATTTTGCCCAACTTAATTTGACATTTCTTTGCTTCACTGCTTGACAAATTCAACCATTGAGAGGTACACAATTGAGCGTTAAGACTATTGAAGCCTTTTACGAAAATAGGTGTTTAAATCAAAATGCACTTCGTGATTTTTTTGGTCAGCATAATCAAACAAATGTGTCCAGAATTGTGCGCAAATTTCAGCAAACAGGGTATGTGAAAACACCAGTGAATGCTCGCCCAGTTTGTTCTGCGGAAAATATTGCTGTTGCTCGCTATAGTGTAGCAAAAATTTTTGGAAAGAGTAAATAAAGAGTACATATTATTAACTGGAAGGTTTAGTGGATCATATTTTAATTCATTATTTCATTTTCATTCATACATTTTATTCTCTCTTTTTTTTATAACTATCAATACTTCAGTTATTAATATGTATTCTTTCTCTACAACAACAATTAAATAAAGTGTTCAAATAAAAAAAAATTAATATAAAGTTGTAATTCTGTGAACTTACGTAGTATTTGCATCCATCGACGTCAGCAGGCCTGTTGATTTGGTGGATATAATACGCATTATGAAGTTGTTTTAATTGTTGTAATTAGGGTGTTCAGTGAGGACAACTTTTTGCCGATGGTTTTGTTAGGATTAGGTTTTTTAAGAATTGTGTTAATTAAATTTTTATTATACGTAGGTATAAATATTTTCTTTGCTATTTTTTTTCCAATTAGAATAAGAGTATATTAGATGTATTAATTACGACAAATAGTTGTAAGTTAGTATAATAAAAAAAAAGTAATAACATTAGATTAAAAGGTTCATTATTTAATAATTAAATTCTTATTTTTCAATTTATATACCTACATTAGTAAATTGGGTTCTTATGTGATTAGTTTATTAATTGTGTTTAGTAAAAGAAAAATAGTCTATTATTAATTAGTGATTCTAGCAATCAAGTGTGTTAAAAGGGGTTTTTTCCAGTTTCACGACACTTCGTTTTCAATTGGATCAGCATAAGGATTTTTAAATTAGCTATTAGTTGTAAGCACAGAGGTATATTTTCATGTACAGGTTGAGGTTTTAGTAGAACTTTTCAGGCTAGTAGTTGTTGCGTAACGTTTTAATTAATGCGGATTCAATCGTATTATGCAACGTGGCCCCTGGTAAGGTTAAGGTGAATTACTCCGGGGCACGAACGAGATATTTAAATGACACCGGCGCAGAAATTTTCCTACAGTGGTAGTAGAGATTGTGGGTGTTACAAATGTATTGCCTTAACTTTACTGACTTATTAACTCACCGGGTCCAACAGAGTATTCGGGTGTGGGTACACAAAGTAACCAGGAATGAACCTACTTATGCGCTTAGGAGCGTTTTTAGGCTAGATGATATTAAAATACTTATAGTATTCCCTGGTAAGGCACAATTGTATATTATAAAGCAAATATTTTAATTTTGCACATATACTGTAAACAAATTTGTTAACTAACACCAGTTTTATTATTAAGTAATATTCCGATTATGTGTGGTCAGAAAGACAACTTTTATTAAAATGTGCTTTTCAATAAAAGAACGGTTTACCGCTAGCCTATGAAAAAAAAATGACTTAAGAACAAACAAAAGTCGCGTACTCTCCAATTTTTCATATTCTTCTTTAGTACATACTTCGGTTCTGTGCTGGGTTACGTCAGTAATCTAACGTATGTACGTTATTAAAATACTGCACTATGCATCTACTTAATTATGAAATTAACATCTAGCCGTTATTTTCAAATGAACAAAGTAGTTTGTCGATATAAAATAAAGTAAATCGTGCATACTTATCACACAACCTCGACTCGTCATCGTTCTCAACAATTGAACATCTCACGAACATCACTTATGCGAGTTTTGAATAAAGATTTGAATTTACATGCTTACAAGGTCCAATTGGATCAAGAGCTGAAGCCGAATGAACACTGCAAGCGTCGTCAATACCCCGAATGGTTGGTTGAACAGAAGTGAATGGTGATTTAACAACTTAAATTATCTTTAGCGACGAGGCACACTTTCACCTCAGTCAATTCGTTAACAAGCAGAATTGCCTCATTAAGGGAAATGAGAATCCACGAGTCATTGTGGAAAAGCCGAAGCAATGGCTCTTTAATTGGCGATAAAGTGACTTAACACCGTTGGATTTCTTTCTTTTGGGATAATTAAAGGAAAATGTATACGTTAGCTAGCCAAGAATAATTCAAAAGAAAAAGGATGAAATAATTCGGCGATATTGAACCCCAATTATGTTTCAGAGTCATTAAAAATGTGGACCATCGGATAGAGGTATACCACCGAAAAAGTGGCGAGATATT
This sequence comes from Pollenia amentaria, assembly GCA_943735925.1. Classification (NCBI taxonomy): domain Eukaryota; kingdom Metazoa; phylum Arthropoda; class Insecta; order Diptera; family Polleniidae; genus Pollenia; species Pollenia amentaria. The sequence continues at coordinate 44,826,545 of OX031009.1, forward strand.
TTGTTTGACACATAATTCCTTCTATCATAATTAAAAAAATACTAAGATAATTCTCTAAAAACTTTATGTCTTATTTAGAATAAACATCGAGCCTTGGAACTTTTTTATTTTCGCCAAGTCGAGCCACGTGAAATTATTTTCTGGTTTTCAACACTAAGTCGGCTTCAAACTTATAATTAGATTATTTATTTCAAATTTCATATCTCTACAACATTTCTACACAGAAAAAATGATTAGTAGTTTTTTATCAATTCAAAAAATTTTTTAAAAAGTTTTTCATTTAATTAATGTGATAATTGAATCAATTATTTTTTCAGTTGAAAGAAAAGTAAAAATATAATTTTGATTTAATAACCATTTTAGTTGTTTTTAAATAAATTTTAAATTAAAATATTAATAAAATAACTAAATATTTTAATTTGTTTTTTCGTTTAAAATAAAATAATTTAACCATGTAGAATTGTTGTTGGTAATTGTCAAAACCTGAGCTTTATTTAATTAAATCAATTAACACATTCTTTGAAACGGCAAAGTTTTTAGAAAATTTTTTAATTAAAATTAAAAATATCATTTATGCCCGTAATTTCTACAAAAACAAATCTTGCTGTATATGTGACGCGCAAATTAGAAAGGGACCTATGGGTAAAAACCGGTTTTGTTCACGAGAGCCATTTTAAAGATTGAAATACATGTATCTTTGGTGTGCCACCACTGAGCGTGTTGGTATTCGTCTCATTTGAAAGCGACACATCTAATGACGTGTTGGTCAACCTTGAAAACGCGCGTAGGTCGTCCCTACCTCTTGTTTTGTGTAGTTGGTTTTTACTGTTTTCTACCTAGCGCACTGTTTCCATGAGTTTAATATCAATTTTGCTCGCGTCTTTTCGAATCCATGTTTATTTTCTGAAATTATAAATTGTGAATTATAATAAATACTCATTTATAATTCTTTTAAATCGTGAATATCACTCTGTTAGTACGAACATTTTTTCACATAACCTTATTATGTTATTCGCGAAAATAATTTACAACAAATAACATTCTTACTGGCTGTTTTAGGATGAAATGGTGGACGAATTCGAAGAAGTAGATTTACTTTATCTCAGAATTATCGGATAGTGACTCTGAAGATGATACCGATAATATGTACCTTGATAAATCTGATCTTGATTTACGCGAAAAAAAGGTAGTTGCTCGACTGTATGGTTAAAAAATACGTCCGTGTTGTTCCAATCAATGCAATGAAGTGATCCCTAAGAAGATGGCTGTGGATTTTCGTACGTCTTTCATGAATTTAGATAAGGAATCCCAAGATTTAGTTATTCTCGCACATCTGGCAGTTCACCGTGGCGATGTAATGCTCAGGTAAAAGTTGGTGATCGATCGCGACCTAAGAAGAAACGGTACAATCAGGTATATTATTTTCGAAGTTTGCCGATATGCCGTGATATGTACTTCTTCCTGTATACAATGGGAATTAAACGCTACAAAAATATAATCGAACATTACGACAAAAATGGTGTTTATCCACGCGAACATGGCATGACGAATAAAATTAATCGTACAGATGCTTTAACTACTTTGAAAAAAAAAAAAAAAATTGTTTCATTTATCTGCCGTTTTGCTGAAACTGTTGCTATCACTTTACCTAGACGTCAACCAAATCATCGTGATTATCGTTTATTGAAACTTCCAACTACTGAAAATTAGACTTCTGTTTACACTAGATACACCAACAGCGTCGAACCGGGTGGTAAAATCGTAAAACTTCGCACTTTCCAAACGCTGTGTGAATTGTGTCGAAATCTTGCAAAAGATGCTGTTAATAAAGTAAACGTTACTGAAGTTGAAAAAGAAGCAGCATTGAAGGTGTATTCTGATCATTTGCAATATGCCAGCACTCAGCGTGAGTACTATAACGACTTCAGAACATTAGTCAAGCCAAATCCAAAAGCCATGTATTCAGGTATTCCAGAGGAGGATTATCTAGTAATATCTATGGATTATGCTCAAAATGTTAGCTTTCCGTCGGGTCCACAGCAAATAGGAACTGCATACTTTAAATCAGATCGCAAAACAGCAATTTTCGGAATTACAAACGAACGTCAAAATGTTCAACACATCTTCTGTATTGACGAAAGCGATTCCATTGGAAAAGGTCCGAATTCAGTAATTCATCATAAATGAAAACATACATCTGAGTAACAATACCAGTTTCGATGACAAACCAATTATAATTCCGTCACCAGGGTTATCGATGAAGCGTCAATGGTACTTGTATAAAGAGATCCGGGGTTTATGTTTTGACGATTCAAAACGGTTTTGACGGTCTCTGGAAATGGAAACGAAGAGGAAGATTCGGTGGAAGTGGACAATCCTCAAGAAGTGGAGGCAGCAGACGTTAAGAAGTAATCGAAATAAAATAAAGGACCGGTACCGTCAAGTTCTAAGGAACCAATTCGCAATTCGCTTAGAATCGTCGAATTCAATTTCATAAAACGTGCATATCTCTGGGAGGGAACACTTTTGGGGCATCGGTCTCATTCGATGCTCAGATGTTGTCCTTTCTCTGTGCGCTGTCACATATAGAAATCTGTGATGTAAGTGCTGCCATATTTTAAGAGAAAACTTAAGGTAAAAACACGAAGGCAAATAAATGTTGAAATAGGTAAAGATCCCTTGTAGGTACGAACACGACCAGCTATCTTTTTGTAGAAATTACCGGCATTATTGAAAAAATATATTCAAAATTTTCCATTTTTGCAATTTTTAGTAATCTATATAATCATTTTGGTAATAAGTGCAAAATGAACAAATTGTTTGCTTGATTCAATGAATTTGGTATAAATTTGGAGACAATTTTAAATTTTTTCTGTGTACTAAACACATTTGCGGCAAAGCACGAGTACCTAATCTGAGACGACGTATGCAAACGTGTGTATATGAACTAAATTTTAAAGAATTCCGTTATCTTAACCCTAAGATTCTCGGTAACTTTTTACCACTAAGTTCTCCTCTTGGTCTGGCCAGACCACAATTTGTATAGTTAAAACCCCAATTAAATAAAAAGTAAATAAATATATTTTTTATTGAACGTATGCTAATTACTTTAGATTATGCAAATTTATTATATAATTTTATTATTTCATTATATTATTCCATATGCAAGTCATCGAAAATGTAGTCTTTAATTTCGCACATTGCTATTTTGCATCTCGCGACCTTAGGACAACAAGGTTCTATCGTACATGTTATTAAGGTTCAAATAGAACCTTGTTGTCCTAAGGTCGCGATCTACCACAGCTGAAACGAGTTTTGCGTTAGGTTTTTGTAGTTGGATTGAACTAAGCGCATTATGGGCCGTAGTTTTCTGATTTGATTGAAACTTGATTTAGATTTAGAACATATCATTTCTAGAATTCACGTATCTGTTTTTTTAATACTTCGTCCTATTTGAAATATTTTTCAAGGAAAAAAAATGTTTGATCTGGCTAGACCAAGAGAGTCATTTCATAGACATTTACATAAAAATGGAATTTAACCCCACTTATTTGCTCCAATCGATTCCAAATTAGTTTCATTCGATTCAGAACATATCATTTATAGAATTAACGACCCTGTTTTTTTGATTTTTTGTTATTTGCGAAAAATATTACAAGCAAAACACAAATTTGGTCTGGCCAGACCAAAGGGATTAATTTAAAAATCTTTAATATTTTAAATAATTTTTTTTATATTGTTTTGCATGTTGCATAAATGACTCTCTTGTCGCTATTTATCCAACTCATGATACGGTCCACAAAACGCTTCTTAATTACTTGGGAATTAACTTTTATATAGTTAAATAACACGTCACAATGGACCATATTGGTCTCTGGGTGAGGGTGTGAAGTTTGCTTCACACCAGCCTTTCTAACCTAGTTAAATAACAAAAAAGTTGTACTTAAGCGGTTGTCTTTGAACATATAGTTTAAAATTACGTTGGTTTTAATTTTGTTTCTATGTAACCCGGTTGCTTGTTTTGTAGTTAACCCAGATTACACTTGAAATTGTTTTACCATTTACATGAGATTTAATAAAATTTTCTATATCTAAAAGTTTTTTTAAGGCTGCATGTTATGTATGCATGTTTCATGGAAAAAACAACGTAAATATACAAGGATGACATATAAAAATATAAACAAATATGTGCAAAATTGGTTATAAAAAATATACTTTATATGTGCTGTTTTCATATTCTTTACTTCTATTGATTTAACCAAAAACTATAACGGAGGCGCACAAGAGAATTTTAGAATTTTTTACGTTAACTTTTATATCAAAATAAATGACGCCATCTCAAAAGCACATTTCCATCCCATAAGGACAGTATCACGAGGATCGTATAGTCTGTAAAAATGTCCAGGATTGCTATACGGAATAAAATTTACCAAAAATCCTTGAAAGACCTGAATTTGAATATAAGGGTTTGTGACATTAAATGGTACTAACTGTTGCTTCGGGAAATACTCTCAAGAATTCCTTAGAAAAACATTTTCTAAGTTTCGGCAAATTGTAAAGACGGTACATTCTAGAGATTTTTTCTCAACTTAAACTTAACGTCTTTTGACTTAATATGTAACTAACTCTTACTTCATACTTCCACAGGCTATTTCCCCTTCTGATGTTACGTCCTCAGGAGAAAACGATGAAGCCAATGCCAGGCACGGCAAGGGAAAAGTACTTTCCCTTTCTGAGAGCTTGATTTATGCTGTCCATTAGGGCATACATTTAATCGCACTTTTGCTTTAATCGATTAATCGCTCGATTAATTAACCGAGGTTTTGGATTAATCGGTAAATTTTGTAATTGATTGGTTAACCGCTGTACAAATTTTTTTTATAAATTAAGTAAGTTCAATAAATAAAAATGCATAAATTATTTATTATTTGGAGTTTTTAACAAAAGAAAACAATAACATAACAAACATAATTATTCTTGAACTAAGAAAAGAATAATTCATTCATTCATAAAATTATAACAGTAACTGATTGTAGATTATTAAATTCGTTTTCCGTACTGTTAAAATTAAATGAAAATAAAGTTATCTTACGAATCAATTTTTTTTTTTAAATTTTATGTTTGTTGTTCAAAAAACAAACCAAAAAAAAAATACTGTTTTTCCGTACTTATATTGCTATGTAGTTTGATTTTTTGTTAATTAAATAACATATTTTTTAAGCAATAACTGTTAAATTTAACGGAATATTCTGTTAAAAAACAAAAATCAAAATTATATGTAAAATTTATTTCTTTTAAATGAAATGTAAGTGATCCGTTTTTTAAATAAATTTTTAGTTGTTTTAAATGAATTTTCTCCATAATATTTTGAGTGTTAATGTGTAATACAAATTTTTAAATTATAAACATTATAAACATATTATCTAATTTCTCAGTCCTCTTCCTGGATTTTTCTTAACATTTAAAATCTTCCATTGCGTCATTGGAGTCCTGTTTTAATTGTTTTAAGTGTTTAACATTTCTAAATCCTTCGGTTAATTTTGTTAAAAGATTGAGTTGAGAAGACATGAGAAAATACGAATAACTAAACGCATACATATAAAAAGTAGGTGCAGCAAAAAGCTGTTGACAAACACATATTTATCGTTGTGTGAAAAAAATATTTTCTAAACACATACCTTTTGTATACGAGACTATAAAAATAATAAAAAACACAAAAAAATAATTTTTTAATATTCAAAAAAGCTAAAAATTTTGTTACATGGGTTAGTCGACTGAAATTGACCGTTAACCCAAAATAGGCAATTTTAAATTAACCGATCGGTTAATCGGGTAGTACTTAATCGGTTAACCGAATGAATACCCTATTACGTACTGAATTCGATTTTCGACTGCAGTTGATCGAACGATATTTAATTTGGTATTTTTGCGCCCATTTAAAAAAAATATGCCCTATTGTGAATTTTACTGTTTCGGTTTATTAACGGTATTACATTTCTATCAGCTGGATCTTTAAAAAAAATTTGTTTAAAAAGTCAAAAAATAAAACTAAACTTTAACACGACCACGACGGAACTATGGTTCGATGATTCGTATGATGAAGATAAACGCTCACCAGAAATCGGCAGAAACCGAAGCAGCAAAAGGTTGAGGGGTCCGTTTCCAAAATATTAGAATTTTGGAAGAAAAAACACCACTACATATGTTAACCCCAAGCGTGTTGTAATTGAAAACAGTTCTGTGTTTAAGGAAACGTAGTGTGTTTGACAAGCCGTCGTTATCAAACCTTCTGTATGTTACACGAGCTTCACACTTTGTGTAAGAAACAATGTCCACAAATAACGCACAATCGTCTGTCCGGCTAAGTAATGAAGATAAATATTTAATAATATAAAAATAGTTGTGTGTCTTATTCAACCGAATACATTAATAATTAATATTACATTATTTAAAAAAATCGTACAGCCTAACCGCGGAAATAAAAATATGATTGGTCTTGCACAGCCTACGGTATCAATAGTGCGGTCGAAAGTTCTAGAAAATTTTACTAGGAAAAGATGGATCAAATACAATTATACAGCAGTAAGAAGTTTAATTGTAACGGTTGGAACCAAGTTTCAGGTTTCATTCTACTGCTTTACAGCCTGCACAGAAAAAATTAAAAAATTTCTCTAATCATCAAATATATACCAAATTCATAATATCAAGCAAACAATATGTTGATTTTGCTCCTATTACCAAAATGATTATATTGATTACTAAAAGTTTTTGAATTTTGAAAATTTTTTTTTTAAAAAAATGATATTTTTAAATTTAATTAAAAAAATGATCAAAAAACTTTGCCATTTCAAACATTGTGTTAATTTATTTAATTAAATATTGACAATTGCCAAAAACAATTTTACAAGTTTAAATTATTTAATTTTAAACGAAAAAAGTCAATTAAGATTTTTTGATATTTAATGAATATTTTAATTGAAAATTTATTTCAAAACAACTAAAATATTAATTAAATCAAAATTATATTTTTAATTTTCTTTCAACTAAAAAAATAATTGATTCAATTATCAGATTAATTAAATTTAAATACTTTTTAAGCAATTTGTTTAATTGATAAAAAAAACTTTTTTCTATGTGAACTCAAATTTCTTTTCTCAAAAAAGATTTTTATTCCATATGAAAACGAGATTTTCCAATAGAAAATTACTACCGGGGAATTTTGACCTGCATAAAATTAACAAAAAACTTAAAGAAAGTGGTACTTGTTCCACCAAAACAAAAAAATTCAAATACCTATATCAACGAGTTTTTTTTTAATATATTTGCAACGACCGAGTCAAAATTGTTTTCGTTTAAGAATTCGATGCACAACGAAACTTTTGACAGTCCGGTCAACTCTAAATACAAGACTTTCATTAGATTGCCGATGTCCGCCAGCGAAAATCGTTTGTCGAATGCAATTTACAATAGCGGCACAAATCTCCCATTAAAGGCTACTTAACACGGTAATACTTTGTATTACGACTTTGTAGAATCAAAATATTATGAAATTCTCTCAGTGCTTAAAATAGAAATAAATTAAAATCTGTTGTAAGTATTTTTTATGTTAACACGAATGGTATAAGTAAAGTAAAAGCAAAGATAATAAGAAGCTGAGTTAATAAGAAAAAAGCATATGGCTTCAGTTTAACAGTATTTACATAAACAACAAAAAATTTCCTGAGTTTAATGCTAGCACCTTCAATATATTCTGTTAAAATCCACCTCTGATGTGATGAGAATACATAAGTTTCTAAAATTTGTTTTTATATGATAAGATTTTTCTCATTCTACAGCATTTTTTGACATCGCTTACAATCTTATAAGTCAGTTATAAATAATATAAAAATTGTTGTGTGCTTTAGTGAACCGAATAAATAAATTATTAATATTACATGATTCAAATAAATGGTACCAGCCTAACCGCGGAAATTAAAATATGCTTGGTCTTGCTTGGTCTATTTCAACAAGTTTTTTTTTAAATTTATTTGCTGCGTCCGAATCAAAATTGTTTTCGTGAAAAGATTTCACGCACAACAAAATTTTTGACAGTACGATCAACTCTAAATACAAATCTTTCATTCGATTGCCGATATCCGATAGCCAGCGAAAACGTTTGTCGAATATTATTCACGATGGCGGCCTAACTCTCCCATTAAGCGGTTTTATCGGTCCCTGAAATCGCTAAAAATCTTATAAGTCTCTTATAAATTTTACTGATTTTTTTCACAATTCAGAGGAAATATCTTATAATCCTAATCAACACTGTCTGATAGTATGTTTTATCCGTAGTAATAAGAGATGCCCATATATTCATTTGGTCCCACAGAATTATACATGTACACACAAACAAATACAAAATGTTTCACAAGTGTTTAAGACTTTAATTAAAGGGATTTTAAAAACAAACAATGAAAATAGGATTTGAAAAGCACAGGGCAAGTAAGAGATAAAATAAAAACAGAAAAAAAAATTTATACACAACTTTAAAGCGAATGACTACAAGCGGTTAAGTCACTTTCCTTTAAAAAAAACACACAGAAGCTACAGTTGTTTCGGATTATTTTTGCTACAAAAACAGTGAAGTGTAGTAAAATATTTACCACGATTAAACACCATGTGCTGCTAAAGAGCCGGCATTAAAACGAAAATATTCTGCATAGCACGAGGGATAAATTAAAAACTCGTTCAGAGTAGTAGTGGGTGTGAGAGGGTAAGGAAAAGTGAAAGCAGATGTGGTTAGAAACATTTCTAATACTACTGCAGGAAATCTATATAATAAAACGTGGTAAAAATTAAACACTAAGTAAGTTTAAGCTGATCGTTGTATAAAAGTTTCAGTTTGAAATTAATGTCAGTAAATGACTAAAATATTTGCCTAAATACCTGTTAGGATACTACAGGGTGGCCCAAAATTACCAAAGGGGTTTGAATTGCTTATAAATTTTTATTATAATTTATTTTTCTTTTCTTTTCAGTATTTTGTAACGAAGACTTGGGGAATTTTAAATGGAGCAGTACTCCATTGAACAACGTGCCCAAATTGTTGAGCTTAATTCTTCAAATCAACGATCCATTGTTTTGACTCAGCGGGCATATCGTCGTTATTTTAATGTGCGGGTTGGACCCTCAGAGTCAACAATAAACCGTCTGGTTGCAAATTTTCGACAACAAGCGGTAGTAAGGAACCTTCCTGGTGCTGGCAGAAGACGAATGGTGCACACGGATGACAATATTGAACTGGTACAGAGGAGTATTCGGGAAGATGGAGAAACATCAACCAGGAGACGTTCTACACAACTTGGCCTCTCAAGAGCGTCGCTGCAGAAAATTTTGCACACAATAGGAATGTTTCCATACAAGATTCAGCTTATCCAAGAATTAAAACCGACAGATTACCAGCAACGAATTGATTATGCAGTTTTTTCGGCAAAAAGCAGAAGAAAATCATAATTTTATTCATAATTTAATTATGAGCGACGAAGCCCATTTCCAATTAAGTGGGTTCGTTAATAAGCAAAACTGCAGGATATGGGCTACGGAAAATCAGAGAGAAGTTCAACAGCGAGAATTACAGCCACTTAGTGTACGGTTTGGTGCGGTGTTTCATCGGAAAGGATAATTGGTCCTTATTTTTTTTTTTAAATGAACACGGGGTCGCCGTTTCCGTCAATGGTGTCAGATATCGGACAATGTTAGAAAGTTTCTTAAGGCCAGCTGTGGAAAACCATCCGCAAGTATGTTTCCAACAAGATGGAGCCACAGCGCACACTGCAAGGGACACAATGGCTCTTTTACGGGACATCTTTGGTGAACGAATTATTTCGCGTACAAGTGATTTTGATTGGCCTCCGTTTTCACCGCATTTAACCGCCCCAGACTGTTTTCTTTGGGGTTATTTGAAAGGAAAAGTCTACATTAATAAGCCTACAGCCATCCAGCAATTAAAATGTAATATACGCGACGAAATAAACAACATAACACCTTAAGTTTTGCGAAAGGTTATGGAAAATGTGTTAGAAAGAGCACGAAAAAGGCCATCACTTGCGAGATATTATTTTTCATAACTAAACTAAAAATATTCCCCATCTATATACTGTATTAAAAAAAAATTAATAATTATTTCTTAAATAAAAAGTTATAACGATTTCAAACCCCTTCGTTAATTTTAGGGTATTTATTCCGATGAACTACTACCCGATTAACTGATCGGTGAATTTAAAATTGGCTATTTTCGATTAACGATTAAACGGGGTAATTCCAGTCGATTAACCGACGTAACAAAATATTTAATTCTTTGTAGTATTATAACATATTTTTTTTATTATCTGTTTCATCTCATATGCAAAAGGTATGCGTTTAGAAAATATTTTTCATACAAACTGCGAAGGGATCTTCATTTTAAATAGGTATTTGCTGTCAACAGCTTTTTGTTGCACGTACTTTTTATATGGGCATTTCCATTGTGAGGTGACGTGATATTTGTACGACAAAATGTAAAAAAATTTAATGAAGAAGTCAAATTTGTAAAAAGTTTTTTTTTTATATTAAAAAGTAATAAAGCAGCACTATATTAAGAAATAAAATTACAACAATCAACCCTAAGGATTTGAAGATATACTTGCATTATAAAACTGCATAAGTCTGCGAATTGAGCAAGAATTTTTGTAAAAAACCTTTTTTTACAAGCTTTGGACTTATAAAGATTTATTTTTCAAATTATCAAATTTAAAAATCTTTGCTCGTTTTAGGTACATATGGGAATTTCCAGCGAAAAGTCTACTTTTTGTAATATTACGCCAGAAATCAAGTAAGCTTGTATTTTGTTCAAAAGTTATACATTTTGTATCTTAATGTAGAGCTAGTTGCGTTTTACACAACATATAAAAAAGTAAATTATACATACATAATTTTTGACAAACGATAAAAATTACATCTGGCGTTACGTTACAAAAAGGAGACTTTTCGCTGGAACTTCCCATGTGTATGTATGTGTTTAGTTATTTGTTTCTTCTCATAAAATTTGAAAATTTTTAAAATAATTAAACAGGACTCTAATGACATAATGGAAGATTTTATACGTTAAGAGAAATCCAGGAAAAGGAATGAGAAATTAGATATTCTGTATTATGGATTGCGTTCGATTTCTCCAACATCAACGATAAGTGAAAGAATTTTTTCCAAGTCAAGATTTATCAAAACTAAAGAAAAGAATCGCTTAAATCGTAAAAATGTTTCTAAAAGATTAGTTTTAAGGTCTCCTCAAGCTATTGAAATAACTAATAAAATTATCATAGAGTTTAATTATTACTGCATAATATGTATTAACTAAAAAATATGCATTACATATTTATGAATTATTTTTTTGTTTGCTCGTGTTAGAACAAGAGTTGTTATGTTTGTTATGTTATTGCTTTTTTATTTAAATAAACTCCCAATAATAAATAATTTATGCATTCTTATGTATTGAAATTACTTAATTTATAAAAAAAAACTTTATTAATCGGTTAACCGATCAATTACAAAAATAACCGATTATTAAACGATTAAAACACCTCAGTTAATTAATCGAACGATAAGCCGATTAAAGCAAAATCCCGATTAAATGAATACCCTACTATATAAATACTTAATGGAAAGGATATAATGAATTTATGCTGACGCACAGTGGGATGTGTTGGAAAAAATTTTAAATAACTGTATTTTGTAAACGGTTAGTGCGATTGGAATAAAATTTCAGGTGGCAATTAAAGCTGTACGCAGTGTTGCCAAAACATTATGACCGAAAATGACTAAATTTACTAAAAAAAAAATTTGCTTAAAAAAATGGCTAAAACCTTTTTATATAAAAACGCATTTTAATTCAATAACAAAATAGTTATTAATTAATTCATTTATTAATGATGTGCTAATAATCCCAATCTTCATTTATGATGTCGTTATTGTTCATCTCATAGGGATTACTTCTGCCTATTAGTTTAAAATATTTTGAAGATAAATCATAATTATGACAACACTTACCTATCCTTTTGAGTCAATTGGAACAATTTTATTGACATGTTGTTTAGGAGGCACTACAAAAATATAGCAAAACTATTAATGTAGTTGTTTCTCAGACGTGGTTGACTTGAAGACACTTTTCTGCTCAGCGCGACCTCTATTTGATCGCGTTCGTCACGGCAACGTACACATCAAAATGTATTAAGAAGTTAATGTTTGGGTCATAGCCGAGGTTTGAAAAAGAACGAAGAAAATTCCTTTTTTGTTTCATTGGTGCCTGTTAGACAACCACGTCAGTCGCAGAGGGTTAAATATGTTGTTTTTATAAGATGTTATATTGCTTGTAGAACCAAAAAAAAAAAAATGATTGTAGCACTATATTTTTATATAATAAATTTGTTTATTTTGGCATTTTAATTTAAAGGAACATTCAGCCTGATTGTGGTTGTCGTAGTCGTATACGATTGTGTTGTTTTTTGTAGTAGATTAACCTAAAACTGTGAATTTTACCCCTCTAAATTTTACCAAAAAAGATTTAGTAAAAAATATTTTTTTTATAATTATTTGTTCTTGAAAAATAAAGTACCACATTAATCACAAAAAAAAAGAAACCAAAAATTATTTTTATTTGTTTAAACGAAACATAAAAAAACGATATATCAAAAACTTATCAAAAAAATATGAATTAAAAAAAAAAAACAAAAACTTGAAGGGTATTTTTCACAGACAAATGTATACACTTAAAAATATAAAAGAGATCATGAAAAAAAAATAATTTGGTGTAGAAACTGCAGGTCAACCTTTTGGAGGTTTTTTACTCATAAAAATCTGAATCCCATACACATTGGCCTACTACATTGCAGACAAATCGACAAAAGCTAAAGCTTCCAACTTTGATCAAAATATATTGGTTACCAATACACAACATCTGACAAAATCTGAGAGGGAGAAGTGGGTGTGGCACCTCTCATACAAATATCTTATAGATTTCTATATATCTGAAGAAGAGTAAAAGTTTCGCAAGTAAGTACATTCATCTTGGTAAGGAATACACAACATCCGAAATTGTGGGTGGGATAAGAGAATTGGGCGTGGCACAAAATAATTTTTTTGTATCTAATGAACGGTAAGATAAAAATTGTCCATATTTGGTACACATAGCTGGGTTATCAATCTACAACCCCTCTACAAAAATGGCCGCTATTGGAGAAGCGGGTGTGGCACCTCCCATACAAAGAGGTTATAGATTTCTGTATAACTAGAGAATGATAACAGTTAGAGCATTCAAACTTTGTACAAACAGTTTCGTAAATAATGCACGAGACCTGTATTTAATAAAATGTACTTATATTATTTTAATTAGGGTAGCAAAGCGCAGAGTTAAGGTTGTATCATATAAAATATTTTTTACTAACAATAAAACGAACGAGTCGTAAAAATAATTCCATGAATAGCTATATTACGTTAATTTTGAGGTGGGGTAAATTTTTTTCTACTAAATACTTACGCTAACGCTGACGTGGTGGTAAAATATTTGTAAAGAAGAAATTACGTAAATTATGACGAGTGGTAATTTTTACACCAGCATGTCCGTAGCTCCGTTCGTGCTAAGTCGAGCTCAGCCAAAACACAAGTGAACAACGACGATCACGATATGAGAAGATACTAAGAAAATTAAATTTATAGAGCGCAATGTAAGAGAGTATTTAAAAAATGTAAGGAGAGGGTAAAATTAGTTAAAGGTTAAAGAACACAGGATGTGTGTTACTTTAATCTATTTCAAAAAAAGTACACAATCGTATGCGACGACGACAACCACAATAAGGCTGAATATCTTTGACATTAATATCTAGGGAGTAAACCTATCTTAAATACTAGTAATGATATTTGAGTTCATAATTATTTTTATAAGTTTTAAATTAGATTATATAATTATATAAATTATATTGTTAATAAATAAGAGTAACAGCCAATTCACATGGATGCTTTTACGACGTCGCTTTGTTGACGTCTCTTTTGGTTTGATGGCGAGCGGCGTAGAGAAGCAAGAGGTGTAAACAAAACGACTCGTTTTGTGTTTTTCATGTCGTTTTCTTATATTCCTCTTCAAATTTATTTCTCTTCTTCTTGTTTTGTTTTATTCTTTTTCTTTCTTTAAAGCGTCAGGTTGCAAACAAATGCTGAAATAATAAAAAAGAATATAAAACAAAAGTTTGAGTTTTAATTTAAACATATTTCTTATTTAAAAAAAAACACTTTTTTTTATTTTTCTTAATGAGAAAAATCAACTGAAGCAGATTTACCGATTAGGCAATAAAAAGCAAATATGGTTGCAAATAAAAATTTAAATTGAAAAAAGCGGCATGCCACTAAAAATCATCGTATAAACGCAAGAGGTTTTTTGAAGTTGCTTCAAAAGGGAATTACGAAACAACGACGTTTTAAAAGCCTCCACGTGAATTGGCTGTAACATTAAAATGGAAGACTAAGTAGTTAAAAATCAAGGTTGGCAGGGTGGGAAATGTGACCATTAGGACATTATATCTTGTTCCTTACTTAAGTTTTAGCAAACTTAATTTCTACAGTACATCTTACTTTTTTTCTTTCTCCATTATTTCTTCTTTGAAAGCAATTGAAAATTTTAATTAGATGTAACGCACCCAACACTTTTGGTATTACAGCCTACGCCAACTTTCCTGAGCTAAGACCGAAGCATACCTATGTATGTAGTATGTAGGTGTACAAGCCATGATTCCCTGGGGTGGCTTATTGTCCGTTATGAAACAAAAAAAAGAGTGTTGTCGATCGTGCTCGTTTATAACAGAAGTATTTTCTTAACTCCGCATACATACGATTTTTTTTTTTTATCATAAATATGTGTTTATAACATAAATTTACAAGCGAATGGACGCATTATTGAATATATTTTTTTTTAAATTATTTAATATAAACGTGAACAATAAAAGTTACAGTTACATCAACCGCATACTCACCGGGGACAGCGAAGGCAGCAGAATCCTAGCATAAATAGCCAACCGCATGACAACGGGCACAGAATGAAATATTCGTTATAGGCATCATCACCGGTGATGTGTAAAGGGCAAATATTCGTAATAGGTATGACCGGCTAAAGAACATACATACATACTTTGAGTTTAAAAGGCGGTATGTGCCATCGCAAAGTAGCAAAATGGAACGAAAGGCAACGAAACTTCTAGCCCCGGGCAAGATAACTTGGGCCCTAATCATGCAAAGCGCAACGCATCGCCAAAGAATTGTATTGAAAGCCAAAACAAAGTCATAAATATTTAGTAATTTTGTTGTTGCTTGCTATAGAAATTCTCATTGCGTTTTAAAATTTCAAACGCTGAAACGCTTGGGGCGTTGAAAATTTTAGAACGGTACATGAATTTCTGTAGAAAGCAACAACAAGATTACAAAATATTTATGACATTGTTTTTGCTTTCAATGTAATTACTTGGCGTTGCGTTGCGTTTAACATGACTAGTTCCTTAATAGCTTCATCAAACCACTTTGCCACGGTACGACTTGGCATTTCCTCCTTGCGTAGCGTGGCTCAAGATTATCACGGTTATAAGAAGTCCAGTGTCGACAGAGGGAACGGTTAGATACGGTTCACCAAGGACCCCCACCACTTGTACCTTTATCCGACTCTCAGTTGAACTCTCGTGAAGTAAAGTCGTGTGCGGAAGTCTAGTGAAAATTATTAAGTCGGATTTGATGTGCATTTATTTTGTTGATCGAGTGTTTCAAAGTTGTTGTTGGTAATTAGTAAACAAATAGTGAGACTCCGCTGGCGGGTGCTCCATTTGTATTTGCTTAGTAAACAAACCTCCGGCGAGAAAGTGAGGTTAGGTAGAGACAGAGACTCTTGCGTGGTGTTGCCAGAGGGCAAGTAGTGAAAAGTAAATAAACAGTGTTGACGGATCGCGCGCGTGTATTGGACTATTGATAGTGTAACGGCTCGGTACGGTTTGAATTTGAATTTAAAACGTGTGGTGAACGCTACCTGGCGGCGGGTAGTTTGTGCAAAAAGACTTGGTTGTGAAATCGAATTGGTGACGACTTGGCAGTGTTTAAAGGTTAGTGGCTTTGGTTTTTATTGATTTTGATAAGTTGTGGTGATGCCTCCTGGCAAGAGGAGGCCAAAGGGTGACGCATCCGACGTCACCACTGATGATGTCAGAGGTGTACCGCCGGTCAGTGTGCCGAAAATTCAACACACTGATAGCGAAATGTCGAGTGGAGAAGAGGCAGATTCGAAAAAGGGGAAGCGGTTTAAGTTGGGCTCGCCGCAGTCGAAACGCGCTGCTGCTGTTGCTGCTGTACCTGTTGTTGGTGCTGGTGCCGGTGCTGGTGTATCTGCTGCTGGTGCTGCTGCTGTGAGGGTGGATGATGAGGTGGAGATAATTGGCTCGACGGATGCCGCGTCGGTGTTCGCTGATACGCGTCGACCGAAGGTGAAGCGGAAGGCTGCTGCTGTTGGTACAGGTGGAGGTGAGGTAGCAGCAATGAAGGAAATTACTAAGGCGCTTACCGAGGTGGTGGTTAACAATAGTGTAGCTGCGAAGCTGGCGAAGGATGTTCTAGACTGTGCGGCAAGGTACGAGGAGGTACTTATAAGGCTGCTGGCGGAGAACGAGCGGCTGAAGGGCCGTCTCGAGGTTGGTGTGGCTGCTGGGCCTTCGAAGATGGCTCCTTCGAATGGAGGGGCGGTGTTCTCGGTGCCTAAAGCGCCTGAGGCGGTGGTGGTGGCCCCTAAGTTGCCTTTTGCAACTAAGCCGGTGGAAACTTGGTCGGTGGTGGTGAAGGGGAAAGGTGTTCCCACGACTTCGAGGGAGGTTGTGGATAAGGTGGTGGAGCAGGTGGGCCCAACGTTGGGCGTTCGTGTGCACGAGGTGCGGCCTACACGGGATGGTGGAGCAGTAATCCGTACCCTCTCGGTGGCGGAAAGAAAGAAGATTGTAGAGAACAAGACGTTCCAGGAGGTAGGACTTGAGGTGACGGCGCCCGATAAACTGGGCCCCAAGGTAACAGTTCAGATGGTGCACGCCGAAATCACCCCTGACGAATTTATGAGCAAACTCTACGACATGAACCTGAAGGAGATGATGTCGCCGGAGTCCTACCGGAGAGGTGTCAGGCTGGCCACGAAGCCTTGGAAGGTGGATGGTGGACCAGTGAATGTGGTGCTTGAGTGTACCCCGAGGGTGGCGGAACATTTGAGGGCCACTGGTGTATACGTCAAGTGGTTCAGGTTTTTGGTGAGGATCCGGGACCCAGTGTTCTCCTGCTACAGGTGCCTGGGATTTGACCACCGTGTTCGAGACTGCCGTATGAATGACGAGGTGTGCCGTAGATGTGGTATGCTGGGCCATGGAGTGGCCAGGTGCCAAAATGAGCTGCGTTGCCGGAATTGTGCGTTCAAGGGCTTGCCCTCGAACCACCTTATGATGTCGATAGTGTGTCCGGTCTATGCGGCCGCGGTTGCCAGGGTGAACGCTAGGCATTAAACATGGAGGGTTTCCCGATCTTCCAGTTAAATTGCCAAGGTGCCTACGCGGTGATGTGTGAGTTGGGACAGGCGATGCGGCGTCGTGGGGTTCGTTTTTCGCTATTGCAGGAACCATGTTTCGCGAATGGCTGCGTGGGGGGCTTGCCGGGGGGGGATGCGAGTTTATACGGACGTGTGGGGAAACTCGGCTATTGTAGTTGATGATAGGGACATGGACGTAATGTTAGTTAGTAGTAGCCAATGGGGGGTTTGCATTTCTGTGGAGTGCGACTTTGGGAAAATGTTGTTGGCTAGCATCTACTGTGTAGGTAGGGAGCCTTTGGATGCATACTTAAGCTATATGGATACGGTTCTACTCTCTGGAAGTAGTATTCCTGTTATCCTCGGACTTGACGCAAATGCATACTCTCGTATGTGGTTCTCTAAGATGCCCAGAAATGTTTCTGGCGTTAAAAGTAGGAAATCGCCAGGTATTGATGGTATGACTGGAGAGATGGCTAAGGCTATATTGGAATACTTGGAGTCGATCTTTGGGAAGTGTCTGAGTGAGGGCTATTTCCCTAGGGCTTGGAAGTCTGCTCGGGTTGTTGTTCTCCTGAAGTCTCCTGATAGGGTAAGGAGTGATCCTCGCTCTTATCGGGGCATCAGTCTCCTCCCGGTACTTGGTAAAGTGCTTGAGAGGATAAAGGTGACACGACTGAAGGCGGACAGCATCGAGGAAACTTCTGAGTACCAGTTTGGATTTAGGGAGGGGAGATCCGTAGAAGACGCATGGCTGCATGCTAGGCAATGCGTTAGTAGCTCTACTGAGAAGTACGTGCTGGGAATCTTTGTTGACTGTAAGGGTGCGTTTGACCATCTCCACTGGGATGCGGTTCTCGACAGGCTGCGTAGTGTAGGCTGTCGTGAGCTCAACTTGTGGAGAAGTTACTTTAGCTGTAGAAAGGCTAGTAAACTTAAAAAATCAGAAAATATAAAAAACGTCATAAAGTGTAATGCACACGCAGAAAACAAAATTTACAATATAAGTTATAGTTAAGTTATATATATAAGGCATAGGAGGGCCTTGTCGAGCCCTTCGGACTGTGGGTGTGAGCAGGGACCTGAGGACGTGTGGCACGTTATTGCCGAGTGCCATTACTATGATGACATTAGGGACCTAGATAGTATGGGCATCACTCATACTGGGGCGGGTTGGGATTATAGTAGGGCCTTAGAGGACGATGGGGAGGTTGGAACAATTTGCCCGTGATGTTTTTTCTAGGAGGATACAGGAGTAGTGGAGGTGGTCGTGATCGCAGTCATTTGCGAACCGACGCTCGCGTGTATCGTCGAACTGTCCGCTCTGCACATTGTTGTCGTGGTTCGGAGGTCAGTTGCTTGGTCTGGTGATTTGCCCATGCTGCTGTTGCTTGTGCCAGGACGCTTATATCTCTGGTCCCTCGGGGCTTGAGATGGGAGTATCTTGGTAGAGTAGCGGCATGCTGTTGGCTGATTTCCGGAACGGCCCCCTGCTCTGTTGTCTGCTGCGTTGTGTTTTTGCTGTTGGTCATTTGTGACCATTGAGTCTGCCCGTGAGGGCGACTGTGTTTATTGTTGTCTTTTGTGGTCATTGTTGTGCGTGATGTCCTGTGCTGGTGTCACACGATGTGGCCAAAGTGTCACTCGTTAGAGCGGCTGTTTATAGTTTTGTCTACTGGTGATGTCTAAGTCCCTATATGTAGATGTATGTTGTTTGTTTCGTCGTGCTGCAGTTTGCTGTTGTGCTGTGTTTGCCGTATTGCAGTGTGCTATGTTGCTGTGTTGCAGTTTGATGTTCCTGGTTGGTGTACTACTGTTGATTTTTGTTTGCTGTCCAGTTTGCCGTTGTGCAGTGCTGCCGTGTGGCAGTGTTGCAGTTGTGCTTGAGGGCCGTTTGGGGTCCACTGGTAGTAGCTTAGGCTACGAAGCTGACCGGAGTCTTTATCTGGTACCACGGGAACCAGGAAGCCCCTGGGACTACGGTCCCAGCCTGGTGAATGGTGAGGCCCCTTCGGAGGAGTAACGTGGTGGCTGTGGTTTAACACCCATATCGCGGGTAGAGCAAGTTATTGCTCGGTGTGGAGTTGCACTGCAACCGGTTGCCATTTGGCCATAAAATAGTAGGAGTGTTAGTAGATAGGCTCCGCCCTTGACCAAGGGGGATGAAGTGCCCAAACGCATGGATTCAAAGTTGGTACCTCTTCTGGTGTCACGGATTTGTGGCGAAGGAAGAGGGGGGCGGTGGTCAACGCATTGTATTGGCCCAGTGTTAAGAGCACCGTGAGGAAGAGTCTTACTGACGACGATCACGTTAAACGGACAAGTATCTGTACCTTCATCCACTCTCAGTTGAACTCTCGAGCAGTAAATTCGTGTGCGGAAGCCTAGTGTGGAATTTTATTTAGTCGGATTTCATGTGCATTAATTTTGTTGATCGAGTGTTTCGAAGTATTGTTGTTGGTTAATAGTAAACAAATAGTGAGACTCCGCTGGCGGGTGCTCCATTTATATTTGTTTAGTAAACAAACTTCCGGCGAGAAAGTGAGGTTAGGTAGAGACAGTGACTCTTGTGTGGTGTTGCCAGAGGGCAAGTAGTGTGAAAAGAAGAAATAAACAGTGTTGACGGATTCGCGAAAGTGTATTGGACTATTGATTGTGTAACGGCTCGGTACGGTTTAAATTCGAATTTAAACGCGTGGTGAACGCTACCTGGCGGTGGGTAGTTTGTGTAAGAGGACTACGGTTGTGAAATTGAATTGGTGACGACTTGACTGTGTTTAAGGTTAGTGACTTTGATATTTGATTTTTTGCGAAGTAGTGGTGATGCCTCCTGACAAGAGGACACCGAAGGGTGACGCGTCTGACGTCACCACCGATGACGTTAGAGGTATACCGCCGTGAGATGTCAAGTGGAGAGGAGGCTGACTCAAAGAAGGGGAAGCGGTGTAAGCCGGGCTCGCCGCAGGCGAAACGTGCTGCTGCTGAAGCTGTTGTTTGTGCTGGTGCGGCTGTGGTGGGTGATGCTGGTGTGTCTGCTGCTGGTGCTGCTACTATGATGGTGGACGACGAAGTCGAGGTAATTGGCTCGACGGATGCCGCGTCGGTGTTCGCTGGTACGCGTCACCCTAAGGTGATGTTGGTTCAGGTGGAGGTGAGGTTGCAGCGATGAAGGAAATCACTGAGGTGGTGGTGAATGATAGTGTGGCGGCGAAGCTGGCAAAAGATGTTTTGGATTGTGCGGCTAGCTACGAGGAGGTGCTGATAAGGTTTCTGGCGGAAAACGAGCGGCTAATGGGCCGCCTCGAGGCTGGTGTGGCTTCTGGGCCTTCGAAGGTGGCTCCTTCAAATGGAGGGGCGGTGTTCGCAGTGCCTAAAGCACCTGAGGCGGTGGTGGTGGCCCCTAACGTGCCATGTGCTTCTAAGCCGGTGGAAACATGGTCGGTGGTGGTTAAGGGGAAAGGTGTTCCCACGACTTCGAAGGAGGTTGTGGATAAGGTGGTGGAGCAGGTGGGCCCAACGTTGGGCATTCGTGTGCACGGGGTGCGGCCTACGCGGAATGGTGGAGCGGTTATCCGTACCCCTCGGTGGCAGAACGAAAGAAGATAGTGGAGAATAAGACTTTCCAGGAGGTAGGGCTCGAAGTAACGGCGGCCGATAAATTGGGCCCCAAGGTGACAGTTCAGAAGGTGCATGCTGAAATCACCCCTCCAGGACCCAGTGTTTTCCTGTTTCAGTGTGACCTTAGTTATTATTCTTTGTATTGACAATGAATAATGATTTATGATTATTACTCACCATTTGAGTAACCAACCCAAGTACGGAATAACATGAATAGTAGACCGAAAGAAGATCACATTGCAATTTGCTCAGTTTATTGTGTAATTGCTTACAAATTGTTTTATGACAATAATAAACAAACTGGGGAACACACACGTTTGCACATGTGTTGTGTTAGGTAGTATTGCAATACACAATTTGATCATATATGCAGGCCATATGTGCATAGCTACATTGTGATAGGTAAAGGTTTTTGTTATTGTGTATTGGGTCAAGTTTACTAATAATGTTCTAGATAAGTATTAAGAAAAACAAAAATAGTATTTAAGAAGATAGTTTAAGTATTGTAGAATTATTCTAAGAGTAGAGCTATGCAAATTAAGAACCACTGTGTTCTAAATAAAGCTCCTTTTAAATTCAAAAAGAGAAACATATCTTTTTTTCATTACATGGCGATCCTGCCAAATTAAAAGAACAAAAAGAAAAGTGCACTAGAAAAAAATAATAATATTATAATAATAAAAGAAGAGGAACTCAATCCATGCCTAGGATTGAAAGGACTGTTCGGCCAAGGAACAAGTCAAGGGGACAACACCACAGATACAGAACTTTTAATTAGGGACAGAGTGCTACAGTTTTAAGCACCTGCGAATCGGAGGCGAGTTCGCCCATGATTCAAGGTTAGATAGATTTTCTTTTTCCTCCCTGATGTCCGATGCGAGAACTACAACAACAAGTCCAAAGAAGTTGACCATAGAAGAATACAAAAGGAGAAACAAACCAACACCAGTTGAGAGGTCTCTAAGTATTCCAAAGGCAGAGCCACCAAAGAGAAGAGGCGGCTACTTAGTGAAGTTGCGAAGGGGGTTGGCCAATACTAGGAGGCTGGTAAACTCTGACCCACCACCACCGTGGCAACACGCTAGCGAATATTGGAACAGGATAGAAGAGCTGGAGAAAACCATTAAATTATATTTAAAGAAAGAAACAAGAATATAAAAAAAAAAAATATAATATGAAATGTATACTCATACCAGCTTTTATGGTTTTATGGATGATTTTAGTAATCACAATTATACCTAAGCTAGAAGAAGCAGCAAAAGAAAAAATAATAGGAAAAGCAAAAGAGATATTATACAGCATCCATATAAAGAATATATTACATTTTTAATGCAGTTTTCAAAAAAAAAAAAAAAAAAAAAATGATTAAGGAGTTAGTAATAAATGTTCTAAAATTAATTGTATTGTTAACATTTTCCTTAATCATCACATTGTGTATCAGAAGCTATGTGTAAGTACAGGAGCGTATTACAGCAATTAAGCACCTATTTTCATTTTTGTAAAAAATAATTTAAGTAACAAAATAAGAACACTGATAGATGGAAAACATAAATGCATGTTTAAATAGGTACATAACAAACGGAAAGAAATCATTAAACAATCCATACACTTCAGAAACTATTAATAATAAGAGACAGGAGCTTCGTAGAATCGAATTAGAGGCTGAACATTTATTTGGGAGCAAGTTAGAAAGTAACACTGAGGGTGAAAATTATAGAACATCATTTAATAAATTAAGAAAAGAGTATTTAGACGTTCTGAAACAACACGAAGAAAAAAGGGATAAAGAAATACAGGTTAATACTGGACAAATAGTGAGTCTACAATTAGTCGAGATGGATACTCCGTTGGATATAAATGAACTGTCTTCAGTATCAAAGTTAATTCCTAGCTTTAGTGGCAAAAAGAAGAGGTAAATTCGTTTCTGGCGAGCTTAGAAATTGTCAATGCTGGTGTTGCAACTACAAAACAGAAATCCTTATTTAACTTTGTGTTTAATACAAAATTAGATGATAGGGTTCAGAATAGGGTTAAGCAGATATCGGTACCGACGAATATTAATGAACTCTTGATTAATTTAAGACAGGCCTATAAACCAAAGAAAAGTCCAAATATACTTCTAAATGAGTTAACAAATATAGTCCAACTACAGAACACGATAAAAAAAATTTGCAAGTAAAATAGAGACTCTAGTGTTCGAATTAAATGAAGTACAGATTGAAAATTTAGGGGAAGAGAGCAGAGAGATAGTAACAAAAAGCAATAGTGTAATTGCTTTTAACTCATTTAAAAATGGTTTAAAGGACAGGGAAATAATAAAGACTATAGAAGCCAGTAGGGTAAAAACTTTTGCAGAAGCCGTAGCTATAGCAGAGGAAACGTCATCTGACATGAGTCACAACCAGATAATGTTCCAAAATGCACACTATAATAGCAACATAAGTGCTAATAACTATATGCGCTATAGGTATGACGGGAATTTCAGAAATAACTACAACAGAAATGGAAGCTACAATAACAATGTAAGTTACAACAACAGCGGTGGCAACTACAACAATAACAATGGTAGAAACAATTATAATAACAGCAGTTACTATAACAATGGCAACAATAGCTACAGAGGCATAAATCACCGGAATAACAGTAGAAATGAACAGAACTTTAACGGCAACGGGAACAACCCTAGAGGAAATAATTACAATGGTAGAGGCCAAAGAAATTTTAGAATGAATAACCGTGGCAGTGGCGGTAATTACAATGGAAGAAGTTATGGGAACAGAGATCAACAGATTAACCATATTCAGGAGCAGGGAAACTCAGAGGATCCGGAGACTGCCACGTATGCGGAATCTCCGGAGGAAAACCAGTAAACACGAAGAAGATATATAGCATCTCATCCGACCTAAAGAATTTTATTAAATTAAGTGTACAAGGGTCAAGCGGAGTACTGACATTTCTCATAGATACAGGAGCTGACATTTCCTTGTGTAAGAAAGACTTACTGCAGAATCATGAAGAGGATTCGGATGACTATTGCTGCCTAACTGGAATTTCCAAAGAAAAAATAAGATCATTGGGTTCCACCATACTAAAAATACAATTGGGAGAAACAATTTTAGAGCACAAGACACAACTTGTGGGATACTTGGAAGAGATTTTCTTTGCAGATATAATTGCAATATAGATTACGATAAGTATGTATTAACAGTTAATGTGATGAATGAGTCAGTAACACTTCCCATACACAATGATACTTACAAGATAAACACTATTAAAATTCCTCCGAGGACTGAGATAGTGATACCTTACAGTCTAAACATAGATGAAGACAGCGTAATTTGTAACAGAGAAGTAGCGCTTGGTATAGTTTTAGCCAACGCAATTGTTCCAAAAGATGGAAGTCGACATGTGAGACTACTGAATACTCTAGACAAGACGGCAATTATAAGGAACTTGAAGATAGAGACAGTCCCGTTGAAACATTATGACATTTATAGAGCAGATAAGAGTACGGTAAAATAACGCCGGCCGGCCTTATTTCCTATTGCGAAAAGAAGTAAGACCCCCGGGGTGTCATTTCCTCTTTAAAGCAGACTTTATTTCTTTTAGCAAGAGGAAATAAAGCCGACCGGCGTTATTTCCTTTTAATTGGGAAATAACGCCTGCGAATGTAACTAATCAAAGCGGCTGTGGGAAAAATCGCCCAAAGAAAAATGGCCCAAAAAAAGAAATGAAAAATCGCCCAAAAAAATTCCATGTAAAATTGGGCCTAAATTCATATGAAAAGTGACCTAAAATTTTTGGGCTATTTTTCGTTATTGTTGGGTGATTTTTCCTTTTTCATAAAATGTTGTATGAAAAATGGCCCATTTTTTTGATTTTCTCCTCTATGGTATAACAAACACCGGCTTCGCTTACTAAAGCTTCTCTGCCCAGCCGGCCTTCGGCCGGGCGCAAGGATTTTCTCCTCTATGGTATAACAAATACCGGCTTCGCTAACTAAAGCTTCTCTGCATAGTCGGCTTCGGTTATTTTTTTGATAGTTAATTTTAATAAAATAACTGAAAATTCATTTGTTTTTACGGAATTCGCAGTTGAATTTTTGACAGCAAAAATTAAATGAACTTTTCGTTAAAAATAAATGAAAAATAGGTAGACCGGTTTTTAACTGGATATTCATTTATTTTATATTACAATTTCAGTTAATTTTACGTACAGAATATTGTGAGTTCACCAATTTTGGTCATATGCGTTGAGAAATGTAGTGGAAAATCGCATAAATATAAATATATGAAAACTTATAGGGTCTCGAAAACTATGCGTTTGCGTCACTTTTCTTCCCTTTATATTTTCTTTTTTTTCAATTCTCGATAACCCTAGATTTAAGCCGAAAATATAAAATGGAAAATCTCGGAAACGCAGTTTATACATACTTTCTTTGTCCTTCTTTACTCCTCAATGGAGCATAGGGCTTCAACATGTTGATTTCTCCAAAGTAATCTGTCTCTAGCTTAAACTGCGGCATCGTCCCACGTGAAACCATATCGTTCAAGTTTTATTTAATATTTAATGTTCAATAAAAAAAATTTAAATGACTTACCTCCACAGAGTCCGTTCCACCAACGATCAACTGCACCTGTTGCAAACTTTAGCTGGAATGCAAGAGAATATTAAAAACACGCAATTCAAGGTTTATGCACTATAGAAGCCTATGAAGGCTGTCCCTTTTTTGTTTGTATTTAGTTTGATATGTTTTCTAAATGTCAAATTCATATAACTACATACAAAAAGAGGGAAAGCCAGCGTCTTAGCGCATTTACTTTCTACCGTTATAATAAGTGCTGCCGTACTAAAAAGATACCAATTTTGCGGTGTGGCTGGACTGTTTGCATATTTGAAGAAATATAAGGATGCCAGATCAAAAAATAGTCAAAAGCTTAAAAGAGATTTTTTTTGATTTGAATTGAGAGATGAATTTGCATAAAATCTATATATATAAAAATAAGTCCGTATATGTACGTCGCCGAACTAATCATAAACGCGTCGTGCGATTTCAACCAAACTTATACACTACGTAGGCAGTGGCCCATATATGGTTGATATGAAGTTTGGTTGAAATCCGATAACGCATGTGTGTGCGGTGCGTATGTGAAGTGAGTGTGTTTTTGCCGCAGGCATTTTTTGTACCGCATACAGCATTCATTAGTATTGAATACATTTTGGTCGTTTAAAAACAAGCGTGTTTTTTTTCTTATTTTGTTTTGCCGTGCGAAGCAAGCAACGGGCCCGCTAGTGTTATATAAAACTTACTAAGCACAAAAGAAGTAATAGGCAGTGTTTAAATTGCTTGCTTTAAAATAGCAACAGTAACACTTTTTCGGGGTTTTTTTGCAGCAAATTAAAAAACTGTGTACCTGAATCAGTGTTACCACCAGCAAAATTCAAAACTACACTTGAGATGACGCAAAATTACCCAATTTAAATGAAATTACACCTGACATCAAATAAACGTTTAATTATAAAAAAAACTTTTGCAAAGAACAAATTTGAAAGTACATAGCCGGTCCTTTCCGAATACTTTAAGCCCTACATCACAGTATTTACAGACAAATTTTTAAGAGTGTTCCCTTGTTAGGTCCCATATGGGCATTTCCAAGTCATCGTACGTGACATTTGTACGCCTTCGGAGCGATGGAGTTTTTGCGCAAATAGAAGTAACTGGAAAAATTATTAATCTTTATCTTTCTTTTAGAGGGTACTTTATATGAAAAAAAAAAATTATTACATTCGAAACCTTGTTGTCCAAAATACCTAGCAAAATAAGTGTATATCGTACGTGACATAAAACGGAAGTGATTTTAGGGTGAATGTAAAAAAAACCGAAATTCTGCGAATTGTGGGATGTATTTTTCCTTCTTTTAATTTTTTGCATTAAACCATATATTTTTCCGTTATAATCCGTAATTGGAAAGAAAAACATTTTTCTGGATGGTTTTATAATGAACCAAATGTAATATCGTACGTGACATACCGTACGTGACAGATTTTTCTCTTATAGTATTTACAAGATATGAAATATATTTTTGGGAAATATATGCATACAAAAACTTAAAACAAACAAGTCAGAAAGTATAGTCGGCCAAGCCCGACCATATAATACCCTACATCATAATATTTAAAAAAACAAATTTTTGAGTGTCCCTATTTTTGACCCATCGCCAATCATGGTCGCCGGAACAGAATTATGCTATGACGTTAAGAGTTATATAAAAATTATTTGTGCCGAATATTATTCAGATATCTTCATCTATATGAGATTTTCTTGCCTTTCAGCGATTTTAGGAAGGGGGTTTATATGGGACCTATAGTTAATTTTGAACCTACCAGCACAACATTTTATCACGACATAGTACTTATCGTAAAAGTTATTGTCGCCAATTTTTATGTCAATACCAGCATTTATTAGAAAGTTACAACATTAAAAGCTATTTTCTGGAGTAGTATTTGAATGAGTGCTATGGTCAAATATGGACCGATACCAATTATATTTGTTTAGATCATTAAGACTGCAAAAAAATAATTTTTGATCAAATTTCAACCTAATACCAACATAATAAGATGATACATTTAGTTGAATTTATAGTAATACAATATCGTACGTGACGACGTTTAACAGCTTATAAAATTTTTAT
Organism: Pollenia amentaria; assembly: GCA_943735925.1. NCBI lineage: Eukaryota > Metazoa > Arthropoda > Insecta > Diptera > Polleniidae > Pollenia > Pollenia amentaria. The sequence continues at coordinate 44,854,451 of OX031009.1, forward strand.
TATACCTATTTAAAAAAAAAATCCGGTCAATATTTTTTTGCAACATATATCTTGCTTTGAACTTTTATTTTGAAACACGTACGACTGATCAAATACCAATGACATAGACAAATGATGTTTTCGCACCACGTACGTGACATTTGAATAGCACCCAAAGCAAACCAAAAAATATACCGCTAATCAAACTATATATTTGGTCTCTCCTCGTGAATTTTGTTCATTGTTGTTGTAACATTAATTTTAAGGTATAATACCAATGTTACCAGTATCTGTATTTAATCGGCAGAAAAGTGAAAATTGTTGATTGCAGTTACTAAAAATGAATCAAAGCGATAGTCAGTTTTAACTTTTATTTTTTGCTCTTTAAAAATTGTAATAAGCTGTAAACCCCTTTGCATAGTTAAGTTTGAGTGTTTTTTTACTTTCTACCATATTCGAAAAATAGTTTAAAGGCTATTTATTTTTTGAGTCGTGGTTGACATTCTCATGGAAATGCCCATATGCAATTATGGACCTATTAGAAAAAACTTATGTTATGAGTTCAAGGCTAATAATATAAGAATTCTTATCGTCGAATATTATCTAGGTAACGAGATCTATTTGAGATTTTTTCTTCTTAAAGGGATTTAAGGGAGAGGTTTATATATGACCTACCCACCAGCACAAAATTTTGTTAGGACATATTTATCAATATATAGGCAATTATGCTATTACAATCTATTTTCGTAAGTGGTATTTGTATAGGAGCCATGGTAAAACATGGACGGATTCCAAAATTAATTTCTTAAGAAAATTTAAGTTAATATATAATATAAAATATATTTCGGCCTAATTTTGTCCAAATACCATCATATCAGATGGTTAATGGGCATAAAGACTCTCTCAGGAAAAAAGTTCGTATGGAGGCTATGTGAAATTATAGATCGGACCAATTCTCAAAATTTTCAAAAAACGTATTAACCAAATTTCATTAAATTATCTTAAAAATTGCGAAATATACTTTGCGCAGAAGGCCTACATGAAATGACAATCAGCCAGCAGGACTGACGACTCAGATTCTGATGCTAAGTCAATCGATATACTACAACAAATATTTCTATGTGTTTCATGTATCAGTACAAACTCATCATACCTTATTTATTTAAATACCCAGGCTGAAAAATACAATCAGCACGACGCTGTGCCGACGTTGATAGGGGTACTATCAACATCAATATAACTTACTGTTTACCAAATTTACAATGTACTCACAATATTCAAATGATAACACCAAATGTGCGTCTTCCGATTCTTGTTTTAAGTTTTGCCACAATACTCTTAATTTAAATTTTGGATTCACGAATTTACAACGTAGTCACAACATTTAAATGATAACGACTAATAACCGTCTTCCGACTATTGTTTTCAATACTGTCACAAAATCGTAAATTTAAATTTACAATATTGGATCAATGAACATAAAAGGTATATATTTTTTAATATAATAATAGCTCTTTTACATAAATAATTAAATATAATGTGCATATGGATGTAACTATATATGTAAATACGTTAAATCAACAAACAAAATTTTGCAGTAAATTCGTATATTTTTTCTTACCTAAAACAGTTTTTTGTTTCAATTTTAATAAATTAAGGCTGTAGGGCATGTTCTACAAATCGAAATCAGTGAAACTGAAAACACTAACGTATTCAAAGTTCATAAAAATATTTCCTTTTCTATATTTCATACTTTGAAATAAGTAATCGCTACATCCATTTTTACAAAGTTTCAATTGAAAATCTGCATTGATTTCAATTTGACCTGATTTCGATTTCTAGAAAATGGCCGTATATTTTTGTTTATATATTCTATACCGTTGTAGCGGTATAGAATTATTGTAATCTCGTTATTGAGAAATTTAGGTTTATTTCTTGTAAATACAGTATTGTAGCGATATAGTTTTATTGTAAATACGATATTACGAAACTAAAGTCGTATATTTATATTTAGTGAATTATACTGGTGTAGAATATTTGTAAAAACAGTATTAAAAAGCTAAGGTTGTAATTTTGTATCTACAGTGTTGTGATGATACAATATTTTTGGAAGAGTCAACATTTTGTATTTACAGGGTCATGGCGGTACATAATATGTAGAATAGTCGAAATTTCTGCCTGGGTAATATTATTAGTCATATTATTACGATTCATATAGAAATAAAAAAAAATTAACAAACAATAACATCAAAAACCTCGAATAAATTAAATAAAAACTTAAAATAATAATTTCTACTTCCATATATCTAGGGAAAGTTCAAAATGTTTATTGCCGTTTCTTTGTATACTTTATTTAGTACATAAATTTCTTAGAATGTTTTAAGATGATAGCCTGTTTTTCCGTTTCTAAAATTTCTGGCAACACTGCACAAGTTATATGCATTATGCATTAAACACATTCGAGACAGCAGGCAACACGAAGGCACGACTACATATGCTGCAGGTTGCAATTGTAGTCGCGTAATCAGCTACTGAATTATTTTGAAGACGACAGCTACAATTGAAAAAATAAAAACAGCTGTGTTTTTTATTATGTATTTACATTTCAGTGGTGTCACTATCATTTTTAATTTTTATAAATTTAACAACATGCATAATTGCAGACTCGTACACAAACTTAATTTAAGCCTTCAAAAATATAAATACTTATTTATGATAAATTTTTTAACGTAAAAACAAATGAATTTATTAAAAAACATTTAAAATATTTTAATTTTATTGTTTTTCGAACTCACAAAGAATATCATCTTCATGGCAGGTTGAATAAAAAATCCTAATATACAGTATAATCGCGAAAAAGTAAACTGAAATGTCCTAAGGGTTGTTAACTTTTTCGTCTTATTTATTAACTTTTCTAAATTGTAAAAAAAATGCAATAATAAACATATGTATATAATGTATTTCTCAATTTTGTTTAAACTCTCAACTTTCAGCTTAAAATTTAATCTAATTTGATATCGTTTGTACAAATCAGTACTTTTACTAATACGATCTGAAAAGTTAACTTAGAGTTAACGTTTAGAGCGGCACAGAAGCGCTAAAATTTAGTTAACTTGACCGCAAGATATCTGTATTGCGATTCTACTGTAATTTTTTGGTTCAACGCGCTAAGCTTATGAATTATTAGTCGTAAATGTTTCAGAGCACTTTATCAATAGTATAGGAAGAAAAATATAATCTGAATCTTTAAAGTATTGGTATCATAATAAAATCTTTCGAAACACATTTCATATGATGTATTAAATATACCGATTTATTAACCCCTTAAGAGGATTTATCTGAAAATTTTGTCGATATGTATAATAATATTTCCTCAAATATAATATGTTATTGAGAAGACCCCAAGTTTTTGTATGCTATATTTTTAGAAACTCCATCATATAAAATTTTAAAGTTATTAGGGTTAAAAAAATTTTATTTTGGAAAACTTTACAATTTATTTATAAGTTTGAGTTAAAATATATAGTTGGTACATATTGAAATATAGTAATATGTAAATATTTGAAAAGTGTTCCGGAAGGCTGAAAACCCGCAATACAGAAAAACTTTATTAATCAAAGTCCTAATAACTTTGGTAACATGTGTATATTATTGTTAAATAATTATTATTAAATCGACATAATTTAGAGATAAAGCAAATTTAGTTAAAAAGTCAGTCAAGAAGTATGAGCATTTGAAATGGGCTCTTAATGGGTTAATAAGTCGGTGTGCTTTGAAAAACCATGTGAAAAGCACTTTAAATTTTTCAATGATACCTATACTGCTAAAACTAAGAGCGTTGGCGTGACAACCATCTTCCTATATAACTTCTTTTAAGGATACTAAAAAGTAATAATAATATAGATTTTTGGTGGTGAGCCACGCTTATATTCTTGTTTCAATCCGGTTCTTTGCTTTTTAACCAAAAAATTATTATTATATATTATAAGCACTAATTCATCTAATTTTTGATTATATTAGCAGCACTTTTTCTGTTTTGTAGCGTAAAAAAATAGAAATTAGTTTAATTTGACTACAACGACAAAATTAGCATAGACAACAACCTGCAGCCATTTAGCCGTGTCGTCGTTAAAATAATCATTTCCATATACATACATGTATTCTATTGTTGACATATTGAAGTCGGTAGTCTGCTGTCTCGAATGTGTTTAAAGCATTACACAGCGTTTACATTTGCCAGTACTGGTAAGACATTAAGAAAATACATATTAGTTGCCAAAAACACTACTTACTATCTTCGTGACATAGGCGTCCAGACAGTAGTTAAGACAGTTCACTTTTAACAAAAAGGCTAACGTAAATGTCGCAATGCAAGTTCCAGCTAAACGTGTTTTATATGAACTTAACAAATTGAAAAAACTATTTCGTGTGAACACTTAACTAAACATACAAATTTTCTTTTAATTGTTGATTTTTTACATTCAAAATACTTCAAAAATGGGCTAATAAACATCCAAATGTTTATAGCAACTCAAACTTGAGGCCTGTAAGGTGCCCTAAGGATACCTTTTAGTTATTTCTATTTTTCGCATACATTGCAAGATATATGTGGATTTTAATACAATGTGGAACGTAAATGAAAAATATTTTTTTTTTTTATTTAAATAATTTCTTCATTTTCCCGTTTTATTTTTATTTACATTCTTATACTTTGTAATTAATTTTTTACTCACATATATATTTTATATTTTTTAGCAACAATTTACGGTTCTTTAAAGGCGAATTCACTTCAAGTAATATATAACTATTCTTTAATTGTGTAACACATTTAATTTTTTTAATGTATACATTTATTTTTTGCTTCATTGAAATTGACAGCACAATTAATTTTTTTTTTTTTTTGGTTTGAGAATAATATTTCATAACAATTTCATTTCAAATTGATAAAACATTGTATTTCAAATGTTCACATTCAAATCATTATCAATTTGATTTCAAATGTGAAAATCAAGCAGTTGAAAAGGGTTTGAAAATAGTTTTCGATGTCAAATAATAAAGTCATTTCATATCAAAGATTTGACTTCTTGCCATACATTCATACATACATACATTCATACACACAAAAACTCATATCCACTTATGTAGAAAATTTTATTGGCGTTAAAAATAAAGATTTTTTATCGAAAATGTTATCATAATAAATAGCCAATAGTCAATTTATAATCAAGAAAAAACTTTTTTGGAAAAAATCTCTTAAAATTAGACTTATGATTTGAGTAGATCCAAAAAGGGTAACTTACGTCATGACATACTTCCCATAATTCCCTTTGGAACAAATGACTTCAACAAGGCTTTTCGTTCCACCCTGTTTGTCGTCAATCTTTTCGTTTTTCAGAAAATTCCGAGGATACGTCTGAGACAACTCTGTATAGTAACGAACATTCAAAAATATATCTTGATGATGTATAAAATATAATTCATTCGCATATTTCCTAAAATATTATCCAAATTTTACAAGTTTAATGAATGTAAGTACATAACAACTTACATTTGTATACACTGAAAAGTAAAATCAATTCATGCGTACTTAAATCAAGTATTAAAAACCTCAGACTGGGCGTGATTCAAGGATTTCTCAGTTTGTTTGATCCCGATATCGTACTTCGAATAATCCGAAAGTGGATTGACTCCAACCTAAACACTTACCTCCAGAGAAACAAAAAGAGAGAGATATATGTATATAATATTATTATTTATTTACTTTACTTATCTACCCGTTCGTTACACACCTTTGTTGTAATCGCCCTTTGTGTCCTGAAGAATTCTGAATTATAGGATACCAGCAGAATGCCCGATATGGATATCGTCTTCATTCTACTTTAAAAATTTGTCGTTTTAAAAGGCATCTTTATATGGTAGAACATGAAAACCGACATGTCAAAAAATTATGTAAAATGAAAAAAAATATCCTGTAAAAGCAATATGTATTGAGAGGAAGAGAATACGGATACAAAATTTAACAAGCGGGCGGAAAATTTTTATTTTCTTAACCATTTTAAAAATATATGTAGAGGTCTATTTTTAAGTTAATATTTGCAGCATTAACAGCATATCGCACTTTTTCAACAATAGTGTATTTACTCAAAATTTTGGGTTTTTTACTTTTTGGGAAAAAGCGACAGGTCATTTTCGTATCTTAGCATTGTAAAAATATCGTGCTATTTTGTCCACTATTTGTTAATTATTAATTATTTTCCATCTGATTTTAATGCTTAATTAAAAATTGTTTTGCTTCTACTGAAAATGTTTAAATCTTGAGTTAATACAGTATTGTTGAACAAGTGCGATATATTGAAGTTGTTAACATTTTTATACCATTGCAAAAACAATCAAAATCAACTCAGGCAATTTTCATGTCTTTTTTTTTTGTAAATATTGCAGAACTGTAACCGTCCGTTTTTTTTTTTTTTGGTATTAACTAACCATCCATGTTAACATGAAAAATACTTACAACAGACTTTTATGCTCTTCTCTTAAACACGAAGAGAATTTCAATATATTTTGATACTGCAAAGTCGTAATACTTTGTATTATCACATAAACATGCCTTAACTTATTACTTTTAACAAATACAATTTCGGAATTTTTTCTTTATATTTTATTTTTTAACATGAAAATAATGTATGTTTTCCTTCTTGTAGTATTGTTGTTATTTCTACACAGAAGAAGGAAATCGTTTTTATCTACTTTCGTAATGCTGTTGTTGTTTCTACAACAATGCGTATGCACGAATTGAAGTATAGAGTAACTCGACGAACGAAAAGTTTTAGCTTTTATTTATTTACTTGATTAAAGAATTTTATACTTATTGTAAGAAATTCCAGGATTGTTTTCCAAAAGTATTCCTACGAGGGCGGATGAATAAGTCCGTGACTTTTTGATGGAAACACAGTTTTTTTTACAAAAAAAAAAATTGATTTTCCAACATAATCTTTTAGCTCAATACACTTAGTCCAACGTTTTTCCAATTTGTGTATCCCTTCCAAAAAATAGGATTTTTCGCGCTCCATAAAATAGGCACTGGGGGCTAAATCCGGAGAATATGGCGGATAAGGTACCAATTCGTAGCCCAATTCATGTAATTTTGCCATTGAGACTGCACACGTGTGCACCCGTGCATTATATTGATAAAAAACAACTTTTTTCTTGGCCATATGGGGTCGTTTTTTTTAATCCTCGTAAAATCGGTCCAATAAGTTGGTATAATATTTGCCGTTTATTGTTTCTCCCTTTTGAAGGTTATCGATGTGGATTATCCCGCGTGCATCCCAAAAAACTGTTGCCATCACCTTACTGGCCGACAAACTTACCTTGGCCTTCTTCGGAGCCGGTTCACCCGGAGAAACCCATTGTTTAGACTGCTGCTTTGTCTCCGGAGTGTTGTGATGGATCCATTTTTCATCCACAGTTACAAAATGCCGCAAAAACTCATTCGAATTGCGGTTAAACAACTCCAAACAATCCTTGTCTTTTAATACTGTTATTTATAAGATATTTTGTCTTGTTGTATTAGAAAATCTAGGTAATAAATACAAATACAAATACAAACAATCCTTTGGAATAGTCACACGATTACGTTTATGGTCAATTAAGAGCAAACGCGGCACCCATCTTGCAGACAGCTTTCTTAAACCCAGCTAATTATTTAAAATCGAAACCACAATGGCATATGAAATGCCTTTGGCATCAACAATCTCACGCAATATTACTCTTCGATCGGCCAACACCATATCGTTAATTTGTTCGACATTTTCGGGTGTGGTGACTTCAATTGGCCGTCCAGAACGTTCAGCTACATTTGTCAGTAAACCACTTTTTTACCATTGAAATCGATGGTGCAGAGTCCAAATAGTATTTATCAAGCTTTTCATTGGTTGGATAGACGGTTTTTTTCGCAGAAAATAATGTTTAATGAGCACTCGGAATTCACGTTTTTCAATTTTTAAAAAAGTCCACGAGGTTGTATGTTTTGAACAGCTGTTAAACGCAAAAACTTGACTGTAGTCTATTAACAGGTGGTACTTGATTGGAGCAGTATTGCATTTTATATAACTAAGAGGGAAGTTCGAAAAGTCACGAAATTATTGATCCGTCCTAGTATTTTGGATTGTTTTAAAGTACTTTCGTACTTAGAGTTTTAAGTACGACTCGTACTAAAATTAAGTGGAAAAAACTTAATTTTTGAACGATTTTTTTCTTTCTGTGTATTTTAATACTTAAATGTTAATAATTTGCTTTTAATACAATTTGTAATATATTTAAGAGTTGCTATTAATAAAACAAATACTAATTAAAATATAATGATGTAAGTGTTAAATTACAGTATTGATTACACATTTACTTAAACAAATGTTCGCTATTGGAAACATAAATTACACTTTGTAATTTAACTATTTTCACAGCAAAAAATTCAGAAATTATCAAAAATTTCAAATAAAATTTAAAGCTATTTAAGCTTATTAAGAAAGGCATCCTTTCGTGGAAATTCTTAAGCAGCTTTTTAAGAGTATTTGTGGTTTAAAAAACACACTCTCACTGTTTGTTTTAGTTTGAATTCTGTTTGCGGTTACTAAACGATTTTGTGGATTTTTTTTTTTGTTGACAGAGCAAATCAAGAACAAGATAAAAAAACTTTTAATCTTTGAAAATTTGTAAAATGAAGACATTAAGAAAAGAGCATATGAACTTTAATCCTTTGAAAATGTATCGAAAACTTAAATAGAAAAATACATAAAAGCTTTATTTTGTTGTTTTACAACCACAAAATGGAGGAAAACAAAAACATGTTACAACAAATTTTGTTCAATATTAAACATTATATCCTTTCACTTCTTTAAATAAGAGTATGTCAACATTTTAAAATCTAAAAAACGCAGTAAAATTTATATGGAAGTAGAGTATCCAATAGCTTAATCGTTTTTCGATTATGCGAGGAATTTTTTGCCATTATTTGGGTAAATAATTTAAGTAGTATATTTCGAATAACAAATAATTCGAAAAATGTATTACAATAAGTCGATTAAAATAAATATCCTAGAAAATTCTAAATTTTTAATATCAAAATATTTTAATTAGTATTGTGGTTATTTTATTGAATTCTTTACATAGAAAAAAGTTTTTTATCAATTAAAAAAATGGTTTAAAAATTATTTAAATTTAATTAATGTGATAATTGCATCAATTATTTTTTAGTTGAAAGAAAATAATAAATATACTTTTGATTTAATTAACATTTTAGTTGTTTTGAAATAAATTTTTAATTAAAATATTAATTATATATCAAAAAATATTAATTGATTTTTTTCGTTCAAAATAAAATAATTTAAACACTCACAATATTCTGTACGTAAAATTAACTGAAATTGTAATATAAAATAAATGAATATCCAGTTAAAAACCGGTCTACCTATTTTTCATTTATTTTTAACGAAAAGTTCATTTAATTTTTACTGTCAAAAATTCAACTGCGAATTCCGTAAAAACAAATGAATTTTCAGTTATCTTATTAAAATTAACTATCAAAAAAATAACCGACAAATTCCGTAAAAACAAATTAATTTTCAGTTATTTTATGTAATTCAGTAATTTTATATAATACACGTTTTACTCGAATTTCTAAAAAATACCAGATTCCTGTCCACTTGTTATTCTAATGAGAGAGAGAGAGAATATTCATTGTTATTTACTTACCCCGTTATACATGTTTGTCTTAGTTTTGTTGTACTGACCACTTTGTTTACAGAAGAACTTTAAATTATTGTAGTGTACCTCATAAGTCGCCACCGCATACCCTTAAACTACTCTAAAACCAACACTTACCAACTTATATAGAGTAGGGTATTTTAAATATCAAATAACGGTATAAACAAATGACGACAATCGGAATGTAAGTGAATGACATTAAAATTGAGTGTAAATTGAGTGCATTCCAACGTCCAACATTCCGATTGGCGAGACTGGTCATGAGGGCTTGTTATTGATACAATCTATTGATATCTCCATATGACCGACAAAGACAAATAGAGAAATGTAAATAATTAAACTAAGTTAGAACGGTTAAGTTAAAATCTCATGTATAGTATATAAGCACCAGTAAATTGAAAATAAATTAGACTTAAAATTAATAACTTAATTCGGCAACAACTTGCATAGTTTTAATTTAAAGACTCAACTAAATTCGGCAATTCCTTTGAACGCCTTGCAAATCAGCTGGTACCCTAACAGCTATTTAAACAAAATAAGGGCTATAGGGACCAATACACATTAGGGAATATACACTTCACATCCTACACTATCCTGCCATCACACTTCTAACCCTACATGGCGATCCTGCCACTTCTAACCCTACATTATAAGACACCAGCAGCATGTCCGATATGGTATTCGCAATTATTTTACCATAAAAATTTCATGTATTTGACTAAATAATTTTAACAAATAGAATATGGGAATTTTCTACACAAAACATGGAAATCGTATTTTACTTTTACTTTTTGTCACAGATTTATAAATAGATTTATTTTTTGGTAGTTAAATTATATAAAATAACTGAAAATTCATTTATTTTTACGGAATTTGTGGTTAATATTTTATGGAATTCGCGGTTGAACTTTTGACAGTAAAAATTAAATTAACTTTTCGTTAAAATTAAATGCAAAATAAGTAGATCGGTTTTTAAGTAAATTTACAGTTAAATTTCATTTTCATTTAATTTTACATACAGAATACTTTTACTTAATCAACTGACAATATTAAATGCAACTGAAAATCCGTTTTAATGTGCTCTTAGTTTTTTTTAATATATGTTAGAATCAGTAAAAATTAATTTGCTTGGAATTTAAAATGTTTATTTATTTAAAAATTACTGAACGGAATACTTTTTGAATAACCTACAGTCCGTTACTGTAATAATATTGTGAGTGAACTAAAGACCTGCACGAGTGCACCATAAAGTATTGTCAAAACAGATACACCAGATATGTACCTGTTACTATTGATATCAATGAGAGAATGAGTGTAACTGATATTGTATGGTTTTGCTTTTGTCCACTCACCATATCCAAAAAACCAAAACAGTTGCTTATGGTATTGGATTGAATATATCATAACCTTTTTTTTTTTGCTCACAAATATCTATTGTCACCATGGTATTTTAACAATACTTATAGTTATCTGTTGTATTTTCAAATATTGCTGGAGAGTTGATGCAAATAACAGAGCTTATAAAAATTTATATACGATTTCAACCAGGGGTGCCAGATGGTTTTGGTAAGAAATCTGCATATCATCAAAAATAAATCGGCAATTTAATTTAAAAAAATATTGTGTTTAAAAATACCTTTTTTAAACACAATAAAACATATTTTAATGACAAAAAATAACATAGCAACAATTTACCATTACCTAATGCTTTTAACATAAAAATCAATACAAATAAACGTTTTATAAATAAATATTAGTTAATTAAAATTTTATATGAATTTTCCATGTTAGAGCCAACGGAGACATACTGTCATATAACAATAGATTCGTATTAAAGTTCTCTTTCAGAATCGATGGTGATCTAGAAAAAACGATCTCAACTCCACAGTTAAGACAAATTGTTCAACGAATACCTATATAAAAGTTCGGATTAAACAATAAAAGTAGAGTTTTCTCTCTAAAAAAACTCACTTGGCTGTCAACAAATAAAACTCTTTTAAGGATTTAAATTTTTACGTCTTTAATAATTAGTGATGCCATTAGGATACGAAAGATACATTTTTCGTATCTTTTGATGACTTCAGGTACCATGTATAATCCTGATATTTTTCGTATCTTTTGAATCTGTGCGCAAAATGTACAGAAATCCAATTTTAAACTTTCCTACTCTAACAAAGTTTATAAAAGTTATCATTTTGTTATGAATACTAAAAAAAACAATGACAACTAAATACGAAAATAAAATGTATTTTGTTGTTAGGTTTTCTAAGTTCTTCTGTCGCTTGCTTATTCTTGTGTATGTCTGTTAAGATGAAATTTTAGAAGAAAAATTTATATTAACTTTTTGATATAATCGCCTTAGTATAAACGCCTTAACTCGTATATTAATTTTTACAAACAATTTGTTTTGATAACATTAAAATGGATTTTCAAAATGTCTCATTTTGGAAAAAAGCGTATCTCTTTGGAAACTAAAATGTATCCTTCTCGAAATTTCACTGGCAACACTGATAATAACACTCATTTTGTTTTTCTTCTTTTTTTAATGACAATTTAATTGCAGCACAAGCTGATTAGATAATACTGCTATACAAATTGTAAAGATCTGACCAGCGGCAAGCTTTGAGTGTCGATCTTTTATTCCTCAACTGAGTTTTAATTTATGACGGCTAAATCGAACTCCCTTTTTAGGAGTTTAATTTGACCTTTTATATTTACGTTAAATAGGTAACTGTTTAAAAAGGACTTTTTTGTTTTTAATTCACAAAATAACTCCGGGACTGAAAATAATAATAACTATTATTTTGTCGCTACATATGTTTTATTTGAGTAATCGTAGCCAATTAAAGTAACAATTTTTTTTTTGTTATTGATAACCATTATTTCAACCACAAAAATTTTCGGTTAAAAATATGTATTGTAAAAAAGCATTTATTTTTCCATTATAAACAAATAATTTATTTTTTTGGTTGCAATTATCCATTACAAACAAATAAGAAAGTAGTCTGCATGCCCGACCCTACGATGCTCCACACCACAATATTTAGAGATTACTTTTTAAGAGTGTAGCTTAGGGACCCTTGGGCAATCATGGACCACGCCATTATTTTATGAAGTTAAGATTCATGTCAAAGTTCTCACCATTGACAATATGCTTGTTCCTTAGGACAATTAGAAACTTTGTATCAAATTTCAGCAGTTTATCTTCAAAACTGCGACCTGAACTTTACGTACAATTTTTACATAGACAGACATTTTTTCTATGATTTTTTTTGTCGCTTATTTTATAACTGTTACGATCCTTGAAATAACTGTTATTAAAGAACTTTTTTGATACCAGTTATAACTGCCACCGTTCCTGGTTAATTGTTTTTATGGATATAAAAAGTTTGTGTTTTAATTTTTTTATTATTATACATATGGAGTTTTTTATTTTTTGGTAGTTTTTCAAAATTTTGACCTTTGACCTCATTGTTGCACGGGTTGGCACCATCCGATCAGCCTGAATATTTGCTATATAAATTTTGGCATCAAATCGCATATTTTCATCGCTACCCACATTCAAGTTTAAAAAAAAAGTTTTTAACGCCAGGTCTATTATACATATATGAGTTTGACACTTTTATTAAATAACTTTAAATATAACCATAAAAATCGAATTATTAAATTTTAAATAATCTTTAAAAAAAATAATTGCTTGCAAAGATTAATTTTTCAGTGGATATCGAAATTTGATTTTAAGGTTGAAGAATTCTCGCATCTTAAATCTGATTTTCTTTTTGCAAAAAAACTTGAATATTTACGTTACTTTCTTAAATTAAATTGCCTACCGGAGGTAGAAGCCTTATCCTCAATAGCATATAATCCTATAAAATTAAATATTTACATTGACAGTGAATATAAATTAAGCTTAACTTTACTCTTTTGTAAGTAATAACCCCTTTTTCCTTTAGAAAAATAAATTATCTCTTCTTTTAGCTTTGGTCAAAAAATCGTATAGTTTTTTTTCTTTCATTTGGAGTTAATTCTTTTATTCTTTATACCTAGTTGAATATTTTTCAAAATGTGTGTGTGTGATGGGTTAGACAACACTACATATGTATATTTATGGAATAAATCTAACCCATTTTCCTTAAGTATAAGCGCTGAATTAATAACAGTTGTCGCTTTGTAACGTTAAAAGTTACCCAAAATTAAAAATGTATATAACACAAACCAAAAGCTACCGTATTTTAAGTTTTTATCAAAAAATCGGTAAACAGGCACTTTGATAATTTAGAGAAAAAAATCGGCAAAATACCGATAAATCGGTAATATATGGCAGGCCTGATCGCAACGCTTCTTGCTAGTTTTGTTGTTGTTGCTCGGCAATTTTCACTACCACAGCACGAAAAAAACCCATCCTTTTAAGGAATTGGTTACAAAAACAAAATACATGTGTTGTTTTTTTGGTAATTTTTTTTTATTATATTTTCCAATAATTTTTGTCTACATGTCTTTTGAACGAATAAACGCCATCCTTTTAAGGGCATCGAAGAATTTGTTAAAAAAAATAAAATACATGAGGTTTTTTTTTGGTAATTTTTTTTCAATAATTTTTGTATACATGTCTGTTGAACGAAAACAAAAACAAAATATTTTCGTTGAAAGACAATTGAAAATAACGGCATCGTACAATAAGTAACTCATTGTATTCGATCAGTATCAACTAGTATCTGCTTTTGTAAAACAGATATAAACAGATATGTTACTCTCATTCTCTTTTTATCAACTCATATCCACTATGTTACAAAAAATATCCATATCAACTTATATGAGAAACAATCGACAACTTATCCATACACACTCACTTTAGTAAACACACAGAAACTTGTACAAACAGATATATCCGTGCACGTCTTTAGAGTGAACATGTAGAATTGTTGTTGGGAATTGTTAATATTTAAGTAAATAAATTTACACATAGTTTGAAATGGCAAAGTTTTTTGATCATTTTTTTAATTAAAATTATCATTTATTGAAAAAAAAAAATCACAATTTTTAAATTTTTAGTAATCATAAAGTTCATATAGTCACATAGTTGCAAAATCAACAACTGGTTTGCTAGATATTAAAAATTTGGTATAAATTTAGTGATTAGAGAAAAATTTTTATATTTTCTGTGTATGGTTTTTAATCCAAATTTTAATATTTTAATCAGGCTTAAGTTCAGCAAATTTAAATTTCATTAAACTACTTTTATGACGGAAGGAATTTTACAACAGTTAAATAATTTATTAAGGGTTTTCATGATATCGCTTAAAAGTCTCGCAATCTGTGCATTTTTACGCCTTCGCAAACTCATGAGTAACGCATCACAACCTTCTTCTTGATCTGTCAATACACTCGGTTCCGGCGGAATAATTGAAAAATCATGTAACGAATCGCTATCACTTTCTTCCAATATTCCGTTAACAACTTCTTGCAATCCTTTGAAATCATTACGACCTTCAAATCGCTTAGTGCTTATCATAAACTTTTATACTCTTAACTAATAGCCACAAAACAACTTAACGATGATAACTTTCAACACACAAAGACTTTATTCGAAGCAGACACAACGATTGGAATTTTCAATTGAGTACAGTTGTATATAAAATATTATAACTTTGTAAAAGTAGCTAGGAGATCATTTCTTTTTTGCTTATTTTATCAAAAGAAATTTTCATCAGGGAAATAAGTTAGAAAAGAAATTAGCAATATAGAAAAAGCTGAAAAAGGGGAAAATTAGTGCTTATCTCGGCACACCAACTTTTTGTCAGTTTAACAGTACATTTTTGAGGATGATATATATCTAGCCAAATATTTTTATTTTTTTTATATACAAATTCAAAAAATTCACAAACATTTTCAAATTTTTATAATTTTTGCATAGGTTTAGCTTTACTCAAATGAGTACACCAGCGCCAAATGGGTTAATCGAGCAATATAAAAATTTACAAATCGATTAATTCCTTACTCGAACAAAACCAAAAGTTAAATATATAATTGGATACTCTATATATGGAAGTTAAGCATCTGTTTAACAGGCTACAGCTACAGGCTATATAAAATGTATTCAGTTTTTTTCAATCACGTTTAATCACTTGTATTGTGGAAACCGCACATTAATATCTGTACGTTTTACGGCTATCAAAACGACAAACAAAAATACTGATATGCGCGAACAACCGACAACAATTTAAGCATTTTGAGAAATTTAACAGGCAGACAATGTAAATAAAAACAATATTATTAAAACTTTGCGAGATAATTAAATTTGGCGTCTGACACGTATGACAAACAGAAACATTTTGATCTTTGAAGTACACACATTTATTTAATCCTGCCCACAGACAATTGTTGATTTGCAAAAAATTATTTAAAATGAGCATTGTTAATAAGCATATATGTATTTATAGAATGTCAAGTGGTTCCTATAAGAACCAAAGCACCATCACAAACTGATTCCATTCAGCTCTATCAGATGATGAATGCTTAATTTCTCTCCAACTAAGACCACTTTGCATAATCTCGCGTTCTAGATAGCGCCTCCATGTGTGCAATGGACGATCTCTTCTTCTAGTACAACCCTGGGGTGTCCTGTCGATGGCGGCTTTTGCTATGTCTCCTGTGGGCGTGCACAACGTATGGCTAATCCATCGCCATCTACGATTAAGGGCCTAATTGTGTAAAACGCAACGCCAAAAATTTCATTGAAAGCAAAAACCAATTGAAATATATTTTATAATTTTGTTGTTGCTTTCTACAGAAATTCATATTGGGTTTTAAAATTTTTAAAGCCACAAAATACGCGAATTCATACAGGTGACATTTTCGAGCCATCTGCTTATTGTTTATTTGTGTATACTGAATGTCAAGCTTTGTTTACATTTTGTGAAAAAATTAGTTAAAATTTAAAATTCAATAAAAATCTAAATACTTGAATAAAAAACTTATTTAAATTTTATAAAACAAAAAAAGTGAATATAAAATATAAAATCAAGGAACAAAAAGTGGGTAAGGAATAAGTGGAGTCACAATAAATTTGCAATGCAGAAAAAATATTTTTCTTCTAAAGCAATTGTGTTTATTTTATAAACAAAAAAAAATCCCTTGTTTATATTTTCAACAAATAATTTTGACATTCACTCTAACTTTTTACAGAAACAAAATACAAAGTATTTAAAAGAAAGGGATAGCTAGCATAACCCTATCTCATGATGCGGTCACCTGTATGAATTCGCCTTGTTAGGGAGTGTTGTCATTATTTACCCATGTAATGTCAAATTACATTATTTGATTTTTAAAGCTTGCTGTAAACTTTTTCCTTATTTTCTTTGGTTTGACGTTATATGGGTTTTCAAATTGAGAACAAAATTTCTAATGTCTATCTCTTGTACTTATTCTAACATGGTTAACATATTTTATGAAAATAAAAGTTTTGTCAGCGTTATTTTTAAATCTAATTTTTACTTACATTGGACTGCTTTAAGTACACTGGAATTTCGTTATTCATTTTGTTGTTTATGTAATAAACAAATTTTGAATTATTTTCTTTTAAATGTTAAAGAATAAACTTTTTGTCCGCTGTTAAAAACAGGGTATTTCGCTTTTTGATAACTTGTGTTTAGTTCCCGTCAAATAACAAATAGGACGATTACAGGGTTGGCAACACATTTTATACATGCACCTTTTAACAAGGTGGTATTTTGTTTTTTGAAGAAAAAAACCACCATAAGTTTTTAAACTTAAAAAAAAAAAATATTTTGCATATAATTCTATACTCTTATCAGAATTTATAATGTTATTATCAATTTGGGAGCTTGTTATGCTAACTCTACCATAGTGGAGGGGCTATTATGCGTTTGTGCTACTATGTGTGTATGTGTAACAGGGAAAGTTCGTAAATGCATCACTGCGCTGCAAATGAAAATGTATATGTCTTAAAATAGTTTGCTAACAGATGCCATACAAACAAGTGTAAATTACATAGAAGAGAAATGCTTTCTGCTGTAAAATATGATCAGCAAACTTTCATTGGTACTGTAAGCCTCCTTTCAAACTAGGCAAGCTACTTGCGCAACTCTTGAATTGTTGATATCAGGGGTAAGGTCGCGGTAAGGGGGAAAGAATTGAGTACAGACTTTGTTGTACTGGGCAAGTTACTTGCGCAACTAACTTGTCGAGTCTGAAAGGGGGCTAAGCAATGTTTGCTCGTATGATACCCAGTTGTTCTAGTCCCACTGCGTTTAGAATACCTGCATTTCCCGTAATCCGTAACTTTTATGTTTAGATTAATAAATTTGTCAAATTTACTACAAACCCCATTTTACCATCAACACTTTTTAATTATTTTTTTTTTTATTATTTGTTTCAATACTTATTGCCAACAAAGTTTTTTTCATCCATTATCAACTTGACATTTATGCAAAATTTAAAAACGAAACCTTATCGTAACATCTGTCCATTTTGTTAAAACCCAATCAATCGAATGTTTTCTTTCTGCACTTACATTGAAAAGCTCTCGATTACTCACATTTTTTTTTTTATTTAAATCCAAAAAATTGATTGGTCAAAAAAATTGTTTTTTTTATTCTTTTAGTTGAAATGCTTTCGATTACTCAAATTGTTTTTCCATTTAAATCCAAAAAATTTATTGGTCGAGAAAAATTTGGTTTTTTATTCTTTTAGTTTATCTTTCACTTTGCTTTATTATTACTTGCTGCACTTGCCACTCTGCCGTAAAATTGAATTATACTTTTAAACACAAATTTCAACATATATTGAGCAAAAAGTATTTTCATGTTTTTATCCATATTGCTTTTACTGTTAATAATAATGCAATTCAGTTGGTATAAAATCCGTTTTAAAATTTTATATGTCCCTTTTTCATTATATTCGCATTTTCAAGTGTGGTTGCTTTTATATCGTTGAGGTGGTAAAATGAGAGCAAAAAATTGCCTTAAATCAATTCTTTTATGTCAATTACTACTATTGCAATAGTAAAATTTATTATATGACCTACATGTATTTCAACTACCTTTTCCAATATCTTTTTTATTTTGGTAAGAAAAATTAATTAAAAGTATAGTCGGACAGGTTTATCAATAAATTTAATATTGGTCCTGTGGCGCTCAGAAATATGGCCCCAGGAAATATGGCGCCAAAAAGCAAATGAAAGTTGATCTCAAATTTTGGGATATCATTCATTATGTGATGTACACCAATTTTTTTTAATGAAATATAGCCGTAAAAATATTTGCCCTAAATTAAGGTTCTTCTTTTTAAATCAAAAATAAATCACCATAAATTTTTACCCAAAAAAATTTAAATTAAAAAAATAACGCAAGGAAAGTTATATAAGAAAAACCGAATTCCAAAATCCTGAATTTCCAAATCCCGAATTAAACTCCCGAATTTCAGAATCTGAAATTTTAATATCCCGAACAGTTGTACAACTGTGATATTGATTTACATGAGCACCTGCACGATGGCCAAATCTCATGGTGGATCTCAGCCACGTTGTGATTTGTTTATGTATTTACCAAGTGCCACCGTGTATGCGGGAATCCTGTTTCATGCACAGGTTGCAACTTGAGAGTATGAACGTCTATCTAACCTCCGCTATCAATTTTATTCTAGGCAGTTTCCGTACTGATGGCAGTATAACTTTAGGTTGATTTAAACAACGCAGCAGTTGTCCACTCCATATGAGTTTCCCTTCGTATAATGAAAACCAAATTTTAACCGCGATTTACGTATAACCACAGCCACCATGTGCTCTCTGACAGTATCTCTCAAAGAAGTGCAAGACCATCTTCCGACGGTCGCGATAGTCAGGGAGCATTTCTTGCAAAGACCTCACTAATAGTCAGATCGGTTTGCTAGCTCGGGGCTACTGACTCCCGAGGCAGCACCAGTTAAGTACTGAGGTTCACTTCGGTCTACTTAGAATAATTAGACCCCAAAGAGCCCTCTGTGAACCGCACCCAAGAAATGCATTCACCTGAGCGCACCATCATAGATTTTCAATGACCGAGAAAAGATTTTCGACCAAACAGTAAACTGTCATGCTCCTCTAGGCCGCTACAATATCTCTGTACCGAAGAACTCCATTCAAGTACGCCTATAAATTTTCCGATACCACTCAATGGCGTCTCTATGTGCGCGCCAACTATTGCCAGTTATTCATTGATTGGTCAAATTAGAGTCCTTGCGCATCCTAGGATTGATCTCAACCTGCTTTGAACCGAAGGAAGTAGCAACAAAATGTAAAATATCCTTAAGATGATCTCTACAAACCTCGAGAAGGAATATATGTACAGTTTTGGTTTTAAGAATTGCACGATAGAAAGCCTTCGGCAAGGCGCAAAGATGTTCTCTTCTGTTATGTAACAAGCACTGGCTTTGCTATTTGTGGTAATTTTTTATCCCTTGTTATTAAGGTCAAGTTTCCTTTCACTTAAATTGCAAAAACGCCCCAACAAAAGAATGCAATTGTAACTATACACTTCAAAAAGGGTAAAATGGTTGCCATTCATTTTGGTCTTTCTACAATATTGTTCCTATTAAGTATACATATACTGGATCCTTATGAGAAGAGAAGTTCAATGCACGATATCCGTCTGTTCGTTAGTTCAAATCAAGTTTGAGGAGTCCCTACACAAAGTCAATATTATTATGATATTTAAAATCAGACAAATCAGTTTATAAATGGTAAAGAAATGAGCATAAAAGTGTTCCCAAAAAATTCTAAGGGTGCTAAAAAAGTCGTTCCAGAAATAAAAGAAATATGACCAAAATGATATAGGTCTTCCGGAGTCCAGTTTTTATATCCCAAGTAAAAAGTGAATTTCAACATGTCAGTATATTATTTTGTCAAATCAGTTTAAAATGGCCATCTTATGACCAATAAAGTAAAAAAATGGGCTAAACTTAAATCTTAGGGCTATGTTATGACCTAAGGATGTGTCTGATATACAAAAAGATCGAAAAATTTTACCAGAATATATTCCCGAAAAAGTTTGCGATATCACGACTCCAAATTTTATAGCCTAAGTAAATGGTTAATTTTTTATTTAACATGCCGGTACATAAATCTTTAAATCGGTTTAAAAATGGCCAAGAAACGGCCAAAATACTAATATCCTGAAAATTACTCTTTTTTTTATTCCCTTCACCGACAGTAAATATGTACCCTAATGACTTTGTCATGCCGTTTGTAATTTCTTCCTGAGGAGAGGGGGTCTAAACAGCTCCCTGATTAATATATAACATAATATACAAATAAGGAATTCTAGGTAGCTAGAACTAAATGTATTCTGGGGGAGGTGGGATGAGCGCCCCCATAAAACAGTCTACTTACGCCGCTGAATGTGCAAAAAGTCTGGACAGTTTTTTTTAAACATATTTTTACATTTTGACGAAATCTTTATTACATACTTTAAACATTTTTACAAAATCCTTCTGGTTTGACCCATGAGATTATAATTGTTTTAACTGCCATATGAATTCCTTTTTTCCTTCTAAAAAGCTGCCGACCACCCAAAATGTATTTATTATCCAATTAAGGAACCCGGTTTTGATTCATGATTAGTGAGAGGTTTTATATACGATGTATTCATTCATTTCACAAGACTTTGTCAAAAAATGTTGTATTTCGGCCAGGGTTTTCGTGAAATTGAGTTTCTGTGCGTCGGTACTACGACAAACGTTTGTAAGCAGTTGATAACAAGAATTCCCAAATTGTGGTTGGCTTACTCTTAGGGATCCATATAATAAACTTTTACTGGCCCGCCAAAGACAACACAAAATTTTATTTTGCTCTTAATCCCAAACTGCGAAGGAGAAGAAACAATAATTTGACCCGTGTTTGCAATATGCGGATTATTCGATTTTAATTTTGTATTAATAAATTAGAAACTAATGGGCCGATGACGGATGGAAACCAGGGCTGTGGAGTCGGACTTGAGGTTTTTGTACCGGAGTCGGAGTCGGAGTATTAATACCCACAAAAACTCGCGACTCCGACTTCAAAATTTTTCTCTCGGAAAAAAATTAAGAACAATTTTTTAATATATTCCAAAAAATTTAGAAAAAATTTCTAATAATAAAAGTTCTTCCAAATTGGCAATGCAATATTTCAATTTTGCTTTAAAATTTTTATATAATAATTTTCTTGCTTTATTTAACTAATTAAAAGGATTCACAGAAAAAATTATCAGTAGTTTTTTTTTTATCAATTATAAAAAATGTACACTTGCATCAATTGTATTTTTAGTTGAAAAACTATTAAAAATATATTTTCGATTTAATTAAAATATTAGTTTATTTGAAATAACTTTTTAATTAAAATATAAATTAACTAACAAAAAATGTTGCAATAAGACTTTTTGAGTGTATGTAGGTAATTCTCATTCCCTTCTTGTTTGCTGATAGCTTTGGCTTTTCTAAAATTATTTAGGAGAACGTTTACTGATGAAATGGCCTAAGCAACCAGTGAAATGCGCTTGGGAACAGCTCATCCTCCAACAATAAATTTCAGTATTTTTTTATCAATTAATAAAAAAAGGGAATTAGGCACAACAAACAAAATCTTTTAATAAATAATAGTATTCCCAAAAACAACTTTGATAATAAATATGATTTATAGAAAAAAAATATTAAATTTTTACAATTTTTAGTTATCTATAAAAGCTATAAATTATTAATTAATCTTTATTAAAACGGATATCAGTATAAAAATTAGTTCCGGTTTAAACCACTTGGACGAGAATCAGAGAGTGTTATGCTTTTATTTCTAGCATCCTGAACTAGCTTTAATAAAATGTCATGATTCTTAACAGTTTATGTCGAACTAAAATCATTGTGAGGATGGGAATTTATATTGGCCCCATGGTAAATTATCATCATGAAATCCTGTGGAGTGATTTATATTATTGGAAATCTAAATGGAACAAAATTCAATGCAGTAATGAAATATGTTTTAGCGTTTAAAGTGCTTTTCTGAACTCTGCTTAATATGGGATCTAACGTATATAAAAATGACCGATAATCACAAAATTGATATTATTTCTGGCCATATGAATCAAAATTTTACCAAATTTTACCACAATCTCTTTATCTGCTACGGTTTTAGGCTTATTCAAATAATTTTCCCGAGTGAGCATAATATTGGACATTATATGGTAAATTACGGACCAAGCTTCAGGAAAGTTTATAGTGTGATTTAGTCCTATAAATCGTTGACGTACCAAATTTAATTACAATACCATTATTTATAACATACTTAACTGTTTTCCGAGAGTTTATTTTTTTACATGCGGCCTATGCTAAATTATGGACCGATATTCACGAAATTTTTAAGTATGATTTCTGAAACTATGACGTACCAAATTTTATAATGATAGCAATATTTAATTCGGTTTTAGACATACAGTATGATATCTAATTATATAGAATGAGTTTCTCCAAAATCTTATATCGTGCCGTGCATAATGCAACCTTTTATGTTAGTTTTTGTAAAAAAATTATCAATTTTTTAGGGTGGTGGTTCTACATTTTAATTCATAAATCAGATTCTAGTGATCGGATTTTGCTGAATTTAAGTCCCAAAGATAACTAAAAGCAATTTGACACCAAAATTTTTCTTATCTTTGAGTTTTACCAAAGTGAGCGAAAACACGCTCACAGACGCAGACAGACGGACATGCCTAAATCTTAGAATTACACAAGAAACCAGAATATATGCACTTCATATACTTTATGGGGTCTTAGATGCATAAAAAAGTTTCACACGGAATGACAAACTTAGACAAACTCACTCACCACTGGTTGCAAAGGATATAAAAAGAGTTAAAAGTCAAATAAGGACCAGTATCATATACATTTAGCATCAAGGTTAGAGTGGGAGTCGGAGTCGTGAGTCGAATTCGGAGTCGCACTTAAAAAATTTCGGCGTTTGGAGTCGGAGTTAGTTCTTTTCATTGGCGACTCTACAGCCCTAATGGAAAAACAACTGAAGTTGTGTTGCCAGTTGCCAAATTTGTATAACGTATGGCAACTGCCAACTACCAGCTTGTTATTTATGTTGCCTTATTGTTTACATATTGGCAACCGCAAACTTGTAGTTGCTGCTAACAAATTTTTCAAGAAAAGAAAACGGCGAAACTAATAAGTATATTATTTACAAAATGTTTGTGTTTTTTTTAGTTTATATAAATAAATATTTCTTTAACTTTAGATTTCAAAATGGTAAAAATAACAACTTGCAAACAGTTTGAACCTTTAATCCATCAAATGGAAAATAATAGTCCATTTGCTCGTGATGTTAAGTTTTTAGGGGAAACTAAAGCCAGCATTGAAGCTACATGGAAGCGTATCGTAGAAAAATTTAACTGCTTTGGCAAAAAGTGTGGGTACATTTAAAGAAAAAATAAAATAAAAAATTACGGACAATAAAAATTTTAAACACTACCTGGGGAAAAGTTTGGCCCCGATAGAACAGGCTGCAGCCGAGCTTTAACAGATTGGGCTGGCAGTAAATCTACAGTACATGTCTTCAAAACATCAAAACGTTGTCAAAAAGTAATTAAAGCTGTGTTGCCATCCTTAATTGGCCCATAAAACTCTTATGTTAAATGCTCAGATTTGGCTTGTTTAAAATGTATTTATCAAAATATAAAAATATAATTTTATCTAACTCAATTTAATTTTATTTCTAATTCATGCAATTAAAATTGAATTTCATTTGCTACCACTTAGTCTCATTAGTTTCAATCCAATTTTACATATACATAATATTACATATATATATATATACAGTTTGTGTTTTTAATACATATGTATGGGCACATATATACTTTAAATAAGACAGTTTACGCTTTTGTGAATTGATACATCTCATCGGCAAAAATCTTATATTTAAAAAAACTTTGGGAAAACATTTCAATGATTCAAAAATTAAAGTATGTTCAATTATGCCAGTTGTACGTAAATAGAGCTCTCACTGTACTAGTGTAGATTTTTCATTCGTTCGCAACCAATGCTGCAATAAGAGATTCAACAGTTGGCTTAAATTTGTTGAAAATAAGAGGGTTAAAAAAGGGCTTTTAATTAACCGACACAATCCCCAATCAAAAAAAAAGTGCGAAATGTTGCAAGTAATGAACGTTCTGATTTAAGCTATAGTTTTGTGTGTGTTGCACACACAGTGGAATTGGAATAATTATAACCAGCATTACTATAGGGAGTAATTGTGCTTAAATTTGTCTTTTGCTTTTTAAAGTAAAGGGCAACATTAACCACACAAATGGCAAACAGAAGCAAAGTGCGTGCTTGCCACTTTGCTTCTGTTTGCAAATAAGCCACGCAAACACATTTCGTACAAACATAGATATTAATTTCGGTTTTGTGTCCAGACGACAAGGAGAGGGAAGTTAGGAGTTCTGCTTAAAAAAGTTTGAACTTACGGCTGAAAATGACTTAAATCTTTCTTGTTTACTCTGCAAAGTTGACAAATATCTAAGATGTCTGCCAAACATTGAAATCTGTAATATTTCCATAAACATGCTTCAAATATTAGTCCAAACAACACAAAACATTTGTACAAACGTAAGATTTTGACATGTTTGCCGAGCAATTTGTGTGATTTATTTTACTTATATGGTATCCAAAGGGCTTAGCGCTCAAACAAGTGTTGATAAGACTAGACCAGGGCTGCCAGGTACCTTTTTCCTTGTCCCCAAAATATATAAAATAAATCCCCAAATAAAAAAACGCTTAAAAAGTTAATATTTAGTGTTTTTTTCTGACGAAATTTAAAAATTTTTTTTTATAGAGTAAGAAAAATTATTATAAGAAATCCCCAAAAATCCCCAAATAAAACTATTTGGTAAAAATTAATTTTTTT
This sequence comes from Pollenia amentaria, assembly GCA_943735925.1. NCBI lineage: Eukaryota > Metazoa > Arthropoda > Insecta > Diptera > Polleniidae > Pollenia > Pollenia amentaria. The sequence goes on from OX031009.1 coordinate 44,880,123, forward strand.
TTTATATTATGGTTCATTAGAACACTACAATTCACACTGATCTCGAAGTTCGATATGTAAAGGATGAAATCAAAAAGAATAGCACTGAAAAGGCTTAGCGAACACCAAAACATTCTTGCGATATCACTTTTAGATGACGACGATGAAGTTAGACGGTTAAAAAGGCTGCACATATTAGATCTTCCCTTTATTTCTTAAGTCTTTATCTTTTTTCACTTTTTTTCTTTTTGTTTTGCTTTATTGTATAAATAGTAAAATTCTTGAAATTATACAATTTTAATTTGTTAAATTCAATGGAATTTAACGCTGCTGTTATTTTATTGTTGATATTGTTAGTAGATTTGCTTATTATTATCTTTGTAAATAGAAATAAAATAAATTATAAAAAAAAAAATATTATTAGTTTAATCAAATAAGATATATTTAATATTTATTGAATTACTTTAAAGGGAAACAAACACTAACTAAAAATTTAATAATTCATAAACTTCTATTTCATCATCAACGTCTTGAGATTAAAGAGAATTTTTAAAAAATAATACAAACAGTAAAATTAATTTTGTGTTCAAAAAAATGATAAATAAAAATTTGAAAATATTTTTAAAACCACCAAAAGGCTAAACGATAGGCAGATTGTTGAAAAACTGATTCAATCTTAAATAATGTTGTTGTTTGAATATTTAAGGGATTTAAACGGGCCTTTCGTTTATTTTAGTTTTCAAATATTAATTGATAATGGAGTCTAGCTTCTCCTTTATGCAGAGGTTAAGAGATTATTGTGCATCCAGTGCTAAGTCTGAACAAGTATGCTGAAATAAATAGTTATGGTGTTTGTAATGTGGTTTATAATATTTATTAACAACAACAAATCAAATAAATATTTTAAATGCATTTTATCCTTCAAAAGGCAGTAAACTCGTTATAAGCAAAATATTTTATTAATTTAGCAAACTCGTACTAACAGTTTGTATATTATTGTTAACAAATATTTTATTCAATATTACAACTTCGTTTTTGTAAATATTTGTTCAATATCAACAATTTGATTTGACAAAAGTATTTTTTATAGTTACAAATTCGTTTGTTGTTGCCTTCCCAATTAAAAAATAATTGTATTGACGAATAAGGTATATAATATGACAATTTTTTTGTCGCAATTTTTTCTTTGTATTTCAGATTGTAGAATTGAATTCCGGTGGATTTCATTACTAAATAATTAAATCCTTGTTCTGTACTTATATCGAACTCTGCGAAAATTTGGTTCTTCTACACCACTTTGGCGAATTCAATTATTTTTATTTTTTATATCTAATTATTATCTTCACCATTTTATTGAATTGAATTATTGTACACGAATTGGATTATTTTAATGCATCGCAGCATTAGCGGGTACCCATACGACATCAAACTTTACTGTAGAATGGACATCTTTAAATGAGACCATGTGATAACACCGACAAGTAGGACTTATGGATGACAGGCTTAAAGCCCACTTAATTGGAATTTCAATTGCTAACTGTGAAATGTTTAGTTAATGCGAGTACTAAAGACTCGTCTCGATGAAATTGTGCCTTGAATAGGACTTTGTGGCCTAGTCGCGATAAGATTTTGTAGGAACATGGGCTGTTAGAAATTACTTCTGTGAAAGTCATCATAACGAAGAAAAATTCGTGGTTTGTTTTCCTCGCTAATGCCTGGTCATAGAAAATATAAAGTAAACAACTCTTTGGGAGACTAGTACTATTTTACTTCGATGTTTAAACTGGGATAGAACTAAGAACACATATAATTGAAGAAATCGAAAAGTTGGACTCTGTAGTGACGAACCTGAGTGACAAAAGAATCAATGAAGAAATAAAGTGATATGTTTGAACGAAGGCCATAAGCTTACGTGTAAGCAATAATAGCTGCGTTCGAGAAAACAAAAGTTTTTACTATTTTTTACTGCATTTTACGAAATTGCGTTCGAGTATACAAAATGCAGTAAATGAGAACACAAATTGAGAGCGTAGTGACAGTTCTTGCTTGAGTACTTACAAATTTTTACTGCAGAAAGTTTAGCAGAAAAATTTAGTAAATCAAAAAAACATTTGATACAAAAAGGTAAACAAGCAAAAAAACAAACAAAAAGGATTGAAGATTGAAATTGTGAAGAAATTGTTTTAAAAAAGGAAAGTTGAAATAAAAATTAAACAATAACAAAAAGTTAATAGATATTAATTAATTAAACTTCTTTGTGGTGCATTTATATGGCTAAATTCCAACTTTTAAACTTTTTTTGTTGTTGTTTTATTTTTTAGCGTTGTTAAAAGTATTTGTATTTGGGTACTAAGTACTTCCTTCACTTATTTTTTAATAAATCAATAGCATAAAATGTATTCATGAATTTTTGAACAAATTTAGCCGGACACAAATTAGTCAAATCAAATTAAATAAAAAAACAAATAAAAATGTGAAAAAAATAAACTGTTGGGATTATCTTAAAATGTTCGTGTTATAAAAAGTATTTAATCGAGTACCGATAAGAAAACGAGTTAAGTAGTCAAAAGTGTTAAAATTTTTCAACACTTCAATTATTTGCCATCAGCTGTTGCCTTTATTTTACTAATTTTTACAAATTTTGCGTTCGCGTACTTTTCTAGACACAAGCTTTCTGTGTGAGAAAATTTTTCAGTTTTCTCATTTACTGCATGTTACAAAAGTACTCAAACGCACCTAATATTACCCATTCCTAATATATCGTCGGTCACAGGTTGACAACTCTTAACTCACTTTTAAATTTGTCAACTCGTATTATTTATTTTAATTTTTTTAATGTGAAATAATTTAAATACCTTTGTTTTCTTTACACCATCTTACAATAAATATCTCCTACTAATTTTGGGTTTTTTATTTACTTCCAACACGGTTTAGAAACGGAGTAATAACGTTTTTTTTTTTTGTCTCCTGAAAAGTACAAAAAAACATGTTAAGAGTTGTCAACCTGTGACCGACGATATGTTAATTTTAGGAATTGTGTGAAACTTTTTCAATATTCATGTTAGACTCCACAACGTAAATATATTTTGTGTTCTTGAATAATTCTTAGTTGACTTCGATCTGCGTATGTCTTTCCGTCTGCCTGCAGCCGGTTTGTCTATTCAAATCATAATCACTTTCGAATGACGCAAGAGAAAAAAATTATTTTTGTTTTACATTTTTCTAGTATGCCTATTAAGCTTACAAAATATATTACTGATTTATAAAGATTGTTTTCTAATTTATAGATCCTATATAAATCCCAATCAATACTCAAATATTCTTATTCCCGGGAGATGGTATCAAAGATTCGGCGCAACGGAATATAACACTTTGTCTTGTTAAAAATAATTTCCGGCAACACTGAACTTTAAAAAAAAAATTTTATAATAAAAGTGCACTTAAATAAATTTAGGATTTTTATTAGTTTTGATGTTTAGATTCGAGTGTTAAACTACAAAATGTTTTAGTTTTATTTTAATTTTGAAACAAGTGAATAGATATAATTATATAATTTACCAAAAACTACAAAACTCATTTCCAAAACAAGTTTTTTGTGTTGTCTTTTGGGACACTAACTCAAACTATTCTAAAATATATGAATGTATTTTCCCAATACACAATGCAACTCGTATTTCCGTATTTTTTTTTTTTTTTTGTGTATATGGAAATTGCATGTGAATGGCAACAGGACACAATAGAAACTCCTTATTTATATGCGACTAAGATGAAGTGCTTTATCCAATGATCATATTCGTTTGTGGGTTATAGTAGAACTAAATACTATTTGTATCGTTCATAAAAAAGTTTTCTTTTAATAATGTACAGAGTATTAACCACATAGAGTGTCAACTTTCTGAACGGACACCCTTCTTAAGCAGACATCCTATTTCGATGCCTGGCCCCAGCAGTGTTCAAAATTAAATCATTAAATTCTTTTGAAAGAACAGACACATTTAAATCGTCCATCGATGTCCGGTCGTCAAATATTCCTCTGTATATTTTATAACTTTTAGAAACACTCCATTGCATTGTGTTTGTTTTAAATTTAGTAAAAAAATGTGTAGAAAATATTTAAATGACATACGATAGATAAGCCGGGCTTAAAAATTAATGGCACATACAAAAAGGATTGTTTGGTTCCAGAGTATCCATGATCTCCGGAATAAGGTTCAGTCTTATAATAATAAGTTATTAATCAACCTTTAATAACCGAAGTTGTGGTAAATTTGACACTCTCTTCTAAGATTTTTTCATTTGCTTCCTTCTCTTGCGATCAGTGTGGCCAGCTCTAAAAAATTTTTACAGCTAAATCTGCTATTAGACAGGGCCAAAAAATGCTAAAAATTATTTTTAAAAAGGCTAAAAATAATGCTGACATTTTTTAAAGATATTTGTTAAAAATTTATTACCAGATTGAAATTTTATTCGAAACTACATTTAAATGACTAATTTTTTAACGGAATTGAAATAAATGGTTATATTTAAGCAAATGGCTATATTTTTGAAAGCATGTGACACATATGTACATGTATGAAGCACAGGTAGTTAAGATTAAATGTTAAATTTAGCGGGCCTGCAAACCTTTGATATATGATAAATTTAAACGGATTACTTTTATAATGTACACAATTTTTAGATCATTTTACTTTTTATAGTTTGAGAAAAGTTAAAGGTTTAAAATAATTTTTTTCACCACTTACAATTTTGCCAAATTATTGAATTCTTATCTAAATAGAAAGTGAAATTTTCTTGTACTTTTATATCGTAATATCAAAGGGCAACTTATATTTATAATCAACATGATAAGGGCATTTTTTATATATATACTTATATTCAATTTTTTTTTAACAAGACAGGTGAGATGTTTCATAACATTTTCCTACGAAATTTAATTTTGAGTAGAACTATTTTTTGTCAAAATTTATTATAATTTATAATATTGTAGTTTATATTTGGTTCGGCTTGAGGTCATTTATGATAAATTAAAAAATAATTTTGATTGTAAGCTTACAGGGAACAGTGACAACAAGAATTTTTTAATTTCCCAGTAAAAAAATTTGTGTTTTTTGAAGCACTTAAGAGAAAAAGCGCATAATTGAGCGCTTCAATAAGAGAGCTCTTATACAGCAGTAAATGATAATGAATAAAATATACAAAAATAGCTGCTATTTTAGTGCTGCAACGAAGAAGGTTTTAAAGCGATAACAAAATAAAAATATGTTATGGTTTACGAAAATGCTTAAAAAAGGCATTTAAACAAGTAAAAGCAAAACAAAAATGAATATTTTAATATAGTTAGCACTTAAAAAAGCGCTTTAGGAGTGCTTTGCTTGCGTGTTTTATTATGTTAAAAGGAGCGCTTATTGTCAGCAGAAAATAGTCCTCCAAACCGGGAACACTCCATACAAAAATCAGGCATCCCTTCAGCAGGTGTGCAGCGATTTGAGGTATGAATATATATATAAAACCTGCTCCTTTTGGAGCACATTTTTACTGGGTTGTTTTTTATTTAAATAAATCCCCTGAAGATTAGCAACGGAGTTACCTCGAAATAATGGGTACAAAAATAAAAATATTAATAATTAAAATCAAAATTGTTTTTTAATTTATAATAAATGACCTCAAGCCGAACCAAATATAACTATACCAGCAAAAAAGGTCAACAATACATATTGTCAACATTTATAAAATTGTTTTTAGCAACTATATTTAGGCAAAATTTATTATAATTTATAATTTTTTTTATTTAAAATCAATAAAACTATTCGTCTAAATTTTTAAAATAACTAATGCCAAAAAAGCTAAAAACATTTTCAAAAAATGCTATATAAAATGCCAAGTGCAAAATGAAAATTATGGAACTAAATAAAAATTTTTAATGCTAAATTTAGCTGCAAAAATACCAAAATGGCCACACTACTTGCGATCTGTAAAGCTAGTTCTCTCTGTAACTTCGTATGTTGTTTTTTGCTATGATTTATTTGTATTTTGACAGTCGAACGTAAATCATGTGCGGAGAAATGAAGATTCTTGTGTAAAACGACCACTTGTCCGCGCTGGCATTATATTATCTTCGTAGCACAACCTCCAATGGATTCAACTCCTGTTACTTGGGAATTATGCTACATATGTCTCAGTATTCTTAAGCTTAAAACAGAGTTTGAATTGTAATAAGACGATTTTAATGGGATGCAGCAATTAGCCTCCAAGCAAGTGTGCTTTGTAAGGCAACGTTAAGTCACTGACCTTTGCTGATGAACGTGCAATGCATTGCTGTCTAACATTTTTCGCGTTATTCCTGAAATACGACCATCAGTGCTTTTTTTTATTTTTTTTTATTTTTATTATTCCTACACGAAATCCCGCGAAGCTTTTTGCTTGTCTGCAGGAGACCAGAGTCTCTGGCGGGAATCGAACCCGCAACCCCGGTACTAATAGACTAGCTCACTACCAGCTAGCCTACCGGGGCTATAATGAAAATTGTCAAGAACAGCACTGCCCATATGCCTTTTATAATTGCTTACAGTTGGATAATCTATCTATAATCTCCCTTAAAAAACATTCTTTACATACACTTGTTATATTTAACTTATATATTTTATTTAACTCTTAACATAACACCAAAAACGTTTAAAACTCTTCGTGGCTCTTATTTTGTTTTAAATTTTAATCAATTTAATTAAAACCGTCAACGAATTTTGTTTTGTAGTGAATGCTGGCTGGCATTCTGGTTGTCCATGTAACCTTGTGCGGAAAGTACACGCAGAAAAAAAATATGTTTAGATATGGTCACCTCCAACAAAACTATTTTTAGACAAAATTTTAAACATATTATGTTTAAATTTAACCATATTATTGTCACCGACAAACATATAATTGTTAAATAAGTCCTTCATCAAGAATCCACAACCATATTATGGTTGCCTCTAAACATGTTATGGTTAAATATCACAATAATTTGTTTTTAAATTTACAATAGTATTTTCCTCTTTTCTAAGAGCAGCATGCTTTGGTTGAAAATCAACCATGCTATTATAAATGTTAAACATATTTTAGTTATTACTAACCAAAAGATGTTCGGAGGCAACCATAATATGGTTGTGCCTTCTTGATGGAGGACTAAGTTAACAAAAATATGTTTGTCGGTGACAATAATATCGTTAAATTTAAACATAATATGTTTGCAATTCTCTTTAAAAATAGTTTTTTTGGAGGTGACCAAATTTAAACATATTTTTTCTCTGGGTGTAAACGTCGCAATTTTTAAGATAATTTGATGAAATTTGATACATATGTTCTGCTGGGCATAAGGGTCCTTGATCCAACTATCAAACCTATTTTAATGAAATTTAAGACATAGATATATGCATTTTTTAAAACTAGTTCCCAAAACGGTACAGTTGAAAAAATTTGTTCTTATATGCAGTGGTTTGGGGAATCATGTATTCGGGCCTGACAGACTATACCTTCTTACTTGCATTTCTAAAATAACAATAGTGGAGAGAGTATTATAAGTTTGCGACGATGTGTGTTACACCTTAAAATATTATACTAGACCCATTTTTTAATCGATATATAGAAGTCCTTCCTTCCGTCCGGCTAGCTAGCTAGTTTTAGAGATAATAATATAAAAATTAGTAAATAGGACTTAATTGCCACAAAGTGCAGGCCTATTGAACTGGTGCAAATCAGTATTTGCACCATTGAATTTGGTCCAAACTTATTTTTTGTTTGTTTTAATCGCCTTACCAAAATGTATTCGAATCGGTCCATATACATATCACCAAACTACTATTGTATAATTATTGGTAATCGTATTTACAGAAAATTTAACGACACTAACTTTGACAAAACCTACTATGTCGAGTCAAAATTTTGTAGTGGCAGGTACGGAATTGGATATAGGTCTTACATAAACCTACTCCCTAAAATTACTCTAAGACAAAACAATCAATAACATTCGGCCCAAGGGCATTTCCATGAATATTAGCCTAATAAAATAATTTTGTTCTAGCGAATCCATGTTTGCCCATGGGTCCCAAATAGAGTACGCTCTCGAAAATTTGTCTCTTAATACGATGGTGTAGGGTATCATTTGGTCGAGCCTGACCGCTTTTACTTTCTTAGTTGTTAAATATCTATAGAAGTACTGGTTTGTGCATTCGGTTCGGTTATTGTAACTGAAAGAAGTGTTTGCGGTTATGTGAATTCATTTAGTAGGGGTATGTATGCTGGCGTATGCAGGAAGTAAAAAATTTTCAAAAGTTCAACAAACATGACAAAAGAAAATAAAATTGTCAATACTTTTACATTTTTTCCAAAGTAATAACGCAAAAAAACAAACGTTACATTTGGAAAGCAAAACAAAATGTTTTTTATACCCTCCACGACCACTAGTTAACAAACGTTACATTTGGAAAGCAAACAAAAATAAGTTTGTCATTCCGTGTGAAACTTTTTTATTATACATCTAAAAGCCCATAAAATATATATATTCTGGCATCTTGAGTAATTCTAAGTCGATTTAGCCATGCCCGTCTGTCTGTCTAAGCAATTTGGGATTGAACTCTAGCAAGTCGATATAGCCATCTCCGTCTGTCTGTTCATCTGTTGAAAACACGCTCACTTTAAAATCCAGCACAATCGATTCAGTACGATCAGAGCTATAAATCAAAATGTGGAACCACCACCCTAAAAAATAGATATTTTTTCCAAAATTAACCAAAAATGGTGGAATAATGCACGGAATGATATAAAATTCTTTTCATATGACTGTAAACTATAGTACTAAATTTCATTAAGATCGGTCCAAATTTCATGAAGATTGATCCCGTGCTCCCGAAAACAGTTTAGGATGCCTACATTGATAATAAATAGTGTCATCATAATAAATTTTAGTATGTAACAGATTTTAAAAACTAGAAATCACAATGGCAAATTTCGTGATAATCGGTCCGTATATTACCGTAGGCCCCATATAAAGAGTACTCTCGGAAACACTTTATTACGGCTTAACCCGTAATAAATAATGCCATCATAATAAAACTTAATACTTAACAGTTTTATAGGACTAGAAATCAGACTGCCGAATTTCCGGAACATCGGCCCATAATTTACCCTAGGCCACATATAAACCCTTCTCTCGGAAAACCGCTTAGTACGCCTAAAATTTGGTACATCACAGGTTCATAGCACTACAGAGTGGCCCAAATAAGAACAGCTGATGTGAAACACAAATATCTTTTTTATTTTTTAACATAATTTATTTTTTTTTTTGCAGATTATAACTGAACTCTTGGAAATGAAAAATGAATACGTACAGTCAACAACAACGCATTAAAATTATCTATTTTTATTATTCTTCTCAACGATTAATTGCTCTGACGCAGCAAAATTATCGCCGTAAGATCAGCGCCCACATCTACCATGACTGCAAGTTTAGTTTGCCGTTTTGAGGAACTGGGTTCAGTTGCCGACCGTCCAGAAAGAGGTGCTCATCGAAACATTCGTACTGAAGACAACGTGGAAGCTGTGCAGCAGAGTGTTGCAAATGATCCATCTGTCTCAACTCTTCGCCGTTCCGGCCAATTGGGTCTACCCAGAACAACATTACAGAGAATTTTAAAGTTGGATCTTAAGATGTATCCATACAAAGTTCAAATTCTGCAACAGATTCTACCGCAAGACCCCCAACAACGACTACAGTACGCTATTCGCTTTACACAATTAGCCACACAAATAATTTTTTAAATAATCTTTTGATGACGGATGAAGCGCATTTCCATTTAAGTGGTTATGTGAATAAACAAAACTGTAGGTTGTGGGGCACCGAAAATCCAAGGGCAATACATCAGCATCAGTCACACCCAATCAGATGCACTGTTTGGTGCGGTGTTGTGGCCACAAAAATCATCGGCCCATAATTCTTTAAGAATGAGGATTAAACGCCAGAAAAGGTCTCCGGGGCTTCTTACAGAACAATGACCGACTTTTTGCGGCCAATGGAGGAGCAACATCCTAATTTGTGGTTTCAACAAGATGGAGCCACTGCGCATACTGGTAGGCAAACTATGGACATGCTGCGTGAAACTTTTGGTGAACGCATAATTTCAAAAAATTAAGATTTCCCTTGGCCTCCTCGTCCACCAGATTTAACTGCGCCCGTTTTTTTTTGTGAGGTTATTTAAAAGACAAAGTGTATGTTAACAATCCACAGACACTTGGACAACTCAAGCAGAATATTCGACACGAAATACGGCGCCTGCAACCAGAAACATTAAAAGAGCCAATGCCTGTATCGAGTAAAATGGTGGTCATTTTTCTGATGTCATATTTCACAAATAGTCACGTTAAATTTCCATTAAATGTTTTAAACATGTAAAAATAAATTATTTAAAAAACCCCGTTATTACAAGAGTTATACGTGTTTAACATCACTAGGTCTTATTTGGGCCAGTCTGTAGAAATCACACGCCTAAAACCGTAATAAATAATGTTATCATAATAAAATTTAGTACTTCCCAATTTTATAGGACTAGAAATCGTACTAAAAACTTCGTGATGGTCGGTTCAAAATTTACCATAGGCCCCATAAAAGGCACACTCTAGAAAATTAACTTAAAATGCCTAAAGCCGTAGCAGATGTAGATATTGATGTCAAATTTCCAAGTTTGTTCCAACAATATGTCATGTAGTTTTGTGATGTACGGTCCATAATTTACCTGAGATCCCATATAAGGCAGCCTTCTAAAATTCACTGTAAACGCTAAAACTAATTTCACTGCTGTACTGAAATTTATTCTTATTAATTTTTTTTAATACCAGAAATACCTGAACAGAATTTTGGGATGATTGATCCATAATTTACTATGGGTCCAATATAAATTCCTCTCCTGAAAATCATTTTAGTTTGGCTGAAACTTTTTCAAAAAACTATATTTTACTCAAGCTAGTTCAAATTTCTAAAGGGAAAAGCATAAAACTTTCCGTTTGTCGGTTAACAATTTAATATAGGTCTTAAACGCAAACGTCCGTTTTTATAAAGATTAATTAATAATATACCCAGTAAAAAATGTGCTCCAAAAGGAGCAGGTTTTATGTATGAATTCATACCTCAAATCGCTTCAAACCTGCGGATGGGATGCCTGATTTTTGTATGGAGTGTTCCCGGTTTAGAGGACTATTTTTCGCTGACAATAAGTGCTTCTTTTAACATAATAAAAAAAATGCAAATAAAGCACTCCTAAGCTGCTTTTTTTAAGGGCTAACTATATTAACATATTCATAAATGTTTTGATTTTACTGGTTTAAATGCCTTTTTTAAGCATTTTCGGAAATGCCTTTTTTAAGCATTTTCATAATATATTTTTATTTTTTTTTTCGCTTTAAAACTTTCTTCGTTGTCAGCACTAAAAAAGCAGCTTTTTTTTGTGTGTTTTATTCGTTATCATTTACTGCTTTATAAGAGCTATCTTATTGAAGCGTTCGATTATGCGCTTTTTCCCTTAAGTGCTGCAAAAAACACAAAATTGTTTTAATGGGTATAGATATCATATAGAGCCCACCCCTGAAATATTGGAATTGTCGGTGGAGGGTATCAAAGGTTCGGCACAGCCGAATATAGCACTATAAATTGTTATGTTTTTCTGAGAAAGTTTAAAAGTTATTGATTTTGTCATTTATTTTTCTTTAGTTAGAAAGAAGAACGTTGACACTTTTGTTATGTTTGATAATTTGCAAGACCAGATGACTTTTTTGGAAAATACCTAACAGTTCTCAACTTGAAATTTGAGTTTAAGATTTGTTTTGTAATTACTTAAATATAATTTTTTGTTGCCCGTGGACTTCAGATTTTAGTTAATACCGTGCAGCATCCATCATTTGGCATCACGTCAAAAAGATTTTTCTTATTTTTTTTTTTAATTTTCTGCTCGTAACAGTAACATTTAAAAGGAGGTTGTATCAACTTATTGTGATAAATAACTTATTTGTGCCAAATTTTATAAAAATATGACCGGACAGATGCCACAACCTTAAAAATAACTTGTCTTATGTATATACTTGAACAAAACATTGAGTAGAACCACAAAATTTGCGTACAGCGGACAAAAATGTACGAAATATTTAAGTAAAAAAAAAATAACTTTTACAGTGGGTTTTTAACATCGAGGTTAATCTTAGAAGCAAACTATAATTAATTAATCTGAGAATAAATTTAATTGAGGACTAATTGGGTTTGCCGTTTTTAAGTTGAAGCTTAAACCTCGTAGCATTGCAATACTGAATAACAAAAATGGCAACTTTTTATCAATTTACTTCGTATTTCATACAGAAGAAGAATAAATTCGTTTCTTTTAATTCTTATAAAAATAAATTTACTTCTTATAATTGTTTAATTAACGTTTTCATATTTTTAAGAATCACTAAAGTCTTCATCTTCACTAGAATAATCTAGTTTTCGTTTATGTATATGTATTCTTTCTTTTTATTTTTACAACTGATTTTGTTATACATGTATATGTGTAGACATTTGTTGATTAAGTTTAAACCACCAACATTGGCCGCGTAAACTGGCAAATAAAAGTAATTAATCCTCATTTTAAAAACTAAAAACACAGATTAAAGATGACTAAATCTCTGATCTCCATGTTAAAAACCCACCCTTAATGTATTATTATAATAATTTGTATATTTAACGAAATTATTTTTTAATAACTTCCATTCTAAAAATAAAACTTCATTATTTTGGTTTAGCACTAAGAATGGTTAGCGAATAATTATAAATCCCATGTGAATTAAAAAAGAAAATATTTTAAATAAAAATCTTTTACGAAACAATTTTTAGTGCTATATCTACAAACGCATTTTTTTTCGAAAAATGTAGCATGGATTATTTTTAGTGTATTAAAAATAAAATTTACAAATATGTTTTTACATATGTATATTTATCCATAGACTCGCTACAAAGTATCTGACTTATTCATTTATTTTAAATTAAATAAAAGTAAATTATTGTTCTGTTATTCGGTCAAATGTAATTACGTACGTAGTAGTGATGTTATAAATATAAATTTTTATTATTCGGCAAAACGAATACGATTATCTGAACCAATATCGAAGAAGAATATCCCATCTGAACTTTTACAACACTCGATATACAAAATTTAATTAAACAAAATCCCGTTTCCGTTAATAGCAATAAATTGTTAAAAAAAACTCATACCACTTAATGTATTTAGCATAATAATGACATTTCGATGATTGAATTTAAAACTATAAACTTCACACTTGAAGACCACAAGTAAAAATGTTGAAATTTTACACTAACATTATTATTATCAAAAGTTATTTTTGGGACTACAAAATGTATTATTAATTATCTATGACGTCATGACGTGGTAAAATTATTGTTGAGGGAAAGCTAGTTGCTATACGCTTTTCACTAGTTGCTTAGACCAGATCGTCAGGAATCCTTTTTCCCTAAACTTAAGCTAATAATATTATATAAATAAAACTGTAACGCGAATAAGGATTTCAAACACTCAGGTTTTTATTTTATTTTTTATTTATTTAAATGTATCCCAGCTAAACAAGATAATCATCTTATAAATGAAAGTGCTAGGGAATAAGATCAAACTTATAATCATAACAAATATTAATACACGCAAAGAAAAAACATGATTAAGGAATGGTCACTACGACCATTTTTAAATTCGCTATAATAATATTATATGGTCTTTTACACCTAAAAAGTTACTCTGATGTAGCTAAACATTTTATATTACAACATTTTTCATTTTTCGAATTTATTCTATGAGTTAAATTTCAGTTATGTATTTTATAAAGCTTTTTGTAATAGCTCTATTCCTTAAAATTTTTTAGAAATGACTTTATACACTACCAGACTATTATATTGTATTTTCTTGTTACATTTTACCTTAGCTTTCCGTTGGATAGCAATTAAGTATATTTATGTACAGAAAAATTTACAATTATTAGACACCAGCAGAATGTAATGCATTTTCCGGCCCGCTACGGCCTTCGTCAGCATTCTTTGTGTCACACTATAATATATATATTTTCAACTATACAATTAAAATCATAATATTGCTGCACACAAAAGGTATTTTTAATATCATACTCAATGAGCAAGCATTTATTGTCGAAACAACCAGTCGAAACAAACCATCCGCGAGCGTTAGTTAATCAGGAAACATGAATGATTACAAAATAATTAACACATTTTTCGTGGAGAAAATGCCATGCTATCTTGCAAAATTAAAGATATAAATTATTATGCATTTATTGAAACAGGTAAGTTATTTATATATAATAATAAAAATATATAAATAAGCAATTACTTTGTCTTTATTGCAGCCAAAGAACCTACAACACTGAAACCAGCATAGAAATTTTGGCACAAGATGTTGTCATTAGCCCCGATTTTTTTCAATAACTGTTCAACAGAATATTAATATAGTATATTTCATAAAAGAAATAAAAGGTAAGTTTAATTTGACTTTATCTTAACAAATCTCAAGTGCGCGGTAAAAATAATGAAAAGTGTTATTGCATGCCGAAGTAAGGCTACATACATATATCTCCTTTTTTTTGGATAAATTTGTACTACAAAATATAATTTATAAATTGACACATACACACATGTATATAAATGTATGTATTTAATTTTATTTTTAAATATAAACTATATTTTATTTATTAATATATGCTGTATATTTGTAATAAAAAATAAATTTTTTAAATTAATTTTATTATTGTTTTTATTGCGAGAACCATATTGCATGTTGAAATAGCTATTTTGTATGGGGTTGGACAATAAAGAAACATGGTTTGAAAGATCGTTTGCGTTGTTCTTCTGAACATAATATTATGTTTGAGGCAGTAATTAGCTAAAAACATTCTGTCTGAACATATATTGTTGCTGAAGACGTGTTTGACACAATAATAGCCACAAACATTAATTATAGTTTGCGATTGTGATTGTATCAATCATGTTTTTTCTTTGCGTGTAGTATTAAAAATTATAAGCTAACATTGAAAAACAGAAAATTAGAAAAACTACATCAAACAGGATCATTAGTGGTACGAAAATTGTTACACTGAATTATTACATTATGAAAAAAATGTATATAACTCCTTTTTAAACGCATTTACATTGCCTAAGCTTTGTATATAATTCGGTAAAGTGTAAATAAAAAATTTTTGATGTGACAATTGACTCTTATATCTTTGTTGAATAATCTTCTTTCCACGATTAGATCTAGCAAATTCGAATCTACTTAACAAATATATAGGCCGCTTAGAGGTTATAATCTTATGTATAATTATAAGGCATTTAAGTTTCAAGAGGTTTTCAAACCTAATTTGAAATATCTGATACGAGTAGAGTGAAATATGGTCACGATGTCCTTTCAGAAATATATATCTTGCAATATTGTTATAAGCTATGTTGAGTTTCCGTTGATCGTCCTGTCACAGTTCGCGAAAATTTGACAACCGTATAATAGAACAGGAATAAGGTATGTTTACTTGTAACAATATCAAACAAAAAATAACTTTAGATAATAATTTGCATGTGCTCGTGCAAAAAAAAACTGAACTGGCAATTTTGTTTTTTAAGCCATTTGTTTTTTAATTTTGTTTTTTCTTTTCACCCACTTAGGGTGTGTGTGAAACGGTAGCAAAGTTCTCATGGAAGTAACATTTTTACACTGTTGAGGTGAATAAAATTTCACTAGACCTGGGGGCTAATAGGTATAAATTTTGACATTGGCGTAGAAATTTTTGACAATTTTAATTCACTACAAAACTTTGCTACCGTTTCACACACAGACCCTCACAACTACAATCGAGCCAATTGTAGGGGAATATAAGAAGAGATAAGCTCACTGTTTATTGTTGTTGTTTTGTTTAAGCTTTGATATTGTTACAAATAAAACCTAAGTATTTAAAATTCTTATTCGCCTCACAGTCGTATTTGTCTAATATTTTTGCATTTCTAAAGTCTTTGGAAACAGGTTTCCTGACGATCTGACCTAAACAACCAGTTAAATGCGCATAGAAACTAGCTTTCCCTCAACAATAAACTTCAGTGTATTTATCAAAAATAAAAATTAAGGATTTAACACGTCATAGAGAAATCTTATTATTTATAGAAATCTTATTAAAAAAGCACCGCGACCCAAAGGATCTTTTGTGCAGCCCAAGTGTTCACTGTAGTAGATTAAGGTTACAATTAAAGCCAATTATTGTATACTGCAACTGATGCCATTAAGATAAGTCCAAGGAACTTTATTCTCTAATTTGTTTGGTTTTCGCATTCTTAGAAAAAAATCCAGTTTTATCTAAAATATACATGAGACCATAAAATCCAAACCGAAGCTAAACTAGCAAAATCCAAGTGCTGTTTGGTTAGTTGCGAAAGTTATGTACTTCGAATAATTCCGAGAAGGTGTTTGAATTTTGGGTGTTGCATTGTGTAAACAGAACTAAAAGATTTCTCCGAGTCTCTTTAAAAGTCTAATGCATTTCAGTTATATATTCCCAATTTTTGCCGATAGCCTTTTTTATCTTGGCATTTAATAAATCTATTGCAATTATTCAAATTTTTTTTAACGATAATTAAGCAGTTGGTTCAAATGATAGTGTATCTAGGAATGCTGAACAGTAATTAATAGTAATTTTCATAAATTATGTTTGTGGCGGCAGAATACTTCTGATATTTGTTTATTTTTACATCAGTAATAGAAGCCTTAATTTACTTCAAAGATAAAGGTTTTTTTTAGTAAATAAGTAAACAATTAAGGGTTTTCATGATATCGCTAAAAAGTCTCGCCATCTGTGCAAACTGTGCATCTTAAAGCCCTCGCAAATGAACTGTCAAAAATTGTATGAGAAAACATCTACACAGACTTCGTAAATTTATTCAATAATTTTTACTCGCAAACTTGCAAACAGATTTTTGTATGCCTACCGCTATTTTCAACAAAATATTCAAGTTTTAACAAATCACAACCAATAAATTCTTGGAATGAAATAAGCAATTAGTCTTTTGAATTTCACTATGTATTTAAGTAAACTAATTTCACTTTTTATACTCAACTTTTAACTTTAATTTTTATATTTTGTCAAATTTATGGCGATTTATTTTCTGAGATATATGTTGCATAAATGTTACATGTCCTTCATTTTCGTGTTAGTTTGTACAACAAATACAACTGTAAGAAAAATTTTCAAGTTTTTTTGTGAATATGTTGATGAAAAATATGCTAAACATGTTGCCTTTTTACCCTCACTTTTACTTATAGTGTTCATACTACCCTGTCTTACAACTTTGGTGCTTACAACTTTGTTTGTACGAACAAGACCTTATTTTATTTGTCTTAACACATATAATTTGTGAAAAGATTGCTTGAAAGCAAACTTTTAAAAATATTTACATATTAATATGTAAAAATTGTATGTATATTAATCGTTGCAATTTTTCTCGAGCCATTAGTGATGTCAATATTTGATTCCAAATCGTAATTTTGTGTTAAAACCGCTTAAATAGCTTTAAATATCGTTAATGAAGTACATTAACGATAATATATAATAGTTGTAAATAAAAGCAGCTATTTTGGTTCTACTGAAGGTGCACATTATGTTACACTTCGAGTGATTATAGGTAACATTAGAAAGTGTTACATGTATACACAGCAAAAATTATTAAATTTCTCCAATAACCAAATTTATACTAAATTCATAATATCAAGCAAACAAGTTGTTGATCTTGCACCTATTACCAAAATAATTATATTGATTACTAAAAATTGGAAAATTGTGAATAGTTTTTTTCAATAAATGATATTTTTAATTTTTATTAAAAAAATGATCAAAAAACTTTGCATTTCCAACAATGTGTTAATTTATTTAAATACATTTTGACAATTCCCAACAACGATTTTACATGTTTAAATTATTTTATTTTAAACGAAAAAGTCAATTAATTAAAATTTTAATTGAAATTTTATTTCAAAACAACTAAAATGTTATTTAAATCAAAATAACATTTGTAATTTTCTTTCAACTAAAAAAATAATTGATTCAATTATCACATTAATTAAATTTGATAAAACACTTTTTTCTGTCTATACTGTAACATATTTCTCTCAGAAAAGAAATCGCCATCAATTTTATACTACCGTATTTAAATAACTGGCATTAATTATTTGAAATTAAAAAAAGAATTGAAAAGGGGCTTCTAGAGAGGAGTCTCGCAAGTTTGCCCATTAGCACAAATGGCAATTTTAACCCTGGATGATTACTGTTCGTCGAATGGACGAAGCCGATTTATTTTTTATCATATAAATATTTTATTTATATTAAAATTACTATCTATTTTTCAACAACGTTAGCTGATGACGAAAGCTTTAAAAATTTTATTGATTTGAAAACGCAAAAAAGTGTTCCAATTCCTTCCGAATTTAAAGAGGGAAAAAAGACCTTTTAATATTAATGCTTTCTTTTATTTTTTATAAAACGCTGAGCTAAAAAATTGTTGTTCATATTTTACTTTAAAAATCTTTCCGCTAGATTTTTTTTTAAATATTTCATCAATTCGACGATGATGTAGTAAAATAAACCTTTCAGAGTTAAGCGATTTCATGAAAACCCTTATTAAATTTTTGTCTCATTTTATGAAGTTTTTTAAGCTTTCTAATTTTTTTGAAACGTATTCACATGAAATTTGCAAAATATGCGCTTGAATTTGGTGAATAGGAATGTCATTAAATAGCCGAATACTGGGAATTTCGAATACGAATATTCGTATCATCACAAGTACGTATGTCAAATGTGAATGAGTAAAATTCTCTGCTTTAGTGCTGTTGCTTGTGCGGTTTTTAATTATGTGTTTTATTTGGCATACACATATAAATATTTTTAATCGGATTATGTAACTGAACATTCGCTTGAACATTTTTTTTTGGTTTTTATAAAAATATGATGATGCAAATAAATAAACTTATGTGGGTGAAAAGTTTTTGCAATAATTTGGTTAGTAAACAACTTAATGATAAAAGGGTGAAAGTTAATTTGTTAAATACAATAATTGCTTGCATTCATAAAAATATTTTAAATTTTATAACAGTTTTCAAAACAAATTTTCTATAAAAATTTGTCTTAATAAACGTTTGTTAAATTTAATAATCGATTATGAATGCGGGGAAATATATACAAGAGATACAATGCGTTACTTTCTTTTTTACTAAAAGCAAAAAATACTTTTTGGTGTCGAAAAATTTTCTATTTTTCAAAGCAAGGCAAATTCATATTCTATGTTTATGCATCAGAAAGAATCAGAGATAGTTGTTCTGGATCACTTTGTTATTTTGTATGGAGTTGGGCATGTAAAAAATATAAATTCATAATCCATACAAAAACTGGACAGCAGCTCCCTCTGATGTGATGGATATATTTGATAGGTATACTTAATAGATATATTTACCTACATTAATTTGATACTAACTCTTTAAGATCGTAACATAGACTGTTTCGTTTCTTCTAAATGTCATTAGATTATATTCAAAGCTCTAATCACTTTATGATTCCAAACTAATCAGCTTTAAGGTGTTCTATATGACATACATATATTTGAATATCAATTTATTCCATTTCTCAGCGAATCGGATTTTAACTGAACGAATGGAAAATAAATAACTTTTTTTTTGCCTGAAATAATGCTTTTGGCAATTTGCAAATGAGTTAAATCAGTCCACTATATTACCTTGCACATATACCAGTTTTATCGCAAATAAGTAGTTTCAGTCTGATAGGGTTAAATAAACAAGCTAAGTTGTAAGAATTTACCTCAGGTATTCCCTATATAAAACGTCTGTTTGATATAAAGAGCCAGGCAAGTTGACCAATTATTAAACCTACCGCCAATAAGTTTCTAGAGATGCAGGCTAATTTATCATTAATATTCTCATAGAACCAGCAATCATTCCAGTTCACATTAGCGGCATCATGGCTTGAAAGTACATTGATCTGTCTTTAATTGCGCGAATAGAAGTGAGTGTTCGTATCAGTGCAGTGCAGATCGAAACTATTAACAAGAAACAGCATATCATGGTCCGAAATTCCGGCAAGTGAAAACTGAACAAAATGAATAGTTAGTGCGCTAATAGGGGGGGGGGTGCTTTAAAACCATGTGAGATAAGGTCATTAAGACTTTATTGCTCAATTGAATGGGAGATAAAGCCATAATGGCCTTATTGTCCAATCATTGAGAGGTAAGGTCATATTTAAAATTTTGCGAAATGAGAGATATAGCCATACTTTTTTTTTCGCAAATGAGAGATAAAGCCATATTTTAAACTTTAGTATGCGAAGCCAAATTCCAATACTTTACTTTAGTGTTTCCGGGAAAAGAAACACTAAAGTTGTGGCGCACGCACAAAAACTTTAGTATGCGAAGCCAGATTTCGTAAAAGGGAAAATCTATTATTAATCAATGTAAAATGCAAAAGTTCTTCAAAACTGAAATGAGAGATAAAGCCTTTTTCTAATATTGCTAATGTGAGCTAAGGCCATGATTGCTTTATCTCCCATTCAAATGAAAAAAGGCCTTATCTCCCTATTGAATGAGAGTTAAAGCCATCATGGCCTTATCTCACATGGTTTTAAAGCAAAATCTGGTATAGCAAAAGTTAATAACATTCAAGCCACTTGCATTCATGCCATCCAAAAGATTATTTGATCTTGCATTGTTGCACGACAAATCTATATTAAAGTCACCACATACAATTAGATTTTCCTAATCTATTGCAATCACATTTAACTTATCAAAAAAGTCGTCAAGTGCATTTAGTCTATGACGATTGTAGACAGACAACACAAAATATTTAGTGGACTTGAAGCCCTTAAACTCAACGCCAATAAACTCAATCACATTATCGACATCAGATTTCAGTATAATTTTATGCGTCAACCCTTTTTTATAATAAATAGCAACTCCTCCCCCCTTCTAACCAGATCTTCTGTCATGACGAATTAAATTTAAGTTCAGAAGGTTGTGAATATCATCATCAGATTCATGATGAAACCATTTTTCAGAAACACAAAGCAGATCGATATACAATTAGAAAGTATAAAATTCAATTTTAGGAGAATTGAGACTTCTAGCGTTCAAGTGGCAAATTTTAAAACCTTTATAGTTATTTCCAACTATCCCCAAAATTGTTCTTAAATTATAGTTAAAGCTGTTCGAATGTAGCGTCATGAATAAAGTTTGTTTATGACACTATGAGACAACCGTGCCCGTTTGCAAAATGACAGAAAAGAAACGAAAAAATAAAATAGAAACATAATTTTAAAACTAAAAATATAATTATAATTGAAAAGGTAATAAAAAAAAATTAAATAAATAAAATTAAAAACAGTTAATATTTATTAAGCCAAGTTTTGGGAGCAAGCACATTGAAATGTGCTTCTGGGTTGTAGAAAGATAGCGAACACAAGTAAAATATTATGCGGTTTAATTTGATTTAAATGTCTTAAAAGTGATTTTTTTTTAATTAAAAATGCGCTAAATATATGTGACATTGTTTAGCGTATGTAAACAAAACCGAAATGTATTTTACTAAAAAGTATTTTTTAAATAAAAATGAAAGTAAATATGAACACAAAACTATTACCAGTTATGTAATATACGTTTTTCCGTTCTCGTTTAATATATAGATTAAACTTTTTTCACTTGATTAAAATTCCACGTGAAATAAGTGCAGCTTATATTATTTCGCAGTAGTAAAAAAATTTTGCCTTTTTCACAAATTAAACAGAGTACCACTCTATCAACATTATTTAATTGAAATTCCGCACAAGATTTTTCATATGAGTTTTGATAGCATTTCACGTGAAATGTTGAACAGAGTACCAGACTTAAAGGTCTAATTTCGTAATTTCCATGGGTACAATAGGTACATTATTATAACTCGTTCCTATATAAATGTCCTTTGAAATACGGATAGCTTTTTATTAATTTATTTTCAGAAGTTTTTCTATTATTGTATTTTGTTAGTAAACCCAAAAAAAAAAAAATTGCTGATAATGAGAAAGAGTTCTAAAGGTATTCTAGAATTTACATGATTAAAGTCTATATAATAATAATAAAACTGCAATTTTTGCTAATTAGATACCTTGCGATACTCGTTTCATGAAGTGTCTTTTTTTAAATTTTGTGTAATTTTAAATAATTAATATATGTTTGTAAAAAACGTCAATGCAAAAAAAAATTAAAAATAAGAGATAAAATTTGTTCCTAAAAAGTAAAATTTGTTTTAACAAATGCCTAAATAAAGGCAAAGGACTAACTTGCTCACAATACTCCAAGAATTTGTTGTTTATGATTTGTTATTACTTGAATTTTTCGTTGAAAACGATGGTAAGAAAAAAACATAAATGCACAACCGCGCAAATTTACGAGTCAGAATTGTTAGGCAAATTTACGAAGTTTGTGTAAATAAATTCTCAATTTTAGACTGATCATTTGCGAGGGCATACAAATTTACAGTTTGCATAGATTGCAAGATGTTTATCATGAAAACCTTATTTACAATTTTTCTATTGCCTTCTGGCGATTTCTTTTCTGAGAAAAATGTTGCATAAATGGTACATGCTCTACACAAAAGAGATAGAGCATGTACCATTTATGCAACATATTTCTCAGAAAAGAAATCGCCATTAGTGATTATCGATTTATATACATACATATGTATACATATTCTATCAGTGTAGAAGCAGTAGCCGCTGCTTGTTTACATTTCTTTTGTATGACTTGTATTTAAGGCAATATAAACTTTATTGCATTATACTTCGACGTTTTAATACTAGAGATTGCAGGTCGATTAAATTAGTTGTCGCGATTAATCCAATCGCTTAAATCATGGGATAACAAATACAAGTTTCTAAACAATTTTTATATTCGTATCTTCAGATATCTGGAAGACGTCGGACTATTTTAAAACTGGGTTGTTTCCTGAAATAATATTTTGAATAAATAACAGAAAAAATTAAAAATTGTATGCAGTTAAAACCAAAAGTATAATGTGGGTTCACCAGAAACCCAATGCAAGCAGCTGTGCTATTTTCTTTCTGCGAGCAGATAAGGGCTCGGACATCTTCTGGCGGGTATTGCGATTGTTATACTGTCCGCAACTTCTAATTTAACAAATATATAGCCCGCGCGCTTTTCGTCTGTGACCATATTTGCGCACACAAAGTTCAGTGTTCAAAAAACGGCACTAAAACTATAAACTTCTGCTACAAGTCAAGAATTTTAGAAAAAAGCGTAATTTTCCATGACTTTCTTCAGAAAAAGCCATACTTTTACAAAAAGTCTTATTTTTCGCTTATTGCTTTTTTAAAAGTTTGATATTTTAGTTGTACCTCATGGCGTATGCATGTTAATAAATTGGAATTAAATAATACGCATACGTAGCCAAGTAAATTGACAGATGGTTCCCTTGCAGATTAAAAATAAAAGAACAAATATGTACACTAGGGCGGGTCGATTTAAAAATCGCCCAAGTGAAAAGGGTGGGTTGGCCCTCCAAAGTTATACATTTAGACTCGATTGGGTGGGGCACTTTAAAAGGAACATCAGAATTCATTTTAGAGGTATGGTTCCTTGGGCAAGGTTTCTTATTTTGATCAGTAGGATACTATTCTCCTTGTCACTTGCGCGATTTTTTGCGTCCCTACAAATCGACCCGCCCTAATATACATACATATATGAATGTATATACATGTAAAGAAAAAATGGGCTTATTTGTAGGGTGAGTCATAAAAGTGAGCATATTAAAATCTAGACGTACAAAGTTTAAGAAGGGCTTTCTTTCTACATGCAAAAATTGGACATTTAGGTGGAAGGATGAGAGATGACAAAAATGGCGCCCAGAATTTCATGTCGGATTAAAAAGTCACCAAAGGCAAAAATTAAGTCATACGCTAGCCATGAATAACTATATGCAATATGTTTAGATTTGACGACAAATGGCGATAAAGTGTACAAAGAATTGAAGCGCCGTATCTAGAGGAGTGGCAAAAAATTAAAAAAAAAAAATATTTCTAGAATTGTTTTGAACTTATCTTTAATCCTAGGGGGTGACTGGTTGAATTTTTTTTTAACACTTTAGGGAACTTTTTCAAAAATCGTCTGTACATACAGTGGTGTAGGTTACTATATGATCAAACTTAGCCGCTATAGTTTCGTACTTGTTAAAACTGGATTCGTTTACCATTCGCTAAAAGTCCCTTTTTTGATTTGATTTGAAAAAAATATATAAGCCCCAGTTATAAATAATTTTCTCTATTTTAAAGTTTCAGTTATATAATATTTTTATTCCTCTTTTTAATATGAAATACCATTAGATCTCCGTTAAGTTTGTGCTACGGCCAAATACCGATTAATAGCGATAAAGAATACGAATATTGCAAACTCTAGCATTTATTCGTTGAAGAATAATGCAATAAATTTTATATTGCCTTAAATACAACTTAAACAAAAGAAAAAATGCAATCATGGTATCAGGAATAAAACAAAGAAAAACCATGAAAAACCAGGAAATACCAGAAGCCACCGCTGTTGGAGTTTAAGTTGCTGACGGCTGGTGTTATTAATAATGATGGCGTAGAGTTGTATGGTACAGCAAAATAATGTAGATAAAATATTTTTTTAATTTTATATATAAAATTCTTTATTTTTTTTTTGCTGGCCGCAAGTAAACTTGCTTGTTCTTCTTGATACTTTTAATAAGAATTAAATATTTAATTAAAATTGTTTTAAATATAAATGAAAATCAAGGAAATAAGTAAATTAATATAAAAATATTCGCTTTGACGTGGGTAAATAAAACATGTATAACAACAATTCTTAAATTTGTATAAATAAATCTGTTCTACTTATAAAATATTTATTATGCAATAACGACAAGACTTCCTTTTGAATACCCTACTTTATCACGAATGGTGAATTAGGGTTTATTTTGTGTATCATTTTGTGTGTTACCCCAAAAAAAGAGACCGATAATGTACAGGGCAACCCAGGTTTTGAATTAACTATAATTTTTTTTTTTAAAGACACTTATTTTTTATAACTTGATTTAATAACGGGAAATTTCGTTAATTTAAACAGGAAAAATATGTCCATTCTTCACATGGCTTAACGCTAGTTTACACTATCACAGAAGAACAACGTATACCATAATACTTTGTGAGAGATAAATCTAATGATTTTTCATCCGACTATCAGAAAATCTAATTCAACATGTCAGCTTGTATTTACACTATCACACATTAACATGCTTTTGTTAAAATTAAACTTTAATTCATTGATAAGTATTATTGTTTAGAAAAATTTCAAGGAACCTTGAAGTCGTATGGAATGTAAAATTTTTTTCGTAATACCTGTCATTATAATAACACATTGCATTCACACTATCACACTTTTACATTCTACTTGAGTTTTTGACATGTATTAATACAAAGTATAATAGTGTAAACTAGCCTTTAGTATTACTCTTTCAAAAAAGTTTTTCATATTTTTTTTTTAAATTTCTGGGGTTATCGGTTACTTAACCTGCATGCTCTGCAGCTTTTTTTACGTACACACGTTCTTAAAAATACCCCCCTAAAGGAAGAAAACGGACCCGGTTACATGCTGCGACTAATAAATCGTATGGTCTTGAAATAATGTGTATATCGAAAATAATGCGTTACAGTTGCACATTTTGCTTTGCTACATGTTTCTTTGCCTCTATCTTGTTTGGACTACATTTGTGGGAAGTTTTGCACTCCTGGGCTCAAAAGTTTTCAAACATGTTAATGAACTTAACATCACCGATGATCAACTTTAGCCTACGCCGTTTTTATTTTCGAAGAAGTAAGGTCCAATGATTCCTCCTGACCAAATTGCATACCAGGCTGTCACTTTTAATGGATGCAAAGGTGACAGATAAATAATTTGAGGGTTTTCCATTGCCCAGAGATAACTATTCTGCTTATTCACATATCCAATCAAATGAAAATGTGCCTCGTCACTCATTATGATTTTTTCATGAAAATCGGGGTTGTCATTTGATTAAATGTTTTAACGATTAAAACACATTGAAGTATCGAATATGTTTCCATAATAAATTTGCCACGCGTCTACTTCACGACCGCCAAATATGAACTGTCAAGACTAATGTTTACCGAAATGGCGGCAAAACAAAAAAGTATACCATCCCGGCGGACACCCTGTAGTAGGCATTCATGTTTGTAACTTTAAACAATAAGCTTTAACAGTCCCGCGATTTTATTAACTTCGTCATCAGTGTGAACATTTATTTAGATTATTTAAGCTTTATTTTAAATATTTGGAGGAATAGTGTAATAGTTGCACTTAAAAAAAATTATGTATGAAAATGGTTAATTCCTGTCTTCCATTCTGCTGGTGTCTTTTAATTGTCAGAGCTTCTGTGAACAAACGGAAATACAAAAAAAGTGAGACATGTGTCACATTAAAATAAATAATAATATTTCTATCTTTCTTTCTCTCTCTCTGGTTCCGGGGGTAAATGCTTAGAATTGTTTTAAAATGCTGTCTCTGAAACTTCTTCTCACTGTTGTTTCACACTCAAGCAGTGTTGCCAAATGTACAGATTTATCTGCATTTTTTTCTAAAAATTTAACAGTTTTGAAGTTTTTTGTTTACAAAATAAGTTTTTTTTGGAAATTGTGCAAATTTTGCAGTTTCTTTATTACAATATATTTACTTTAAATTTTGTTATATTATGTCTTATTTTGTAAGTCATAATCTTACCTAATTTGCCTAACGTACACTCGCATAACACTATAAAACCATTAAGAGACAAACAAACCATACAAACGGCTTGGGAAACACACACTTTTCGATTACAGTAGATAACAGATATAAGAATATCACATATAAGAAAAAACCGCCGTATGGTAAATGACACATTTTCTATATTTGTGAATAAAAATTCTTATAAGACAAAAACTTAATGTAAGACATGCACTAATAATAAATATACGTAAAAAAATATTTATTTTAAGAAAAATTTTTTCCACTAAAATGCTGTATTTGTTAACGCAAAATATTTAGCCAAGTGCGTACACGGAGAGAATTGTGTGCAGAAATTATGCGCTATGGGCACAACTTATGCACAAATTGTTCACGAAAAATGACTAGCAACAGTTGTTCATAATCTTTGCAAACTTGTTCATTACTTAAGTTCAGCACTATGAGCATGTTTTATGAACAACTGGGCATAGATTATAACCAACATTTTCATAGATTCTGAACAACTTGGAAAAGACAATGAACAACTGTGCATAGGTTATGAACAACATTTTCATAGATGGTGAACAAATAGGAACAATTTTAACACCTCCTGCTAATATTAAAGAAACAAAATTTAATTTTATTTTCAAATGTCTTTATTTCAAAGTACAAGTGCTTAATAACTTATATTATATAAACACATATTAAATAAATAATATACTTCAGTATTAACATGTTTATTTTATATAATTTATAAAGTCATTAATTTTTTTACATTTCTATAAAACTACTGTCGCTTCTTAACACAACCGGCACTTTTGACACAAAGAACATAAGTGAAGCTAACTTGCAATTAATGCATACTCATTATTCATATGTGTACGCATTGTCCATAATCTATGCGTAAATTGGCACAACTTATGAGCAAGATACACACATATCAACATGTTGGGCGAAATCTATGCACAATTAGGCATAACTCATGAACAATAAGTGTTAATAGTCGTTCATGCACAATGTTCATATGTTATGATCAATTGTGTTTAATTTTTAAATAATTAAGCTATGAACAATGTTAAAAAACTGTGCACATTTTTTGTGTACAACTTATGCACAATTTTAATAGATTGTGCAGAATTTATGATTATTAGCCATAATTTATGCGCAAAGTTGCATATTCAAAAACTTACCTAAACATTTTATAGTTATGAACAGCTTGTGCATAAATAATGCACAACATGTTCGTCAATCTGTTTGTGTTGTTTATTTGGTTTTGACTTTTCAAAAGTTGTTTTTGTTCTTGTTTGTATTGCTTGATTTTGTCGATGATATACTGTTGTTTCTTTTTTAAAGACGAATTTGAGTTTACATTGTGAACTTATTATTGCAACAATTTTTCATGTATGTAAATTTTGTGTCAAATGGGGGAATAAAGCAAATCGCAAGAAGAACATGCACTTCTGTTCCCATATTAATACCACTCTCTCCTTTAGCCTACAAGGTAACGATTTTTGTTAATAATATAAATTTGCACTTTTTCTGTTTGTTAAAAAAAATTAAATAAATTCCATTTTTTCTGACTTTTTTGTGTGCAGGTTTTTTTAAGTAAAAATCAGGATTTTTTCTTAATGTGCAGTTTTTTTTTTCGAAAAAATTCACGTGTTTCAACTTGAAATAACTTTTATTATACATGATTCGTAGTGTTATTTCAATATCAATGTCATTTCTCTCTAACTCTTCTGGAATGTTAAACTACCGTGAATTAAAGCTTTTTTAAGAGAAACAATTTTGTTCGCAAATTATTGTTAAGTCATGTTAAATTAACATGAAGTAACTATGAATTAAAATCACCGCCGAAAATTTTAAAGCCAACCTTGTTATCAACGATTTTAAATTGATTTTTTTCTGCGTGTTTCTGCACAGAAAAATATTACAAATTCCTACCAAATTCATAGAATCAAGCAAACAATTGGTTTTGAACTTATTACCAAAATGATTATATAGATTTCTAAAAATTTTATTTAATAAAATTTATAATTGTGATTTTTTTTTAATAAATAATATTTTTAATTTTAATTAAAAAATTTATCAAAAAACTTTGCCGTTTCCAACAATGTTTTAATTGATTTAATTAAATAAAGCTTAGGTTTTTAAAAATCCAAGTTTAAATTTTTTTATTGGTAAAGACAAAATCCATTAAAATTTTTTGTTCTTGAATTAATATTTGATTTAAAATTTTATTTCAAAACGACTTAAATGTTTATTCAATCAAAATTATATTTTAAATTTTCTTTCAGCGAAAAAATAATTAATTCAATTATCACATTTATTAAATTGAAATTCTTTAAAAACAATTTTTAAATTGATAAAAAACTACTGATTTTTTTTTATGTGTGCATACCCAATTAAATTAAATTTTTTAATGAAAGGCATTTTTTGGCCACATTTTTATCATGTATTTTATTCGTTTAGAGTGCTCATGAGATGAAATAGCAAGCACGTAACAACAAAAATATTCGAAAATCTATAGAGATTTCAAATGACTTGCCTCTCGATCTTGCAAAAAAAAAAAAATGGATAACGATTGTGTTAAGAAAATTTGCAGAATAATTCTTTTTTTTTATTAGGAAACAATAATTTAGTTTTTATTTTATTTAACTATTTTGACAATTATTGATTTGCCTTTCTATTTTTAGTATATATGTATGTTCCCTCAGTTATTAAACTGTATTGCATCAGTATTTCATGAGCTCAAATTTGCTTCGAAGTATTACATATCAGTTGAAATGGACACAGAAAAGTTTTTCAATAAAAAAAAATGATTTTGAATTTTCCTTTTTTTTGAAAAATAAATTTAAATACAAATTGCATTTTTGTGTAACTTGTGGTTAACAAAAAAATAATATTTGTGTTCAGTTTTTATATGCTTCACCTCAAGTGGAAACAGTGTTGCCATATTCACTAAAATGCTATTTTGGGCTAAATTGCGAACAGCATGTTGAACAATAATATAATAAATTAGTGTATACGTTAAAATTAAATGATAAAAAAATAAAACTTTATTTTTTTATTATATAAATCGGAGCAAATTATGAAAATAAGATCGTTTGTATATTGCTAAATCTTAAATTTCAAAGTAGTACAGATTCTAAATATATATGATTCTTAACCAAAATCTAGGCACTTGCTTAAAAACAAATTACCTTTTATTAAAATTTGAAATTACTTAATTTATAAAAAAAAACTTTATAAATCGATTAACTGATCAATAACATAATTAACCGATTATTAACCAATTAAACCGAATAAAGCAAAAGCCCAATTAAATGAATACCCTAATCGTTACTCAAATAAAGCAGGAATTGCCAAATTAATTACATTTTACTGAAATTTCCGCAAAAATAATTTTTTTTAAGTTTCTTAAATGATACAATTTAAAACCGTTTAAAACGGACTATAGCTGGTCAAAATTTATTTAGTAGAAATCTTCTATTTTAAATATTGGAATCAAATATCTTCAAAAATATCGAGTGTTGCTAAATCGTTTTGTACATATTATCAGAATTAAAAAGTTTGAGCATTTCAGGTGTTGCATTTAAGTTGTGACACGTATTATTTAGTATTCATTAAATACTCTTAAAATGCTTTTTTTTTATGCTCAAAAAGCTTTACTTAAGGTGCATGTACACGGCATGTTTTTTACATCTGCCTTGTCAAACTTTCAAGTCACATGTAATTGTGCATGTCTGTCGAAATTACTGTTTTACATAACGCTTATAACATTTTGTCACAAACGTACATGTAATTTGCTTCTGATATTGTTTTTTTTATATCGCACACACGCATTGAAAAAATATGGTTGGGCATGGTTATGACAACGACACTATGTTTATTGTAACAATATATTGTTGTCGTACACAAAATATTGTTATTTTTATTTAATATTAACAATATTATAGTTATTGTAAACATGTCAATGTTTATCGCAATTATAAATTTAAGTATGGTTCACTGAAAAATAATAATTTTTATAACAACTAAATAATAATAACTTTAAAAAAATAGTATATTCCTCACAAACATTTAATGATACTTAGTAGCCAAAACATGATAACTTTCTATACGTCTACTCATAATATGTTAAATAAGCAAACAAAATATCTTTACACTAACAATTTTTTGTTATTGCCATTTGTAAAATAATTTTGCGTCAATTGTGTCGTTTGTTTTACATATGCCTATCGAATTATTTGTTATTCCTAAAACAACCAAGTTTAAAGAATTTAAAAAATAAAAAAATTGTAGGTACATTAAAAAAAAATTGTAAAGTGTCACAAAAAAAAATATCAATGCTTAAAAAAATTTTAATATCGTTTGAAAATGGTGCTAAAATAATGACCATTATTTTTTGTCATTTTAAAGAAAAACAATGAAAATTCTATAAAATAATATATAAATAATTGCGACCTACGACAAAAATATGATAATAATATGATTACTTCTTAAGTTATTATGATTAACATGATAATAATATAATTACATTAAATAATAATATGATGGTATAAAAACAAATTAGGATTAAGGGAAAAATATTATGATGTAATATTACGAATGGTCATAATATGATTCAATAATAATTGTAATATGTTGACTACATTGAATCTTATCATAATATGTTGCTCTTGGAATATGTTTACCACAACCATGTTTTTTTTTCTTTGCGTGTAGTTATTGCAGAAACCAAAGTATTTCACTGTTTTAAAATAGCGTGCTGCCGCCAAAAAAATGTTTATTTGCGCCGTAAAAGGGTTCAGCCATTTTAACATTTTTTTCTTTAAATTCGAAGAAACCAATTAAGGATATTATAATGAAACGTTTTTATATTATATGAATATAATTTATATTCAATGGTGAAATTATCATTCATATATCGGTATTGTAAAATTTTAACTTCAGCCGGCTAATGGTTCCGTCAATAGTGCTCCGCCGCTGCCGATTTCTTCCCGGCAGAGATTTATAACAGAGCTGAAGTCAGATGGTTTGTCAGAAGAAAATGGAGCACGCTCTAATTGAATATTTGTCAGATGACTTTGCGTCTGACTTTTACAGAAGTAATGTTTTAAAGGTAACACTCGACATGTATGTATGTATTTTGTAGTGGGAAATTTGACAATTCAGATGTAAAAACATGTCGTGTAAGGGCAAATTTAGTTATAATATTCAATTATGGTAATTTAGCTATATTCCCGTGAGATCTAGCTGCTTAAAGATATATATAGCTGAAATCTAGCGATTTTTGCTCAACTAAAGACAAGCTGTCAAGTATAGTATTAGTTATTGTTATTTACAGACAAGCAATAAGTAAAACCCCCTAAATATAAATTTATGCCACCAAATTTTCCACCTATGAATTTGTACCCCCTAAATCGTGTTATTGATGCTGACGTAAGCGAACTCAATGAACTTTTTGTTAATATCTCCATGCCCACAGCAAACCCTGATTTTTATGCCCGAATACCATTTTTGATCGCTCTATTACAAAATTTAGTTTCAAATGTTGTACTGCGGGAGATGTTGTGGAAGGATTGCATAAAGTTAAAT
Source organism: Pollenia amentaria (assembly GCA_943735925.1). NCBI lineage: Eukaryota > Metazoa > Arthropoda > Insecta > Diptera > Polleniidae > Pollenia > Pollenia amentaria. The sequence goes on from OX031009.1 coordinate 44,912,590, forward strand.
CTAACTCTGTGGGATTGGTTGATATTAATCCTAGATTTATTAAACTAATCCTACCCTAGGTAATTCGCTTTGTTGTGCATTTATATAACACTATAATTATCACTAGTACATTACCTATGGAATGGAAGTATGCCGATGTCATTCCTGTCCCAAAGACAGGCAGCGATTATCGCCCTATTTTAACCCTAGTAAGATAACGTTATTTTTTGTACTGAAAAGATAACGTTACGGCTGAAAGACGTGTGCTAGTTATATCCTTTAAAGGGCATCACCGGAAATAATATTGATAAATTTTTTGTTAAAATCATTTATTTATTAAATTTCTTTTAAAATAAAGTCAGCAGAAAACAATAATAAAAATGAAATAAAATAAAATGCAATAAGTCTTAAAAAAATATCACAACTTAAAGAGTTATTTATAAAGGACTTCAGTTCGGCTCTAAAAACTAAAATAGATCCTTTTGTTGTACTTTGCTTAGATAATACTATATGTACAAAAAAAAAATAATAATTAATTCAAATAGCATTATATGCAAGACTTGCAAACTAAATATTTGTGGTCGCCACACACAGGTGCATTGCATTTTAAACACCATTTTGGACGTACTTCGAATTTTTGATGAACAGAAACCACACTATTTTTCCTTTCTGTTATTCAGGCTGTTCTCCACTACTTCTGCAATTATTGTTTACATCATCTGCTAAATCTAATTTAATGTTACCGTGTAAAGTTTTCGATGAAGTAGGAATTTTTAGCCTTTTGTTTGGTGCATTGAACAATTTCTGAAATTATTTCGGTAGTAACAAAAATGCCGAAGCATGAAATTGGGTTGTACAGTTATTTACATTCCCAAACTAGTCCTCTTGCCGTTCGAACTATATTCATTAAAGAAATTCAGCCAGCGCTTTGACCCTTTGATCTAGTGTAGCAGTGCTTACTTTTACCTCTTATAGTGGAATAATATACCGTGATAATTGGCTATCAGCAGAAGTAGTAAAATTATCAGGTTCTTGAGGATTTTCCTTAGTGGGTGGTATATTCTCATCAGCACCAAGGATGTCAACAAGCTTGTCTTATACATCACTTTGAACATTATCCTCCATTTATTCATCTTCCGATTTGCTCACATTTTTCAGTGAATCTGAGTCGTCCAACACGCTTTTCAAGAGCAGCAACTGCTACGTCATCCAAGCCGCGCTAATTTAAATAACAAATACCTTAAAATTCAACTAAAACAAAAAGTTATTTTTGCGACAAAAGTTACACTAAAGATAACGATACGTATCTCAGACGTATGTTGTGTTTATTTGTGCTTATTTCTCAAAGAAAACAAAGCTTAACGCACAAAACAAGCCACCACCAACAAGCTGATGCTAACGACTGAGATAATTGAGCGCGAGAAAGTTGTATGTTAACAAATCGTCGGCTGATAATTTAATTGTCGTATGTGGATTCCGATTGTTTCACGTAAATTGAATTTGAACACATTTAATTTGAATATTCCTTCAGCAAATACCACAAACGGCAAACTCAACACTTCATATCTCAAAACCGAATGAGGTAACGTAAAACTGATTACGCCAAATGAAAGATCAGGTCGGAAGACCTAAGGAATCGATCTTAACTGAAAACCGCAAAAAAATCAACATACGACATTTAAATTATCAACCGACGAAATGTGAGAGTAGGAGCACAAAATTGAAAAAGCGTACGTCTCGCAGACGTACCTTATCTATTTAGGGTTAATTCTACCTTACCTATCCAAGGTTTTTGAACATCTGTTACAGCATCAAATATTTGAATATGTTACTGATAAAAACTTACTAACTGACCGTCAATCAGGCTTTAGACCTCAACATAGCTCCGTGGTAGCTCCATACTTGGACCATTATTATTCACATTATATGCAAATGACATATCACAACAACTTAAGTATTCCAGTATACAAATGTACATATGCTGATGATATTAAAATTTACCTGAGCTGTACCAAGGCTTCCATTAGCTCTAACGTAAATGATCTAAATACTGATCTTAATATTATTTTTCTCTGGGCGTCAGCAAATGGATTGCTTCTAAACCCAAAAAAGTCTAAATGCCTAATAATCTGTAAAAAATCAGTTAAAATTGAATATAAAATTGAAATTTTGAAAAATTCTAACTATATAAATTATTGTACCTCCTAGGAAAATTTCAATTTTATATTAAATTTTAACTGATTTTTTACAGATTATTAGGCATTTAGACTTTTTTGGGCTTAGACGCAATCCATTTGCTGAGAAAAATACTATTAAGATCAGTATTTAGATCATATACGTTATAGCTTATGAAAGCCTTGGTACTGCTTAGGTAATTTTGAATATCATCAGAAGACATTTATATTTATTTATTACTGGAATAATTAAGTTGTTGTGGTATGTCATTCAGAAATGTATGTCCGTCAGAAAGCTTGGTATAATTTTCCATAGTACCTTAACTTGGTCTGACCATATTAATTGTTCATGCAGTAGAGTATATAGTATGCTAAGGACCTTATGGACAACACAGTATTTTACACCTCTAAAAATAAGGTTACTTCTTGCAAAAACGTATATGTTACCTACTCTATTATATTCATCGGAGGTTTTTTATGGCTGTAATTCAAAGGACACGTTGAAACTCAATACGACTTTTAATAACATTGTACGCTACATATACGGCCTAAACAAATTTGATCACATATCTCAGTATTCGACTCGTATTTTCAATATAACATTTAAAAAACATTAAATGTTAAAAAACCTTGTTCTGCTTCACAAAATTAATATGGCAAAAATGCCGAAATACCTTTCTGACCGCTTACAGTTCACTAGATCATCGAGAGGTAACGGCATCATCCAATTTCGGCATAATGATACGGCATCAGAAAAGCAGTTTTTTTATATTAACAATTCGTCTCTGGCACCAACTCTCTGCTAATTTGCAAAATACACGCAACGCAACTAAATTTAAAAATTTACTCATGCAGTTGTATGGTAACAATCTTTTAAACTTTTAACAAAATCATAAACAAATATTATTAATGATGTTATATTTTTTTCTTGTTTTATTTTTTATATATATTTGTCTTATTATTTTCATATAATTTTTTGTTATTATTATATTTATAAATTGTTTAATTTTTTTAATCATTTACTATTTATTAATCACTTATGTAACTTTTCCGATTCTAATACTTAAAATTATAAGATATAACGTCTTGTTGTATTAGAAACTCATATTCTTAATATATACGAATATAAATACAAATTTGCCCCTAAGTGAAATAAAACCACCTAAATCTGGGGGGGAACCCCCCTAATCTGGCCAATCTGATGTCATTTGAACTTCATTCATGTCTTCATTCAAGGCATGTCAAACCTCTCGTTCAAAAATTATCTTTACAAATATATAATTTTTCGTGTTCTTATTCTTGGTTGCTATAAAATTATTTTTTAAGACGGTCCTACCGCCGGAAGGCCATACCGAGAAGGCCATAAAAACACTGCACTTTGGCTAGTATGTATAAAAAGCAATTTGCACAGTAGTAAATTATTGTTATACTACCATTTGACTCAAAAAAATTTGCTATATTTCCTATTTCAAATGTTATTTGCTTTCTATTTTCCATGCAAATTTATAAGAGAACTTTTAAACAACAAATCGTCAAAACAAAACAATAAAAATCGAAAAAAATGAAAAGTTTAACACAATTGAAGTGAAATCATTTTCAACTTTATACATTTTGTATTTTGCAATTTCTCGCCACTTAACAACTAGAAAAACTTATTTAGTTTTTGGCTATTTTATTGTAGTTTTTATTTTGTTTCATTTCTTGATTATCCAGTTCTTGTTTTTTTTTTCTTCTTCTAATAAATCCTTAAACAAAATCCTTATTTTGTCATGAATGGAGAAGAAAAAAAGAAGTTTTATGAAATGAATTTCATAATAAATTCACATTTTAGCAAAGAGTTTGTTGAAAAGTTTCATTTTGTTGACTTTATATTAGAAATACATTAAAACTTTTTGTGCAATTTTGTGCTTTGTTTTGTTCGTAACATAAGAGTGACCTTAATTTGCTCCCAAATAGTATTTTACTTAAAATTTTATAGTTATTGTTTAAAAGCTGTTGATAATAAATAAATAGCCATTAAAAAGTAAATTTTTTTAATATAAGTTAATTTATATTTCAGGTCCAGAGGCATCACATATGGCCTTTATATAAATAAATACAAGCCCTTACGTCATAACTTGTTAAATTTCATGTTGAATTCGTAATACTAACCAGACTTTTTTTGTAATAACAACTTGCTTTTTTCGTTAACAATCGTGTATGTTTGCTATTTCATTAGATATATTTTGCGGCTGTGGGAAAAATCGCCCAAAGAAAAATGGCCCAAAAAAAGAAATGAAAAATCGCCCAAAAAAATTCCATGTAAAATTGGGCCTAAATTCATATGAAAAGTGACCTAAAATTTTTGGGCTATTTTTCGTTATTGTTGGGTGATTTTTCGTTTTTTAAATTTGGTGATTTTTCATTATGAAAAATCACCCAAAAATGTTGTATGAAAAATGGCCCATTTTTTTGATTTTCTCCTCTACAAACACCGGCTTCGCTTACTAAAGCTTCTCTGCACAGCCGGCCTTCGGCCGGGCGCAAGGATTTTCTCCTCTATGGTATAACAAACACCGGCTTCGCTAAGTAAAGCTTCTAAAATCTGCCTTGTTTCCAAACGAAAGCCGACTATGCAGAGAAGCTTTAGTTAACGAAGCCGGTGTTTGTTATACCATAGAGGAGAAAATCCTTGCGCCCGGCTGAAGGCCTGCTGTGCAGAGAAGCTTTAGATAGCGCAGTGTCCATGGACTCTATGACACTTTTTGGAGTGTCATAACGTCCATGGACACTATGACACTGGACGTTATAACGGCTGTGGGAAAAATCGCCCAAAGAAAAATGGCCCAAAAAAAGAAATGAAAAATCGCCCAAAAAAATTCCATGTAAAATTGGGCCTAAATTCATATGAAAAGTGACCTAAAATTTTTGGGCTATTTTTCGTTATTGTTGGGTGATTTTTCGTTTTTTAAATTTGGTGATTTTTCATTATGAAAAATCACCCAAAAATGTTGTATGAAAAATGGCCCATTTTTTTGATTTTCTCCTCTATGGTATAACAAACACCGGCTTCACTTACTAAAGCTTCTCTGCACAGCCGGCCTTCGGCCAGGCGTAAGGATTTTCTCCTCTATGGTATAACAAATACCGGCTTCGCTAACTAAAGCTTCTCTGCACAGCCGGCCTTTGGCCGGGCGCAAGGATTTTCTCCTCTATGTTATAACAAACACCGGCTTCGCTAAGTAAAGCTTCTAAAATCTGCCTTGTTTCCAAACGAAAGCCGACTATGCAGAGAAGCTTTAGTTAGCGAAGCCGGTGTTTGTTATACCATAGAGGAGAAAATCCTTGCGCCCGGCCGAAGGCCGGCTGTGCAGAGAAGCTTTAGTTAGCGCAGTGTCCATGGACAATATGACACTTTTTGGAGTGTCATAACGTCCATGGACACTATGACACTGGAAGTTATAACATGCCACCGGGAAAAAATTCGTTTTTGCTTTTTGGGTCATTTTTCATTTTTTTTTTGGGGCCCTTTTTCGTTTCTTTTGGGCAAAATTTCATATATAACTTTTTGGATCATTTTTCATGTTCTGTTGGGCGATTCTTCATTTGGGCGATTTTTCATTTCTTTTTTTGGGCCATTTTTCTTTGGGCGATTTTTCCCACAGCCCGTTATAACATGCCACCGGGAAAAAATTCGTTTTTGCTTTTTGGGTCATTTTTCATTTTTTTTGGGCCCTTTTTCGTTTCTTTTGGGCAAAATTTCATATATAACTTTTTGGGTAATTTTTCATGTTCTGTTGGGCGATTCTTCATTTGGGCGATTTTTCATTTCTTTTTTTGGGCCATTTTTCTTTGGGCGATTTTTCCCACAGCCATATTTTGCTCTAAAGTGTAGCCCAAAAAGAGAGTAAGAGGTTTAAATGGTATATAATTTATGGCGCTGCGAAATACGCAATATGACCCTATTTTTTAATGAAAAATTACCCAAAAAAAAAAAATAAAAAAAATTGAAGTAATATTTTATTATGAAAAATCACCTTAAAGTTTTTAATGAATTTTAACCCCAAAAAAAGTTGAAATTAAAAAAACCCCAAAAAAAGTTAAAATTAAAAAAACACAAAGAAAGTTATATAAAAAATTTGGGTTGTGGTCATATGCCCGAAACTTAAGATCATAAATTTTAACTCCCAAGTTTAAAAATTCAGAAATTCAAAATCCGAAAAAATATACCGTTTTGGTTTTAAAAATCGCACGATAGATAGTATGGTTGGGCCTTCGGCCGGGCGCAAGGATTTTCTCCTCTTTTGCATTAATAACACTTGGTTCGCTAGCTAAAGCTTCGCTATATACGAGTAGGTAGCCTTTGGCAGGTACAATAATTTTCTGCTCTTAGGTATAACAAACCCTGGCGTCGCTTACTAGCATCTCTGCATATCAGAAAACTGCAACGAATACTAAAATTTAGAGTATATCCAATCATTTACTCTGAACTGTTATGATTCAAACCGTTTTTGTTCAAAAATAAGAAATGATTTTAATCTAAAGAGCTCATTTCACACAATCAGTTTGAATTATTGTACTCGCAACAATAAATAGCACAATAAATTCTCAAGAAATAATGCTGACGTTGCACACGCGCCGTCTGAAGGAAATTCAACACCAGAACATATTTCGTCTGGATAAGTGCAACGTGGGAATGGAATGCGAATGGCTTAATAATCAAATTAATTAGATATAAAGAATTGTATTTTTAATTATTAAGTTAGTCTTACTTGGTTTGCGAACCAAAACGCTTAATAAAACTTTATAACGAATTATTTGAGTTGTTTCATTTAATCAAGTGGACTGTGGCGTTCCACAACAATTTAACTTTTTTATATAAAGTGAAAGGAAGAGTTTAACTTGAATGTTTGTAAATATTTTTTCTGGTATGACTGCAGATCACCGCAAGGAAACGTAGCGGTGCTCGCATCACTCTTGCAATATTCGTTTTCAAATGCGATATAATGTTCATTCAGGTGCAACATTTATGAACGAGTGGACTCAATCATTAATGCTAAAAATTAAATACAAACCAGTCAGTCATGTATTCTACAGCTTTGTTATCGTTCGAGCGTCATACATATGATTGTATCAATCGCAACATTATTGATTAAAAATATACAAATGTTTGAGTGTATGTAAGATCTATACTCTTTTTTTTACATTGTATGCATGCATTGTTAGGCAATATGGATAAAGAAAATAAAACTGTTAAAAAATCACAACCAAAAATTTATTTGAAAATAAAATATGCGAAAAATTTGTATGTACTTACAAATCTATATATTATTACTTAGGCATAAAAATAAATTCGAAGAAATTAAATGAGATATTTATGTAGGACCAATGTCTACTGAATTCGAGTTTTTGTATGAAAATGTTAACTTTAACCCATAATTTCTCTAACCCGCAAAATATATTACAATTTACTCTACATTTTTCGCCCCGACTTTGGTATGTTAAATATATACATACTAGCTGACCCGGTCCGCGTTGCTTGCCCTAAGCAAACATTAGTGTTGTATTACCAGACGATTTAAATTGATCTTTAAACGAAATTTACGGCCTTTAAATAAAAATCCATGAAATAGGTATTTATATAAATATATCATGAAGTTTTTTTTACAGAATAACTTACATATGGTGTAGATATGGGTTCAATGAAAAAAAAAACATATATTTAAGGCAAATTGGAAATTATATTTATTGATTACTTCATCTTAAGGCTAGCGGATAGACAATGTTTTTTGTTTTTTTATTTGGTGTAAAAACGTTTAAATTTTTTGGGGTGCCAACTCGGGAGCAAGCCACATACAACTGGCCGTGTGAAAAACATGAATTTTCCAAATTAAGCCACAATAGTCAATGATTGGCCTTGTGCTTTGTTGATGGTAATAGCAAAGGCAAGACGCAAAGGGAATTGAAGCCGCTTGAATTCAAATGGTAAATCGTTGGAAATCATCGGAATTCGTGGAGTAAGTACGTGTTCGCCTTTGAATCTGTCACCGATGATTGTTGCCTCGATTAGACCATGGCTATTATTTTTAAGAAAAAATCGTCCAAATCGGTCAAGCCGTTCTCCAGTTATGCGCTTAATAGAAAAAGTGGGCGTAAAAGTAGGCGTGGTAAATTTTTCTTTCGATGAAAACTTAAAGTTGATTAATACGAACATTTGAAAGAAAAATTAGTCAACTCGATGGAGCAGTTTTCAGATTTTAGGTAAATCGAAAAAAGTGGGCGTAAAAGTGGGCGGGGCAAAATTTTCTTTCCGTAAAAACCTAAGTTGGACCATGGCGATGATTTTAAAGAAAAAATCGTTCAAATAGGTCAAGCCGTTCTCAAGTTATGGATTTTGCCACGCCCCACGGAAAAATAATTCCAAAGTAAAAAAAATGGGGTTCTATTTGGGGCCATTTTTCATTCCCCGTTATTATGGGGGTTGTTGAAGTGAATTCAACAAGTTGGTTTGTATAAGTTAACACTTGGTTACTTACCCATGAATACCTCATATAAAATGCACACCTAGATACTTACTTATGAATATCCATATAAAATCACATCCGGCCACGCGCATACAGATAATGCACATAACACCTTTTTCATGTTTTCATGAGAATTCATTTTTTATGTTTGTTTAACATTGTTCTGTTCATAAACAACAAAATAGCTGACGATATGTCTACGAATCGTTTTGTAATATTCCCAAAAAAAATTTACTACATTTCTTACACAAGTAAATATAATTATTACGATTAAGCATTTTTGTACACAGAAAAAATTATTAAATTTCTCCTATCACCAAATTTGTTCTAAATTCATAATATCAAGCAAACAAGTTGATGATTTTGCACCTATTACCAAAATGATTACTAAAAATTTTAAAATTTTGAAAAAATATTTTCAATAAATGATATTTTTAATTTTAATTAACAAAGTGATCAAAAAACTTTGAAATTTTAAACAATGTTTTAAATTATTTAAATAAATATTGACAATTCCCAACAACAATTCTACATGTTTAAATTATTTTATTTTAAACGAAAAAAGTCAATTAAGATTTTTTGTTATTTAATTAAAATTTTAATTGAAAATTTATTTCAAAACAACTAAAATGTTAATTAAACCAAAATTACATTTTTAATTTTTTTCAGCTAAAAAATTATTGATTCAATTATCACATTAATTAAATTAAAATACTTTTTAAACCATTTTTTTAATTGATAAAACCCTTTTTTCTGTGTATTTTATATTATGAACTTTTAATAAAGTTTGTTCAGTCGAAGTCAAGTACTCGAACCGGTAGTTTTATTAAACTATTAACTTATATATTTTTTTTTTATTGTATTACCTTTTTTTATAGATCTCATTTTGCTCTCAGTGTAAGAATTATTTTTGTATTTGATTTGTTTTTATACCTAAATTGTTTCTCAGTTTCACTCAAACTTAAGTTGAAGTTTTTTTTTTTTATTTCTTTAACAAAGATACGGTTTAAATTTATCATGAGTTTTTAGTATGTAAGTTAACTTTGTAAAATAAACAGGCAGCAAGGAGCTGCAATACTCATTTAAAATTAACCTGGACTGGTGGTTTTATTTTTCTTAAAATTGGACACAAGAAGTTAGACTCCCAGCCCTACAGGGGAAATTTTTCATTCCACGTAAAATGCAAAAACACCCCACCGAAGAAAGGAAAAAAACCTAAAACAAAAAATTTGCCACAAAATTACGTGTACAATTTTGGGACCATATTTTAATTTATTTTTGGGGCCATATTTCCTGGGGTTATTTTGCGCACCGCCATAACTTTATAATCAGAATATGATTTTTCTTTTCTTTTTTCGGATTGTTGCAAAGAACAGTGGGACAGACCATCAGGGAATAAGATTATATATCATCTAATTACGCGTTTTCGACAACAAGGCGCTGAACATTCTGGAACTGAAGGACGAAAAGCAAATCTCATTAAAGTAAAGTGCGACGCAAAAAAAGAGAGTGTACAGTAAAATCCAACAACGTCAACAAGGAAAAGTTAAACTCAACAAAATTTATCACGAACATCAATTTACAGAATTCTGCACAAACTGCATATGTTCCTTTATAAATTGCAGCTTGTTTAAAAGCTTAAGCGAATCGATTAACAAAAGCAACTGAATTTTTTTATCTCTTCCAGGCAAATAGCCGGATAACGATTTATTTTTAAGAGCAGCTATTTTAATTGGCCATCGCATTCGCCTGATTTTTTTTTTTGCCCCAATTTTTTCCTATTCGGGAGTACTTTTGAGATCATCTGTATGTATAAAAGCCACAGATCCTTACCTTTAATAAAAAAATTCATTCAAAACGAAATCCGGAAATCTTGAAAAAAGTCCAGCAGAGCTACTACACTGATAGAAAAGCTTCATAACGCTGATGTATTTTGACATCAGTACTATTACAAATGTCTTCTTTTTTGACCCCATGACATTTTACATTATTGTGATGACAACATCGCTTGCCCAAATTGTCGCCAGGGTAAAAAATTTAAATGTGTGATGCCGATGTGTTAATGAGTTGACACATCGGCATTACCAAAATGACGAATCGGAATAAATTTAATACGATGTCTCAGTTACATTGAAGAAACGACACATTAAGCTCAATTTAATGGCAGTTTTTCATTGGGATTGTCTCAAGTCAAAGTGAGAGAATATTTATTATTATTTACTTACCATTACACATGCTTGTGTCACTTTTATTGTATTCCGCCCTTTGTTTACAGAAGAACTCTCAATTATAAGAGCTGCTGGTATGCCCAATATGGTTTTCGTAATCATTTTACTTTGAAAGTTTGATTTATTTAACTAAATAATTAAGAAAATAGAATATGTGAATTTTTTCTTCTCATTTTACTTATTAAACATGAAAATAATGTTAATAATACAGAAAATGTGGCATCGAATTGATTTCACTGTATTCACAGTAATGATGACGCATATAATATGACAAAATTTTATGATTACACTCTTCATTGGATTGATATCCCTTGTTGCCTTATTGATACTGTTGTTAATGTGAAGATGCAATTTTCTATGAGCATATGGACAGCTAAGAATTTTGCAGAATACTTAAAAATTAAAAAATTTTAGCAAATGTTTAATATTTTAATCAGACTAAAGTCCATTAAATTATTTTTATGAAGAAAGAAAAGTAATTTAATGAAAATTAAATTGAATGAACTTTAGCCTGATCAAAATATAAAAATTTGGATTAAAAGCCATAAACAGTTTAATTAAATAACCACAATACTTATTTTAGAATATTTTAAAACATTCGTTACTTTTTTCCTACCCTGTACGTGCCTCAAGAGACATACATTTGTTTTGCTTTCTTTACATTGAGCAAACCAAAATAATAATATTTGCTTTTAATGTTTTGTTTTGTTAGTATTACGAAATGTAAAGGGTGTTTTTTTTATACGTATATAACTTCCGATATGGATAACTGTAAAGGTTGTTGTCATACTAATGAAGTGTATTTGACTATTTTCAGTATACTTAAGCAAATAACCATTAAAAACTTACAACAGAAAAACGTTTGCAAAGCGTTCGCTTAATCGTCGATCTAAGTAAATATTGAGCATATTTACTCTTTTGGATAATATGCAACCAAATCGAGCTCGTACCGTGAGTACAGAAAAAGACATCGCAGCTGTAGAGGTGAGTGAGACAGGGGACTGGAATTTATAGATATGACGCTCAGTGTTACCACCAGCAAAATTAAAATGACTCTTGAGATGATGAAAAATTACCCAATTTAAATAAAATTACACCTGATATTAAATTGACGTTTAATTTATGCAAATCATGCATCGATTCCCGCAACTAAAAGGTATGAACAAACCAATGGGGGGTTTGCTAAAAACTGACGTGGATTGACCTATGTCAGTAGTCGTCAGGGAAGTCTTCCCTTCCAAATTTGATATATGTACAATGTAGTACCAGGGTCAGGCTGCTGACGGCTGGGTTGGGATGTGGAGAGAACAATTGCTCCACAGAATTAGGCGGTGGTATTCCAAATATGAAGGAAAAAAAACAACAATGAATTGTTTGGTGGGAATTAAATATAATGTCGTTTATTTTGGTTTATGCTCACCGCTTTGGTTGATGGTTAACAAACAAGTAAACTTAGATTTTTCATGCCAGTCAAAGCTAACGTTAAAAACACAATAGGTACTATTTATCTTTTTTTATTCTTCTTTTTGTTGTACTTCAAGTTATAGCAAAGGGATATTTTTGACGTTTAACCTAAGCTTGCGAGTAATAAATTCAGTTAACCGTTAAAATTCAAATTCAGATATACAAATTCAGAGATACAAAAAATGCAAATATGGCACTAATAAACCCAATTACATAATTAATACAAAATGTTATAATCAAGTATACCGGCAATATATAATACGATAAAAAACATTAGTGTTCAAACCGTGTTTGGACAAGGTAACTTTACGATTTTTCAGTGATGGAAAAAAAAAAGCAAAAGAGTAATTTATTAACCATTTTGGTACTTTTTATATAACATATTTAAATTTTTTTTTTTTTTTGTTTTAATATAAAAAAAACAAATATAGCTCATTTCGTGCAAGACCGTCACAACTCAAAATTTGAAACTTTACAGGAGAGCCTTTTTAAGATTCCAACCTATTATTTTTTACCTTCTCTTTCACTAAAATACAGTTATAAAATCAAATGTTTCTTTTTTGCTACAAAGAAAACCACATGTACAAGAGGAATGCCAAACACAAACTGAAATGTGACCTTGTTGATGTTAATTGCTCAAGTTTGTTACGAGAGGTCATAGCGTCACAAGCATCTGTATTACCGTTATTTTTTCGATAATTCTCTCCGTTCTTAGATCAATTTGTAGAGAATTAAGAGAAGAACATTTCTGCATTACTAACTCGAAAATGCCAAATTTTGAGTTGTGACGGTCTTGCACGAAATGAGCGACATATATAAAAAATAAATATTAATTAATTTCAATATAAAATTATAAAATGTTGCTTAATAAACTAAAACTTAATAGATTAATTCATTCTTAATTCCCGAACAAAAATGTATTACATATTTTCTAGTGGTGTTCAAAATATATTTGTTAACTATTGGTGAGTAAAAATAGGAAATTCATACTAGTATGTTATACCCTCATAGAAAGTTTCTATTAGAAACCATGAAGTTATAACGCATTTAAAATGACATTGATGATCGAAGAATATAAATATTATTGCAACAAAAGACGTGAACGAAAAAGAACATATGTTATTGGCAGGTAGGAAATGTTTAAAAAAATAGCAACGCTGGATATCTTATCGATGGATAACAAGAAAAGAGTATTATAACTGACGTGGGGGTACTGTGGTATTTATGAAAAGAAAAAGTACTGAAAATAGTACCATAGTACTGAATTTTCCATCACTGCGATTTTTATAGCGCACATAATTGTCCATCTGAACAGGCTTGTGAATGAACAAAACTGCCACACATGGATGGAGTCAAATCCACAACAGACTCCATTACATCCAGAAAAAGGTTCGGTGCAGTTTCCACACTGGTGGCATCATCGTACTTTAATTTTTTTTTAAGAGGCCAAAAAGTTGATTTCGAAGAAAGGCCTCGATGTCGATCCACAACTAGTCACACCCCAATTAAAAATTTTCCTATTTTGCGAAGCACTAATGGTACATTTTAAAAAGTAAGCACACATTTATGCGCTACGCAGTAAGACATACAGAGATGCAGTATGATAAGTGAAGTAATTCTTAATAAATTCAAAAAATAAATATAGAATTTGAAGAGCCACGGTATTCCCTTACTACGAAGCTGGTTCGTAAAAAATCATATAAAAGAATAACGGTAACAAACTATTCAGTGTGCAAAGCTGATCGTTACGTTTGCTAATTTTTATTTGCGCTGAAATAAGCGCTTTCTGTGTCAAAAATGTATTGCTTCAAAGTGGGAACTCGCCATATAAAATTCATGTCTTCCGTAAGCGATATGGCAAGCAAAACTTTTACGTTTCTCCCTTACAAACCTGCTTCGTTGGAAGCTGCATTTTTTATTGGGTCATTATCGTTCTCTTAAGCGGTCCACTAACTATCGTCTTGTCAGTCGATAGGTGTTGCGTGTCTAAAGTAATTCATTTATTTATTGTCCAAATGACTGTATAAATAGAACGCTGGTTTTTAATTAAAAATCGACAAGTTAAAAAATGGAACTCTGTAGCTCGTTTCTGTATTTCTCGCATCGTAAAATTTCCCCCATGAAACAAGTGAATTATGACAAAAACAGTGCAATATGAAACAAAAAATGGGTTTTCTCACATAAGTGTTCCTGTATCTTTAATTTGCGAGAATTATCTGTCATTTAAATAATTTTCCAACAATTATTGAAAGGATGTGAGCAAAAGTGTTTCTGTAACAATATTTTGCGAAAAGTTTCTCACAAGAACAGTCAAAATAAGTCACATTTAAAATTGATGCGAGAAAAAAACATTTTAAAAAATAGAGCCCAAATTATGTATGTACATATGTACACAAGAATGTGTATAATTTTTTTTTACTTACAAAGAATTTAAGTGATGAAAATAAAGTATATTAAACACAATTGTAATATTTTGCTATTTTATTTTTTTAGCCTTGCATTGTTTTCGTTTTATACAGGGCTGCCAGATAGATTTGTGAAAAAACGTTAATTTCCTTAGAAAAAAATCGTTTATTTTGTTTTGAAAAATCGGACAATTTAAAATTAATTTTGACAAATTTTGTTCGATTTTTATTAAAACATAATCAAAAAAAGAAGTAAAGAAAAAAACACTTAAAGTTCGTAGGTAAAATACTTATTTTATACATAGATACTTAAGATTGAGGTCTACTTAAATAAAATTATTATTTTATTTTTTTCTAATCCGATAGCAATTTAAAATTTCAGTTTGTCATTTTTCCCTGCAGAAATCAAACAAAGGCGTAACAAAATATCATATTGAACTGAAACTAACACTTTTGGCCTAAAAAAGGCAAACATTTCCTAAAGTGCATTGACTGAAAAATGGGGTAATAGTTTAATCTTTTGATCACATAAACAAATGTATTAAATAATCCAAGTAAATAAAAATTAAACAGTTTTCCTTGCCGATACATTTTTTAAGCTGCCTTGTTTTTAAAGATATCGGTTTTCTGTGGTGCCTAGTACACAAACTTATAAAACTATTTAAAATTGTTTTATTTCGAAGACTGAAACATATCAGCAAATTTTCACTTTTCCAATTTCGGAACAAAAAAATCGTCAAAATGACGATTAATCTTTAAATCTGGCAGCCCTATATTTATTATATCTATTTCTTTCGATGACGTTTTGCTTGCATTTGACACTTAATTACTGGAAGTATTCCAGTCAAAACAGAATCTAGGTTGTCTATTCTCGCATTCAAATACAGAAACACTTTTTTCTCACAAATCGAGAAACGATGGAATTTTTTGTTTCGCAATTAATGTGAGAAATTTTGCGATGCGAGAAATACAGAAACGAGGTACTGGCTACAAACAAATTAGAATTGACTGTATTGCCACATCATCAATTCCATAAATAAAACGCTAGCTTGGAATCAAAAACCGACAAGACATATAAATGAAGCCAACAAATAGAACTCTGGCTACAACCAAATCAGAATATAAAATACAGGAATTAAGCCAAGGCGTATTCATACAAGGTGCTCTTATTTTGAAAACGGATACAACACTGTAAGACAGTGGTGTCAATTATGATTGTGTTGGTGCGATTACTCTTGTCTCTTACATTCCCAGCGGGAGAAATCTGCGGTTGCGATTACGAGGCCTTATTAACACACATATTTTGCTATGAATACTTTAGAGCAATTAATAATAATACAGTTATCGAAAAATGTTGAGTTATGGACAGACACAATTAGTTATTATTTAAATAAATTTAACTTGGAACCTGCATTTCGCAGAAACTTTGCTTATTTTTTGGAAAAATTGAGCACATGACAATATTTGAAGTCTTTTTACAACCTTATACAATTCTTTCCAATATTTTTAATTTTGTGCTCAACATAGCTTTGCGAATGCCAACAATGAAAATTCATTTGCACATACTAATGCAAATAATAACCCCATTAAGTTTAAAAATATTCTATAATTAATAATTATAAAAAGAGAAGATTTTACTAGCCTATAAAAATATACTAATATAAAACATAAGAGACATTGAAAATCATTAAATGCATTTTTTATCATAAAATATTTTTTATATGGCATTATTTATCTTTTTTTTTAATAAACTCATCTGCTGGCATACTCGTTAACGCTGTCTACAAGACTACTATATAAAATTCAAATTTGAAGTTAACAAAAGCTCAATAAACACAACATCAAGGCGAATTCATCACAGTTATTCTTGATACTACAACAAGTACACCTCGTACAAAAACCACAAGCAATTTGTTTTTTTTAAATCATTGTACAATGTTAAAAACAGAAATAAAACAAAACAGAAACAAAGATAATAACTAAATAATAAATATATTATTTCTGTTTAGAGGCCTCAAAACAGGCCGTGCGATATTTCCCGCTGAATGAGAGTGTTTTGCAGTAAACAATTATATTTTACGCTCGCAAAATAAAAGAGCGTAAGCGTACATGTGAGTTTTGCTGACACAATTGTGTATGACGCTGACATCCCTGCTGTAAGATAATTTAACGTTGTGTCAAAATAAAACAACACTGTAGTAAACAATTCCAACAAACATTTTATTTTGTTTTTAATTTTAAATTGTGTGCTTTGAAATGTAATAATTTTAAAACATAATTTTAAGTGAAAATTATAGAATTTATGAAAGATTTCCCAGAACCACAAGAACGATATATTGAGACATGTTTAGTTATCAGCTGTTGCTTACGTAGCAAGCCACGGTCACTTGTATGAATTCGCCTTGGAGTTTACAAAAAAACCAATAAAGCAGTAAACAAAAAATAAAGAATAGAATTTTTAAAAAATATTTTAAGAACCTATATAATTTTATAAGTGGTGGTGTTTTAAAAATATATAACAATAAAAATGTTTATCAAAAATTATTTTCGGGAATGAAATATTTTATTAATTAATTCATTTATTAATGATGTGCTAATAATCCCAATTTTTGAATGAAAATACTGAAATTTATTGTTGTGGGAAAGCTAGTTTCTATGCGCATTTCGCTGGTTGCTTAGGCCAGCTCGTCAGGAAACTTTTTCCAAATACTTTAGAAAAGCTAAAAATATTATACAAGTAAGACCATAAATAATTGTTTTTTTCTTTCTATCCTCTTACAACTACAATTTGTGTTGGAAAAAACCCAGCCAATTGTAGGGGAATGTAAGAAAGAAAAAATTGATGGTTTATTGTTGTGACTTTGTTGAAGCTTTGAAGGGAACCATAGCGGCCGACATCGCGGTCCAGGCTTGAAGCGTCTTAATTTCTTTGATTTTATACCTTCGCGATTATTTCCTGAGGGGCTACGTGAAGTCCCTGGCTTATATAGATAAACCAGCAACAATTGACGCCTTGGAGGCCAATATTATTTGTGTTATTCGTGACATACTGCCTGAAATGCTCGAAAAGATGGCACAAATTAAGGCGTTGAGAATGCGTCTCTTCAAGAAAAGCCGCGGTGGTACCCATATTTCCGAACAGATTTTTAAATGTTAATGGCATGGCTTAAAGAAACATCCTTTATAGTTTCAAAACCCAGTCTGTTTAACCACAGTTAAGGGCGCTAGATATTCTCCCAACTAAAGCATTTGGAAGTGGCAAAATAAAAAAACAATTTATTTCTTTTTGTAATGTTGGAAACATATCTTTTAGTTTGAATAACGTTTTACAATAAACTTCGGGTTCTAAAGCACTATGAGTCTCATATTTATCGAAATAGTCCATCTGGCCCTTTTCCATATAAAGCTTATAAAAATCTATATTAAGCGATGAAAATAGTTTCTTAATAAGAAATCGTGAATTTGACTGTACAGTCTAGTTCTTTGGATCAACAATATTTTAAATATTTAAAAACAACTCAACATTATTTGTGTTTGAAACAAATAATTTCAAATAACACCTGATCTACACCTTAATGAAATTATCCACGCTCTACCCTCCACAGTAAAAATTACGCCCAATTCGGGTTATTATCCACAACACTGATGACTCCGCTCACAGCAAGTCGGTATCTGCCCGTCCACTTCTTGGAAAACTGTAAGGAAAAATCTTAATCCACATAAGATCCAACTGGTGCTAGTTTTAAAGCCAGAGGGCTGAGAATCAACTGGAAGCTGTCCCAGATTTTTTTTTGTCAAATCATCTTTAGCGCTAAGGTTCATTCCTGGCTTAACGGGAATGTTAGCAAGCATTCGCTTTTGGAGAGAGTACAATCCACATGATCTTAAGACTATATTATATATCTTAATAATCACAGTTTGGTGCTGTTTACATGCCGAAGGCGTCATCGACCCATTTGTCTTTAATTCTCCAACTGGTGCCAGCATTAGCGTGCATGGAGAACGATACAGTCAAATGATTCTTGATATTTTTATTTCTCATGTCATTACAAATCATTTGAATAAGAAACGGTTCCAACAACATGATGCCACATGACATACAGCCAGTTTAACCATCACTTTGTTGGGCCAAATGTTTAGTGACCAAATCATCTCAAAATGGTCCTCGGTCGTGTAATTTGACACCTTTTTGGTCTACTTTTGTGGTCCACTGTTGACGATATAAGATGGAGTGCTCGATATAGTATCAAGAATTAATTTTTAACAGAAATTCATTTTAAACATTGAGCAATGCCACAGAGTACAATTCCGCCCGGAAACGGAATTCAATCCGTATTTTGGTGTTTCAGTAAATTACTAAAAAAAAATTTGCGGAATGAAACCATTTAATTTTTTTAATGAACGGAATGGGTGTTTTCTGTATCTTAAAGGCCAAATAACTTTAAAAACATATAAGTACTTTCTATCAATAAATATGTTTTCTTCGGTTCCGAATGGACTCATTCCGAACGGAATTGTACTCTGTGACATGGCTGATTAAATGCCATTAAATTTGTGAGCCACAATTTTGAAAAAGTTGTATGTATCTAAAAAAATCACCCTAATATAAAACTTCAAAAACAAAACAATTGGTTCTTTGTTCTCTTATCTTTTCCTTCCATACTTAAGAGGCAACCAAAATTTTGAAATAAAATAATATTTTGCATCAGTACTCACTTATTTTTAACAACAAACCTCTTAGTAGATTTGATCTTAAACAATTTCATTGTAAGACAAAACAAAATAAAAGCAAATAAAATATATGGTCGACTTGTTGCCATACACTCATATGTGTAGAAATAAAGGCATTTTGAAAAATGCTAATATTTTAATTTTTGCAGATTTATTAAATGATCTTTAAAATTTTAAACTTTTGTAATAAAAGTAAATTAGACGTACAGCCAGTGTTGCCAAATGTGCAGATTTATCTACATTTTGCAGTTTTTCTAAGCATTGAGTAGTTTTGAAGTTTTTTGTTTAAAAAATAAGATTTTTTGTAAATTGTGCAGATTTTGCAGTGTTTTTTTTTTATTTTATTTATTTCTTTATTTGCTTGATTTTCTAATACAACAAGACAAACATATCTCATAAATTACAGTATTAGAATTAGACAAGTTACATATATAAAAGATGACAAATTCTTTAATAAAAGATATAAAAATATATATTTAAAACGGGGGAAAAAAATATAATAATAATAATAATAATAATTTTTTTTTTTTTTTTAAATAATATAATAATAATATAATAATACAATTTTATTTAAGGTACTCCATAAGTAATCTCCTAAATCTCATTGCGTTGTCGGTGCTCTGCATATAATTAGGGAGTTGATTCCAGAGACGTATGCGCGAAATAAAGAATTGACATTCCGAAAAATGAGTACGGTATCGTAATTGTATAATATATCTCCCCCTTCTCGATCTTGCAAATCTTAAGTGCTCATACAGATACTTTGGTTCTTTTGTTATAATGATTTTGTGAAGAAAAATTAAACTTCTCATCTTTAAAATCTTGATAAGGGAAATACTAGAGAACCGGCGAGAATATGAAGATACTCTATCAAACCTCCTTAGGCTATAAGTATACCGGACAATGTGATTGTAAGTTATGTTAAGTTTTTTTACATCGAGGGAATTACAGGCACCAAAAACTTCCGAAGCATATAATAGTGTTGGAAGTAGTCTTATATTAAGTGGTGTTAAGTGCTGTGTTGGCCATAAGGCACGCAGCATACCGTATATTCTACCACAAGCCTGATATATATGATCGCTCCAAGTTAAGGTGCTATTAAACGTCACTCCCAGATTCCTAGCTGTGTTCACAATCTTAATTCTTGAGCATTACATTAATTTCCTTTTAACTTGCAAATTTGTTTTATTATTTTTTATTTCTTAAGCAATATTCTTACCTAATTTGCTTAACACATACTCTCGCAAAAGTGGCTAGAGCCAAACAACCCACACAAACGGCTTGAAAAATCACCACCCAAACCTAATTAATAATTTTTCAATAAATTCTAATGAAAAACTTTTATCCCCTTCAATTTTTTATGTTTCGTCTTTTCCTTCTTTACTCTGCCAAATTTTAACTTAAATGATTAAATTTAGTACTAGATAGCGCAGACAATGTGTACACGATGTTTATTAGGCGTTCACTTCGTTATTTTTTTTTTTTTTTTTTTGGTCAGCATAATCGACCAAATGTGTCCACGATCGGTAGAATTGTGCGCAAATTTCAGCAAACCGTGTCATGTCTCTGTAACGGCTGAAGATGGTATTTTAATGCAAATGAGAGTGTAGAGGGATCTTACATTAAAATACAACCGTGCAACTGCTAGAATTATTTTTGACAGTTGGCACAGCTGTTCAGGGGGGTGTAAGGAATCTGCGGGGAATGAAAAAAGGCGGGAAAATGAAATGGAGAAGAAGAGGCGCAGGAAGAAAAGGAAGAAGTTTTTTTTTGATGTTTGAAGTGCCGAAGCGAAAAGGTAATTTTTTTTGATAGACAGAATTTTTTTTTCTTGAGTTTTGGTGTGAAAAATTTTTCTTTGTGTTTTTGGGAGTTTTTTTTTTTGGTGCCAATAATAATCAACAATAAAGTTAATTACTAAAAATAAAAATAACAAAAAAAAAAACAGTTTAACAATATTGATGTACACATATGTACATCATATACGCATAAATCGTACACACATACATCATACACGCATAAATCATACACACATATATCATACACACATACATCATACATCCTTTCATCATCAAGATTCCAGCATCATCCCTACACTCCACATCCTCCAGCCACCATCAATCACATTCATCCGTGCGAGCACACTCACCCCCACTCACATACACACACTACTACACACTTGCGACCGATTGATAGACGGGACTTGTCCGAACCGACCGGGGAAATTATCGGTAATCCTACCCGTAATTTAGGTACTCCAGATCGAGCTCGGACTAGGTTTTTTGGGCTCTAAGTTGGGCCTTGAGGGAATCACGAAGACCGATAATTTTTTTTTGCGGAGGTTTGTTTGACCGGACCGATAGGACAGGTTTTTTTTTAAACTTACGATTGGGGTGAACGCGCTTGGTAAGGAAATGTCCTGAGGGAAGAAAAGTCGGACATGGAGTGAGAAAATTCACAGGTAAGTGAGCTAAATTTAAATTTGTAGAGGTAGAAGGAACGTTAAGGGGCAAATCCATATATGGGCCAAGGATTTGCCAAGGTAGGGGGAGGGCAGGCCAGGCAGCAAATCACCAGCTGCCAGCCATGGAAGTGATAGGTCGCGATGGTCAGGAAGCGAGTTATCGCAGGAAATTGGGGACATTGTAGGAGGTTAGTAATTTCGTCTTTTGTAAATAATAACTAATTTTCTTTTAAGTTACTTGTTTTTCATTTTTTTTATTTAAGATCGTTTATTGGTTTTGACTGATTTCATTTTAATGCTACTAGTCTTTAATTTCATTTTCATTTACATAGTTATTTTTTTTTTTATGTAAATACGATAAATATTTTTTTTAAATTTTTTGGACAATGGCTTGTGGATGGTTAAGATGGCGAATTCACGCCACTCTACCGGCCTAGCCTGGCAAACTTTAATATCTAAGCGTTGCCATCCTAATCATCCACCGGTCCCGACCAAAAGTTATTGACAACGTAAATGATAGTATTAGCGAATTTTATCATGTTTTTTTTAATTAATTAAGTTATTTAAAATATAAGTTAAAAACAACGATAAGTTCTTCAGTGGGGTCAATTTGTTGGGTGTTGAAGATGGACCAAATAATGTCATTTACTACACGTTCTTTAACACTAATATCCCCTTGATAATTAAAAAGCTTTCTTGTACTTTTTCTCTACTTTGTTTCTACCTTTAAATTCGCTATCGTAATTTACAAATAAAGTCTATCGATTTCATATTATAGAATCTAACCATGACATACTTAGTAAGAATATACATTTCTCTATTTACACGTAATTTTTTTCCTCCTTGATGTTCTATCTTTTAACACGTTCCCTCTAATTAAAACCAACACGTAAAACAAATTACATACAAAAGTTAATTTAAAAAGAATTAACTTAAATTGTTATTAGTTGGTAATGGTGTTGTCTGACGCAAGTTCGCTGGTTAACGTTTCAGTATAGTAAAGCTCCTAATGGATGCTGTTGAACAATTTAATAAAAAAATATAAAGAACTCCGACCACCAACAACAATAGTTATTTTTTTATTTTAAAACAGATTTTGTGAAAAAGGTGCAGGAATTTTCAGAAAATTTTGATAAATTTTATCAAAATGTAAAAGACAGAATAGAGCAGCAAGAAATGCGGCAATAACAAGCTTCTATTTCTTATATACAGGCTAAAAACTTTTTACCTCAGGAAGAAAGTGAAATGAAAAAATTTGCTGTTAAGCTAGAGTATGAAAGGGAGAAACATGCTGGTTTGAAGCGGCAATTTCATTATATTTTAAATGAGGTAGAAGTGAATATAGATAATTTCAAATGTAAAAAGATAACAATTGATGTTGTAAAAGACAAACTTGAAATTGCAGAAAAGCTGTTTTTCAAATATATTGGAGAAATTGCTGATGATGAGTTGACTGCAGTATTTTACTCATTGCGTGATTCATATCAGGAGATTTCAAATATTGGAATAGGTTTTAAATCACTTCCATTTACATTGCCATCAATTGACCTACCACAATTTGATGGAAAACCTACGGAATGGGATACATTCAAAGAATTGTTTGAAAAATTTATCATGACTTAACCAATTTCAAAAACACAAAAGATGTGTGTAATATAATCAAAATTATCTGGGGAGGCAATAAAGAAAATAGCTAAATTACCCTCCAGAGAAGAAAATTTTGTTATAGCCTGGAATATTTTAGAAAAATATTATTCGAATAATAGAACAACTACCTCAATTTATTTTAAATCTATTCTTGACGCAGTAAAATTTAATTCTAAAAGAGTTGGAAATTTTATTGATATAATAAACGAAAGTTTGCAAGGTCAGGTATTATGCCAATTCGTTTGACATAGACACATACGATGGACAATTAAAACGGACTGAGCGAAATGCATATACACACAAATTTGTCGGATATTTGAAATACGGGAGGAACAAATGCTTATAACCCATAAATATTGTATTATATTATATAATTCACATAAATTTACTATTTATTCAAGGAATATTTCACAACGATACTTTTGACGAAAAAACGTAACTGTTTTGCGTAACTTTTTGTTTTCCCCCCTGGCAACCTTTTGGCGTCTGGCTCGTGTAAACACCGTCGCATTAACGAAACGAAAATGTTGCTCGGTGGGAATCACGCTACATGTGGTGGCATCTGTCAACGTCTTATGTAGCGTGGTAAGCTTGACTGATAATTTTTGCTCACCCTTGTCGTAAAACTCCAATCAGCCAGAAGCCGGCAAATAAAGAGAAAATTAAAAGAATTTACTTTAAAATTTAACTCAAAAAATATAAAGATAGAAAGAAACTAAAAGTAAATTGCTAAACCAAATAAATAATAAATGTAAAGCTAAGAAATAAAGTGAAAATATAGATATAACCATCAGTGTTTGCTCATTGACCTGCATCAACAAACTTTTTTCCCCAAGGTTCCCGGAGATCATGCCTTTTGTGCATACCTAGCGCCTTTGATAAACCAGGTAACCCGTCCAACACAATTACACGCACTGATATATAGTATATATATTTAATTTTTTCTTATATACTTACGTACATACATATATTTTTTTTAATTATTGTTTTGTTCATGTTTATATTTAATTATTATTTAAATAATGCGTTGATTCGCATATAACTTGATACTGTTTAATGAAATGTATATAAATTAATAATTAAAATCGTATGTGACGTTAAAAAAAACTTACGTCTGTTACCAACGAGCACAAAACCACAATGAATATTTTTTTTATTTTCAGATCAGGGGGGCTACTATCTATTGCGATGCGAATACAATTTCGATGCGAAAGCATCAATAAATTAAATAGTGATGATTTGGAAAAGGAAAAAAAATAAAAACATGCGAAAGACAAATGCGGAAACGTTTTCCACCTTCTTTCGAATCGCAGTAGAGAGTAGCCCCGCAGCTATGAAAATTACCTATTACTAATATTTTCACGAACAAAATTAATGGTTGTCTTGCGCCACATTTTGTTTGAAGCTTAAGTCTGGTGCTCTGTTCTTTCATATGAAAAAAAACTTGTGCGGACCCTGTGCCTGCTTCGTTAGGCAAACCAAAATAACAAATTTTGAAAATAAGAAATAATAACACAGGTTTTCGTAAATTAAGAAAACTGATGGCTTGCCTACACGTAAACATGATACATATGTATAATTGATCGTGAGAGAAGCATGGATATTCCAAATCAATTCCATACAATGACCATGATTGCCCTTGCGCTTAATTTATTGGCATATCAAACGGATTAAAAAATCACCATGTTTGACGAGAAATTGCCACAGTTGACAGTCCTCTGACTGATAGTAAGATGAAAATATCCTGCTCATATAACGCTTCATTTCTATTTTTCGCAACATTTTTTTTATTTATTGCTATTAATAATTTTTTTTTATTTCTATTTTTGCGTTGAGAGCTAAATTCTTTTTTATTTAAGCCAAATTTTTTTTATTTTCAAACTCCTCATTTTTTTTAATTTTAATTTAAGCCACTCCTAATTTAATTTATTTATTTTAATATTAATAAGCCGTAAAAAAGGGTACGTTCGTAAATGCATAAAAACTATGCATCACTGCTGCAGTGATGCAAAATTTTGTTGCTGATGCGTGATCACTGATGCCTTTTTACTGCACAAAAGCTGTGCAAAGTTTGAATTTTTGAGCACGAGCTAAATTTTAAAAGTTTCATAAACGAACATAAAATAATATAAAAATGTTATCAACAATAATGATTACAAATTTTATTGAATATATTAAAACAAAATGGCACAGTTTTCTTGTAAATAACAAGAAAAAGCATAATAAAAACGATTTCTTTTATATCAAAAGTTATTGCATCAGATAATTAACTAATGTAATAATTGCAAAAATTTGCTTAAAAGCTGCGGCATCACTGCATAACAAAACTTTTGACCTATGAGAGTGATGCCGTTTCTTACAATTTGTTGAATTTAAAATAACATCTGTTGTACACACATCATAACCAGATTACAATTTTTCAAGGACACCAGAGTATAAATATATAATACATACAAACGTGTGTGCGATCTTATTTTGTTGGTTGTAAACAACAGAGTTTGATGATAATAAACAGTAATGTGTTTTTTACTATTTACTAAGAACGAACATGTAAATTTACTATAGTTTAATCTCTTGTTTATTTAGGCTGCATACATGTATTGTTTTTAGTAGGTAGGAAAATTGTTATTGTTTTAGTGATAAGAATTTTAGTATTTAAGGAAAAAATATTAGAAAATAAAGTGAGTTCTATTTTATAATTCAAAGATTGTGGTTGTGTTGTGTTGTGTTATTTCTTAATTCGTGCGGAAGTTAACATATTGGTGACCCCGACGTGATGTTATTAAGATTGTGGTTGGGTTGTGTTGTGTTATTTTTAATTCCTGCGGAAGTTAACATTTTGGTGACCCCGACGTGATGTGATGGACAGGCCTGTCCAATGCTGAGTGGTTTGGCTCAGGGCAATATTAATGAGCAGGAGTTAAGAATTAAAATGACAAAGAGCTCCGACCACCTTTTGTCAACTGGCTCCCGAAGGTGCAGTAATCAGACTGGTTCCCGAAGGTGCAGTAACCAAACTGGCTCTCGAAGGTGCAGTAATAAAACTGGCCCCGAAAGTGCAGCAACCAAACTGGCTCCCGAAGGTGCAGTAATCAGTCTGGCGTATTCAGACTGGCTCCCGAAGGTGCAGCAATCAGACTGGCTCCAGAAGGTGCTGTAATCAGACTGTCTCCCGAAGGTGCAGCAACCAAACTGGCTCCCGAAGGTGCAGTAATCAGTCTGGCGTATTCAGACTGGCTCCCGAAGGTGCAGTAATCAGACTGGCGTAATCAGACTGGCTCCCGAAGGTGCAGTAATAAAACTGGCTCCCGAAGAAAAGAACATTAAAGATATTCAAAATGCTAATACTTCATTTTTAGAAATAGATTCAAAATGGTATTACTTCATTTTTTAGTAATAGATGCATGCAAATTAAACGAGAAAATAATTTGTTAACATGTGGTGCACACATATAAATATATACAGCCATGTCACAGAGCTTAATTCCGGTCGGAAGTGGAATTGATTCCGTATTTTGCTTCTATGGAAAATGTAAAACGAAAATTTTTTTCGGAATGATACCACTTTCATTTTTCAAAGTGGAATTCATATTTTACGCATTTTTCAGGTGTACAAACTATTGAAAATACATTGTTACCAGTAAATCACGCTGCCTTTTTGCTTCCTTATCTAAAATAAATATAATTTTATGTGAATTAAATAAAAAAAATTTTAATTTTTCTAAATGCTTTCCAAAAAAAAGAAAAATAAACGGAATTTGTCTAGTTAATGTTGCCAAATTTTAATTCTTTCTTGCCATATTTAACACACAAAAAGTGGTGAGGTTTAATGGTAACTACGGAATCATTTCCATTCCGAACGGAATTCATGACATGCCTGATAATACATACATACATGTGTGCGATCTTTTTTTGTTGGTTGTAAACAACAGAGTTTGATGGTAATAAACAGTAATGTGTTTATTACTATTTACTAAGAACGAACATGTAAATTTACTATAGTTTAATCTCTTGTTTATTTAGGCTGCATACATGTATTGTTTTTAGTGATAAGATCTAGTAGGTAGGAAAATTGTTATTGTCTTAGTGATAAGAATTTTAGTATTTAAGAAAAAAATATTAGAAAATAAAGTGAGTTCTATTTTATAATTCAAAGATTGTGGTTGTGTTGTGTTGTGTTATTTTTTAATTTCTGCGGAAGTTAACACAATTGATGCTTTTACGAACATTAAACTTTACTGATGCGCAAGTCATGCACAACAACTGCATCTACGAACGTACCCATACCTTCATGCATTTCACTTAAATGTGATGATATTGCTGTTGCTGATAGTGCTGTCGTCGAATCTTCTACAGCTATCCCGACCTGGGGAAAAATGGTAAAGACGGCTTAAGTAGTAATTGAGTTTTTTTTTAAGTACTTTTCCATCACACAAGTTTGAACTCGAAAAACTTATTCTACAATTTTTTTCAAACACACATTTTATACTTAATCCATAAGCCTAACTATTATCCTATTTACCATTAGCAAAACTTACGTTTTCTTTAATTTTTTTGTAATTAACCCAAGTTTTAAACAATGGTAACATGAAAATCCATTAATTTTTTTTTTAATTCTGACGCATTAAGGTGCATATAAGCGAGTTGCTTATACACAAAAACTTTCGGCTATTTTTAATACTGAACTATAGTTGTACAACCGACTGAAAGCGTGAAGAGGTTATAGGAGGTGTGCATACAAGCTCTAAATACTGTTCTAGAAATCGGGTGTGAGATTTATTTTCATGTTTTGATGTTTTGCTCTCAAAGTTCAAAAAATTTATTTACAAAAAACAAAAAGCTCCTCATGAGATTATAGATTATTTGTGGAAAGGGGTCGTTGCTGCAGAGGTTATATTGGGATCTCGTGATATTACGAATAGGTATGAGGAGCTTTAAGTCGAGTCGATGCTAGTAAATGAGCATCTTAAGGGTCAGGCTGAGGCTTTAGAAAGGGTTTCTGGCGGGAGTCTGGTTTCTCATCCGATTGTTGTAGGTCCGCAGTTGTCCGCAAATAAGGTGGTGTCTGTAGCGTCTGCTAGTAAATTGTCTACTGATGGTCAGGTGTCTGTTGCTCCTAGAGTGTCTGTTCTAATGGAGGAACCCAAGGCTGTATGCACTTCTGGAACAGAAGCTGTCCTGTGTGCAGACAA
This sequence comes from Pollenia amentaria, assembly GCA_943735925.1. NCBI lineage: Eukaryota > Metazoa > Arthropoda > Insecta > Diptera > Polleniidae > Pollenia > Pollenia amentaria. Next base: position 44,941,376 of record OX031009.1, read on the forward strand.
TTGATTGACGGAATGTTTAAGGTGTGTGAGCGTGGACAATGTTATTATATTAAAAACATTTCATTAACGGAATTTGTTAATGATAATAACATAAAAATTGATCTCACTTCCCAAAGTCTTATAGGAAGTGATGATGATGATGATTAAATAAATAAAAATGAATAAATAAAAAATTTAAACAAAAAAAAAAATTTAGTTTTTATTTTCTTACAAGTTTTTTTTTCAGATAAAAAAATTTTTTCTTTTCAGATTCAACATCATACTTCCATAAACATACATATAAGATAACTTTTAAATATAAAGAGTTATTAAAACATTTAGTTGTTTCTTTGGAATTTCTTTTTTCAGTTATAATTTTATTATTTCAGATTAAACATCATTAAAATATTTTCATGTTGACATACATACATATGTATACAATCATTTTTTTATTTTTTAATAATCAAACTTCCGTTTATAGAAATTAAAAAGCTTAAGTGTTCATAAATGTTGTTGGACATCGACAAATGTTAAAGGATTGTGAATAAATAGTTTCACAATTATATACATATATATTAGGACTATTCACATAATTATAAATTCTTAATTCATCTTTAAATTTCATAAATAAATCTATATGGTTCTTATCCATCTGCTTACTATGTTTTGTCAATAATTCCTCCAATTCAGCTGATGATATGATTTTGATTTAAATCGAAGTAGTGATGTACATTGGGTTAAGACTAAGGATCAATTAAAAATTGTCAACTTCAAATGTTGTATTGATTAATAAGGTTTGCTTTATTTAAATATATATTAACATTATTTCTAAGTAAAATTACATTGTTTGCAACACATTTTTGATTAAAATTAGTATTAGTATTTTTCGAAATCACTGATTGAAACACAGACTTCTTTGGTATAAAATGTTTTATTAATGAAAAATCATTGGATATCGACAACTATAAATTATCTTCTTTGTCCATCGTCACCCCTTACAAAACTAATATAAATTTATAATAAAACATTTTTTTATAATTTTTAATTATTTTTTTTTTTTTTTTTTTAGAAATCATATATATTATTTCTAAAGCACTTTTTTTTGTCGGTTGCAAATATCTCCCATACCACCGCATAAAAATTGAATGAATGATATCTCAATTTAAAACTTATTTCTAACCCTACGGGCAAAAAGTTAACGATGATCATGTCATTACCTCTAACATTGTATTCAAAGAAGTATTATAAAAGCATTTAAACATATGTGTCATACATACATACATATGTTTAAATGCTTTTATAATACTTCTTTCTTTTTTATGTATGATATATATTATGATTTCTAATATTTTTATACTTTTAATAAAATGTATTGAAGTTACTAAAATTTCTATTATTTATTTTCATTTTATGTTACAAAAATGACAACTAACGGTGCGAAATATTCGCACGGGTCATCTAGTTAATTTATAATAAGCTCCGTCCACAACTTTTTTTAAAAAAAAATTTCTGGATAAAAAGTCGTCCATAACTTCCTCCGGTAGGTTTGTGTATTTCCCCGTTAGGAATATTATGTGAGTTTTAAACTGTAACATTGTTTTCGGACCAAACTTTTTAGATTTTTTTTAACATTTTAAAATTTTAATTATCTCGTTTAAAGGGAGTTCCTTTAAAGGTATTATTTCCTTTAAATACTTTTTGTTGGTGTTGACATTGTTAAGATAATTCGATGTTTTATTAATTTTCTAAACTTTGTTTTAGTTGGTTGGATGATGAGGAGGAGAAAGTTTACTTATTTAGTTGACAATTTTTTAAATACTACTGATGAAACTGCCCAGTAAAAATTTTTGTTTGTTTTTTGAAGCACTTAAGAGAAGAAGCGCATAATCGACCGCTTCAATAAGAGAGCTCTACTACAGCCGTAAAAGATAACGAAATAAATATACAAAAAGTTGCTATTCTATTGCTGATAACGAAGAAGTTTTTAAAGCGAAAAAAAAATAAAAATATATTATGGCTTACGAAAATGATTGAAAAAAGCCATTTAAACAAGTCAAAGCAAAACATTCATTGTAAGCAGAAATTTGTCCTCCAAACCGGGAACACCCCATACAAATATCAGGCATCCCATCAGCAGGTTTGAAGCGATTTGGGGTATGAATTCATACATAAAACCTGCTCCTTTTGGAGCACATTTTTTACTGGGTGTGTTTTTGTATTAGCTATTTATAATATTATTTTATAGGTGAAAGGATTTTAGAAAATAAATGGTATTATGATATAATTATTTTTTATCATTAAATAGTTGTGGTTCTTGTTTATATAAACATAGAATTCCTACAAGAATTCCTTGAAAAAACTATGAGGCATACATGTGCGGGTGTTAAGAATTCTTGGAAAAACTATGAGTTATGCATTTGCGGTTGTCTAGAACTCTTGGAAAAACAAAGAAACCTGAATAATAGTTGAGCGGATGCTGCGTTTTTTTGATTAAGATGTAAGAATTTAAGGAAAAATAAATAAATAAATATTTTATAGAATCTGCTAATTGTTCCTTTTCGTAAGTTACTTTTTTATAATATTAAACATATTTATTTTTCGCTTAGGACTTATGTGAAACTTGTCCCTAACTTATTACTCTCCTCACCAACTATTTTGGATATAAATATGACTACTTCTGGGACACAGAACCATTCCTGTTCTGATAGTTGATGTGACTGGCGGTTTTAGTTGTGAATATTGGGGCAAAGTATTTACTATGAATACAAATTTTAGAAGACATATTCGATTACATCATGATGGACCATCCTCATCGTTTAAATGTCAAACATGTAATAAACATTTTTCGGATCGTTTGGAATGGCACCGACATTCACACTCTAAAGCTAGATTTACACGATTGAAATTTTCTTCAAAATTGCTCTTCAAAATGCTTCAAACTCGTGTAAACAGCAAAATTTCTTCAAAATTTACGAATGTCCCATTACATAAATAAAATTTATCAATAAATTTTGAAGAAATTTTGCTGTTTACACGAGTTTGCAGCATTTTGAAGAGCAATTTTGATGAAAATTTCAATCGTGTAAATCTAGCTTAATAGAAAAGGTGACATCACTGATGATGAAACTAATATTTGTTGTAATTTTTGTAAAAAATATATAACAAAAATAAATTTGCATTACCATAATTGGACAAATGAACATAAGCTTAACAGTGCTGAGAAACCAGAAAAGGATGAAAATGTTGAAAGTATAAAATCATCATTTAATAATAGAATTAACACATATTTAGGTGAAAACAATAATAAAGATTATTTAATACCTGAAAATCTTTAACGGAAATCAGAGATAAATTAAATAAATTATTAACAGGCAAAATACATGAAAACATAAAATTTAACATGGAACTGTTTTGCGAATATGAACTGATAAAGGAAGATGAAGATTCTTCTATGGTTGATACAAAATCCCATCGGACTAAAATGAGCATTTTTAGTACGTATTCAACAAGAGATGATGTTCTTAATATTTACAACACGCAATGTAAGGCAATAATTAAAAAGATAAGCGAATTTCAGGAGCGTGTTAGTGGTTGGACATTTATTGAAATAACACGTTTGGAGATGAACATTAATCAATATAAGTGCATAAAAGGTTCTCAATACATTCCATTACCACGCAAAATACAGAGAAAACTTGCATGTATCAATGTTCAAAATAATGACGAGTACTGTTTTAAATGGGCTATAATATCAGAACTTTATCCAGCTGATCTTAATATCAACGGATGTACATCATATAAAATAAACTATATTGAAGATGAAATAATAACGTTAAATAATAATATTATTTTAAACTTTAAAAACTTAAACTTCCCGCTTCCAATCAATCAACTCAAAAACTTTGAAGCTTATAATAGTGAAATGAGTGTTAATATGTTTGGATAAGATGATGATAATCATAATAATATAGTCGGTCCATAATATTTTACACAACAGGAAAAATCTAAACACATTAACTTGCTGTAGGATTTTAAGGAGCCGCCTTAAAACTTGCTGTTGATGGGAGATGGCGAAAAATTTATTATATATGGATGAAAAATATAGCGAATTTAATTAGAAATAAATTAGCAAAAAATGGACACAAAATATATGTATGCAATACATGTTCAATGCATTTTGTAAAGAGATATCGTTGGAAAATCCAAAAAAATAATGCAATTAACCAAAATGCCTAGAACTGAAAATAATTTAAAAAAGCAAATGGATGTGCCTTTTGTTGTCTATGCTGATTTTGAGTGCATACTTGAATCAGTTAATATAAAAAATTATACTAACGTCAAATCTGTACAAAAACATATTCCATTTGCTGAAAGTTATTATATTAAATGTTCCTATAACATTTTTTAAAAGCTTATTTGGCGATATTTTTGCTATTTACACTAGTCATGGAAGTGTTATTAAAACAATGAATTCCTTAAAATCCCTTTAACATATACAAAATAATTAAGCAAGACTTGTCATATTTGTACCAAATCTTTATTTAATGAAGATAAAGTAGCTGGCCATTGTCATCTAACTGGTCAATATAGGGGTGCTGATCATAACCAGTGTAATTTAAAATATCAAATTGCAAATTTCATACCTATTTCTTTCAAAATCTTTTGGCATATGATTGTCATCTGATTGTAAGGAAGCTTTCAACAATTGAAGGCGATATAAATATTATACCTTTAAATAAGGAAGTTAATGTGTCTATATCAAAAAGGATTTCTGTAAATGAAAAAGGCACAACTGAGTTACAATATCTAGATTCATTTAGGCTTATGCAATCGAATATAGCAAAATAAGCATGTTTTTTAACGGTAGTGAAATAAAGCTGTGAAGAATTTAAATTTTAATACAACATAAACGTGTCGCCATATGACTATTTAGATTCAATGAATTGTCTTAAAGAAATTCAATTACCACCTCGTACAGTATTTTTCAATAAATTAAATAATAAGTTGTGTAGTGTAGAGGATTATGAACATGCACAAAAAGTATGGAAAACATTTAAATGTACAACAATAAAGGATTATTTACTTTTATATTTAAAAGTAGAAATTCTTTTACTTTGGGATATATTTGAAAATTTTCGTAAAGTTTGTTCAAGCATTTATAATTTAGATCCATGTCAATATTATACTACCCCAGGTTTATCCTGGGATGCAATTTTGAAAACAACTGTTGTTGACTGATATTAATATATATATAATATATAATATATATATAATATATATATATATTAATATATATATAATTTTGTTTTTCGAGGAATCAGGGGAAGTATAGTATAATGTTTTAGTCGACATTAAATTGCTAATAATAAATATATTAGTGATTACGATTCTGCCAAAGAATCATATTACTTAATATATTTAGATGTTAGTAACTTGTATGGTTATGCAATGTCACAATACCTCCCCTATAAAAATTTGAAATGGGTTGAAAATTGTGAATTTTTCAACGTTAATAATATAATAGAAGATGCTTCATTAAAATATATATGAATCTACATTAAATTTATTAAATTTCATTAATATATAAATTTTGTATTATACATTTGTATAAATAAAACAAAGTTCAAAATAAGGACTTTGCTTTTAATTTCATTAATATATAATTTTATATTATTCATTTGTATAAATAAGGCAAAGTCCATATTTTCATTAATATATTTATTTTTATCCATATTTTGGAGCTTGCTTTAAATTTCATTAATATATAAATTTTGTATTATACATTTGTATAAATAAAACAAAGTTCAAAATAAGGACTTTGCTTTTAATTTCATTAATATATAATTTTATATTATTCATTTGTATAAATAAAGCAAAGTCCATATTTTCATTAATATATTTATTTTTATCCATATTTTGGTCCTTGCTTTAAATTTCATTAATATATAAATTTTGTATTATACATTTGTATAAATAAAACAAAGTTCAAAATAAGGACTTTGCTTTTAATTTCATTAATATATAATTTTATATTATTCATTTGTATAAATAAAGCAAAGTCCATATTTTCATTAATATATTTATTTTTATCCATATTTTGGTCCTTGCTTTAAATTTCATTTATATATAAATTTTGTATTATACATTTGTATAAATAAAACAAAGTTCAAAATAAGTACTTTGCTTTTAATTTCATTAATATATACATTTTGAATAAATCATTTGTATAAATAAGGCAAAGTCCATATTTTCATTAATATATTTATTTTTATCCATATTTTGGTCCTTGCTTTAAATTTCATTAATATATAAATTTTGTATTATACATTTGTATAAATAAAACAAAGTTCAAAATAAGGACTTTGCTTTTCATTTCATTAATATATAATTTTATATTATTCATTTGTATAAATAAAGCAAAGTCCATATTTTCATTAATATATTTATTTTTATCCATATTTTGGTCCTTGCTTTAAATTTCATTAATATATAAATTTTGTATTATACATTTGTATAAATAAAACAAAGTTCAAAATAAGGACTTTGCTTTTAATTTCATTAATATATAATTTTATATTATTCATTTGTATAAACGCAAAGTCCATATTTTCATTAATATGTTTATTTTTATCCATATTTTGGTCCTTGCTTTAAATTTCATTAATATATAAATTTTGTATTATACATTTGTATAAATAAAACAAAGTTCAAAATATGGACTTTGCTTTTAATTTCATTAATATATACATTTTGAATTAATCATTTGTATAAATAAAGCAAAGTCCATATTTTCATTAATATATTTATTTTTATACATAGTTTGGATCTTGCTTTGAAGCTCATTAATATATAAATTTTGTATTATACATTTGTATAAATAAAACAAAGTTCAAAATAAGGACTTTGCTTTTAATTTCATTAATATATACATTTTGAATTATTCATTTGTATAAATAAAGTAAAGTCCATATATTCATAAATATATTAATTTTTATCCATATTTTGGATCTTGCTTTGAAGCTCATTAATATATAAATTTTGTATTATACATTTGTATAAATAAAACAAAGTTCAAAATAAGGACTTTGCTTTTAATTTCATTAATATATACATTTTGAATTAATCATTTGTATAAATAAAGCAAAGTCCATATTTTCATTAATATATTTATTTTTATCCATATTTTGGACCTTGCTTTAAATTTCATTAATATATAAATTTTGTATTATACATTTGTATAAATAAAACAAAGTTCAAAATATGGACTTTGCTTTTCATTTCATTAATATATAATTTTATATTATTCATTTGTATAAATAACGCAAAGTCCATATTTTCATTAATATGTTTATTTTTATCCATATTTTGGTCCTTGCTTTAAATTTCATTAATATATAAATTTTGTATTATACATTTGTATAAATAAAACAAAGTTCAAAATATGGACTTTGCTTTTAATTTCATTAATATATACATTTTGAATTAATCATTTGTATAAATAAAGCAAAGTCCATATTTTCATTAATATATTTATTTTTATACATAGTTTGGATCTTGCTTTGAAGCTCATTAATATATAAATTTTGTATTATACATTTGTATAAATAAAACAAAGTTCAAAATAAGGACTTTGCTTTTAATTTCATTAATATATACATTTTGAATTAATCATTTGTATAAATAAAGCAAAGTCCATATTTTCATTAATATATTTATTTTTATACATAGTTTGGATCTTGCTTTGAAGCTCATTAATATATAAATTTTGTATTATACATTTGTATAAATAAAACAAAGTTCAAAATAAGGACTTTGCTTTTAATTTCATTAATATATACATTTTGAATTAATCATTTGTATAAATAAAGCAAAGTCCATATTTTCATTAATATATTTATTTTTATCCATATTTTGGACCTTGCTTTAAATTTCATTAATATATAAATTTTGTATTATACATTTGTATAAATAAAACAAAGTTCAAAATATGGACTTTGCTTTTAATTTCATTAATATATAATTTTATATTATTCATTTGTATAAATAACGCAAAGTCCATATTTTCATTAATATATTTATTTTTATCCATATTTTGGACCTTGCTTTAAATTTCATTAATATATAAATTTTGTATTATACATTTGTATAAATAAAACAAAGTTCAAAATAAGGACTTTGCTTTTAATTTCATTAATATATAATTTTATATTATTCATTTGTATAAATAAAGCAAAGTCCATATTTTCATTAATATATTTATTTTTATCCATATTTTGGAGCTTGCTTTAAATTTCATTAATATATAAATTTTGTATTATACATTTGTATAAATAAAACAAAGTTCAAAATAAGGACTTTGCTTTTAATTTCATTAATATATAATTTTATATTATTCATTTGTATAAATAAAGCAAAGTCCATATTTTCATTAATATATTTATTTTTATCCATATTTTGGACCTTGCTTTAAATTTCATTAATATATAAATTTTGTATTATACATTTGTATAAATAAAACAAAGTTCAAAATAAGGACTTTGCTTTTAATTTCATTAATATATAATTTTATATTATTCATTTGTATAAATAAAGCAAAGTCCATATTTTCATTAATATATTTATTTTTATCCATATTTTGGATCTTGCTTTAAATTTCATTAATATATAAATTTTGTATTATACATTTGTATAAATAAAACAAAGTTCAAAATAAGGACTTTGCTTTTAATTTCATTAATATATAATTTTATATTATTCATTTGTATAAATAACGCAAAGTCCATATTTTCATTAATATATTTATTTTTATCCATATTTTGGTCCTTGCTTTAAATTTCATTAATATATAAATTTTGTATTATACATTTGTATAAATAAAACAAAGTTCAAAATAAGGACTTTGCTTTTAATTTCATTAATATATAATTTTATATTATTCATTTGTATAAATAAAGCAAAGTCCATATTTTCATTAATATATTTATTTTTATCCATATTTTGGTCCTTGCTTTAAATTTCATTAATATATAAATTTTGTATTATACATTTGTATAAATAAAACAAAGTTCAAAATAAGGACTTTGCTTTTAATTTCATTAATATATAATTTTATATTATTCATTTGTATAAATAACGCAAAGTCCATATTTTCATTAATATATTTATTTTTATCCATATTTTGGAGCTTGCTTTAAATTTCATTAATATATAAATTTTGTATTATACATTTGTATAAATAAAACAAAGTTCAAAATAAGGACTTTGCTTTTAATTTCATTAATATATAATTTTATATTATTCATTTGTATAAATAAAGCAAAGTCCATATTTTCATTAATATATTTATTTTTATCCATATTTTGGACCTTGCTTTAAATTTCATTAATATATAAATTTTGTATTATACATTTGTATAAATAAAACAAAGTTCAAAATATGGACTTTGCTTTTAATTTCATTAATATATAATTTTATATTATTCATTTGTATAAATAAGGCAAAGTCCATATTTTCATTAATATATTTATTTTTATCCATATTTTGGACCTTGCTTTAAATTTCATTAATATATAAATTTTGTATTATACATTTGTATAAATAAAACAAAGTTCAAAATAAGGACTTTGCTTTTAATTTCATTAATATATAATTTTATATTATTCATTTGTATAAATAAAGCAAAGTCCATATTTTCATTAATATATTTATTTTTATCCATATTTTGGACCTTGCTTTAAATTTCATTAATATATAAATTTTGTATTATACATTTGTATAAATAAAACAAAGTTCAAAATAAGGACTTTGCTTTTAATTTCATTAATATATAATTTAATATTATTCATTTGTATAAATAAAGCAAAGTCCATATTTTCATTAATATATTTATTTTTATCCATATTTTGGACCTTGCTTTAAATTTCATTAATATATAAATTTTGTATTATACATTTGTATAAATAAAACAAAGTTCAAAATAAGGACTTTGCTTTTAATTTCATTAATATATAATTTAATATTATTCATTTGTATAAATAAAGCAAAGTCCATATTTTCATTAATATATTTATTTTTATCCATATTTTGGACCTTGCTTTAAATTTCATTAATATATAAATTTTGTATTATACATTTGTATAAATAAAACAAAGTTCAAAATAAGGACTTTGCTTTTAATTTCATTAATATATAATTTTATATTATTCATTTGTATAAATAAAGCAAAGTCCATATTTTCATTAATATATTTATTTTTATCCATATTTTGGACCTTGCTTTAAATTTCATTAATATATAAATTTTGTATTATACATTTGTATAAATAAAACAAAGTTCAAAATAAGGACTTTGCTTTTAATTTCATTAATATATAATTTAATATTATTCATTTGTATAAATAAAGCAAAGTCCATATTTTCATTAATATATTTATTTTTATCCATATTTTGGACCTTGCTTTAAATTTCATTAATATATAAATTTTGTATTATACATTTGTATAAATAAAACAAAGTTCAAAATAAGGACTTTGCTTTTAATTTCATTAATATATAATTTTATATTATTCATTTGTATAAATAAAGCAAAGTCCATATTTTCATTAATATATTTATTTTTATCCATATTTTGGACCTTGCTTTAAATTTCATTAATATATAAATTTTGTATTATACATTTGTATAAATAAAACAAAGTTCAAAATAAGGACTTTGCTTTTAATTTCATTAATATATAATTTTATATTATTCATTTGTATAAATAAAGCAAAGTCCATATTTTCATTAATATATTTATTTTTATCCATATTTTGGACCTTGCTTTAAATTTCATTAATATATAAATTTTGTATTATACATTTGTATAAATAAAACAAAGTTCAAAATAAGGACTTTGCTTTTAATTTCATTAATATATAATTTAATATTATTCATTTGTATAAATAAAGCAAAGTCCATATTTTCATTAATATATTTATTTTTATCCATATTTTGGACCTTGCTTTAAATTTCATTAATATATAAATTTTGTATTATACATTTGTATAAATAAAACAAAGTTCAAAATAAGGACTTTGCTTTTAATTTCATTAATATATAATTTTATATTATTCATTTGTATAAATAAAGCAAAGTCCATATTTTCATTAATATATTTATTTTTATCCATATTTTGGACCTTGCTTTAAATTTCATTAATATATAAATTTTGTATTATACATTTGTATAAATAAAACAAAGTTCAAAATATGGACTTTGCTTTTAATTTCATTAATATATAATTTTATATTATTCATTTGTATAAATAACGCAAAGTCCATATTTTCATTAATATATTTATTTTTATCCATATTTTGGACCTTGCTTTAAATTTCATTAATATATAAATTTTGTATTATACATTTGTATAAATAAAACAAAGTTCAAAATAAGGACTTTGCTTTTAATTTCATTAATATATAATTTTATATTATTCATTTGTATAAATAAAGCAAAGTCCATATTTTCATTAATATATTTATTTTTATCCATATTTTGGACCTTGCTTTAAATTTCATTAATATATAAATTTTGTATTATACATTTGTATAAATAAAACAAAGTTCAAAATAAGGACTTTGCTTTTAATTTCATTAATATATAATTTTATATTATTCATTTGTATAAATAACGCAAAGTCCATATTTTCATTAATATATTTATTTTTATCCATATTTTGGACCTTGCTTTAAATTTCATTAATATATAAATTTTGTATTATACATTTGTATAAATAAAACAAAGTTCAAAATAAGGACTTTGCTTTTAATTTCATTAATATATAATTTTATATTATTCATTTGTATAAATAACGCAAAGTCCATATTTTCATTAATATATTTATTTTTATCCATATTTTGGACCTTGCTTTAAATTTCATTAATATATAAATTTTGTATTATACATTTGTATAAATAAAACAAAGTTCAAAATAAGGACTTTGCTTTTAATTTCATTAATATATAATTTTATATTATTCATTTGTATAAATAAAGCAAAGTCCATATTTTCATTAATATATTTATTTTTATCCATATTTTGGACCTTGCTTTAAATTTCATTAATATATAAATTTTGTATTATACATTTGTATAAATAAAACAAAGTTCAAAATAAGGACTTTGCTTTTAATTTCATTAATATATAATTTTATATTATTCATTTGTATAAATAACGCAAAGTCCATATTTTCATTAATATATTTATTTTTATCCATATTTTGGACCTTGCTTTAAATTTCATTAATATATAAATTTTGTATTATACATTTGTATAAATAAAACAAAGTTCAAAATAAGGACTTTGCTTTTAATTTCATTAATATATAATTTTATATTATTCATTTGTATAAATAAAGCAAAGTCCATATTTTCATTAATATATTTATTTTTATCCATATTTTGGACCTTGCTTTAAATTTCATTAATATATAAATTTTGTATTATACATTTGTATAAATAAAACAAAGTTCAAAATAAGGACTTTGCTTTTAATTTCATTAATATATAATTTAATATTATTCATTTGTATAAATAACGCAAAGTCCATATTTTCATTAATATATTTATTTTTATCCATATTTTGGACCTTGCTTTAAATTTCATTAATATATAAATTTTGTATTATACATTTGTATAAATAAAACAAAGTTCAAAATAAGGACTTTGCTTTTAATTTCATTAATATATAATTTAATATTATTCATTTGTATAAATAACGCAAAGTCCATATTTTCATTAATATATTTATTTTTATCCATATTTTGGACCTTGCTTTAAATTTCATTAATATATAAATTTTGTATTATACATTTGTATAAATAAAACAAAGTTCAAAATAAGGACTTTGCTTTTAATTTCATTAATATATAATTTAATATTATTCATTTGTATAAATAACGCAAAGTCCATATTTTCATTAATATATTTATTTTTATCCATATTTTGGACCTTGCTTTAAATTTCATTAATATATAAATTTTGTATTATACATTTGTATAAATAAAACAAAGTTCAAAATAAGGACTTTGCTTTTAATTTCATTAATATATAATTTAATATTATTCATTTGTATAAATAACGCAAAGTCCATATTTTCATTAATATATTTATTTTTATCCATATTTTGGACCTTGCTTTAAATTTCATTAATATATAAATTTTGTATTATACATTTGTATAAATAAAACAAAGTTCAAAATAAGGACTTTGCTTTTAATTTCATTAATATATAATTTAATATTATTCATTTGTATAAATAACGCAAAGTCCATATTTTCATTAATATATTTATTTTTATCCATATTTTGGACCTTGCTTTAAATTTCATTAATATATAAATTTTGTATTATACATTTGTATAAATAAAACAAAGTTCAAAATAAGGACTTTGCTTTTAATTTCATTAATATATAATTTTATATTATTCATTTGTATAAATAACGCAAAGTCCATATTTTCATTAATATATTTATTTTTATCCATATTTTGGACCTTGCTTTAAATTTCATTAATATATAAATTTTGTATTATACATTTGTATAAATAAAACAAAGTTCAAAATAAGGACTTTGCTTTTAATTTCATTAATATATAATTTTATATTATTCATTTGTATAAATAAAGCAAAGTCCATATTTTCATTAATATATTTATTTTTATCCATATTTTGGACCTTGCTTTAAATTTCATTAATATATAAATTTTGTATTATACATTTGTATAAATAAAACAAAGTTCAAAATAAGGACTTTGCTTTTAATTTCATTAATATATAATTTAATATTATTCATTTGTATAAATAAAGCAAAGTCCATATTTTCATTAATATATTTATTTTTATCCATATTTTGGACCTTGCTTTAAATTTCATTAATATATAAATTTTGTATTATACATTTGTATAAATAAAACAAAGTTCAAAATATGGACTTTGCTTTTAATTTCATTAATATATAATTTTATATTATTCATTTGTATAAATAACGCAAAGTCCATATTTTCATTAATATATTTATTTTTATCCATATTTTGGACCTTGCTTTAAATTTCATTAATATATAAATTTTGTATTATACATTTGTATAAATAAAACAAAGTTCAAAATAAGGACTTTGCTTTTAATTTCATTAATATATAATTTTATATTATTCATTTGTATAAATAAAGCAAAGTCCATATTTTCATTAATATATTTATTTTTATCCATATTTTGGACCTTGCTTTAAATTTCATTAATATATAAATTTTGTATTATACATTTGTATAAATAAAACAAAGTTCAAAATAAGGACTTTGCTTTTAATTTCATTAATATATAATTTTATATTATTCATTTGTATAAATAAAGCAAAGTCCATATTTTCATTAATATATTTATTTTTATCCATATTTTGGACCTTGCTTTAAATTTCATTAATATATAAATTTTGTATTATACATTTGTATAAATAAAACAAAGTTCAAAATAAGGACTTTGCTTTTAATTTCATTAATATATAATTTAATATTATTCATTTGTATAAATAAAGCAAAGTCCATATTTTCATTAATATATTTATTTTTATCCATATTTTGGACCTTGCTTTAAATTTCATTAATATATAAATTTTGTATTATACATTTGTATAAATAAAACAAAGTTCAAAATAAGGACTTTGCTTTTAATTTCATTAATATATAATTTTATATTATTCATTTGTATAAATAAAGCAAAGTCCATATTTTCATTAATATATTTATTTTTATCCATATTTTGGACCTTGCTTTAAATTTCATTAATATATAAATTTTGTATTATACATTTGTATAAATAAAACAAAGTTCAAAATAAGGACTTTGCTTTTAATTTCATTAATATATAATTTTATATTATTCATTTGTATAAATAACGCAAAGTCCATATTTTCATTAATATATTTATTTTTATCCATATTTTGGACCTTGCTTTAAATTTCATTAATATATAAATTTTGTATTATACATTTGTATAAATAAAACAAAGTTCAAAATAAGGACTTTGCTTTTAATTTCATTAATATATAATTTTATATTATTCATTTGTATAAATAAAGCAAAGTCCATATTTTCATTAATATATTTATTTTTATCCATATTTTGGACCTTGCTTTAAATTTCATTAATATATAAATTTTGTATTATACATTTGTATAAATAAAACAAAGTTCAAAATAAGGACTTTGCTTTTAATTTCATTAATATATAATTTAATATTATTCATTTGTATAAATAACGCAAAGTCCATATTTTCATTAATATATTTATTTTTATCCATATTTTGGACCTTGCTTTAAATTTCATTAATATATAAATTTTGTATTATACATTTGTATAAATAAAACAAAGTTCAAAATAAGGACTTTGCTTTTAATTTCATTAATATATAATTTAATATTATTCATTTGTATAAATAAAGCAAAGTCCATATTTTCATTAATATATTTATTTTTATCCATATTTTGGACCTTGCTTTAAATTTCATTAATATATAAATTTTGTATTATACATTTGTATAAATAAAACAAAGTTCAAAATAAGGAATTTGCTTTTAATTTCATTAATATATAATTTAATATTATTCATTTGTATAAATAAAGCAAAGTCCATATTTTCATTAATATATTTATTTTTATCCATATTTTGGACCTTGCTTTAAATTTCATTAATATATAAATTTTGTATTATACATTTGTATAAATAAAACAAAGTTCAAAATAAGGACTTTGCTTTTAATTTCATTAATATATAATTTAATATTATTCATTTGTATAAATAAAGCAAAGTCCATATTTTCATTCATTCAGTCGGTCGTGCTCGATGAGAAAAGACGTGTTTCTTTTAACTCCGCATACGGTTCTTTTTTTTTTTTTTAACATAAATTAATTAATAATATCAGTGTAACAAGCGAATTTGGACGCTCAATATAAAAGTGAACAAAAGAATAACTATAAAAAAATTAAGAAAAAAAAAAAATACAAGTAAAAAAAAAAAATATACTTACATATGTATGTATGTACGCACATACATACTTGCAAATAATCTGTGCAAAAAAATATTTATTCTTTTTTTCTTTTATTATCTCGGTGTAACAACATTATACATAATAAAAAGAGCACAGTCAACAAAAAAAATAAAAACAAAAAAATAAAAAAAATAAAAAAAACGGTGAAAAAAACAAAAACAACTCTATATGAGTAATAACAATGAAACAACAACAAAAGTAAATGATATTCATGCTAGTGAAAGCAATGTGGAAATAAACACAACAACAGAAAACAATACAACCGTTACCACTGTTACCATAATCCCAAACATAGACGCAATGTTAAACAATCAAGAAAAAAGTTGTCAAAAACCACAAGTGCAAGTTGGTATGGATAGGTATATAACAGTGCTTAAACGTGGTCGCAGCCCTGCCTCTTCAGCTGTTGCCTCTGCCTCGAAAGTTCCATCTTTTGATAGAATAAACTCGCAAAATCGTTTTGCAATTCTGGAGGATGAATCTTCTGAAACACCCAACGTTATAAAATCGTCGAAGCCACCCCCGATATATCTTAGAGAGCAAAACTCAAGTGAGCTAATAAAAAGTTTAATATCGGTGATAGGTGAAAATTCGTTTTACGTAGCTGCAATCAAGCGTGGTAATATTAACGAAACAAAAATACAGATTAATAATGAGAATGATTTTCGTAAATTAGTTAATAAGTTTGAAGCACTTAAAAAAAGCTTCTATACTTACCAGCTGAAAAGCAGCAAAGGTCTGCAGGTTGTGATAAAGGGCATTGACTCATGCGTGGACCCAGACGAAATAAAAACATTTTTAGAAGAAAAGGGTTTCAAAATTAAAAATGTTACAAATATTAAAAATAAGGAAAAAAAATCCCCAACCACTATTTCGAGTGGAGTTAGAGCCCGGCGACGTTAAGCTAAAAAAAAATGAAACGCACCCCATTTACAGCTTAAAATACATCCTGTACAGGAAAATAACGATAGAAGAGCCGCACAAAAGAAATGGGCCCGTTCAGTGTTTAAACTGCCAAGAATTTGGTCATACTAGGGCATACTGCTATTTACCCCCTGTTTGTGTCGTATGTGGAGAACTACATGGTACCGTTCAGTGTGATAAGTCAAAAAATGACCCTAATGTAAAAAAATGTAGCAACTGTGGTGGTAATCACACTGCCAACTATAGAGGATGTCCGGTATATTCTATTGTCAAGCGTTCTGTTGGACAGAAACTTAATCCGCCACAAACGCAGGCAACTTATCAAGAAAACACTAACGGCGTTCAAATACCGCAGCCAAATAATAACAGAACCTCGTACGCTAATGTCTTAAAATCTAATCATATGCCATTGCAAGGTGATTTACCAAATAATGACGAAATTCCCACTTCTAATTTAACTCGGCTAGAAAAAACCATGGAAACATTAGTGCAAACCGTTAACAATTTTACCAACACAATGGGTAACATGATGCAAGAAATGTTAAGAATGCAATCGATGTTATTGCAAGCTGTACTAAATAAGCCATGAACTGTCTAAAAATTTGCTTTTGGAACGCAAACGGCATCCGCCAACATAAAAATGAACTAGAATACTTCCTTAAAAATAAACAAATCGATGTTATGATGGTTTCTGAAACTCATCTGACCTCGAGAAATACGTTTAAAATCAATGGTTATATATTATATGATACCAAGGACCCTCGAGGTAGAGCTTGTGGAGGTTCTGCCATTTTGATAAAAAACCGAGTAAAACACTACTTAATGTGTGATCATCGTGAAGATTATCTCCAAGCAACGACCATTTGCGTTGAGGAATTAAATCGAAACCTAGTTATTTCATCAATATATTCACCACCTAGATTTTCAATATCAGAAAGCCAATATAATAAATACTTCAAAGCATTAGGACCCTGCTTCCTGGCTGCTGGCGATTATAACGCTAAACATACTTTCTGGGGGTCACGACTTATTACGCCTAAGGGTCGTGTTTTGTTTAACACAATTCGTAAAATGGATCTAAATGTGGTCGCGAGCGGTGAACCAACATATTGGCCTACTGATCAGCAAAAAGTTCCAGATGTCATAGATTTTGGAGTGGTTAAAAACATCCCCGCAGAAACGATTTATGTTGAGGCTTCCTTAGAATTATCTTCCGACCACACACCTACAATTGTTACTATAATGATTCCAAATAGAATCGTATCGCCGTCTGGGTACTTATCCAAATCACCCTCACAAATAAATTGGTTAAAATATAAAAAATATCTTAGTGCCCATTGCACAGAAAATATTCCGCTTAGCACACCGGAGAGCGTGGATCTCGCTATTGTTAATTTTGACAGTTATCTCAAACTAGCTATTCAACATTCCAGCACAACCCTCAAAAAAACCAAAAACAATATCATATATTCTGTAGATGTCGAGCGTCTATTGACTGAAAAAAGGAGAGTTCGAAGAGAGTGGCAATTGCACAGATCCCCCCAACTTAAGACTTTATTAAAAGAGTGCACAAAAAGGCTAAGAAAGTTACTGCAGTCCCAAAAAACTGCATCCTTTGAAAAATATCTTAAGGAACTTGATGCAACTCCACAATCAGACTACTCATTATGGCGTGCAGCTAGAAATCTTAAAAGACCAGTTATCACTAAACCACCATTAAGAAACTTAAACGGAAGTTGGGCAAGAAATGATATAGAAAAAGGAAATCTTTTTGTTAATCATTTGAAAACCGTATTTACCGCTCACACATCTCTCGATATGGCGGTCGAGTTACCACCTGTTGCTGTTAGAGCAGCTGTTCCACTAAGATTTGAGATAAGAGAAATCGAAAAGGCTATTCATGATTTAAACCCGAAGAAAGCCCCTGGTTTTGATAAGATCAGTAACAAAATGCTTTTGGAGCTACCCAACATAGCAAAGAAAATTATTCTCTTTATTTTTAATGCTATTTTACGCCTTGAATACTACCCTCAGGAATGGAAAGTATCATTAGTTACCATGATACCTAAATCAGGAAAGGATCCTACAAAAGTTGAGTCATATAGACCTATAAGCTTATTGTCTAATATATCAAAGCTGTTTGAGAAGCTGTTAGTGTCAAAATTAACCCCAATTTTAAATGTAAATAGATGTATTCCAAACCATCAATTCGGCTTTAGAAGAGAACATAGCACAATTGAACAAACCCATCGTATAGTAAACGCCATAAGAAAAACCTTTGAAGAAAAAAAATATTGTTCCGCCCTCTTCATCGATGTTTCTCAAGCTTTTGATAAAGTCTGGCATGAAGGCTTATTACATAAATTGAAGCTAAATTTACCAGTAAACACACACAAGCTGTTAGAAAGCTACTTAGTCGGTCGAAAGTTTATTATTAAAGAAGGTACTTTTATAAGTTCTCCTCAGCCAATTGACGCTGGAGTCCCTCAGGGAAGCATCATGGGCCCACTGTTATACCTAATATATACCTCAGACATGCCAACAAACAACCACACCCTTACTTCAACATTTGCTGATGATACAGCTTTTCTAAGCGTACACGAAAACTGTCATGAAGCTTCTCGCTACTTGCAGGATCATATATTTGAACTGGAAAAGTGGTTAAAACAATGGAGGATAAAGGTTAATGAGCAAAAATGCGTACATATAACATTCACCTTGCGTCGGGAGTCATGTTCCCCTATTAAAATCAATAATCAATTAGTGCCCCAACAATCGCATGTAAAATATCTCGGAATTCATCTAGATCGGCGTTTAACATGGAAATGCCATATAGAAGCAAAACTAACACAAATGAAACTAAAAGCAATTCAACTTAATTGGCTTATTGGAAGAAACTCTGTTCTTAGTCTCGATTGTAAACTTCTACTTTACAACTCTATCTTAAAACCAATTTGGTGCTACGGTATTCAGTTATGGGGCACTGCCTCGGCTTCTAATATCGAAAAAATTCAAAGGCGACAAAATAAACTTCTTCGAATAATCACAGCCGCTCCCTGGTATGTTAAAAACTCAAATATTCACAAGGATCTCAATGTGCCGTTAGTAAAAACTATTATTACGAACTATGCAGTAAAATATTTAAAAAGACTTGAGTCGCACCCAAATCCACTAGCTCGAAATATTTTAAATTACAGTGGCCACTCTAGATTAAGGAGAAGAGATACAGCAGGACTCATCAGACAAGAAGAGCGCTAAACATCTACATATGTGAACAGAAACCGTGAAGAGAAAAATTTTCGTCTAGCATTGGCAGGACAAAAATAAAGTATTAGTATAAGATTTGATTAATTATTGTTAGTTCATATTTAATATATGAAGATTCAATAAATAAATAATGAAAAAAAAAAAAAAAAAAAAAATTTGTATAAATAACGCAAAGTCCATATTTTCATTAATATATTTATTTTTATCCATATTTTGGACCTTGCTTTAAATTTCATTAATATATAAATTTTGTATTATACATTTGTATAAATAAAACAAAGTTCAAAATAAGGACTTTGCTTTTAATTTCATTAATATATAATTTAATATTATTCATTTGTATAAATAAAGCAAAGTCCATATTTTCATTAATATATTTATTTTTATCCATATTTTGGACCTTGCTTTAAATTTCATTAATATATAAATTTTGTATTATACATTTGTATAAATAAAACAAAGTTCAAAATAAGGACTTTGCTTTTAATTTCATTAATATATAATTTTATATTATTCATTTGTATAAATAAAGCAAAGTCCATATTTTCATTAATATATTTATTTTTATCCATATTTTGGACCTTGCTTTAAATTTCATTAATATATAAATTTTGTATTATACATTTGTATAAATAAAACAAAGTTCAAAATAAGGACTTTGCTTTTAATTTCATTAATATATAATTTTATATTATTCATTTGTATAAATAACGCAAAGTCCATATTTTCATTAATATATTTATTTTTATCCATATTTTGGACCTTGCTTTAAATTTCATTAATATATAAATTTTGTATTATACATTTGTATAAATAAAACAAAGTTCAAAATAAGGACTTTGCTTTTAATTTCATTAATATATAATTTTATATTATTCATTTGTATAAATAAAGCAAAGTCCATATTTTCATTAATATATTTATTTTTATCCATATTTTGGACCTTGCTTTAAATTTCATTAATATATAAATTTTGTATTATACATTTGTATAAATAAAACAAAGTTCAAAATAAGGACTTTGCTTTTAATTTCATTAATATATAATTTAATATTATTCATTTGTATAAATAACGCAAAGTCCATATTTTCATTAATATATTTATTTTTATCCATATTTTGGACCTTGCTTTAAATTTCATTAATATATAAATTTTGTATTATACATTTGTATAAATAAAACAAAGTTCAAAATAAGGACTTTGCTTTTAATTTCATTAATATATAATTTAATATTATTCATTTGTATAAATAACGCAAAGTCCATATTTTCATTAATATATTTATTTTTATCCATATTTTGGACCTTGCTTTAAATTTCATTAATATATAAATTTTGTATTATACATTTGTATAAATAAAACAAAGTTCAAAATAAGGACTTTGCTTTTAATTTCATTAATATATAATTTAATATTATTCATTTGTATAAATAACGCAAAGTCCATATTTTCATTAATATATTTATTTTTATCCATATTTTGGACCTTGCTTTAAATTTCATTAATATATAAATTTTGTATTATACATTTGTATAAATAAAACAAAGTTCAAAATAAGGACTTTGCTTTTAATTTCATTAATATATAATTTAATATTATTCATTTGTATAAATAACGCAAAGTCCATATTTTCATTAATATATTTATTTTTATCCATATTTTGGATCTTGCTTTAAATTTCATTAATATATAAATTTTGTATTATACATTTGTATAAATAAAACAAAGTTCAAAATAAGGACTTTGCTTTTAATTTCATTAATATATAATTTTATATTATTCATTTGTATAAATAACGCAAAGTCCATATTTTCATTAATATATTTATTTTTATCCATATTTTGGTCCTTGCTTTAAATTTCATTAATATATTAATTTTGTATTATACATTTGTATAAATAAAACAAAGTTCAAAATAAGGACTTTGCTTTTAATTTCATTAATATATAATTTTATATTATTCATTTGTATAAATAAAGCAAAGTCCATATTTTCATTAATATATTTATTTTTATCCATATTTTGGTCCTTGCTTTAAATTTCATTAATATATAAATTTTGTATTATACATTTGTATAAATAAAACAAAGTTCAAAATAAGGACTTTGCTTTTAATTTCATTAATATATAATTTTATATTATTCATTTGTATAAATAACGCAAAGTCCATATTTTCATTAATATATTTATTTTTATCCATATTTTGGACCTTGCTTTAAATTTCATTAATATATAAATTTTGTATTATACATTTGTATAAATAAAACAAAGTTCAAAATAAGGACTTTGCTTTTAATTTCATTAATATATAATTTTATATTATTCATTTGTATAAATAAAGCAAAGTCCATATTTTCATTAATATATTTATTTTTATCCATATTTTGGACCTTGCTTTAAATTTCATTAATATATAAATTTTGTATTATACATTTGTATAAATAAAACAAAGTTCAAAATATGGACTTTGCTTTTAATTTCATTAATATATAATTTTATATTATTCATTTGTATAAATAACGCAAAGTCCATATTTTCATTAATATATTTATTTTTATCCATATTTTGGACCTTGCTTTAAATTTCATTAATATATAAATTTTGTATTATACATTTGTATAAATAAAACAAAGTTCAAAATAAGGACTTTGCTTTTAATTTCATTAATATATAATTTTATATTATTCATTTGTATAAATAAAGCAAAGTCCATATTTTCATTAATATATTTATTTTTATCCATATTTTGGACCTTGCTTTAAATTTCATTAATATATAAATTTTGTATTATACATTTGTATAAATAAAACAAAGTTCAAAATAAGGACTTTGCTTTTAATTTCATTAATATATAATTTTATATTATTCATTTGTATAAATAAAGCAAAGTCCATATTTTCATTAATATATTTATTTTTATCCATATTTTGGACCTTGCTTTAAATTTCATTAATATATAAATTTTGTATTATACATTTGTATAAATAAAACAAAGTTCAAAATAAGGACTTTGCTTTTAATTTCATTAATATATAATTTAATATTATTCATTTGTATAAATAAAGCAAAGTCCATATTTTCATTAATATATTTATTTTTATCCATATTTTGGACCTTGCTTTAAATTTCATTAATATATAAATTTTGTATTATACATTTGTATAAATAAAACAAAGTTCAAAATAAGGACTTTGCTTTTAATTTCATTAATATATAATTTTATATTATTCATTTGTATAAATAAAGCAAAGTCCATATTTTCATTAATATATTTATTTTTATCCATATTTTGGAGCTTGCTTTAAATTTCATTAATATATAAATTTTGTATTATACATTTGTATAAATAAAACAAAGTTCAAAATATGGACTTTGCTTTTAATTTCATTAATATATAATTTTATATTATTCATTTGTATAAATAACGCAAAGTCCATATTTTCATTAATATATTTATTTTTATCCATATTTTGGACCTTGCTTTAAATTTCATTAATATATAAATTTTGTATTATACATTTGTATAAATAAAACAAAGTTCAAAATAAGGACTTTGCTTTTAATTTCATTAATATATAATTTTATATTATTCATTTGTATAAATAAAGCAAAGTCCATATTTTCATTAATATATTTATTTTTATCCATATTTTGGACCTTGCTTTAAATTTCATTAATATATAAATTTTGTATTATACATTTGTATAAATAAAACAAAGTTCAAAATAAGGACTTTGCTTTTAATTTCATTAATATATAATTTTATATTATTCATTTGTATAAATAACGCAAAGTCCATATTTTCATTAATATATTTATTTTTATCCATATTTTGGACCTTGCTTTAAATTTCATTAATATATAAATTTTGTATTATACATTTGTATAAATAAAACAAAGTTCAAAATAAGGACTTTGCTTTTAATTTCATTAATATATAATTTTATATTATTCATTTGTATAAATAACGCAAAGTCCATATTTTCATTAATATATTTATTTTTATCCATATTTTGGACCTTGCTTTAAATTTCATTAATATATAAATTTTGTATTATACATTTGTATAAATAAAACAAAGTTCAAAATAAGGACTTTGCTTTTAATTTCATTAATATATAATTTTATATTATTCATTTGTATAAATAAAGCAAAGTCCATATTTTCATTAATATATTTATTTTTATCCATATTTTGGACCTTGCTTTAAATTTCATTAATATATAAATTTTGTATTATACATTTGTATAAATAAAACAAAGTTCAAAATAAGGACTTTGCTTTTAATTTCATTAATATATAATTTTATATTATTCATTTGTATAAATAACGCAAAGTCCATATTTTCATTAATATATTTATTTTTATCCATATTTTGGACCTTGCTTTAAATTTCATTAATATATAAATTTTGTATTATACATTTGTATAAATAAAACAAAGTTCAAAATAAGGACTTTGCTTTTAATTTCATTAATATATAATTTTATATTATTCATTTGTATAAATAAAGCAAAGTCCATATTTTCATTAATATATTTATTTTTATCCATATTTTGGACCTTGCTTTAAATTTCATTAATATATAAATTTTGTATTATACATTTGTATAAATAAAACAAAGTTCAAAATAAGGACTTTGCTTTTAATTTCATTAATATATAATTTAATATTATTCATTTGTATAAATAACGCAAAGTCCATATTTTCATTAATATATTTATTTTTATCCATATTTTGGACCTTGCTTTAAATTTCATTAATATATAAATTTTGTATTATACATTTGTATAAATAAAACAAAGTTCAAAATAAGGACTTTGCTTTTAATTTCATTAATATATAATTTAATATTATTCATTTGTATAAATAACGCAAAGTCCATATTTTCATTAATATATTTATTTTTATCCATATTTTGGACCTTGCTTTAAATTTCATTAATATATAAATTTTGTATTATACATTTGTATAAATAAAACAAAGTTCAAAATAAGGACTTTGCTTTTAATTTCATTAATATATAATTTAATATTATTCATTTGTATAAATAACGCAAAGTCCATATTTTCATTAATATATTTATTTTTATCCATATTTTGGACCTTGCTTTAAATTTCATTAATATATAAATTTTGTATTATACATTTGTATAAATAAAACAAAGTTCAAAATAAGGACTTTGCTTTTAATTTCATTAATATATAATTTAATATTATTCATTTGTATAAATAACGCAAAGTCCATATTTTCATTAATATATTTATTTTTATCCATATTTTGGACCTTGCTTTAAATTTCATTAATATATAAATTTTGTATTATACATTTGTATAAATAAAACAAAGTTCAAAATAAGGACTTTGCTTTTAATTTCATTAATATATAATTTAATATTATTCATTTGTATAAATAACGCAAAGTCCATATTTTCATTAATATATTTATTTTTATCCATATTTTGGACCTTGCTTTAAATTTCATTAATATATAAATTTTGTATTATACATTTGTATAAATAAAACAAAGTTCAAAATAAGGACTTTGCTTTTAATTTCATTAATATATAATTTTATATTATTCATTTGTATAAATAACGCAAAGTCCATATTTTCATTAATATATTTATTTTTATCCATATTTTGGACCTTGCTTTAAATTTCATTAATATATAAATTTTGTATTATACATTTGTATAAATAAAACAAAGTTCAAAATAAGGACTTTGCTTTTAATTTCATTAATATATAATTTTATATTATTCATTTGTATAAATAAAGCAAAGTCCATATTTTCATTAATATATTTATTTTTATCCATATTTTGGACCTTGCTTTAAATTTCATTAATATATAAATTTTGTATTATACATTTGTATAAATAAAACAAAGTTCAAAATAAGGACTTTGCTTTTAATTTCATTAATATATAATTTAATATTATTCATTTGTATAAATAAAGCAAAGTCCATATTTTCATTAATATATTTATTTTTATCCATATTTTGGACCTTGCTTTAAATTTCATTAATATATAAATTTTGTATTATACATTTGTATAAATAAAACAAAGTTCAAAATAAGGACTTTGCTTTTAATTTCATTAATATATAATTTTATATTATTCATTTGTATAAATAAAGCAAAGTCCATATTTTCATTAATATATTTATTTTTATCCATATTTTGGACCTTGCTTTAAATTTCATTAATATATAAATTTTGTATTATACATTTGTATAAATAAAACAAAGTTCAAAATATGGACTTTGCTTTTAATTTCATTAATATATAATTTTATATTATTCATTTGTATAAATAACGCAAAGTCCATATTTTCATTAATATATTTATTTTTATCCATATTTTGGACCTTGCTTTAAATTTCATTAATATATAAATTTTGTATTATACATTTGTATAAATAAAACAAAGTTCAAAATAAGGACTTTGCTTTTAATTTCATTAATATATAATTTTATATTATTCATTTGTATAAATAAAGCAAAGTCCATATTTTCATTAATATATTTATTTTTATCCATATTTTGGACCTTGCTTTAAATTTCATTAATATATAAATTTTGTATTATACATTTGTATAAATAAAACAAAGTTCAAAATAAGGACTTTGCTTTTAATTTCATTAATATATAATTTTATATTATTCATTTGTATAAATAACGCAAAGTCCATATTTTCATTAATATATTTATTTTTATCCATATTTTGGTCCTTGCTTTAAATTTCATTAATATATAAATTTTGTATTATACATTTGTATAAATAAAACAAAGTTCAAAATAAGGACTTTGCTTTTAATTTCATTAATATATAATTTTATATTATTCATTTGTATAAATAACGCAAAGTCCATATTTTCATTAATATATTTATTTTTATCCATATTTTGGACCTTGCTTTAAATTTCATTAATATATAAATTTTGTATTATACATTTGTATAAATAAAACAAAGTTCAAAATAAGGACTTTGCTTTTAATTTCATTAATATATAATTTTATATTATTCATTTGTATAAATAAAGCAAAGTCCATATTTTCATTAATATATTTATTTTTATCCATATTTTGGACCTTGCTTTAAATTTCATTAATATATAAATTTTGTATTATACATTTGTATAAATAAAACAAAGTTCAAAATAAGGACTTTGCTTTTAATTTCATTAATATATAATTTTATATTATTCATTTGTATAAATAACGCAAAGTCCATATTTTCATTAATATATTTATTTTTATCCATATTTTGGAGCTTGCTTTAAATTTCATTAATATATAAATTTTGTATTATACATTTGTATAAATAAAACAAAGTTCAAAATAAGGACTTTGCTTTTAATTTCATTAATATATAATTTTATATTATTCATTTGTATAAATAAAGCAAAGTCCATATTTTCATTAATATATTTATTTTTATCCATATTTTGGACCTTGCTTTAAATTTCATTAATATATAAATTTTGTATTATACATTTGTATAAATAAAACAAAGTTCAAAATATGGACTTTGCTTTTAATTTCATTAATATATAATTTTATATTATTCATTTGTATAAATAACGCAAAGTCCATATTTTCATTAATATATTTATTTTTATCCATATTTTGGACCTTGCTTTAAATTTCATTAATATATAAATTTTGTATTATACATTTGTATAAATAAAACAAAGTTCAAAATAAGGACTTTGCTTTTAATTTCATTAATATATAATTTTATATTATTCATTTGTATAAATAAAGCAAAGTCCATATTTTCATTAATATATTTATTTTTATCCATATTTTGGACCTTGCTTTAAATTTCATTAATATATAAATTTTGTATTATACATTTGTATAAATAAAACAAAGTTCAAAATAAGGACTTTGCTTTTAATTTCATTAATATATAATTTTATATTATTCATTTGTATAAATAAAGCAAAGTCCATATTTTCATTAATATATTAATTTTTATCCATATTTGGGACTTTGCTTTGAATTTCATCATCTATCTATCTATCTATCTTCTATCTATATATATAAAAATGAAATTATGTGTGTTTGTATGTTTGTATGTTTGTATGTTTGTATGTTTGTATGTTTGTCGCTTTATAGACTCCGAAACTACTGAACCGATTTTACTGAAATTTTTACAGTAACATCACGTGAGCCCTAAAAATAAAATAGGCTACTTATTTTTTCGATAGGGGCAGGGGAATTGGTACCCCCCATAGGATGCCAATATTATACTGAACCGATTTTCCTGAAATTTTTACAGTAACATCACGTGAGCCCTAAAAATAAAATAGGCTACTTATTTTTTCGATAGGGGCAGGGGAATTGGTACCCCCCATAGGATGCCAATATTATACTGAACCGATTTTCCTGAAATTTTTACAGTAACATCACGTGAGCCCTAAAAATAAAATAGGCTACTTATTTTTTCGATAGGGGCAGGGGAATTGGTACCCCCCATAGGATGCCAATATTATACTGAACCGATTTTCCTGAAATTTTTACAGTAACATCACGTGAGCCCTAAAAATAAAATAGGCTACTTATTTTTTCGATAGGGGCAGGGGAATTGGTACCCCCCATAGGATGCCAATATTATACTGAACCGATTTTCCAGAAATTATTACAGTAACATCACGTGAACCCTAAAAATAAAATAGGCTACTTATTTTTTCGATAGGGGCAGGGGAATTGGTACCCCCCATAGGATGCCAATATTAATTATCGCATATCTTAAGAGCCGCTGCACGCATTTTGCTGAACTTTTTGTAGTAGGATCTTCTGAGCCCCGGAATTGAAATAAAATAGCAGCGGGGGTATAGGAATACCCCATAGGACGCCAATGTTTAACATCGCATATCTTAAGAACTGTAATAGTGAGAATGTTCAAACTTTCTAAAAGTCACTCTTATGGTATACTACACTTTTGAAAATAAAAATAAAGCGGGTAGGCGCAGGGATGGAAATACCTCCCATAGGATGCCAGTGTAGCGAAGCGCACCGGGTTAAGCTAGTATATATATAAAAATGAAATTATGTGTGTTTGTATGTTTGTATGTTTGTATGTTTGTCGCTTTATAGACTCCGAAACTACTGAACCGATTTTCCTGAAATTTTTACAGTAACATCACGTGAGCCCTAAAAATAAAATAGGCTACTTATTTTTTCGATAGGGGCAGGGGAATTGGTACCCCCCATAGGATGCCAATATTAATTATCGCATATCTTAAGAGCCGCTGCACGCATTTTGCTGAACTTTTTGTAGTAGGATCTTCTGAGCCCCGGAATTGAAATAAAATAGCAGCGGGGGTATAGGAATACCCCATAGGACGCCAATGTTTAACATCGCATATCTTAAGAACTGTAATAGTGAGAATGTTCAAACTTTCTAAAAGTCACTCTTATGGTATACTACACTTTTGAAAATAAAAATAAAGCGGGTAGGCGCAGGGATGGAAATACCTCCCATAGGATGCCAGTGTAGCGAAGCGCACCGGGTTAAGCTAGTTAATATATAAATTTTGTATTCCTCATTTGTATAAATAAAACAAAGTCCATTATGGCCAAGATATGGACTTTGTTTTATTTACATTTAATGATATTAATATGTACATACATATATAAATTTTGTATTATTTATTTGTATAAGTAAAGCAAAGTCCAAAATATGGACTTTTTAATTATTTTTGTATGTTTCCTGCATTATTATGCATCTTAGCGCCGTCAAAATGCAATACAAATATTCAGGTAGTGGAAGGAAGTTGTAAGTTGCTAACAATATCATAAAGCAAAATGATATTACAACTTAGGATAATGTTTTAAAAGCCGTTTTCGATGCGAGAAGTTCTCACCAAAGTCACAGAACATGGGTACTGCTATAAAAAATTACCTATTACTAATATTTTTTTCACGAACAAAAATAAATAGTTTATTTGAATTATATATGTTTGTGTGTACATATGTATAAATATAAGAAATTATGTATACAAAGAATGAGGTTCTAGACGTTAGTCGCAAATCAACTATACAAAAGTGTCACATTTTGAAATTAAGCCTTGTAGAACCAAAGTGCAATAAAAGTTATGGACTAGGGTAGCCAGATTTCAAATGCGGAAAAACAATCAAGAAACTACAGTACTTTTGTTTGGAAGAAAACGTACATATCACAATTGATAAATTTTTATTTTTGGAAAAAATCGGCATAATATTCATATCTACACGCTGTAAAAATATCGTGTTATTTTGTGAACTTCTTGGTAATGAAACGGTTGTTTGAAAAATTATTTTTCATATGCCGTTAATGGTAAATTAAAAATTCTTTTGCTTCTACTGAAAATTTTGTTGATTATGTGCGATATGTAACTATTTATTCATATTATTTAATATTTTAAAATTTTTGATTCAATATGCCACAACAATAATATAATAAATACACTTAAAAAGTAAAGGAAAGATTTAAATTTTATGACATTTAATATACGAAATCACACCAATTGCGTTTATAAAGCAAACATCAGAAATTAAGCATTTGGCCCTAGTTAATGTTCCAAACCTAACCTAACCTAACTTTGCTTAAATTAATTCACTGATTGTGTTAGTAGGATTTTCTTGAAAAATATTAATATTTTAAGCAATTTTCACCATACACATTGTTGCACAAATCGTGTAGAATTTGAGAAAATTATTGTTTCCTAGATTTATTTTCTAATAACACAATTTTTAATTTTTTACGTCCGATGTTCAGCTATAATTAACTATATATAACTGCCAGTTAACAATAGGTTTTCTTAAAAGTTCTTGCATTGTATTGTAAAATATTAGGATGTTATGACAATATGACTTTAAAGCATACCATTTTATACATTAAAATACGTATAACTTTAACAGGGGATTAATTAATAGCTTTGTATTTTATAGACTGAACCAAAAAAATAGTAAAAAAAAATCCGTACAAAGTGTAAGCAACAGTTCATTTGCGTATTGTTTTGGGTGTTGTGCATAAAACAGTACAATTGCAAAAAATTAGTACATGTAATGCTAAAAACAGTACGTCTGGCACCCCTATATTGGACTGCAAAGTATTATAACTCACATATCTACCAGCAATGCTTTTTGTAAAATATGCCTATTTTAAGTATTTGGAGGTTCAATAAAGATTTAAAATTTATTGGCTTAAAAACAATATTTTCATGAAGTTTTTTTTAAAGTTTTTCTATAAATACGTTTTCTGAATTTTGCAGCATTGGATCAAAACATCAAAATAAAATTCTTATTTAATTTATGGTCTTATTTGTATATTTTTAGCTTTTCTAAAGTCTTTGGAAAAAGTTTCCTGACAAGCTGACCTAAGCGACCAGCGAAATGCGCATAGAACTAGCTTTCCCACAACAAAAAATTTCAGTGTTTTTTTCATAAATAAAAATTGAGAGTTTATCTTATTATCTGTTCACATATGGAAGTGTTTAAGCACATCTGATTGGGTGAGTGCTGCAATAATTTAAAATATTTTGAGCTAGTGGATTTGGGTGCAGTTCCTGCCTTTTGAATATTGTATTGCCTATTTCGTAATCGTAGTTTTTACTAATGGTACATTGAGATCCTTGTGAATATTTGAGTTTTTATCCACAAGAGATTCGTATGATACTTTTTGTGCATTTTTTATGTTTCTAAATTCTAGTTGCATTTAATGCAGCTGTTGTGTTAATATTTTTATAAAATAAAAATATTTTAAGGCAAAAATTAAAAGAGTAATTGATATTTTTATAAGATTTATAGCTGTTATTATACAAAAATTAGTGATTTTTCAAGGTACCAATAAGTTTATGCTTCATGGCATTTGTTAAAAAAAAAAAAAAAAAAAAAAAATAACAAACACATCGAGGATGGCACTCAAAATATAAAAATAATTGATAAATAGCAGGGACTGAAAATAACAGTTATTTTAAATGATTTATATTTTTTTGGACAAAAGTAACAGTTATTTTTTTTGATTTTTATTTTTTTGAACAAAAATAAAAGTTATTTTTTGATTTTTATTTTTTTGAACAAAAATAACAGTTATTTTATTATTTTGATTTTATTGAACAAAAAAAAACAATAATTTTTTGATTCTTATTTTTTCGAGCAAAAATAAAAGTTATTCTTTACAGAAATGTACGTGTTATAATCATTGAGTTGTATTTAAAAATTTACTTAAATGTGTGATCATCATTGGGATATCTTATAAATATTTAAAGTTAACCAAATAATTATAAAACGTACATTTCTTTAAAGAATAACTTTTTTTTTGCTCAAAAAATAAAAATCATAAAATAACTGTTATTTTTGATCGAAAAAATAAAAATCAAAAAATAACTGTTATTTTTGATCGAAAAAATAAAAATCAAAAAATAACTGTTATTTTTGTTCAAAAAATCAAAATCAAAAAATAACTGTTATTTTTGTTCAAAAAAATAAAAATAAAATAATAACTGTTATCATCGGACTTTTATGAAAAAAGGAATAACTGTTACGGTCCCTGATAAATAGAATGCCAAATTTTGTTCATTAAAAAATTGTGTGATCCACAAATTTTCAACCGTTTTGACAGCGTAGGGAATGTTTTTAAAAAGCCGTCGGAAATATTTCGCACATCTGTAGCTATTGTGAAGATTAATTGTATAAGTAATAATGTTAATATGGGTACATTCGTAAATGCAGTTGGTAGATATCGGTAAAGTTTAGTGCACGTAAAAGCATCACCTGTAAGAAACGTGGTATTACTCTCACTGGTCAAGTTTTTATGCAGTGAAGCCGCAGCTGTGCAGCAAATTTTGCCATTTATTTATGACATTAGCTATTCTCCGATGCAATAGTTTGTGACATAAAAGAAATCGTTTTTTTTTGGTGATGATTTTTCTTAGAATTTATAAGAAAACTAGCCTTGGTGCAAATTTCATATAGATCGGAAGACATTGGTTTCAAAAATTGTGCCACTTGAGATGGAAACCCAACCTGTTCGACTATTCAACATTTGATATTGAATTATTTGAGTACACCAATTGTCGTAATAAGTGGTGAAACTATGGCATAATGCCTTAAAATTTTTTTATATATTAAAATTTTGCTGTTACCATGACACCGCATTTAAGCTTTTCCGTTGTCGCAGGAAAGAAAGCAACAACAATATTACAAAATATTAATGACATTGTTTGTGCTTTCAATGTAATTCTTTGCCGTTGCGTTGCGTTTTACATGCTTAGGGTCTTAATTATTTTTCTAGTGTTTTTCATTTAATTTTTTCTTGCACTACTATTATATTCCGAAATTAGAATTAAAATAAATTTTGTTCCAAGAAAATCCAATAAATTCCAGTTTTATTCACAAGAGACAAAAATAAAATTTCGTCTTTAAGTCACATCATTTTTTAAGTTAATTTTGAAAAAATAAAAAAAAAACAAAACAACACACAAATAAAATACTGCGGGTCCAGCCATACCAATAGGGTAATTTAATAGATGTTTATATGAAAATTGAATTTCCCCACAAATTTGCTCCGATCGATTCTAAATCAATTTCATTCGATTCAGGACAAATCTGTGGTTTTCACGAATAATCGCGTAAGTTATAAAACCAAACTTTTCAGGAGAGCAAAAACAATTATTTTTTTCAATTGCGGCTTCTGTATATGCTTTTTTAAACTTTTTTCTTTACTATCCTCTTAACAGTGACTTTCTACGTATTATACATAGTTTTCATGAAAAATCCTCACAGGATCACAATCTGTAAAAGGATTAAAAATGCATATGTTTGATTGACTCATTAAGTGTGTGCAATATAACATCATATCTCTACATAAGTTCTTTTTTGTGAAAATAAATGTTATCATTTTAATCACAAATGACGACTTACGTTGTTATTTTTACGACTTTAGTTGTTATTAATAGAAAAATTTTCAAAAATTACTTTCATATTTTTTGCACATCACATATGCTTTTTATTTGGAAACATATTCAGCAATTTTACAATTTTTGGCGATGTATGTCGACATAAATCGTTATAATAGCAAAATATTTTATTAAACAGTTAACTTAAGTTGTTTTTAGCAGAAAAAAATTAATAATACTACATTATATTCTAAAAAGCTTAATACTTATAAAAACCTAATGCAAAATGTAACACTTTGACATCATTATCTCAATTTCGGTCAAAACCGACTTACGCGATTATTCGTGAAAACCACAGAAATCATATATAGAATTCACGTACCTATTTTTTTATATTTTGTTTTATTTTCAATTGCGTGCAAAACACAAATTTTGTCTGGCCAAACCAAGATGGTAGTTCTAGAGTTAATGATGTGGTTTTGAAGTATCGGTTATTTCCAAGTATTTTATCGTCTTGAAAATGGGCTTCTGAGTTTTTTATAATCTTTTTTATGTCGCTTAGAAACAAGACGCCGTGACATCTTCCATTGCAACCGACCTTTATACATATATAACGGCAATCAGCGTCTAGAAGGGCCAATAATACAATGGTATTTGTTACATTTGTGTTGAAAGAAAAAACCGTCTGTATGCATGGGTGCCCCTAAACTGCCACTTTAATGCAAATTTTTCTGAAATCAGTTTCTAATAGGGCTTCCAATCGATATTTGTTTTTCTGAACTTTGTGATTCGGAATTGATGAAAACATTTTGGGATCCGAATTACGGAATCCCGGTATTTTCGCGATATTATTAATCCCGAGATTTACGGGATTTTTCAAACTATTTTTTTTATTTATACCCAAAGCATAATAACTTAAAAGTTAATTGTTCAGTAAAAATACATATTTCATCAACATATATTATTTATCTGTAAAAAATATAAAAAAACAAACTTAAATTAATTAAACACAATTCATAAAAATCATGTAATAAAAAACTTCACAAAAAAACATCAAAATCTTTTTTTTATACATATTTGATAATTGATAAAAAAAAATTATACCATTCTGAATAAAAATTATACCATTCTGAATCATTTGAAGAAAATTTGTTGTCTGTTATTGGAGTTTGTGTGCAGAATATATCTTTCAAAGCTAGAGGTTCATTCAGCTTCCCAACTTTTTTCATAGGGAAACCCCATCTGTTGTAAAGGCAACGACACAATAATGTTAATAAAACGTTTGTTTTAAGTGGATGTCCACTCGTCAAAGGTGATGCTTCAAGTTTCATATTGTGGTCACCATACGGATGGTAAAGCAGTTTATGGTTGGCAATATTTGAATAGGAAAATATTTTTTTTTTTATTTTAGAACAACATAGCTGACAGAGAAAGAGAAAAAAAAAACAAATAGACAAAGACCAGTAGATGTAAATAAAAATGGAATTATTGTTTTTTTTTTATATTGCTGAAAAAAGAAAAAATTTTTTTTTTTGGTCTTGAAGTTTGTGGATGGTAGTGTCTCCGAGGTTTCTTGGGGAGAAAAATAGAGTATGTCGGCCTTTTTGAATTTTGTGATAACAAGTGGCCACCCGCGTCGCAGGAAAAAAAAATTTGGAGCAGTGAAATTTTCGTGAAAATTTATTAAAGACGTTCTTCTCTATGTTGTGTTAACTTAAAAGCTAAATTACAAAAAAATTTTAGCAATTTAAATGTGAATAAACAAAAAGACTTAATTCTAAATTTTAAAATAAAAGTATAATTAATTAAAGTACTATTAGAAAATAACCTGAAAAGCCAAAAACAAAAAAAAAAAAAAGATATATTGAAACGAAAAAAAAACTTTACGCAAAATTAAATTCGAAATTTAAATGAGTTTATTAGAATAATTTTAATTCTGTAAAATAAATAAAAAAAAAACCAAACTTATTAAAACTAGAAGTTCTTAAACAACAAATTGATAAAAAAAAGGGAAATATTGCAGAAGAAAGCCGGGTACTTCACGAATCTTCATTGTCACACCAGCGTGGGATTAACCAGCAGCAAGCACCACCAAACCTTGAGGTGAACAGGTTTCTGCCTTGACATCGGACGAGAGTAAGAGACAGACGACCTACAGACAAAATAATATATATATTAAACTTGGTGTTTAGGATTTAAGCAAATTTTTTTTTTATAAAGGAATTTTACCGTATTTTCAGTCTTTTAGGCTATTAGGACCTTAAAGTGCGCGGTGTTAGGGTTGAGCTCAAACCTAGGTGCTCGTTCATGGTAGGGTAAATTTGCCCGTAAGATAAAGTTTCCCTTAAAGAAAGAAAAGAGTAGCTGAGAATTTTAAGGCAGGCGCAATATATATGTGTACAGGTTTTTGGACTTACAGTAAATTAGGACAGCCGGACGAGATAACGGACGGACGGCAGACCTTGCACGCTTCATCCTGGAGGCAGGAATTGACGTAACCATGTTTTTTTTTTGCTAAATACAAATAAAATTAAATGAAAAAAAAGGATTTTTATAATTAATTTGTTTGCAATTCTCAAGTAAATTATTTTTTTATTGTTGCGTGAGTAAATTAAAGTTTTTGGTTTTTTTTGTACATTTAATGATTTGAGTTTGTTTTAAATGAAAATTAAAATTTTTTCTATTTTTTTTTCTAAATAAATTTTTTTTTAATAAACAATGATTTATAACGTTTTAAAATGAAGATTACCTTGGTTTTAATGATGATGAGTTGGAAAATTTTTTCTACTTCAGGCCCCGGAGCAATTTATTTTTTTCCTTTTTTCCAATTTCTTAGCTGTTATGAAATATGTATTCTTTTGTACACGGGTTTCACGTCAGCTGGTCGGCAAGAACCACCCCATCCGGCGAGCTTAAGCCGCGCAAACAGCCAGCATACCAGCGCCGCAGACAGTCTGGCCACACTACGCCCTGGCTGCTGTGTTACACAGTAACCAGCAGGTTAATCCCGTCCTGTTCAGTACAATATTTCTCTTACATTTTTACTTAAGCCTGTTTTCCGCAGACTGCGCATGCTAGCGAAGGTCTTAATGCAGGTGCCTTAACGAGACACCTGCAAGGTTAGTGCTCAACAACAGGCTAACCTACACCGACTCTATCATTAACACCTCCACTAAATCTTCGATGAGCAATAACCCCACCTAACATTTCCCTCGTACTGATCATAGCTGAATCCCGCCTGTCCAGCATACCCCACCATATATGTTCCACTATCGAGTCCCTATTCCATATACCTCGCCAGTTCAAGGCCAAAGCCCCAAAATGTAATTGTCCCTGTCCAAATCGCCCCCTAATCTCTTCTACCACACTCTGAGTCCGGTACTTGTCCGCTTTTTCCCTAAACATCGACGCCAGAGTACGACCATCCGTTACTACCTGAGCGTCCACCACGAACACATCCCCGTCTTTAATCGCTACTATGTCTGGTTTGCTTATCCCTCCTGTCGTGTCCAGGCGAAATTCGACTGCCTTCCTAAATCATCAAGCCTTCAACGATCTGTCCAGATAGCCTACCACAACGTCATGCGTACTAATCCTGTCGGCCCTAGTTCTACTACAGCCCTGTACTATGTGATTCAGTGTCTCCACCAAATCACAAGCCTACACTGCCTGTCCGCCGACCTACCTCTAGAACACCGCGATAAGCTTGGAAGAGCTTGATCCGAAGCCTAAACCAGTTAATAAAGTCCCTACCGGCTAATAGCCTTGTCAGCTCCGTTATCCAGCGGTGTGCCGGCGAGTGGTCGCTACTATGTAGCAAGCCCCTCCCGTCGAATGATTGGTAAAGACGGTCTGCCCAATATTTCTTTAAGTCCATTTTATTCAGGATCCTTAGCTCACCTACTCTCAACCTCCTCTCTATCTTGCTGATCTCTGTCGCTGAAAAAGTGTCTGCAGTCACCAACTCCTCATCAATCGGCAGTTGAAGTTACCGCAGCCGCTCCAGTCTGAACAGAGGTGCCTTCCGCCTGATTGCGACTATTCCCAGACCGCCGTCCTTTACCGAAGCGTAGAAAAAGGAGACTGGGACATCGTTTGGAAGACTCAACCATTTCTTTACATATCTCCTGGTCATCTTGTCAATCCCACGTAAACAGCCTATCATGACGTTCCCTAGAGTCAGAATATGATATAGCTGCGGGATCACTGTCATACGAAACGCAAACAGTTTCTGTTGTGGTTTTAAATGTGCCCGTGTAAGGCGATCAAGTTTCTCTTTAAGACCATTTTTACACTCCACCTTTGTTCTGCCATTTGTCGAAAAAGTTACACCCAGGTACTTCCATTCCTCTGTTCTGCTAAGCGCCCTCATTATTCTATTGCCAATAAAGAATTCCTTCTGGCCAACTATTGATTTTTTCTGTTCAGGTTGTCCCTTTATTGAAACCGAGAGTGACTTCGAATCGTTGATTCTCAGACCACAACTCTGAAGGAATTCCGAAGTTAAATGAAGGAGCTTTTGCAAGCCCATAGGAGTGAAAGCCCAAATTATAAGATCATCCGCAAACACGGCAATGTTCTTTTTAGTATTGCGAATCTTACAACACTTTTCTTTTTAGTATTGCCAATCCTACAACAAAGCTCGTGGAAAAGCACGGGGTATAGTGGATTCCCCGGCCTAACTCCCCTGCCACAGCGGATTTCATCGGACTCCCACGAGTCACCAGATAGCCTGGTTGTCGAATTGGCATAAACATGTTCAATATACCTGACCACCTCATTCGGGATTCCATATGATCTTAGTGTTAATTATCGTTTTGCATGAAACTGAGTCGAATGCAGTGTGGCCATTTTGGCATTTTTGCAGCTAAAATTAGCTTTAAAAATTTTTATTTAGCTGCAAAATTTTCTTTTAGCACTTGGCATTTTATTTAGCATTTTTTGAAAATGTTTTTAGCTTTTTTAGCGATATTACGATATAAAAGTACAAGAAAATTTCACTTTGTATTTAGATAAGAATTCAATAGTGTAAATGTTTGAAAAAATTTTTTGCTCTAAACTGCTGAAAAAAATTATTTTAAGGCTTCAACTTTTCTTAAACTCTAAAAACTAAAATGATCTAAAATGTAACATTTAATCTTAACACCCTGTGCTACCTTTTTATATATAACACATGCTTTACCAAAATATAGGCATTTGCTTAAATACCCAGCAAAAACTTAACTTCCAAAGCTATTATTAATGACTTCCTGAATGCATTACTTTGTAGCCGTATTCGCCACTTTTTGCATTATTAGTTATATATTAAATAATATTTTTCTTATTATATCTTAAATAAGTCATAATTATACATAACAAAAGAATACTTTAATATAATGACTTAAATAAGTTATTATTATATGATTTTAAAGAATTATTTGAACCAATTTGCAATATATTCCATTAATATTTGTTAGATATACGGTAATAATATTTTGTTTTACCTTCTCCAGACTTTTATCGATTTTCGTAATTCCGACAAATTTAAATTTTTTATTCTTAAGTTTTGTTTGTGCAAACCAAAACAAAAACTTTTTTTTTACATATATTAATAAACACATTGTTATTACAGTGTTAGAGCTATATATATGTGCAGCCAAAACACTCTTTATTACATGTTTTCTTACATTTGGATAAATGTATTATTGTGTACACTTTTTCAACAAAAATTCCATAAGATTCCAAGGCAATTTTAATAAGTGTGTTTTAACCTTTTTGAAAGTACTTATTTCTTGTCTCTTTTAGTAACTACATATTTTTATAAAACTTTTAAGTATAAAATAAAGGTATTATTTTTTAGGTTGTAATTGGCCAAATTATAAAGGATTACTTTTGGGACATCGTACAACTTTTTAAAGTAGAAAAATAAGTAGTCTTTTCCTCAAGTTCTCATTATTTTTCTGCTTATTTTGTAAGCAGTTTTTGCTACGTATAACCATTTATTTAAATTTCATACTGGTAATAAATTTTTAACAAAAATCTTTAAAAAATTTTAGCATTATTTTTAGCATTTTTAAAAATAATCTTTAGCATTTTTTTGGCTCTGTCTAATGGCAGATTTATCTGTAAAATGTTTTTAGACTTGGCCTTACTAACATCTAGCACGGCCAAATAGCAAGACTCATATTTTTGTTGATGGTCCCTTAGAAGAATGTCAATGAGAGACGTATTGTCTGCGCATCCATTTGTTGGCATAAAATCCCTCTGATTGCGTTCATATGATGCACCTCGAAACTCTCCTCGCTAGAATAGAATGGAGCGTCCTGATTAGACCCGGTGCCAGCGTAATCGACGTGAACTCTTCCGGAAGGGAAGACATTTCCTTCCTTGCAATGAAGATAGTCCTGGTCCCACGAAAACGTCTCGGTACCTTACCACACCACATCATCAGGATCAACACCCGATACAAAACGTCAATAGGCGTTGCCCTGATTTGCCTCGATGTGATCCCACTAGGTCCGGGTGCAGCGGTAAGGGAGGGCATATCACACATGTCATAATGACCAATAGGGTACCACACATCAGCTCTAAAATATATGTGACTTTCTTCGTGAGATTCCGAATTGTCAGCACCCTCAAACACTCTTCTCCAGTATGTTTCCATTATTTCTCTAGGTGGTTGAGGAGAACTCTCGGTGCCGTCCAGAATCGTCTTGATGCATATACCACAGTGCTTGCGAAATTTTCTTTGTATTGTCGCATACTCATGTCTGCACCTCCTGCGATGGTTAGAAAACACAGAAGTCTCTCTTGGAGCTTGTTTTCTAGTCCCGAGATTTAGTGGAAAAATCTCATCCAGGTAACTATAAAGTCTACGCAGAACATGGTCCTTGACACGGAACACTGTAGCGTTCTTCAGTTTCATCAAGATCGTCTGGCCTAAGCAGAAAGGTTCTAATTTGGTCATCCAATGAAGGAATCCAATGAAGGAAACTTTTGAACTGGG